>JAKROA010000005.1:3687358-4887358 GCA_023375655.1 Taenia crassiceps | reverse complement strand
CCTTAACCTCCTACTGGAGTAAAATGCGATGATCTGGAAAGTTCGGGGCTTATTTAGTGGTTAGCGGATATTTTTTGAGATCACAACAAACACGATTACCGGGATAGAGAGCATTCACAATCTCTGACACTTGAGTGCGTTTGACTGTTATTTAAAAAAAAAATATTTCTGATAATTCGACTGAGTGGTCACCTGCCAAAGTGATGTGTTCCTCTAACTACTGAGGCGATAGGCTTTCGGATTTTTTGAAACGACTAATTTCATATTTTCCGGCATTTGGCTGGTTCGATTTCCCTTTGTAGAAATTGGACCTCACGCTTACCATCATCTTCAGCGAACTCGAACCGGAGGCCATCCTGTCTGGCACTTGGGTGGACTGAAATTGGGTTTTCTCTAATTTTTTTCGACTTCTTGTTGGAATGTCATTTGCTACATAAACGAAAAGATACTTTTTCTTCAAGACGGACGTCCTTATTCGCAAACAGTCAGCGATCCTGCAGCAGTGTTAACGGTAAGCGAAATATCAAGACTTACTGTTAGAAAGTAGCTTAGAAACTACCTGATTTTGTGTATGTCCTCCTCAAGGTTGGATGGTGGAAGGGAAAGAGTCTGTTCTTGTCCATCATTGCCAATAATTTTTTCTGTCTATGCACTCTGCTAGGCTTGAATGCTTCGGCTACTGTTTTAACACAAATTTCGCTTCCTGCTCACTGTGTATGTATCAGGTAAGTGGGTTTTGGCTTAGCAAGCATCGACCTTCACACTGATTGCACCTGGTTCATACTTTGGCTTTAGTTTGCTTACTTCTCCCACGCAGCACCACAAGTGTCCACACCGCAGCGATCGCAATTACCACTGTCACTTCCGTGACTTTTATCAATAACAGGCGTTTTTCTCTAACGAAATAGTGCATCTGACTTCGTTGTCTTAATGCGTTGCATAAGACTCGTTGAAGCTGGGAGATCCAATAAAAAATTCTTGTCGACTTTGGAACGTTAAAGGCCAAAAGTAAGGTGACGGGCCAGAAGGATTTAGAAATGTTTATTAGAAAACTAACAGCGTTGCCGTCCCAAAGTGGGATCAAAGTAGTGGGGGAGAATGCATATCTGTCACACACCCATGAGGTCTCATTATTCTGCATCCTAAATGGCATCGCTTTCTGGCCCATATTTCCACAATCCTCCGCTGAAGCAGGGAATGCGCCCCGCCAGGCGCATCGGCCACCTTTGAGCGGTACTGACGTTAAAAACTTGCATTTGTGCGCATTTCGTCAACTACTCAACCAGAGCGACCGGCAGCAATGAGGCCCTTTACAAGGGTGAGACGACTTGTCTGTGTGAGCTGCTGCCTAGACATTGGAGACGAGGCCGGAGATTGTATGCCAGTTTAAATAGCAAGATTTTTGGAGGCTAAAAGTAGGCAATCAGTTAGACACACAAGAATGGAAATGTGTTCCGAGTGTACTTATGCCTCCTGCACGTGGCTAGTAAAGTTGCACAAAGCAGTTGACAACCTGCAGAGGCGTAGCTTTTAGATAAGCTGATGTCTCTAAGTGATGCCAGGCGCAAAATTGGCACTGTACTGAAGGTCAGATGCCTATCAATGCAGCATACGACAATGGGAACGACTGCACCCAATTTACGTGCTCCTACGAGTTCTAGGTAGGCACTCCAGTGACCTGATTCAATAGCCTCACCAAGTGGATTCCTTTGCCCGGTGAAATTAACAATCAACTTCAAACTGATTGCTGATGCGTCCTGACACACCCTGTCAAGGCGTGCTGTGGTGCCTCTTGTGTGTGCTGTGTTGAGTCGAAAAGTGGCAAGAGCAACCACAACAATGTTGATTAGGGAATAATCTGAGAAGCTGTTAGCACTGCACTGGTAAGGTGAAGGAAAGGAATGATGCATTTTCCTGTGGAGGGGATCTCATACACATGCCAATGAGAAGTCAAGCTACGTGGCATAGCTCTGTCGCCTAATGGAAGTCAAGATACGAAAGTCGTCCACAGTGCCATTATACTCGTGTAACCGCGTCACTGAAGCTCCACACTTTAATTGTTCCACTCATAATTTTGGTTTTGTAAACTTTCAAGGCTCCACCTTTGCACTTCGATCGGGTGGCTTCAAGGTAATGCCAGACGTCAGCAGCACACCTTTTTGCCAGCATGTTGTGCCACCTTTAGCAATCAAGAAAGTCTTGGGACGCTGCACTTACGGCAGCAGAATACAAACCCTATCTCAAGGGACCTCTATCCCCGATTTCTATTATCAAAAGCTGGGTCTTAATTCGACGGAAGATGGACAAGAAAAGCTGCAATAACCCACTTCCGAGTTTCACAATAAAGTTCACTAACAAATACGGAGAGGCTACCATGTTTAATCTTCAAAAGTTTGTTACCGACCTGTCTTTACCTTTATGAAGTTGTCAATTGAGTAGGAACGCAAAGTTTCCAAACCTTTTACACTGGATAAAGTCAAGTCAAGAATCAGCAAAGATTCGAGCGCTCACATAATCAAGCATCGAGTTGCACAAACTCATGAAGCATTGGATGCAAGCCATCGCTTTAGATTCCATACCTCAAGCTTAAGTGTATTCCTACAATAATCCTTTGGTGAATTTTGGCGGGTGGAAATTGTTTCAATGGAAGTAGGTATTGCAGCGCATAGCGCCGTAGGCAAGGTAAATTGTCCAATGTGAATTTCTGTGTCCACTCGGCTCTTTCATATCCAGGGGTGGGTAGTCCCTCACGCAATGCATTAGTATGTGTGCTGTGGATTGAAGTGCAACACGGCCGAAAGGAAGCAGAAATAAGTGTTCCTTACCAAAAAATTCACCATCGGATACATACCGCCACTGCTTTGATTCCTGTTTGAGTTAAGTGCAAAACATCTGTAAAATCTGGATCGCCATCCCAGTAATGCTCCTTCAACCCGAAACAGCATCCGACCCGTTTTTCGTGCTAAAGTGGAAGGCGGTCGTGGCGCCCTGGGCTCGGTCACTCTTCAACATTTTGAGCGTTCACAGACAAGTTTCTTTAAAATTCTGCCACAATAAATGTTATGCAACAATTAGGCTCCTATGATTGGCAGTCCTACGCCATTGCTAGCAACTGATTCAGGGGAGTAGCTGTCTTCACTGGGAATTGGGAATACTCAAGCTAAAATCGCCGTTGTGTTCGAGTTTGCTTTCGCATTGCGGAAAGTGGTGTAGGGACTGCTTCTATTAACAAAATGATAAGTCCCGGGGCACTGCAGTGGCAGTGATGGAGAGAGATTTCCAAGCTCAGAGGACTTCAATCCAGATTTCCGCCATTGAGTGCTAAACCTTTGAGTAAGAAATGTACATGTCGTTGATAAGAGAGTGGACGAAGCTCCCTCACCGAAGGTATAAAAATGACGTCTACTCTTGATAATTTTTCCAGTTTGGTGGACTACTGGCAAGGTATTAATAAAAGGGGCAAGAGGGGTTCGCTACGCATCTATCTACTCCACCTGTACGGAGGCATCATCTATGTAAGCTCACATTGCCTTCCTCACTTCCCTACTAGCCGGGTGGCACCCAAATTGATACGGCTGTGCAGCATTAAAGCAGGACCAGGGTGCTAAGGAGGAAAAGGCACGAAATCTTACACCAAGAGAACTATTAATGAATCCTCTTTTTTGTCGTGCTCCCCACGACTAGCGATTGCCATGCTTGATGGCCGGCGTATTTCTCCTCCTACCGATGCCGTTTCCATACAAGATGAAACCTTAGATCCAGTAGAATTGTCAGGGGGGTTTAATGGCATTGTGATTAAGTGTCTTCCTCGTTGCACGAAATTTCGATGACTAACATGATTGGCCCGTGGATTTTCCTCCTGCAGTATGTATTCCGGTGTGATAGCTGACGTGGGACTTAACCAAGGAGAGTACAAATATGACGCTCAACAGAGGCGAGAGAGGCTATGCAATACATTAATTATGTGGCTAGACGTTGGTTTTTTTAACTTAACTTTAGATCTTGACTAGTCTAAAGTCAAGATCTACACGGATTGTAAAATTTTATTGACGTTGCACTTCCCATGCCTGATTAATACTTACTTGTTGTGAGGTATAGAACAGATTAGCTGCAAAAACGTTCAAATAAAGCAATACAGAAGACAAGTATTCAACATGCATTCCCACTTGTCACCTTTCTTCCAGATTAAATGCTGCTTAACAGTCTATCCGAGCCCCAACCGGAGAAGTTAGCATCATGTGTCCCCGTCGCTCACGATGTCTCTACAGCGCAGATTCGCATGTCAATGCGAGCTACTTCCAACACCCATGTTTCAAAACCGAAGCTTGGGTCAATACATCCTCGATTGCCCCTCTGCCCACAGGCGGTATTTAGTACTTCGCAGGCCGCCACCACAAGCAGGGGATCATCCCAAAGGAGTGTCAAGACGCATATCTTTCGAGCTTTCTACTAATAAAATAAAGATCTTGAAGAGATTATGCAGGCAAATAAGTTTTTTCAATTGCAGAGCTGCTAGCCAATTTGGTTATAAATAATGAAAAATATGAGTTTATGAGGAGGGTGTAGAAGAAGTAAAGACAACCAATTATTTGCCTTAAGATTTTAAACCGAAAAAGCCTTTGGTCCCTATAGCAACAAATAACCTGCATCATTATTTTACCCTTCTTCTGGTTACTACAAGCCGCCATTAAATTAAAACATGAGCAGTTGAAAACAACGAGAAACACACATTTGACTG
Organism: Taenia crassiceps; assembly: GCA_023375655.1. NCBI lineage: Eukaryota > Metazoa > Platyhelminthes > Cestoda > Cyclophyllidea > Taeniidae > Taenia > Taenia crassiceps. The sequence goes on along the minus strand of JAKROA010000005.1, from coordinate 4,882,620 downwards.
ATTAAGTATATAGGGTTACGGAAGGGTCCGGAGGTGGAACAAAGCACTGGCAGTTTTCAAAGGCTTGACGATTATATGAATACCAAAAATGAGATGAATGAACGTCGAGGAGAGGAAGATGGGCAGGGCTAACATCATCGGCCCGCAGTCACTAGGTGCACCAGTACAGAATACTGACACCTTTTAAGGCATTGAAGTATCAATCTTTGTCCGAAAATTATGCACCATTTCTGTTGGTCTTCTTGTATGCAACCAGTCAGAACAAGATTATATCAAACAACCTCTTACCTTTGCATTCATGAGAAGAGCAACGTATTGACTGCCAATAAGGGAAGCTGACCACTACGACCATTTAGGTACTTCGATATTTGGACTGCGTAAAGCTGGATAAAAGTAGGCTGAACACACTCGTGAGGTCAAGCCAAGATGGTGGAAGTGCGTCACTCAGTTATCAACTCGGTGAGCCAGGACATCGCCCCAAGCACTGCAGTAATTATTCCAAATCAAACTCCGCTGGAAGAACAGTAAAAGCCAGAAAGTGGAAAGATAGTAACTTGTGTATTTCACCCCGGCTTCGCTTTACATAAGCATCGTTGATTGCTCCATGGGGTCGATACTACTCACTCCGTTTGTGAGTAGCAAAAGGCGCGCTAAGGCGATAGGAATGGGAAGACGGAGATTGAGGAAGTCTCTAGCGCTCTCACCCTCCAAAGTTGTTTCCATAACCACGAGGCCATTATCCGATCTCTGATTGGTCGAGAATTGAGAGAGAAAAAGGACATTTAAGCATTAGGTGGCTTCTTTCCGTTTGACTCCAAAGTGCACTCTCAGGCAGATTACCCTTGGCCGATTAGGCGTTCCGAAAACTTCAAAATAAGTTACTCATCGTTTTATATTTCCGATTAATTCACTAGTCCCTCGACCATAAGGGGTGGGGAAAGTGGGCGGAAGAATAGAAGCAAGAAAAATGAATAAGAAGAATCGATAGAAGCCCAGATAACTCACCTTGAACTTGATGAAGGGTGCAGAGGTGGTGGAGGAGGAAGTGGAAGTGAAGGAAAGCAAGCTAGGGCGCAGTTGAACTTTGTATATGCCGGACTGCCGAACATGGAGGTTATAGCCAAAGAGGAGGGCACAGGCCTCGCGGAGCTCGCTGCTCACAGAGGCGAAAGTCTCCATCAGTCGGTCGCTGCGGCACCGTTCCGTCTGCAGTTGCGACTTCAACTCTACCCAGATCACAAACACCTATCCAGTGATTAAGTGGTCCATTCTTGCCAATCAGCCATTCAACAAAGCAGCGTTTCGCCTATAGCTAACTGAAGGGTGATGCCTGCAGAGCCTAATGCTATGGTGGGTGGTTGTGATCATGTCGTCTGCTGTTTGGACTGCTTTTACTGACACGATTAAACAACGCAAAAAATTCTAGCTTATTTTGAAAGTTTAAAACAGGTAAGTACGCTATTTTGCGAGAGAAAAAGCAAGTGTAAGGATCAGTTACTTAGATTACCATAGTTAGATTAGAAGTAGGAGCGTGGATTCCCTCGGAGGCGGTGTAGTGACAGGCTGGCTTACAGTTTCAACTGGGAACGATTCCGCCGTGACCGCGGAAAGTGGATTGACCATCTATGTCAAAGATATCCTCCCATCACCAGTTAAACCCTGACATGCATGCAAAAACGTAGCCACTTGATGGGTCCGCAACCCCATAAATCGCTCCCTTTCCAATTCAACAGCGATTACCAGTTTTCTTATCGAATATCGCAACACTTTAGAGCAACGTAATATACAGATAGATTTTAAACGCGCTGAAATGCTCAATCAACACAAAAAAGATCATTCGGATATATATCTTTTCCAACCAGGACAGGGGAAACAGGAGTAGGACATGGATCTGAGCCACCCTAATTCTGGAGTGGAACGGTTCCAACCTTCAAAGGGATCGTAAACGCAACAGCTTGAATTCGTCATGAGTCGACTCATCTAAGCCATAATAAAAAAAAACGAAAGAAAATCACAGCCTCAGATTAGGTTCCAAATTTAGTGTATAAAGTTAGGCTTAGAAGGTAGTGAAATAACACCATCGTGTTTTCCATTGCTCACTGTCTAAGGCACCCAAATGAAGAAGAAGGGAGGAATGGAGGAAAAGGCATCATTGATGCGATGAAATCACCAGCTCTAGCAGTCAATTCATCATTGGGAAGGGAACAAGGTGGCGCAATACCACTCGGACAGTGATGGAGAAGTTGCTGCAGTAAATTAATGTTGGATTGGAACCTTTTAGGCTTTAAAAATGACACTAGCAAAGTTGGTGTGAGTGATTTGCTGAATACAGTGTCAATGCTAAGCAGTCCTCTCTCATTTCAGAGGAGTTAGGGCAGTGAAATTGAGGGCAACAAAAATGTCAACGACATTATCACGTATTATTTCGTAAGAAGGGCATCATATTTTCTTTTAGTGGGTACAAATAAAACACAATTGCTTCAGGATTGCGAAACTTATGAAAATCCAGTGGGAGATACGCTCAGTTTCTCGAACAAAAAGTTTAAGTAAAAAGGACGGGAGCCTAGGCCCCAACGGAAACTCTCTAGGTGTTGGAAATAAGGGTGTGGACAGTCCTGACACCTGTATTCAATTTTTTCGCATATTCTTCAATTCTTCTCCCTCTGTTCCAGTGAAATATCTCCGGTTTTCCTTCTATGCCTGCCGTAGTTGTGATTGCACTCGACTAGACGCCTGATAGACTCTGTTTTTGTCACGAGTAGTTTTCAGTCTACTCTAAGGTGGCTCAGGTAAAACTTTATGCCCCCTGTTTAGCGGACAGGAAAGGAATAGGTAAGGTCAATTGTAAAACGGTACAATGGTGATTACAGAACTTTACTGAGTGAGCGAAAATATACTGGTGGTGCATCTTATTATGTCCTATTATTAAAGCCTCCTTGAATGCTTTCCTCCAAAGATTACAAGCCCATGGACTCAGATTTTGCATTACCTGAAATGAGATAGCCAACGAAGTTCCATACAACTTATTATCGTCAATTACTTCATGAAATCGAAAACGCCATGCGATAACACCAGCAAAACAAGGTACATTGACAATACGTCTCCGTCGTAAGGGGAACTGCTAAAATCACCTAGACTTTGATGCCCTATAAGCAAGTGAGGTCAACTTACTCTGGATCTCCGAGAGAGGGTCAGGATGGTGTTTGAGGCTTTCTGCCACCTCCATCGTCACCTCACCCATCTTCGGAGCGGGTTCGGGGGCACCACCCTGAGTACGCGACTCATAGAAGCGTGCGAGACGATCTTGCAAAATCTGATGGATTATGAAGTGCGTAATGAACAGGTTGATCTCCTACCGTCATAAAATCTTTAAGAGCCAATTTAAATGGCGTTAAATGCAAAATGGAGGCAATCTGCACTAAAGAGAATGCACTGAAGGATTTCTGAACATCTCATAAAACACGTCCTTTCGGGCCAACAAAACGGTGAAGTCAGAAACTACTAGTGCGTATCGTCGATAGCACCTGCCTAGATTCCGCAGGAAAACAGTAAAATGCATATTTTTGTTTCCCACAAATTTCAAGTCGGGAATCAACTTCATGATTAAGATTAATGATTCTAACTCTCAAAAAGTATTTCATGCTTTTTGATTCACAAAACGGGATTCGTTGAAGTAGGACCACAAGTCTTGTTGGTGGGAAGGCTCACTTTAATACGCTGCTGTAACTGGGCATTCTCCTTGCGCAAGGTAGTCACCTCTTCCTCTCGACTGCGTTTCACATTGTCCGCCGGATTGACGAGGAGATGGACCACCTGTGTATCATCTGGATCGTACGCACCCTTAAAATTAGACCACTCTATTAGTTTAAATTAAGATGAATTTCAAAGTGCTAAGTTGCAACTCACGCAGGCCCTCATGCATTCGACTTCCTTTTCAGCCGATTGTTTATCCCTTTCAAGTCTTTCCAAACGCTCTTCCAATTCACCGATGGTTTCTCTTAACAAGAAAAATTGAGTGATATCAAATTTCTTAACTCAAATGTCTTAACAGGCGTAACAACTCGAAAAACTCACCGCAGTTGTTGAATGGTTTGACGGTCAGTTGAAGAAATAGCCAAATCCGCAGAAGAGATATCGGTCTATGAAAAGAGGCAAATTAGTTCCAGGGATACCAAACTTCATCTGATGCACTGTAGGATAAGCCTGATAACGCACAGCAGAAACCGCATGAGCGCCACCCGAGACGTAAGCAACCTCATCAATTAACCGTTCAATTTCGGCGTCATCAGATTCAGCCTGCTGATGGAAGACCTTCAAGGATTCCGAAATGCGTTCAACCATCTGCTGAAATTGATGAACCAACTCTCCAGCCGGCGAAGCCAGCGTTGCGTCCGCATCCTCATAGCTGGTGACAAATTGCCTATACATATCCCGCTCCTGTGCAGTAAAATTGTTACTTGAAACTTGTGAGTAACGACATTTCCGGTAAAAAGATATTGTTACGTACCTGTTGTAGAATCTTAATACGCCGATTGAGGCGTCTAAATCGGCCTTCAAAACAGTCTACCATCGTTTTGAGCCTGGATTCCTCTGCAGTGCTTGCTGAATACTTAACATTTAGACTTTTCAACTCTACCGACGTCGACGCTAGTCTACAAATAGTAAACGACATCCTATTTGATATACTCGCTTCTAATTTGACCCAATTCCGATAGTAAAAGAGCATTTTCCCGTTGGCATTGAGCCAAAGCAGTTCGCTTCTCCTCCACCGCCTCAGTCGCAGCGGCAGAGCTCTGAATTGCCAGCCTCTCTTCTGCCAATAGTGCGCGGTCTCGCCATTCATTAGCTCGTTCAAGGCGAGCATTTAAATCCTCCAATTGGGCACGGACAGTGACCAATTGGGCTTCGGAGCGCCGAAGTTCGTCATTTTCGCTCTCCAGCCGAGCTATGCGCTGCTCCATGCGAGTGGTATGGAGAATTGAGGAGGAACGAAGGCAGAGGCCAGAACCGTCCGGACGACTTAGAAGGCTGGAGGCATTCCCAGGAGCGTGAGCAGCCTGTTCCAGCTGGTCCTTTAGTTGAGCATTGGCCGATTCCAATTCCTTGTAAAAGAAAACCCACCAATGAATAAGCAACAACCCTGTTATCGCACCATAAGTGAAGTGTATTTCTACTCAAAAGTCTATTGCTTTTGTAAATGCTTCAAAAAAGGCCGTAAACTTCACACCCATCCAGGGGATTACATTTGAAGAAGTAAAGTAGCACCCAACGAAACCTCAAGTTTACGCTACGTTTAGTAATCACGGGTACAATTGGCCGTGGCCAGTCGCAAGCATTGTAGAGATCAATTTATTTAAAAGATTCGAATCGAAATTTTAAAAGTCTCGTCGCCTATCAGCTATTAGGACGCACCTACAAGAGTCAAGACAAACACGAAGAAATCTAGCATTAGTCTGCAGAGGCTTGTGACCAGAAAAGCTGTTTCACGAGCGCATTAGAGCTATACGGAGGAAAGGAACCTGAGGGCCAGTATAATATAAATCAAATCGATTCTAGTTACGGGTAAGCAATTACACAGAGTGCGATCTGCCCTTAAAGTTAGTGTTGAATGCCCAAAAAAATATTTTCATAATGACCCCAAAAGCTAGGAAATCATAACACTTGCCTAGCAACTACTACTAGTCGTATGTGCTTGATACAAGGCATAAAGACGAAAACCTCAAAAATTGGCACAGTACTTTTCAAACTTGGTGAGCATTCAATGTACTACAGCGATGTGTGCAAATTGTACAGAGTACATCTATACGACCTTTCCTACAAAAAACAGCAGCACTTTTGACAATGGAACCGAAGTCCCGTACGCTCTATAGTTAAAAAAAGAGCTCAAAATATTAACAAGCAAACAGATTTTCATTCCCATTGCATGCGTACTTACCATGACTTTATTTCTCAGAGAATCCACTTCCTCCAGTGCTGCTTCATTAGCCTCACACATCCTTTGCAAATCACTTCGTTTTCTTAAAAAAAACAAATTAATCCCTTTTAATGAGCTGTGCAATGGCTACACTTTGAAAACTCGGAAATAAATTATCATCAAAGCCAAATCAGCAGCAAATGACGATTTAAGCAATGTACCTTTCCGAAATAATCAATTCAGATCGAAGAGTTTCCATCTCAACTTTAAGGTCTCTGATTTCTGCAAATTTCGCCTCCAAATCCGACCGTAGGTTCGTTATTTTCGCTTTCATTTCATCAACCTTCTGAGACATTTAAAGAAACAATAAGGTAAGTCAACCGTAAAGAAAGCTGATGCAGCGCTTCCAAAAATGGGAAATGTTTTACCTCAGCCAGCCCATCTTCATGCTTGTAAACCGAGAACGCGGTTGCAACCCTCGACTCTGCATCCGCCTTTGCTGCCTCCAATCGCTTGCGTAACTCTTCATTGATCTCACTCGAATCTTGTAAACCTTGTTCCAAGTTCTTCAACCGGATTTCCAGTTCCGATTTCTCTGAGGCCAGAGAGTGATATTCCATACGAGCACGTTTCAAGTCCCTCTCAGAGGTTATTTGAGCTTCTTGAAGAGCGGTTTCCACCGAACGCTTTTGAGCGACAAGGACACCATGATTAACCGATTCCATGGTATCCAAAAGGCATCGCTGTTGTGAAGGGGTCAACATAATTGAACTTGCGTTGGACAGGGATGAAACAGAGACGAGACTCATGGAGTCCTGAGATGATTTATGCTCATCCATAATTTCAAAGCTTGCTAAAATTATCATAAAGATTGGAAGATACTACGGCTCCTTAGGACGCTTCAAAAACAAAACACCATCATCATTCGCATAGTGAATAAATTCAAATTTACATGTGACCAATTATGCACACAAAGTTAAGCAAGGTATCCGAGCTTAACAGCGATAGTTGAGAAATGCAAACAAAACAGCATCTGCGGCAAAAAGGAATCCTGTTGCTTTAAATAGCTTTTTCAAAATTATAAAATCAATAACGGTAATATTTTTTAGCTATAGACTTGAGACTTTACTTTTAAAAATTTTGTATTTAATCACTTTTTTGCTAACACGTTAAACGAATTTAATCGCCTTTAAAATTGCTAATGCAAAAAGCAAAAATCTTTTGGTAATTGTAAAATTTTAAAGCAAAACTGGTCGTAAATCTTGAATGAAGTGCATGATTTGAAATCTGGAAATTTTTGGACGCTACGGATGCCTATGGGGGAAGGTACAAAGGCAAAACTTTACACAGTACGTTACCGAAAATAAGTGTTTTTCATGCTGATTGTTGTCGGTATCTGCAATGATCTAAATATATCCAATGACGTTTGGTAACCCAGACAGTCGAATTTTGTCCTATATTTATATTACCAATAGCCTGCTTCACAATGTTTTGGCACCCATAAAAATGCAGATCTTGGAGCCTCTCTCCTATTACCTCTGTTTTATCCTTAGTAGATAAAAAGACTAACTAAACGATGTTATATGTCACCTGATAGTTGTCGCAAACATGCTCAGGGAATCAACGTTATGAGGGCTCAGGTTCGGTCTCCCTCTCAGCCAGCTCCCCACATGCAGCATTAACCCAACCAACGCTAGTCACAGTATCGGCATCAACGCTGACTTAGCTTCTGTTTTGGAACGGATGAGTGATAGGCAAGAACTGGGGAGCATAGCTAAATAAGGGGAACAAAGCCAGGAAAAATACAGAGGCTATGCTGTTCCGAGAACACGTAGACCAGATAGCTCAAATATTCTGATCCGACGCCTCTGTTCTATCCCTTTATACGTACATTGCATTTGATTCATCTTATAAAATCTGTTAAAGTATACCAGCATGTGAAACCACTTAAAGTCAACGCTACGAAGGTATCTGAAGCTGTAGACTTGCCTACGTTGCCACTTATTGCAAAATACGTGCTTATGTGCCATAAGTCGAATTCGGAGCCAGGCTATCAGCAACAATATTAGCGCCCAGTAAAGTAAAACAGTTGCACGCATCCCTTAGCTTTTCATTTTTTAAACCAATAGAAGCCTTAATTAAGCATTAGCAATGCCAACTTCTAAAAACAGTGAGCGAATATGTCTATATCATCTCTTTTAAAGAACACTCAACTATTTGTACCGATCTAGTATGGGCAAAGGTGAATCCTAGAGCGGAACTTATCCACATGGGAGAAGGTAGGAATTTCGACCAAGCATGAAAATACTTTATTAATTTGAGAACTGGAATATCTTAACCACTAAAGTAAAAAATGTTTGTTTTAAAACGCCTAACAAATAAGCGACTTGTATATCTCAAAAAAAGTGAAAGTCAACCCGGTAGATATACCAGCCTTAATCATCGCTGGCGTCCATCCCTTGAAGAGGCCCATGAACCCTTCCTCCAAGTAAATGTGCCACAAGCAGCCCACGGTTACCAGACCCCATTCGCTGTTACTTCCTGCTGGAAGACGCCCAAAGTGTCTCCTCGCCTCTTCGAAACCCACTGTCTGGAAGCGTTTCTTCACCACATCCAGTGGATACACTGCAGACCTTGCCAGACAGCCCGCAACTCCACCAGAAAAGAGGGTCAGAAGAATAGATGAGTCTAAGGAAATGGTTTAAGAAACAGCATTGACTAAAAAAAGTTGAGCACGCATTAGTTTGACGCAAACGGAAACACACTTTGAAATCCACCAAACCACCGTTTTAGTCCCTCATAAGTGGCAAAAGCAATTGCATTTTGCGGTACAATGAGGATGAGAGCGGGAACGAGGCCCCGCCAAAACGACGTTGGACCCTCGTTCATAAGCATCTGCTGGACCCCGTGGGAGAAACCTCGGTACACCCGGACGTAGCCTTGGCCAGCCAAGCGAGTGCGGAGGACGTCAATGGGCTGACAAACGAGGGTTGTTATGCCACCGGCCATCCCACCCGCAATCGCGTCATTCACAACCGTTCGATTGCAGTGCAGGCGGTTGACAGACCAATCAGAAAACGTGTTGAAAAAGAAGAACTGGAGTTGAAAAGGAACAATACTTCAGTTTCTAGGATTGAAATCCTCTTAAAGCGCTGCAATAGACCAGTCATGTAAGTTATCTGTGGTATTTCAGAATCATTCCTGCTTTACAAAATGTTATGCGGGCATCCATAGGTTAAGATGCCTCTTTAAGGGTTAGCGGGTTTATGCTGTAACTGACTTTCAGCTCATATGAACCGACGCAATTAATCATAATAGATATAGGAAAAAATCTTGATTTCCTAATTCAATAACTGTGTCGAGGTTCTTGGATTTTATAATGAAAGTACCGGTTCGAGAAGAGTGAACATCACGAGGGAACTTGTTTCCAATTAACTAGAATCAAGAAACTCAAAGTCATTTGGACGATTATGCACCAAATTATATGAAGCCTCCCCTACTTCACAGAAGTTGGTCGTGATTACTTTAACCTAGGTCATCATAAGGGTCCACAAAACAAATGACCCAGGAAACTATTAGAACCGATTCATGCAGAACAGGGGATAACAAAGCATGCAATCTATTCATGCAATACATGTTTGTTCGTGGCATAGCAGAACCTTCATGTGTTCATAGTTAGCTACTTTGCCACGCAGTCAGTCTCAAGAATCTCCCACTCGTATGATGTAGTATGACCCAATGGAGAAAGTAGTAGATAAACACGAGCCAAACGAAGCTAACTGCCATTGAGGAAGGGAATTCAATAGGGATTAAAAAAATTGGTCAAGACATGCCACAGAATGGCACTGGTTCTTGCCAAGCTCCTGATCTCTGAGAGCTTCACACTGGTCATTGAATTGGATGGGCTTTAACTCGTCAAACTTGGCATTTAGCAGACGTTTAGTGCAAGGCTATGATAGAAAAACCTTATGCCATAGATTAAATATACCATTCCGCTACTCTCATTCTTACTGTCAAACTTTTGCAACAAAAATTAACTGACGCATGACCTATAATTTATGCACAGGATTTTCGCAATACATCCGAAGGATACCTGATGTCGTAATTCCCCTGCAAAGGACGCAGTACTTTAAAAAACGTTTCAAATTCACAAATAGTAAAAAATAATGATGGATACATCATATCATCGACACCTTAGTCCATTATCTATCAATTAATAACTGCAAAATTCATGGCGGTTGAATTAAGGACGATAACTGAGGCGGAGGTTTACAGGAAGGACAAGATAGTGTTGCACATGTATATGCACCGAAATGAATTTCAAATAAACATGAGCCTCAGACTGCACAAATTCTAATCTTTCTTTACGTGGCTCTGGCCTACTAATGGCAAACACTTCAACACATTATTTCGCCCTACTGTAAATTCATGGATGGCTTCAAACACCACGCTTAAATAACTAAGTAGAATACCATATCTAACTTAAGGCCGACAAGCGGATAGGTATAGCTAGAAGAGGAATGCAGCATAGGAAGCATGAGTGCCGAAGTAATAGACAAATATGCATAATCAAAGGTGGTGAATACATCATGCTTATAAAGCAAAAATCGCATTCACATAAAATATTAAGAACAGGAATTAAACTAATAATGATGCGTAAAAGCCCAGATTATCAGCATCAGCACATGTAATGGGTTAGACTAACCTCAGAACTAGTGAAAATTACGGAAAGGAATTGGCCAGCTAAATGCCCCTTCCAAAGAGCGCACACACCCTCCTCCTCGATGATTCTCCATAAAGCCTGAGACATGCCTTGGTAGTATCCGCCATTTTGGTAAGAAATACCTTCCACCTGAAGCTAAATAAAAAATTATGTAAGTCTCTCTCAATTCCACCAAAGAAGCAACTATTAAACGTAAAAAGACCTCACTTGAAAGCGGATTTTTATTACGTCTAAAGGTTGTGTTAAGGCACGTACTGAAAAACCAGATAGCGAACCAGCTATAGCATCTTTCCTGTTGTCACACATTTGACACTGCCATCAAAAACGGCGCCCCGAAAGCACTTTACACAGGGCACTTTGACCTTGTCGGAGTGGTTTATGCAAACTTCTTGCAAACAATTTATATTATTTTCCATAGATTTATCTGCTTAGAGTAAAAACCTATTTTTAAAATATTTTTATTATTTTTAAATATTTTAATAGTTTAAAAAACGGCTACACAGCTTTTTGGCAAGTTACTGTAGTTTATGCGGTATTTAGAATTTGCAGATGTTCTTTTAGAGTATTTTAAATATACATGATTTTAATATAGGCATTTTTACTTTTCTATAGTTCTGCACCCACTTGCATTAACTCGCTACCAAATAAGTCTCGATCTACCTGTCCTGTTCAACTAAGAGGTATGAAGTCTAAATAGGAGGAGATTAATTGAAGACGCGCTGAATTTAGCTCTTTAGATTTATTGTAAGAGGCTGTTTTATGAAGGGCATGTTTTCTGTGTTTTTTTTACACAGAGTGGTCAATTTAAGTAGGTCTGACGTAACCTAAAATTTAGCAATCCTTTATCAGCATAAAAGATCTATTCCGTGCAGGGCTTTTGTCCTTTTTCACAACAAAAGAGGGCATAAGTTGGTTTAACGCTAGGGCAGAATATATGCATTAGACGAACCGGTAGGAATTGATGCTGCTGGAATGGCTTCGAGGCTGAGGTCAGCTCATCCGGCATGGGCAATATAACCATCCATGTGACAATAACCAAAGGCTGCAATCAAATTAATAAAGCATCACAACTAATGTGAAAAACGCTTTATTGACGTTCAGAAAGGCCTAGAGTTACTGTCGTAGTCTGGAAAGTGCAAAGACGGAGCCTCGGCTTCCTCCGATATCAAATAATTATGGTCACTAATCAATGTACTGTATTCGCTTTATTCATTTTGTCCCCTAAACTTACTCTCCCAATAAATCAAACAATTCAGGAGTGTATTAATTAATAATGCCTTCGATTCACCCCAAAAGAATCATCTACAAACTGTCGCACTTAGTCGTCCTTTTCTAATTTTTTCAGGAAAAACTTCAATTAGCTTGCGTAAAATCGCAGATGCATAATTTGCAGTGCATTAAGAGTACTTGAGCACAACATTTTTTTTCGCTTTTAGTGCTCTGATTTTGTCTAAACGGATGTTTTATAACTCTAATGGAATGTACTTTTGTCTAGCGATATTTCTTCCGTCCGGCACCGGCAGGCTTGCATGCCCTTTTTATGCTGGTTGCATGCTGTCTGATGTACAAATGCTACTTTAGTGATACTTGAGGCACTACGCATTCAGCACTAATAATCTACTCTTTCGCTTCTAAAAATAAAAGTTCTATAACGTGCAATCGCGCACAAATCGCATCATAAACAAGGATTTAGTCACTAATGAAGCCACTACAATTCAATTACTTGGGAAGTGAAGCAGAAGGCAGTAGAAGCGGTGCATTCTAGTGCGTAGTCAAATACCATGTCGTTAAATACTCCAGCACCCATTCTCCACCACGAAATCCCAGCATCTGCAAGCCACTCAGTAGGCGTAGCCAGCAGTCTCTTTGCTCTGACCAGAGCAAAGATTTCCTTTCCGCCTCCTATTGTACGTCCCCTAAACCAAGAGGATTGCAGGTACGCCGAGGTTAAAGTTTGCCTCCACTAAGGGGATCAATGACTCCTTTGCCGCCATGTGATGGCCCACCTGAAGAGGTGCCTTCAACCAAGTCTGGGATGGATTGCGGAATTTTGCTCCAGCAAAGATAGAAGTATTCTTCTTACTGTAAAGTTACGACAAGGTATTACATGTAAAATAAGAACTGCTAAAGTCTTCAAAGTTGCATAATTTCCAATTCGCTATGAATTAATAAAGTGCTCTAAATTTTCACACAAGTTTATTTTAACTCACACACAATAAAGCATTTTCTGGAAATGTTTAACGTCGATTCAAAAGAGCGCATGGTCATTGTTGATGGGGTCACATCAATTGCAGCTATGGTAGATAGGTAAGATCAAGAGGAAATGTCAAAACCTGCCATTCTAAAACGGGAAAAAAATATGGAAGTCAGTAGGCCGTTCAAAGTGGATTTGATGGTGGATCGAATTTATAATCCACTGTATCATATCACTAAGGTGGTGAGGTGTATGAAACCAGAAAGGGCACTCTGCAGAATTGGCCCTTTCCTTAAGGGACCGTGATACCTTCGCAGCCACGAATTCGGTGCAATCCGCCTTTCCACCAAACGTGAAAGTGAGCTTGCTCAAACACAACAGTCCATGTGCTGGTCCACCTTCTGAAAAGTCTCCATTGCCATTACAGCCATGCACAATTAATTTAAGCAGGCTACGGAAGACGGGAAACGAGGCCTTAACAAAGCTCAAATTCCGTTGGCCTTGTGAAAAAGGTAACTAAAACAATGCGAGTGAGGAATTGATTGATACATTATTTTTTTCTTTTTAGAATAGTCATCATGAGGCTACCTTAGTTAATGATAATTAAACCTGCATGCCTGGTTGCTGCTTATTTTACTTTTAAAAAAGGCGAATACGGTGGAACTGAGCGTGGAAGGCGATCTAATTGCTCGCCTGTCTTCCACGCCCCTGAGTGGCCTATCGATCGCCGACCGTGGAGAAGGCAGCGATCAGTCCAGTCTAGGCGCTCGAAATGTGATTGGCTGCGACAACCCACAATGCCGGCTTCTCATTGGCTAGAGGGTGGGAGTAGGGATTTTGGTCGGTAATACAGGACTAACCGCTGCGCTGGCGTTGCCTCCGCTCCCGAGCGAGCACAGTGCTGCCCCATTTGCATTCATGCGCTGTAGACTAAGGTGAGTTGCTAATTCAACCTCCAGCATCAGTTTTCACCGTGGCAAATGTCTTGCCTACTCTTTTGTCCCCATTGATATCCAACACCCCCCTTTGTAAGTGGAGAAGCAATAAGGTTTTAAAATTAGAGAGAATAATTGCGCACCTTTCGTGCAACTTAAGTTGTGCTGTTGACCTAAAAAGTCAAAATTGCTACACTGCCGCTACAAGTGATATGGTTAGCTGGTTGCCTGATCCTTTGTTTTAAACCTTCCATGTCTCAATTTGTTGTAAAATCACTAAAAACATACTTCACACCCATAAAACTATTGTTTTATATTAGTTGTGCATAGTTGTGCTTTTTCTCCTCCGCAAAATTATCTAAAGAGATTGGAAAGGCCTCTCAGTTCTGGTAAAGCCGCTGATGCAAATTAAAAGTCTTCCAGGCATGGAAGCAGGTTCGCCCTCGACACCAATACACTTGATTATGTAAAGTAAAACTAATAAGAAGGTTATTAAACTTGGTGTCTGTTTACTCAAAAATTCTCTCAACGTTAAACAATTAAGGGCACAAGCCACTTATGCAATATAGTTTTAAGACAATGCATTTGGTTCTACGTTTTTCTTGATTTTCTTGAAGGCGTCTTGTTTTTGACAATGCTTTAGTTACTTTTCTGATTATGATTAAAATGAGCATGCAAAGAGAAAGACACTCTCTCCTGGTTTCTAGCTACACAATTCTTGGAAACGTTTTCTCTTAACATCTCTACTCGAAATGCACCTTAAATTAGCACTTTCAAATCAGAAGTCGACTTTAAAAGCCCGCAGCTTATTTCTTCAACCATCATATTTTCCTGACGCTCTATGCGTGTGTAATGCCGTAATGTCGTATCGCCGCTCGGCGTCACAAATTTGGGTCATCTATTTCCTCTCGGTTTCAGTTAACCGTGCATGCAAGCCCACGAGTGCAAGTAAAAACAAGAAAGCACCAAATGTATCCCAATTGATTGTGGGCGACTTCAACTTTTCCAAGAGGAATGTTTGAACAATAGACGAACAGTGCTTTGGTACTTGATAGGCCTTAAAGGAAGGTGTCGGTACAAAAATTGACCGCGATTTTATTGGTCTATGATTTTCCTTAGAAAAATTTAAACCGCAATCAATTGTCCAAATAATCGCCACTCTGATGCATTTTGGCATGCTTTGGGAGGCAACTTTTAAGTTGCCGACGGCTCGTAAGATTTTATCTATGCTTTAATCGCTCTCATAAACCTCTTCTTATCTTTCGGCACTATGCAAACAGACTTTTGTGGTTTTAGATTAAAAATTTTAATTTGACATATTTTCTCGAAAATTCTGCTCAGAAAATGATAGGCTTTGCTATATTTGAGCTCCAATCATGAAAACAAGGCGTATTGCTTATGTTAGCTCGGGCGCTGGGCGCAATACGAAAGGCTAAACATACTTCATGAAGTAAAGTGGACCTACAAATGGGTGCGTAACTTTGCAAAACGCTGAAATATTTTCTTTAGCTAGCAAAAATTAAGACTTGTAAATATGCTTGTTATGAATGGCAAACTAAACATTTGACTTACTAGTCTAAACCAGACTGATTAATTTCATCAAGTAGAAGCACGTTTTTATTCGCTGCTTAGGTTTGTTCTAGTGCCCCTTTTTAGGCCGTAAAGTATTTTTATATACTTCGTTTTCTGCGCACAGATCGTTTTTATTTGTAACTCAAAGGAGTAATTACTACTTATTTCGTGGCAAGTTCTTACAAAGCAGTTCGGCTTTGGCTGTTCTTCTTTCTCTTTGCCGAGATGACTTATTGCCTAAAAATATGTCATATGCTATGTATATTTTATGATATTCGAGTTTGGCAACCGTATCTGAGTGTTCGAATGAGATGGCTTAGATGCTGACGAATTCGTTTAATGTACAATGGCGAATTTTGATGTATTCCAGTTAATCGGTACATAGCTATTACAAGCTGGTAATAAGAGTCGGCTCTCATTTGTTTTTTTTTAATGCGTATGCGAGCAGAACCCTTGAAAGGGTGGACCCAAGTATTGCATTCGCTAATGCATTTCGTCATTCGGGTCGAGTTTTGCTGCCCAGGCTCTAAAACCAGTGCTATTCCCAAGCTAAGGTCGTTTTTTTAATAAGCCGCTGACTTTAGAACGTCTTATTTTGTACAAATAGTTGCTACAAACCAGCGAATGAGGCGTGTCACGTATACGTGACACTGGCAGCGGCTGGATTAGTAAAGAGGGGATGCGGTATTAATCTATTGGTACAGCAGAACTTGCTGCCTTGGTTGTGGTCAAAGAATAATGAAGGTGATAGCAACTCGAGAGACTGAACCATTTTCGCTGTATAATACTATCTTTTGTAATCTAAACAGCATTTCGTCTTATGGATTCAATAGCCCTGCATGTATGATCATCACTTGGTTTAGGTTAGTCTTCTAGACAATTTGTCCAAGAATTTGATTACTTCTTGGCAGAAGCTGGCAAGCTCTCACGCACGTTGCTTCGTCTAATTTACTTAATGAACCAACTCAAACGGTTGAAGGTGAGTCTTGGGAAATCGGCTGCTCTTTTGTTTCGTACTGCCCCTGAAAACGCGTTTTGAGGTTGTGTAGCGCCTCGAAACATAACCCTTAAGCGGAATATGCATTATTGCGGCACAGTGGAGCTTGGGACAGCAAGCATGGCCCAAAAGCTAGGCCGCCCTTCGAGGATACGATGGCGGAGCCAGTTTCAAAAGCCGTTATTCAAACAACCAGCTCATTGCGTCAGCACCTTCCAGTCTGTTTGTTTCAAATTTTGCTATAGTGCTAAACTCTTTAAATTTATTTGAACTTTCTTATCAGTTTCCGCCTTCCTTTTATTGCCATGACCATAAATTGGCAATTGTCATTGTGCGACGGAGGCGTTCTCTTGCCCGCCTACTTTGACGACTTTGAAAAGCGTTTTTTTGGCCCAGTGACACCGTGTAATACCTTTGTTTCATTTATGTATCATGTTTCATTATTAAGAAGAACTCATGTCCTACTAAATGGTTCTACTTATCTTACATCTTCTAGACATCGACTGTTCATCCATTACACCAGGGCAATCCACCACCTCTAGATCCTTGATACAGGCAATTGCCTCCAAAAAAGGGTGAATAGCCGCTGTCAGGACACTTTTTTCATCACTCACGCTGTTCTGTGTTGAGTAGCACAATTGGTTGCCTCCATTTGGCCGCCCTATAATACGATCGGCAACAATTACGAACAGTAATGGCCGCGCCTTAATGTATCAGTAAAGATACCAGTCATGTTTCTGTATCTATCTAAGCGTTCTACCCTTCGAAGTCCTTTGAAACGGTCCGACTTAACTAGAAAAGCCTAATAACGCCATTGCGTCCAACTGTTACCAGAGTAACAGATTTGTTACATTTTCCTTTTTAAAAAATCCCCAAAAAAGATGGAGTTTTTGAGCATCTTCAAGGGTGAGGAGGGCAAACCCACCTTCGTGCAGAACACAACCAATTTCCTCTCCTCTGTGCAAGCTAAAGGTGACGATTTGGTGACAAGTTTAAAGAAGAAGACAGCAAATGCTGTTCAACAGTTGAGCTCCGCCCAACTGATCACCAACACACCGACTGGCGTATCGCGTCAAGACGGTGACGAGGACAGCTCAGCCAGCGAGTACGGCGACGGTGGTGATCCGGCGATGTACGCAGATGAGGCTCCAATGGAGAGGAAACTCTCCTCCGAGAGCATCGACTCGCTTCCTGCGGAGGAGGCCGACAAGTATCGATCGGACATTCGACAGTTTGTCATGGCCATGCTCACGTAGGTTTGGGACACAACAGTTCCTCCTCAAAACATGTCAAACGGATATGCCTGATTGGGGCTGGATCAGGCATCGGGTATTATTATCTCTGGCCCCAGAAAATGTTAACTTAGCGCAAATTCATAAAGTTAATTCAAGCGTCGAATTCCTTCACTGCGGTTTCACATCTGCGACTGCAAAAGTGGTTTATGCACCGATCAGGACTAGCCTAAAATTACAGTTGGGTTCGATCGACTCTTGCTACCAAATATGGTTTCTTCTCCATTTCATTCCTTCTCATTTCACATCTAATCTTCTGAGTAACTAAGATGCCAAATAGCCGTCTACTGTAGGTTTATATCCTGTGAAATGAATTATTTGGAAAATATTGTACTGTGTTTTGTATAATCCATTTGCATTTGTTGCTACTGTAGAGAGGAAGGTGCCGAGGTGGTGACAAAAAATGCCCATATCTTTCAGAGCTACATAGAAGTGAGTCACAGCTTCTCCCTCAGTCGCACATTAGCATTTAATATTTGCATGGAAAAGGGATTTTCAATTTCTGTGTTTTAGCATCACACTGGTCGCTCGGCTTTCGCGAAGGAACTTCGTAAACAGGCTAGTTTGAAATTGTTCGTTGTAACTTTTGGAAAGTATTTGATATTTTATAGCAGTTTAATGCATTTTGGTATTTTAAGTTGATGCACTGACCAGAGAAATGCCTTTTATTTCTCCAGACGGATCAGTTAAAGCAGGTTCCCGCCTCTGTGCTGCAACTTCTCGTTTCATTCTGCAACAGCACGTTGATGGAATGCGGTAAGAATGACGACTTTTCACCAGCAGCGTCCATACTCAATGTGGCATTTCGCATCTTTCAGCAAAGTGAGTCATACGAACCTTCCATTTGGGTCTTTCATCAATTTTTTTATTGCTGTTGGTAGTGAATATGATTAATTTGATACAGAAAAACGAATATCTTCTTAAAAAAGGATTTATAACGTTTCATAAAATTCTGATTCCCTTTTCCTCTTAGTGGGCCTCTGTGAGTTTGGTTCAACATATCGAGTGCTCCGTGTCATGTAAACGTGACGCTGGAAACTTTGGTCGCAGAATCTGAAGTAGAGGTCTATAAAGGGCTTGCAACTGGGGCTATATTAGCAGGCCAAAACGTCTGGGTGGCCTTAGGTAAAGAAGCACTGTTTTTAAGGCATCAATGGAGACCAGACCACAGCAGTCCAGATGTTTCATTACTTTACTCCTGCATCCTTACTTTGTAAGAGAAATAGCCTATTCAGCTGCCTCTCAGTATGTGATTATTCCCTCACCAAGATCATTGTTCTTTGATTTCGCTAGTGTAAGCTATCAAATCCGTTTGCGGCACGACCTGGCTGTCACAGTTTTGTGGCCCCCCAGTTCAGATTATAAACCCGAGCTGTAGTTTGTGGGCATCATAGCTCCCCAAAACAACCTTCCAGAAGTCTGTAGTGAAATGCGAATTCATTCTGATGACTCCCTCGTATATCTAGTAAACTGCCTGTGTGTGGCCTCATCCACATTACTTTATTTGAGGCATAAAGGAAAGATATTGTGGGCACCTGGTTAAAAGCATTTTTGCCGTGGTAGCCACCCACAGAGTAATTTAAGCATTCATTTGACGGGGACCAAACTTTTAAACCTAAAAATGAACGAATGCGCACAGTAGGACTTGAACTATTGGCGTAAGCAGGAGACCGGCCCGTCCAACGAAGGCACGGTGGCGGAACACTTAGTAGCCCCTTCACCGAAAACGACAGGTAAGCCAAAAGGCGAGATGTTATACTTTAATCCCTGACAAAGAAGGGAAATGCACTTCTAATGCTACTTACGAATTATTTAGTAATATCAAAAGGGCCAAGAGGGCTATCCGTAGTAATGTTCACTTTTAGCCATACGAAAACATTGCACACCTCTGGGTACTTGTAATTCCACGCCTGTCTAAAAATCTCCGTTACATTGGGTTTCACAAAAGAGGAAAACGCTTTCAAGACAGACCAAGTTATGCTTTTTATATCCGTGGTGCAGATTACATTTTGACCTTCCCAGGATGTGCATTTTTAAACAACGCACTTAGGCTCCTGACTTCTGTTCCAAATGCCTTACCTCACCGGTCTCGCACTGCAAAGTACAACTAAAAATAGTCATTCTTGGTGGAAAGAGATGAAGACAATTTACTACATATGCACCGGGAATAGGCGGTGACGGTTTCGTTTATCTAATTTTTACGCTTTGAAAAGATTGTCTCGAGGGTAACTTGTCCACACGTAGGAGTGGGTGCGCACCACAGCAGATTATTTGAATAGTTAATTAATTTTGCATCAAATAACAATAAAAGTCATGAAACGGCATTCACACTGTGACATGATTTTTTCATGCCCTCTGGAAGACTTTGTCGATGGAACTTAAATACCTCATTCCACGACGCAACCTCTAAACGTTAGAAGTTGTACGATGTCATGCATGGCAGCGTTGCGCTCTATTACCTGCAGTTACGGAATCGCTTGTCTCCTTAGCATCTCTATCGATTCTGAGTCTAGGACCCAGCGGATGACTGGCGCACAAACCATTCATGGAAATGAAAATCAAACTGTGGGCCAGTAATACAGTCCGCACACAGACCTAGGTTCACGAGTCTAAAACTTTGTCAACATTCATTCGGTTGCTTACTGTTGACTGACTAGGAGGGCTCCAGACTTCCACCGTTACTGCGTGTGATCTCACTGCGTGAACCTTTTCAGGTTGACCTCTAGAGGTCTTTGCAATGCTTTTAATGAGTCGAAGGCTAATGCAAGCATTACCATTGCTGATGACGATGCGTGTAAACCAAAGTCCTCCTTTTATATTATGACATCTGCCACAATCTCACAAACCCGCAAATGTTAACTTGCCATTTAAAATATGTTGTCCGGTGGCTAAAAATGAGATCGGGAGGCTAAATATGGGTTATTCTCCGCCGATCATGCCAAGGTGTCGGCCTGCCACCTGTTTCGTAAAAATCACTTCCGATGCCTTAAGAAACTACTTGGATTCATTATTTGTTCCTTTCCCCCCTAGACGTCAATTCCACGGGCAAAGTTGTGTTGACCTACCTTTACGAAAGCTTGAAAGACCAAATGATCTGGCAGTCAACGCGATTTTGGAATGCTGCCGTGTTCATTGCTCTTCAGGAAGAGCGAGTCAACCGTCGGATTGTGCCAAAGTATGTCAATCTTTATAAAACATTGGTGCTGTGGAGAAGTGCATTAATAAAGCAATGCAGTGCAATGCTGTTGGTTTAAGTCAGCTTAATTTGCTCTGCTTAAAATCAAGAATCGTGTATTATTTTGCTGGCAGAAGCAGCTGTACTGAATTCACTTTGACGGCAAAGAAGTCTATCTCTCCACATAAGTTATGATCTTTTGAGCACAAATTGTTACAATGATGTGACAAGGAAAGAATCTTAACAAGCCAGTGTTGATTCTTTTGCTTTACAGTACCACCGAAGACCAGGAAAATTTAGATGCTGAAGCGGAACTCCACGATAGTATCGTTTACAACCAGCTAAGGTATAAAGCATCTTTGCTATTTGGTCATTTTTCTTACCTACAAAAGTTCAAATAATACTGAAAATATCTTTTTGCATATATTTAAAATAACTTTGTGGATACAACAGATATCTGGACTCCAAATTTTGATCTTTTATTGTTAAAACGACGTAACGTTAATCGAATATTTGCGGCGCTTTAATGAGGATTTTAAAAAATTCGCTCCAATAATTCCATAGAAACCCGCCTCTCCCAAGGTTACTGATTCATAAGCACTTTTATTGTGCCCGAAAATCCACCAAGTTTGGACAGATCAGCGCTTTTTTAATTTTAGCAAGTTTGCCTGGAGAATGTTTTCATTGGGTCTGAGCAAAGACGCTTGTATGGATTTTCTTCGAAAGCAAGTGGAAGATACATCACTTTCTAAGGGTGGGTTGAGAAGTCATTTTAAAACCGGTTTGTACAGCCGCAAGTACCGCGTGGATGACATCAATCCAGTATCTTTTCTTAATAAATCAGGAAAAAGTAAAATAATCGACACTGTTTTTACTGAAATCACGTTTTTGTCCTATGTATCCTTTTTCGTCACAGTAGTTATATTCGTGTTGGAAATAGTAGTAATATTTTGGATCAGCCCGAGATCGTGAACACTGCCGAAAAAAATACATCTAAGATGTCTAAAGCATTTGTGTGGCTTTTAGTTTAACTGGCTGTACTGACTGTGACTAGGAAGGTGGTTGGTAGATCACTGCTTACAGGGATTGTTGGAAGCGGTAACTGTTTGCACACGCAACTTTATTCTACCGAAAAATCTCTCAATGATGTAAGCATTAATGGGGAGCAGGAAGGAAACTTTTTCCAATTCTCGAGAAAAATATGAAACCACACGTTGTTATTGGGAACAACAAATAGTAGAATTGAGTAGCAATAAGTTTTTAAGTTCAAAATTTTGGTTCTCACTTCCTCCACAAGCATCATAAAATGTGCACTGTTGTGCTGATTGCTTATCTATTGTCTAACCCGCTTTTGGTGAGAAATGCCTCTTATATGCCAATTGTCAGGGTGCTGGAGCGTAAATCATTGATTGGCTCCAAATCACCGTCCGAAACAATCAAAGATTATGAATCGGCCAGTTGAGAGAGAGTTCTTTCCTTCTGTTTGGTCATCGTCTCCGCCGTCATCCTCTTTCTCACCCTTGTATTGTTTCTCCAAGAGATGAATATCTCCTTCACAGTTGATTCTAATAGTAGACGACCAGGGAATTAAAGTAGCTAGCTTAAAACAGAAGTAGCTATGGCTACAGTTTTTGTTCTAGTGACAAATACGTACTATAAGATTGGAGCTAGAAGGGCTAATTATTTCAATAAACTCATATGCAGATTTGAAGCTTTTGTATTAAATGACCAAAAGTTTGGGAGGTGAGATGACCTGCCAGCTGCCAAGTCCGTAGAGTTAGGGTCGTGCCAGACTCACTGATTAATCTCAATGCCTCCCATTTTGCGTCCAGAAAATCAACGCAACCTACGGGCCAACGTTCTGCGGTTCTACTCTCCGGATAAGTGAACAGATGAAGAAAGTGAAAAACGAAATTTGTACCTGCTTTTTGCATTTGGATGGAATGATTGTTTTCGCCTCAATCTACGCAATTATCCTCCTCTCTCTCTCCCCTCCGCCCCAACCGCTTGTCTACTCCTTTTTTTGTGTACGATTGTGTTTGTGTCACATTGTGTATCGGTGTCTTAGCTAGTAGCCTCACAAATGTGAATAAACGCGTTAGCAACCAGTTAGGTGTGGGAACTTACAGAAATAAAGCAAACAGACGAATACTCCAATACGGCAAATCCGCAAAAAAGCTTCTGCTTCAACTTTTTTGGTGCAGTGAACGCATTACAAAGGCTGTCCACCGTCTGTTGTGAGACAATCGCAGCGATGAGTCGGTAGTCTGCCTGTGCCAGTCGATTCGCTCATTGTGTGTGGACAGGCAGTTTCAGTCCGATCCAGACACCGGCCATGAGGACAGCTGATATCGGTGCCCGCCCGTGAGTTCGTGCCTTCGTCAACTCGTGTTGAGGTGAGAGCGCACCATCGCCGTCGCCCTATCGGCTCGACGAAAGTGTAAACATGCCAATCCATGTGGACTCACCCGCATTTGCAGGAACAGCTATTTGCATTGTGTTTGCGATAGAAGAAAGCTCAACCATTCACTCATGAGAGAGTTGATTTAATGTCATCAGTACTCCAAATGTATGAAGCTCAACGTCTGTCAGTTAAGGTACGACTGTTGTGGCCGTCGTTTGATACACTTGCTGTATCCCAAGGTCATAATCGACTTCAACTTGGCGTCTAGTTGTACAGACCACGAGTGATTCTGTGACAGACGTGAACGCGTGCATGGGGTCATGCGATGCGGCAGAACACGTCCACAAAAATGTACAATTCGCAGTTGGTTCAGACGCATTGTTAGGTATTCCTTCGCCAAAATTAATTTCCAAGTTTTTCTACGATTTCAAAAAGCAAGGTTGTAGTTGCTGGAAAGAATAGGACGAGAGTACGACGTGTGAGTACCCAATTGCTGGCTGACAAACGGGAATTTGGGATGGTTCCCTTCTTGCGTAGTCTACCTTCTGGGGGGAACTGCACGAGGGCGCGACACTCAAGGGATGTAGGAGTGCTCGCAAAGAAGCCACGAAGTTGAGAGCCTCTGGAGACTTGAGGCACAAATTCAGAAGTATGGTGGGCTACTTCACGTTTTAAGTTTTGCTTCTCTCTCCTTTGGTCAAAAAAATGCGTTTCCATTTCTCCGTTTTCACCTTTGCTTACCTGCCTTTGTTTTGTAAAAAAGATTTTAATTTTTTTTCTGAGCCTATGATGGTGAACACTTGGCTTATCTTCTACCTGAGTGTAGAAGCAGGACTCTGCCACGCAGCATAATTTCGCGGAATGGTGGACTAATGGACTGGAAGTAGGCAAGTCATAATCAGATCGGTGACCGTCCGATCCCAAGGTCGTAATGAAAGTGAGTCAGGTAAATGTTTATTATTTTTTTACAAGAGTGAAAGGGAAACCATCAAAATGATGCTCTCATCTGATTAAAAGTGGATAGATAGAACTAGATTTGGGTTAAGAGCAGGCATTTTGCTCCTTAAGAAAAACACATAAATGAGAGTAGCTGGCTGTAGGATTTAGTGCTCGTCCACCCCTCGCTATTGGCAACAGGTCGTTCTACCGGGCGACTTATCCTTCTAGCTGTTCCAGTAGCCTTAATTCCTTCCACCTTAGTATTGTGTCTTCCTTTTATCTTCATTAAATTTTTGGGCGCTGCGCTGGTGGAAGTGGGTCACGAGCCTGGTCTTAAGGGGCATCCTTCGGGCTTTCTGCTTCTGCATGATAGCAGAAACGCATGAACCGTCGATGAGGGAATGTGACAATCTCCAAGGGAAAGTCTAACAATGGCATTTACCTTTGTTATTTGTTGAAAAGCTACTGACTTTCAAAGCGATGTTAACCATAAACCATGCAACTGAGTGCGTTACAAAGCTATCTATCAGGCCTATATGAGAATGTCCATAGTGTTAACGCACGACACCGCTTCCACCTCTTCGCCGGCTGGACGGAACTTGGACAAATGCATGATTGGTAGCAAAGGGGAAAAGAAGGAAGTTCCAACCCTCAGAGAATGATGTCGAAGTCCTAAACAACTCTGCTTTTAGGCCAGTGCCTCTACTGCTGGGGGTGACATGAGTGATGGCTGGCACAATGCCCCTTTCCTTATAGTACAGTTTCCATACACGATGACACCCCAGATGGAATAGGATTGCCAAGAGAAATAAGTGAAGTAGGGGTCAATTATGTCTCCAGTTGCAAGAGAATTACAGGACTGGTTTGATTAGTTCATGATTTTTCCTTGGAGGGGCCGATCAAGGGGAGAGAGATTATGCAATACGGTGATTCTCATTTTCGGTAAGGGGGCCATAATTGTACCTTTACAGTGTGGGCCGACTGTTATTCGTCCTCTGGAAGGCCTTGAAATGGTTACTATAGCGGTTGTGATTAGCACTTTCAAAAGAATAACCAGTAGGAGGGCGTGTCACGTGCGTTCTTTTCCGAAAACTCATACTCTATCATCCTTAATCATCTACAGAATCAAAGATTCTTTGAGTTCAAAGGTGCCTGTAAAAAAGAAGTATTCAAGAGGCTCCAAGTGTGATACTACAGCATTGTAGAGTCTCTTTGGGTGAGGGAAAGATAATAAAAATAAGATAGCCTGTGAGATAGAATGGCATTTGTCAGAGGAAAACCGAAGAAGGGAGAACAACTGATGGTTGGGATGATTTATTGTATATGCATGAAATGACAGAGAATTATTTTTAGCTTTACACAAATTAAAAAATTACAATTCTACAGGAAGATATATTTAAAGAAGAAGAAAATGACCAAATTAAATAAAAGAATCATATCAAGAATACCATCTGGAGCGGATCAGAAATTGAGGGGAAATCGCATGAAACCAACCTGTTACATACATTCATTAAATTTGTAGCTCGTGCGCTTATTTGGCAAACAAGTCTAGTTTTTCAGCACCCTAAGACTTCCCTGAAGGTGTCAGAAGACAGAATATTCGGCTACCATATGCATTACCCAAGATACAGCAGAGCCTGTGGCTACTGGCATGGATTCGAAGGCCATCTCACTCGGCGAATCCAAAACAGCGCAGTGGCGAGGCAGCCTCTCCACCAACATTAAGAGTTAAACAAGCAAGAAACGCATCCCAAAATTCCTCTCCCCTTTTGAGCGTCACCTTTGACGGGTCCTCCCGTGGCCAGCCGCTTGCGTCAGAAATCACAGCGCAATCGGAACTCTCCGACAAAAAACGCCCACAGGTCCTAACGTGATACTTTTCCACACTGTCATGGAGCCCTATTGGCATCTGCACTGGATCGGCCAAATCAAACCTGCCAAGGACACTGATTTCCCATAGGTTGCGCGAAGTTCATTGAGTTGCAATGCAGTTACAGTTCTGCAAAAGAGGAAATGTTGTGGATGAACCTGAGTCCAAAAATCAAAATCTACTAAGGTCAGCCTTTTTTATTCGTCCTGTCATATCCTTGACAGAGGTGGTCCCGGTTAATTTATTTTCCTCCTTCTTGGACACAAATCAGGATTAATGGGAATGTAAAATAGGTGTTGCTACGGTAGCTAAAATATAATCTGACTTTTGGAGGGTTTGACCACAAAGTGCCATTTGATGTACCGTAATTTTGAAGAAGTAAAATGACTTGTATTTAGGTGTTGAGATCATGAAGGTGTGTTGTAGACACCTTTGTAAAATCCACGGCAATCAGTGACTTGGCAGGTAGAGTTTTGCTTCTATTTTATCTCTGTTACTGTGTTGTCACTTTGATTCGCTCTGGTTACACCCACTTGAATTCCATCTGGCTAGTAGAGAGGCAAATGTGGCATTGCGTTTTTACCTCATTACCATTACCGCACAGGTACGTTTGGAGGTTCGGTAACGAAGCCTTAAGATGGTTCTCACTCACAACCAGTATCCTTCTTGCAGGTCACGATGTTGGGACCATGTTCAGACCCTCCGCCAGGATTCGTCGCATCTTCGGGCGGTTGCCCTCTGAAATGGGATTCATTTGCCACTTCCACTAATATAGTGCTCCAAACTTCACTGAAAGCGGTCAAAAACACAATACTGGTAGTTAGGGTGCATTGCCGATGCACCGAAGGAATTAGGTACACCGGCACGGGCTTAACCTCGTCCCTCTTCGTGGCAGCACAGTGGTGCAGCACCTTGGTAGTTCCTTTACTGAGTTCAGGCTTTAAATAATCTACCAACGTATAATACAGCCCATCTACTTTGAATTTCGCTCCTGAGACGGGAGCACGATTATATAACACATGTTTCAATTCTATTTATAGCAATACCTCGCAGTCCTCTTGCGGCTAGCAAAAGACTTTTTGTTTTTCAGAATTAACCTTTATACAATATCTTTCTTACTTTATTGCTTTACTTAAAGCAATTGATACACTGAGACAATGCGAACGAAATTCCATTGTTTTTATTTGTTCATCCATAAATCAAACTCCAACTGGCAATTGACCAGCATTCAGCATCTGCCACTTGACTTTACATCTAAATGCATTGGCAGTCACGTCATCGACTGAGTCGCTTGCTCTGCACAACGTCATCAGAGAGAACTTGAGTAGATACATTTGTGACAATCCTGCGCCGTCTCAACACCGGTGGAAGGCGTAATGCTGTGGGTGGTCGACCCACGCCGAAGGAGGATGGAAATCGGAGTGAAATTCCAACAGCCAGGTCAATACCCTCGCATCATGAATGGGTTTTAAAGCGTTTTGCGACTGAATGTTACCCAGAGAGGACGGCTAAGTCATAGTCCAGTGATACGAAACCGAAACTAGGCCATGCCTCCATGAGGTCACCATTTGCACTTTGCTTAAATGAACTTGAGCTCGGGGTCACTCCTCCGTTAAATTTTCCGCAGGGCAAGAATTAGCCTGAAAAAAATAAAAGATTTGCTAATTTTCCACATCATAATACAAAGGGATGGGTACTATTGATATTTCGAAATTGTTGTTCAAGAGTTTCTTCATGCTGATGGGTGGGCGGTAGAGTTGGCCGT
The DNA here is from genome assembly GCA_023375655.1 of Taenia crassiceps. Taxonomy (NCBI): domain Eukaryota; kingdom Metazoa; phylum Platyhelminthes; class Cestoda; order Cyclophyllidea; family Taeniidae; genus Taenia; species Taenia crassiceps. The sequence continues at coordinate 4,854,840 of JAKROA010000005.1, read as the reverse complement.
CATTTTGATCGTAACACTGACGCAGTGATTTAATTTTCCCACGAAACTTCCTTTTCCTACCTAAGCTTCCTGACGCTCTAAAACATTCCAAAAGTCCACCTCGTTCCCTTGCCCCGATTGACCAGGACTGCGCACCAGACGACATTGAATCACCTCTTAAGTTTTGTGACCCAGCGAGGTCGATACTATGCCTCCAGTTTGCGGCCAGCAGCCGCATTTCCACACACCGCGCTAACAGGCAAATGAAGACCCCCCTATTGTTACTTGATTACTCGGGTTGGGTCATCGACGAGGGCCGAGGTCGTAGAAGTTCAGGCCATTTCCGTTACCTCCAGCGGAGCTCAAAAGGGGAGAGGAATTTTGGGATGCGTTTCTTGCTTGTTTAACTCTTAATGTTGGTGGAGAGGCTGCCTCGCCACTGCGCTGTTTTGGATTCGCCGAGTGAGATGGCCTTCGAATCCATGCCAGTAGCCACAGGCTCTGCTGTATCTTGGGTAATGCATATGGTAGCCGAATATTCTGTCTTCTAACACCTTCTGAAAAGTTTAGAGACGTTGCAAGCATTTCAAAGTAGCTCGGATAACTGCGCAATACACATCCTTGAATTCTTGAAACAGTTTGATAACTACATATTAGTAACAATAAGCTGCGTGGAAGATGAAACTGAGTCACCCTTCCAACTTCGAATTTTTGGAAAATATATTTCAAAATACTTCTTTTATCGAACCTCATTATGCCAAAGCAGGTTAACTCGTTCGAAAAACGTCAGCCCCACCTACTATAGCAACAAAATACAAACCAATTTTCCCTGTTGCAGCCTTTATAGCTTGCTGTTTTTATTTTTATTTCATTGGTAACATTACCCATCCTAATCTTGTTCGCCGTTTCCATTTCCAACCTACTAAAAGCCAGGAATCTGCTTCTCATTTCTCGATTCGTTAAGTTATTACTGCTGTTTTCAGTGACTTTAACTTCCAGTACGGATGACTTCCGATGCTGGAATTAATTGACAGGTTGCCAAGCAAATGCGCCTTTCCATTGTAGAATCAACAAGGTTAAAGTTGCTTTTATTTCTGATATATAAAAATAATGAAGACTCACCCAAAATGTATCCTTTTTACACCGTGCACTGGCGCCTCAAGGCTTCCTTAAAGGCGAGAGACGACAGCATAGCAGGGCAGGCTACTCATTGTCGGTCAGCGGTGGCACAACAGAGGCCAACCACCTCATCACACTTGTTTCCCAATTGTGGAGGTCTCCCATTGGATGCTATGCCAACTCTTTGTATCGCCCTAGTTGCGGTAATTTCCACAAGCGCGCTATATGAAATAAGTAAGTTGACAGAGTCTCTCCAATTTCTGCTGTACTACTTACATGAGTTAATTTTACCAGCTTAGCCATGGAGGAGGAAGAAAAAGAAGTTGTCTATACTTATGTACCAGAAAATCCTAGGAGCAAGGCGGACGAATATCTCGCAAAACATGGAATTGAAAGCATCTTTGAAGTAATGACCTTTGAATAAAAATAGCGTTGCCGTGCTTCTTTATAGAAACTGGTTGAGAGATTGCTCGTTGTGAAACCCGAAAAGCCTATTGCATTCATGATCAACGTGCTGGATGAAATCTGAATCAACATGTTGCACCTTGTACGAACAAACTTAATTTATTTTAATATAGCTGGCGTTACCATGTCGACAACACTTTGCACTAGAGGTGCCAGAGGTTCCTAGGGGTTTGAACTGCTTTTCAAATCCTTACATTCAATGCAACCAACAAAAATTTGTACCGATACTAATTATTATGTCTTTAGTATCCATAAACTTCGTCTTTTAAAAACTATTGTAGAGCCTGAAAACAATTGAACCTCCGCGAATCTTTGGGTCAGCAGGTTAAAACAGCAAAGATGGAATATTTAATTTAAAACTGGCAGTGTGAATAACATATGCGAATGGATGGCGGTGTTGGCATGCTGGACGAATTCTGCTTAGTAATCCATCATTACAGCATTCTGCATTCATCAGTGAGGCACAAATGAAACATGAGGTCTAGGCAAAACAATGAACAAAAAGCGCCTTATTAAATGTCCATCAAATCAAGGTAAAAGTGGTGATAGCAGCACTTTAAGTCACGTTCATTCAGTTATAAATTTTGTTGAATCTCATATCATAAAAAGAAACTATTTTAGAGCCACATCAAAAAATAGGACATGCCTGAAAAATTTTGCTAAGTCGAAGATATGGCCATGAAATAAATCGATTCAACGTTTCAATGCTTCAACTACCCTGTAAATAAAGATACATATCCCTTGAAATAGAGATTTTGTAAAGCAAACATGACAATCTTGGCAAATTAAATAGTTACTGATTTATTATCTGAAATTTAGGGATGTACTATTTTACACTAATAAAGTTATGCCAAGTTGAAAATAATATCCGATGTAGTGTTTTTAGCCACATGCTTGCAGAAAGGTAGTTAGATTAGTATCTGATTGGTCAGCAGGTGAACTCGCGGAGTTAATTTTGCTCGTATAAATTGATCCACATGGTCACTCTGACGGAGTTGCACGTCTTCCTTTTACGCGGGAGTTAGTAACATGAATGACGATCAATGCATTTTCAAAACCTCTGGAACTGTTGTTAAAGGCTTTGGTCGCGGTTCTCGAGAGCTGGGCATTCCCACAGGTACTTTATGAACCTTATAATGGTAAAACAAATTAGCAAATTTGGATGACAGTGTGATCGAGAACTTGCCTCCATCAATGTCAACTGGTGTCTACGTTGGTTGGGCTCAAGTTAGTGACGGGAATGTGTATAAGATGGTGATGAGTCTTGGTTGGAATCCCTTCTACAAGAATGAAAAGAAATCTCTTGTATGTTGCTTTTCTTGTGTTCACTCCAGCTATGCCTTGGTTAGCAATGTCATCGACATGACCTGTATACTCAAGATTTTTCACTGATTATTCTTTGTCTGAGTGCCATAAGGTGCGGATGCTTTGCGTTTTTTAGCTGTGTTCTGCGTTTACTAATTACGCTTTCTCCAAAACTCCGGTAGAATTTTCGTGTAGGAAGCACACGTCCTCGATTGTTTATGGGATTATTTAAAGCGGTGTCATGGATATTATTTCATGCACCGTCTCCATTTTAATGCTACGCAATAGGTCTCGACGTATTGCTATTGCAATCACCCTCCTTAGTCTCGATTTATGGTCTTAGTGTATTTGAATGTGTTCTTAAAGAATTTGTGTGGGAAACGCTTATTTATGGAATAATACTTCGTCCATTCACATTTTATTTAAACTTCAGCTTTTCGAGGTATGGGAATCTCTAAAGCCTCACCTTTTTGCTGTTACTTCCAACAGGAGGTCCATATACTGCACACTTTCCCAGAGGATTTCTATGGAAAGCAGCTGACAATCGTGGTACTGCGATACCTTCGGCCTGAACTTGACTTCAAGTCAGTCGGTAAGTAGAACCGAAAAACACATGTATTATCGAGGTTAGAACAGTTAAATCCCTTTGATTATGTTTAAATTATGACACATTTTATCTCGGATTCACGCCGTGATGTGTAAAATGATGTCATGCTCATACGCGTAGGTGGATTCAACAAAACGTGTCACTCTTAAGGTTAACGCATTTTTAGCCGTGTTCGCAACTTCAACTGTATATTTAGATGATCTAATCAGGACAATTCACAATGACATCTCAATGGCGAAGGAAATTCTTGACTCACCGGAGTGCCTTTGTTACTCCAAAGATGAAGTCTTTCAGCACTAATCTACGGTTTTCTGTTTGAGGTGTGTTGATCTCTTACTGCGATGGGAATTTGGGTTGCTAAAGGGGATAGGCATTTCATGGGACGCTGTGGACTAGGTTTTTCAAGCCTGGAACGGTTTCTTATTACTGGTTGAGGTCCTACTGCGTCAGAATTTTTGCTGAATTGCCGTCATTTGTGAACGCCTTTGAGCTTTTGGGTCTAAAGCATTTTGCTACATTTCTCCTTACGGTCGTCGACTTGCCGAATATCAATTAAAGGGATGAATTTATAAGGGTTTATGAGGCTGCGGGCTAAAGTATCCTGAAGAACTGATTAACACTAGAGGAAATAATGGTGAGATAGTGGTTTGCAGTTGATTCTTGATAATGCCATTCGAGAGCGTTCAAGTTAGAGCCTGTCTTCCGGTTCCGTGCTGGTGAGGGTGTGCGTCACCGAATCGGTGCCGGTCCGTTGATGACGTTCGCGTGCCTGCAGCACGGTATCATAAAATGAACCAGGTATCATGGGAAGAAAGTATGAAGTGCGGTGGTAATCACATTCCCAAAAGCCGCAGATGTTACTGTTTTTCGGTGGATTTTTCGGGCTCAAGGGCAACCACTGTCACACCAGTCCTACAAACGTTCAGCCTGTGGATAACCTGATATCGAAAACTTGGTTAATTGAGCAATCGTGTAGGAGTGAAGAACGAAACCATCGCGTATGGGACTTGACGTTGATGGTGAAGAGGATAGACGTAACAAAGTCTGTGTAATGTGAAATGGCTTCCACCGCTGAGATCATCATTGGATCACATTATCCGGCAAGAGGAGTCCAGGCTTGTGCATATATGTTCAACGTCTCGATACCTCCTTGAAGATAGGGAGGAACCATACTGGGGCAGAAGGTGTATACTCGCCGAACAGAGGGAACTGGGATGGCTATCACGGCCTGGACGCCAGTCAACCAGGTCAGGGGAACATTTCGAAGCTCCCAGATGGGCCTCTTGTCCGGAACGGGAGTTAAAAAATGTTGCATGCATTGCATAGGGAAGAGTCCTGGCGATGAAATTGTAAGCTCCACGGTTTGCTGGCATCATGCGAACGCCCACTTATTGTTTGCTGCTTATCAGGTCACTAGCTAAGAGACCGGCACAATGCAACGGAATGTGAGGCCTCTTGAGAACCATCCTCTGTTAAGCTTCCTGTTTGCTAGACTTTTCACGCCGCGAAGAATGTGATTTTGTGAAGGGGGAATTATTGTTATAAAAGATCGTGGACGTGAAACAGTGTCAAGTAAAAGTAAGTAGAGAAAAGCACAAGTACTGGGGAGATGTTGCACCCCATATTACGGGTAAGAGGACGGCAGGAGCTTGTCAGCAACATTGGATGCATGTGGAGCTATGAGGACAATTCAGTATTCGATGAGTGTGCCTTCATTTTGAGGCATGGGCCTGGGGCCGTAATAATAGTCCTCCATGCATTTGTACACCACCAATATCTTATGATCAAAGTTTCACGCCAAAGGAGTTCGGTATCTGCCCCTTATGGCTACATTTGTGGACTGTTTTATGCGAACCGGTTGGAAGTGCATTCGATCTTTGAAGATCTACTAGTGCAGTGATCCTCAACGATAATCCTAACTCGTGGAACCATTTATTGGCAGTACTGGAATGCGAACGATGTAGTAGGGACTAATAGGTGAAAGGTGCTTGCCTTTCAAAACCATTTTGAGTGTTACTGTTCATTAAATGCTCCGCTTTCCAAGTCAATTTTACCGCTATTGAAAATCAGTAGAAAATTAGTTCCTGTCTTGGATCTGCGTCTCGTTTTGTTTGTTTTGTTTGTGTGAAGGAAATGACATCTTGCCTTCTAGGTACAATTCAAAAGTTGGAGGAACTCTGCACACAATAATATTAACGAATTAAACCAGAAACACTGGGTTCAAAAAAATATGACTAAAATGTCTTATTCTTGCGTGATTTTGCTATGACCAACGCAGGAAGTTGGGCAAGGAGAGGGCCGACGACTATTTTAAATGGAAGGGCAGGCTCAAGCAGTGATGTGATTAATTTTTTGCATAAATGCAGTCTGTACTTAGTTCCACCATGCCATCAATCACCCAAACATACGTTCCTTGCTAACTCCAATCAGATAACAACACTTCGATGCATTACGGAATCTGAGGGGAGTCCGGATGCTACAAGTGGAAATCAAATGAAAGCTAGATTCTGATTCTTTAAGCAGGGTAAGTGTTCTGTGAGAAGAACCTGGTACAACACGCAGAACAAGGAACCAGACGTGTCACAATAGCAAAGCATCATTTTGTCGCCTTAGAGTCCAGCCAGTCAGCGATTTATTCTTCTTATAATATGTGCATGTATATTCCAAAAGTCCAAAAATCAGCGTCTAACATGAAGCATGTGTATTTAGCTTAAAAATTTATCCCTTTGATCAAGCCGAAAAAATATTTAATTATCATTGTAAATTTCTTCTTAGTCCAAAATATGTTATTGACAGCATATGGCGACCAAAAGTTCAGGCAGGTGCACTGAAGCATTTCAAACGCTGTGAAGTTGGGTGGACAATTTGAAAAACTGGCTAGTGTATAGGTCATGCTTGGGGCGGAATGCCTCTCGTTATCTATCTCTCAGATAGATTACTTAGTTTCTGTTTTGAGTAAGAAGAGCAACAAGGCAGCTTTTTCCGAGATTCTTGAGGTAATTCTGGTGTACGGCATAGTTACTACTCTTGATTCCTTTTGTCCTGGATTTTTATTGGTGAATAATTTCGCGCCGACCGTGTCAAATGCGTGTCAGTTTTAAGTGTAGTTCTGCTATACTTATTACGCCAAAGGCTACTGAATCTATAAGATAACCTTGAGCCACCCAAATGGATAAATTTGCATTATGCTCTAAGTTTGTTTATGCTCGCCTGCCAACTTTAGTGTACCGATATGCAAGGCTCTTTTCTCGCGAGTTTTGCCATAGTAGTGGGCTTGTTGCAATTTTTAATCCTTTTTAGATATGCGCTCAAAACCCAGGTTCGGTTGAGCGCAACTTTTTGCGTTGTTTATTTTCAAATATTGATTTATTTCAATGTGATACCAAAATGTCTTCCAAAGATTCCCTTCAGGTATGTCTTTTCTTGAAAATTTACCGGATTTTGTTCAGCTATCCTACCTTATTCAGGGACTGCGCAAATCACAGTCGAAATCCAACTTCACCTCATTAATATGCTTCGCTGTTCAGTCAGCAATAAACACCTCAAAGGTAGTGTTCATAATCTTTTTCCCCTGTAAGTTTGCTTTATTAGTATCAAACTCTTAACTCTCTCGTTCTCGTCCATCTCACAGGACCTAAATCAGCTTAATAATGGGCCGTCATCTGCTTCAACGCAGCATGATCGTCATCCGCTCTTTACTTTCGTCTTGAAATTACTTGATAGTCTACCTACGTCCACAGGACTGGCGTTGAGTCTCTCACTGTCGCATGCAACTAGCACTGATGTGAAGCAATGTTTCACTAGTTGGTTGCACTCAAAGTTCCTTGCCTTAGCTGATCAGGGTGAGCTATTCTTTCCCCTTTTGACGAAGAGGCAGGAATGTGGCTTACAAATCTTTCACCGGTTCCACATCCACATTTTTAGAAGGTTTGCAGGAGAAGGGGGATAAGTTGGTGAAACTTGGAGCTAGTCTGCTCGGGGAAATTGGAGTGGAAAGGGTGAACTTTCTCCTTGCGCATCTCCTTCTTCCTTCTGGTTCGCAACACATCTCACCAAAGCTCGTTTCAGCTCTACGACGAGGTACTTTTTTTCCATTTTTAAGTGGCTAAATGAATACACATGCATGGAATCCCCTGATACTTCACACACATGCACACAACAGAGTCCACACGATGTTATTATCGATGCTGCCAGAATTCTCCATGCCGGTAAGGAAATTGGTCCCTCTTGTCTCCGTAGGCATACAACGGGCCTCTGTGGTGCCAATTTCGTTGAATTGTTGTCTCTCCACTTCTACTGGTGCATTTCCCGATGTCATGGATGAGGATGATGAGGATGAGGATGACTTGAAATTATCACCTTCGCCGTCTTTGGAAGTGTTCTTTCTTACCCCTTCCGATCAGATTATGGACCTCACTGGGTCGTCGTCAAAGAAGGTGGAGGACGGAGTTCAAAGATCTGCTGATTCTCTCCTTGCTGATGCATTGGAAGACCTCGGATTCATGGCTCTTTCCACGTCAGTTCTTCAAAAATCACCTGTTCCTTCTCTTACGCCTACTCTCACATAGTGAATCGATTATTTCCGGGTGATGATTTGGATCACAGAATGCTATTAACCTGGTGCATTTATCTTATGATAACTTCTAACTGGACAGAAAATTTCAACAACAGCGTTTTATCTTTTATTATCGTTCCAGTTTTCAGGCGACTGAGTGTCTGCTGAGTCAGTTTTCTTCGCAGGATGTCACGACCACTTTCGTTGCCCGCAGTATGTGCGTAATGATTCGCACAGCCGGTCAAAGGTCCTTCCTTCCCTCGGAACAATTTGTTGATTTTCTTCGCTCCATCAACACGGTCTTCCCTGAGAATTTTTCTAGTAAATTTGTCTACTCGTTCTCTCCTCTTTCGTCGTTTACGTTTGAATTTAACCTCCCTTGTTGCAGTTAATCCAGCTGCTGATGAATGGTCCGTGGGGAACTTCCTCGATTGGGTGCACTGCATGAATCCCGATCTTTCAGTTTCTCAAGTAGGTTGACTCTTTATTACTGTTGAGTAGTGTTCCATTCACGATAATGGGAGTTTCTTGTTCACCATGCGTAGGTAATCAGCGAGCTCGATTGCTCCTACTTCCACGTCCCGAATCAGGCGGGTCTAGCGGTGCTGAAACATTTTCTCGCCTATGAGGTGGACCGCCAGCGGAAAGTTTCGTGGGAGCTGTTCTACCGTCCCTGGAAAAATTTCTCCGGTCAGCTATCCCTCCTTCAGCAATGCTGCCTTCACCCTGCAACAAATGTCCTCGTTAACGCTTCAACGTCCCACCTTAGCAGCCTCAGGCTAGGGGCGGAGGATAAAGCTGCGGTCGTTCAGATTTGGTGGGTGATATGAAGAACTCCATTTTTTGTTAATCATTTTGTGCGCATTCCTAATTTTTAAATTTGCAGGAAAAACACGGATTTCTTGACTGCTCTACTTCATATCTCCACTGTTGGGTTTTTCGATGAGGTCCGTAGTATTCTTGATCAAGGTTTCAGTTGCTCACCTGACATATTCACCGCAACGCTCCTCGCAACCGTAAGTAGAGCTAGGTTTGCCCTTTGTATCAGTTTGAACGAGAGTAGGACGCCATATTCTCCCTTTTAGCCTGAAATGGTTCCATTGAAATGCAAAATGCTCTCCCTAGCCTTTGCATACTTTCTTCTTCCGCACACGAACTCCCAATCCATTCTTCAAACCGTTTGGACCGGCTCACTGGTAGGCCTTGTCTTTCGTTTGGTCGCTTCAACCCTCCTTCACACTTGATAACGTTTGCGGTTTTCGGTTTTGATAGCCAAAATTGACCGATACACAGCGTCGTTTCCAACGCAGCCTTTTTCTCACAACCTGTCTTAAACTAGTGGAATCCTGGGGTGTCACTACCGTCTCCAACGGGACTGAAACTCTCTCCTCTATTTCTCTCTCCTCTTCTGCCCAAGCAACATTCTTCAATCTCATTGACGTATTGTTACGCATTCGAGGTGACTTAGTAATGCCACTGGCGATGATGCTGGGCAGCCGAGCAGCACCTGTTTCGCTGGCTGTGTCCCAACTCTGGCCTGGAAGGGCTGTAGCCGAAGGAGCGCCTGACGTGAATGCGTTTGCGGAGGTCTCAGAGCTGCCCCCCGTGGCCGCCCTTCTCGATCTCGCCTTCAGCTTGGTGGTGTACATGGTGGACGCGGTAAAGGCTTTTATGGGGACAGGGGACTCCAGCAGTGAAGGCGGTCTGCAGCACCTCCTCAATGCACCCATCTCATCCATCCAGACGACACTGGATTTGTTTCTTACAAACTGGTTCACCGAGCAGATGACTGGTGAGAAGGAGGATGCTGTGAGTTTCGCGTCCGTATTTTCTTACATTCTGAAGACTGAAGTGTAGTTGTAAGCTACGTTTATCAAATAAATTCCTATCTTAGGACGCCTTCTGCGTGGAGCTGCTGCGATACCTATGCCGGCGTTACCCCTCACTGGTAGACGCATCGGCTGTGCCACTGCTGCCACAGGCGCCCACCGCATCGATGCCACTGCCTTCGGCGCTGCTGGAGGCCAACCGCCATCTCCCCGTCCATCTTCGTCGTCCCCCCGCCTTCATCATCCGTCACATCATTAACTCCGCTCGCAAGGCGCTTAGGTGGGTTGGTGTGCTTTATTAGCCTCGTCTTGAGACATAGCGAGAAGTATGTTATTTGATTTTTCAACAAAGAGGACATCTCCAGCAGAGGTTGGACTGGAACCCTTGAGTTTATGGAAGGTGGGAGACATTTCAGGTGATGTAAACCGTAGTTTTTTTTGACATTCTTCTGCTTCACTTACTCTATCGTTTGACAAACGTCCATGAAGAAGAAGACGAAGAAGATCAGACGGAAGAAGAAGGGTGTCAACGTGCAAGTGTTGGATTTTATGAAGCAAAAATGTGGCTAGGAGGAAATGCTAGATCTTCCACCAACCTCTTTGGTTTTCCAGTACACTACTCTTACTCCCACCTAGGCACCTAGGCACCTAGGCACCACGTTCGAGCCGCCTGTGTTGCCTCTTTGTCCTCACTGGAGAAGTTGATACACCAAAATAACAGTAATTTTAGGTTCTTCTATGGTTTTACCAGCGTTTGACCATCAATTTGCATTAGCGCACGAAGCGAAGGACTCTTCAGGGTCAGAACCATCCTTTATAAAATCTGTGCAAGATGTTCCAAAAGAGGAGGCACTATGAATGCTGGTAACTGAAGTAAAAGCACACTTTTAACAGAGTAATAGCTGTGCGAAATATGAGGTAAATATCGCGGAGCAGAAAACGAATCACTTGACTTTAGTTTTCTTTTATCCAAGGGTGAGAAAATTCGGCGCTAGAGGGTGGTGTTTTATTTTTCCCTGGACCAGCTTTAAGTTACCGGTCCATTAACTGTTTCCTTTCTAAGCAAGTTGGAGTGGTGGTTAGCCGGTCTTTGTTTTTATTTATTGTCGAATTTGGGTCTGGACACGTAGGTTTCTCGCCTGATTTAGAACTGCCAGTGAAGCGATTTATTAGCTGTATTTAGAAGGTACTTCTTGAACTTACCTTTGAGCTACTTTCAGCGTCCTTGAAATGGAAGTACGTGACGCAGATGCTAGCTCTCTTCGGTTTTTCGCGTCACGCTTCAAGGCCTTTATTCAGTGCTCAAGTGAGAGCTATGCGTCTACGGGAAGGAAGCCTAAGTGTGGCACTGGGACTCTTGTTTAAGGCCGTAATAAGCCATAGCAGTATGGAAGATAACCATAGGCAGAGATGGGAGGTGGTAGGCGTTCCGTTGCGTTGAAGTACAATCTGGCGGTGATGGTAGAGCCCGCATAGTTGGGTGCTCAACTAAATAGTGTCAAATCACTACGTAATGGCATGTATTGTTTGTTCACTTTATCCTCATTCTCTTGCCGCTTAATCACGCCTCGTCTGGCGGGATTTCTGTTTACTCCCAAGCAATGGGCAGCTGAAGGAGGGCCAACCGGTACTACTTGGACGAGTTCATTGTTGCAACTTGTGTGCCCACCCTTAACTTCGTCCACAGTGCTCTACACTTTTGCTTGTTACATCTGAGGAAGTGGTGTTCCCGGGCGTACAGGCTGAACCAGAATTCTTTCGAGTTGAAATGTTTTGTTGCCTTTGAAGAGTTTCATCAGTCAAATTTTTTGGCTTATAGAGCCCCATTTCGAGAGTTATGGCGCTCAGTATGCCAAACGAGTCTGCTATTTGTTATCCTGTAAGATGACTTAGTATCAGAGTCTATGCCTTTCTTGCCATTCTGATTGAGGATGACCGGACTCTAAAAAATTGGTATCAAAACCGCTAGCCTTTTTGAAGCCCTCAGGGCGATGCCTTGATCTCTTCACAAAATCGGTGCTTTAAATTTTGCTATTGAAATGAGGCAAGTAGGCGAATAATGTGGACGTGGCGTTTTGTGGTCAAAATGGCCTGGTAAGTCCGAAGCCCGATTCGGGCTAATTATTCTCTCGATATGGCAAATGCTGAGTATATGGCTGTAAGGTATCAAAGTAGCCAAGACACAATATTGGAATCTGATTGGGTAGATCACTTCTTTTGAATGAGTCGATGTCTTTAAGCGATGCGGTTGATTTGCGGGGTGAGTTAGGATCTACTTCTGGTGTATCCTCTACACGATTTCAGTCGAGTTCGTGGGACAATCGCAGATTACTCTGCCGGCTTTATTTAACTTCTCAAAAGCAGTGAGTGGGATGTGTTATTGTGAACTTAATCTGCAAATGCGTTGGCTTAGGCTCATTCGCACACTCATACCGATTTACAAACCTCTAATAGTACTCTTGGGGTCGTAAAAGTTTTATTAGTATTCGGTACATAGTCTCGCATTCGACAATAGTGGTGATGCAGCATTCACTATGTAAATCCACGTGTGTGTGTGTGTGTGTGTTTGCGCTCGAACTACATGACCTGAATTGGCCTTTAAAAACGCCTGCGAAATAGGCGTAGGTGGATCGGTGATCACGTTTACTGATGGTGTTGGAGATGCGGGCCTGCGTATGGTACCCAATCGCCAGACTAGCTAGTTAGTCATCGTCCTTTAGCTGACAGAGTGAGCTCCTGTTCTCGTTTCACTTCCGATTGAATGTCTTACTATCCCACCTTCGTCAGAGCACTCAACCCCAAACTAGCCATTTTCTATGTGCCCTCTGAACCACCTATGCACAGGCCCGATTCTGTAACTATTACCTTTGCCCTCCCAAATGAATTGCGCGTTTCCCCACCTCGATCGGTAACCCCTCAAAATCAACCTTTGAGGTCAAGGCTCTGTTGCCATCTCATTAGTTGACTTCCCACCGCCCTAGCAACCGGTCTTGTGCGTTAAATGCGTGCGTGCGAACGTGCACGCGATCAGCTGATGTGATGTGTGCCGTAACGTGCGCTTCTGAGTTGAGTTTATCGATTGCGCGTAGTTACAATTGCATTCTGATTGGCCTGCGCTGTCGAGTGCGGTTGTGTGCACTCCGCGGTCTGATTGGCTGGCTGAGGGGTCGGTGTACGGCTTGCACACGGCGTCATTCGTTCGCCCGCTACCCTCGCGGCCTGGCGCGTTGCCTTCGCTCTCTGCCCCTCGCGTTAGTGTCAGTCACATTCATAGTCTCCCATTTGGCTCATCTTGCTGCATTTTGAGTGCGCGCGTGTGGTTCTGTAGCCACTTACAAGGGAGAATAAAGTAGAGATCGGTTTTGTCTCTGCCTTGGTTTAATTCTTTCTTCTCGGGCGAAGGCCCCCCTCCTTCGGGTGGAGCCGAAATATATGCGAACCATATTTCTTTCGGCGGTGACCTCATCCTTCTGATCTCATTCACGTGGATTTTATAATTTCCTCATCTACTCCGTCATCTCCACCTTGAAGCGGCGTTTTTGTAAGTGATTTTCCTGGAGGTGATTTGCGGTTGAGGTCGTTGTACTTACTTCCAGAAGCTTCTAAAGTTTATTGTGTTCATTTTTTTATGTGGGGCTATCTCTGAGCTGTTATCCGAGTGCCAGTACTGGTTTTCCACCATGAGTATGTGTCAAAACCTGCTGGGGCTGAGCTCGTTATCTAGTTTTCAAGCCAATTTCCTGGTATCCGTGCGAATGTCCGACTTCATCCTAAATATTTCTAAAAGGAGCGGTTTTGGTTAGGAATAGCTTACATTACTGCGGTTTAAGCGATTGCCTTTTAGCTGGTAATCTGTAAGCGGGTGATGCGGGTTTTTGCGTCTTTCTCTTGTGCTCATTGTGGTATTCATACAGCTGCTAATAGCTAATCCCCTCCAGGGTAATTAGCCAGTCTGGTTTGTATCTGGCTTTGCTTCCCGAACACCAATTTCATTTCATTTCATAGTGTCGTTTGTTTGCATTATGCCTTTGCGCGATTTCAGCTAAAACGTTGCATTGCTATCTAGATCTTCTGTGCTCCATGGATTGCATTCATGTATGTCATAGGTGTCAATTATTCAAGTGTAATACTTTTGATTAAATTAGACGTAGGAATTTCTTTTGTGTGCAATCATTGTAAATTTGTGGCCTGAAAAATGCGGAAACATTTAAGTTTTACGATTCCGTGTTTTGTAGATTGGAAAGTCCTGTCGGTTTAGGCTTCACCACTAGCTAGTTTCGTTCCTCTGTGACTGCGCATGACATAGGGGGCTTCGGCTCACCCGAGTTTGACCAAGCTTCCGACATTCTTTTCGTGTTCAGAGGGACGCGTGGGCGCATAGTTTCAACAACCTAGGCGTTAGAACACGGTGAAAATCACGCCAAATTCTGTGAGGTGCTATTGGTTGCGTCTATTTTGTGTGCGGTGACCTCTCGCTGAAATCGACCTCGTGCTAGACACGCCAGGGTTTTTTCTCATTTTGGCCCGGACAGCATCTAAAATTCGGAGCGTAGATTAGTTTCGAGTCGCTCTTGAATGCGTCGAGTATTCCCTCTTGTTTTTTATCCTGGGTTTTGAGCTCTGCTGACCTTTCCATTTCGGTCTCAAACCTTGGCATCCTCGATACGGCAAGGGCCTACTCGTCGGGTGTTGCACACGTTTAAGTCGCGAACTTGCGTTTGCGTGCGACTAAGGCCAGTCTATGTGAGTCATAACTGCAGCGCGAACGTGCAGCTTTCCCATTGGCTATTTACCATAGCCGCTTGCACACTCATCAATTATCGATTTGAGGCCCCCTCGATGACCTCTACTCCTTCCTCTACAGGGGCCTGACTATCAGCGTTTCATCGAAGGTTGCGACAGAGACAAATCAGACCCTAGCTTTCTACTTGCAAAACTTAAACCGCATCTACAACCTTTCGGGGACTTCGTCAGTCGGCAGCTGCGCTGTTGGCGACCAGACCGCCTCCACAATCCCTGCATCTGCAGCCTCTGTGTGGGCGTCTTCCAGGGACGCGGACCCAGCCAGAGTGAGTTGGTTACTGTTTTTTATGCGTCTGGAGATACACTTCCTGTTTCTGATTTGATTATCAGCTGTGGCGTCATTCGCCTACGCTTGGTGTGTCGTTCCGTTTCTGCATATTTCGTTTTATTCTGGATCTCGGAGCCTATTTTGGATCTAGTAGCTATGGGATAAACAAAGCACATTTTGTTTTGAGGTGGATGCAGTCAGAGGTTTCCACCTTAGTTCGGTTCGCAAAACTGTCGGGTTGGTCACTCATAGAAAAATCACAGACTCGGGTTTTACTAAAGGGATCTAGCTTTTTACCTAATTTCCATTCTTTGGAGAAGGTTTATTCCTTGCATACTCGCTGTGGCCGAAAGTTGAGATCGAATAGTGTTCGCGTTCAATGTAATTTGCTTGGAATTTGGCTTTAGTATCCGTATGGATTACTTAATTATGCAGTCAACTTTCAAAATTCGTTATAGCCATCTCACTTTACAGTTAATTGAAAACATATCGCGGCAGTGTCGGGTCATTTGAGGCCAGCCACAGTACCTCGGCTTGAATATCCAACTTAGCCTTAGCTAAGGTATCGGCAACACTTCTTCACCAACCTTATTAACGGTTCTTAAGCCTCAAAAAACCGGCAAAGCAGCCTATTAGATTCTATCACTTTAAGTGGCGTTTGGACCAGCAGGCTCCATAGGGCAGCTGGACCCATTTGATATTGTTTCAAAGCATGATTAATAGGCAAATCTGTAGCAATGGTGTGTGCCTTACGACGTATGATGCTGGACTGATTTAAGCTTTTGATTTTACAGCATAGTCTAAAAGTGTGTTTGAATTGTGCCGATAATGTAAGACGGATCTAGTCCTTTTTGTCGTTTACTGTAGGCAGCATTAGCAGCAAGTTTACACAGACTGATCCAACGCGGTCCCTCCGCTGTCGGAAGCGGGCCTTCAATGGCAGGGACAGTGCCGCCCCCTGTAGGTGGTGCAAATGCCAATCCACCGCCACCTCCCTCTATCTACCTCAACTTCAACACTGAGCCTCCCGAGCTCAACCTCTCCAGTGAGTTGGACGTTCAGGTGAATGCGTTTTTCCATAAGCTTCTCCAGGGCGTCTGCAGTGTTGAGGATATGGTGAAGTGCCTTTACGAGTACGCTGCTTCTGACTCGTCTGGGCAGAAGAAACTCCTCGATGGTATCCTCCGAGTTCTCACTTATGAGGTCACCAGTCATCTCCATGACTATCCCGAGCATGCACTGCACTCAATCACCGAACTTTATGGTGGTATCCTCGCTAGCCTCGCCAACCAGTAAGTCAACCTTCTTTTCTCTGTTCTTTTAACATTTTTTAAAACGTACTTCTATTTAGACTCCCGGTATCGGCCCTTTCAATGTTATGGAAGGCATTCTTGAATCGTGTTTTCCTTTTTACCAACGAAATGCACACTGAAACACCAGCCTTTCGAGCTGTCGTAAGCATTCTCAATAAGACCAAGCCCACGTAAGTCACTGCTTCAACCACTGTCCCCTCATGGGGTTTTTGAATTTCTCATTCACTTTTGTCCCGCAGGTTTATTCGTTACGTCAATTTGACCAATTATCTGGTCAATTGCTTCGCCTTCAAGCACTTCCCTCCTGAGTTGCGTGATGTAAGTTTAGTGTCCTGCATCTTGGAAACAATCTTTCTGTGCTTTCGTGAAATTCCTGTGTTTCCTACGCTAGCTCTCATGACGGCTCCTTTCGCTTTTTAGGCCATCGCGAGTGCAGATGCCTTCTGCAAGAGCTTCCAATGTCAGCAACCAAATAGCCACCCTCACCTCACCGGTTCCCAATCACTCAAGGCAAGCTCTGTATTCTTTTACATGGTATTAAGAACACTTGGATCAAACTATTTCATTTCACCATCGGTGCTGGACCTGTACTCTTCTGCCTTCCTGTTGGCACTTCACTAATTTTTTTTTCTGAAGCGGAGCTTTGCTGTAGTATACCCAGCCCTAATAATTAAAAAAATCTCGTGGGTAATCGTGCTTACCATTGCAATATAAGTACTCGTCTTGTGTAACTTTTGCAGCATGTTGCATTAATCATTAATTATACGTACAGAGGGCCTGAGAGCGCATGACCACTGAAAGAATCCGCGTAAACAGACACATGTTTAAAACAAGTTCCATTCTACTTCACGGGGCGAATGTTTAAAGGGAATGAAAGCTCGGAGTTTTGGTCAGTATTGCAGAGAAGTGGTCGTGATTAAGGTTAGTCCTTCGTATTGCTGACCAGCACAGTGTAAACCGAAACCGTAGTGAATAATTTTCGATACTTCTGGAGGTCGATTCATCAACCATTCCTATTGAACTTGCAGGACCTACAAATAGCTGGACAGGCTGCGACAGCGCTACATACACAACAACTTTTGCTGCAGCAACAACAGCAGCAACAGCACCAGGCCCCACCAATGCAGGAGCCTGCACCGCCCGCATCACCTGATGAAAGCGTTCGTGATCGTGTCTTCTTCGTTTTTAACAATGTCGCTCCTTCGAATACGAAAGAAAAAGCAGAGGAACTTTGCAGCATTTTACAGGAGTCTACTCTACCCTGGTTTGCCCACTACTTAGTCAATAAACGCGTCACTGTTGAAAATGCATTCCTCGAGGTCTTTGACATTGTTGTTGACGAAGTACAGAAGCGCTTTCCCAGTGCTCGGCAATCCGTCCTCTCTGAGCTCTTCCGCGCCATCAAGGTCGGTTGGATTTAGCCTGCGTGCCTTTAGTTATCGTAGACATCGGTCTACCTCCGCCCCTCCTTTTCAGGGGATCCTGCGCAACCTTCGATCGGATGTCGACGACCCGCATGCACGAGCTTGTCTAAAGAGCCTGGGTCGTTTTTTGGGTCTCCTAACGCTTGCACGAAATAAGCCAATTCTCCACGACGACTTAAGTTTGAAGGATCTCATCTTGGAAGCGGAGGAGAGGGGCTCTGTGGCACTCAATTTTGTGATTCCCTTCATTTCAAATGTTCTTCGTGGAGCTGTTGACAGCGTCTTTGCTCCACCATCTCCCTACACTATGGCCATCCTTAAAGTGCTACGAGAACTTTATGATGTCTGTGACATGAAGGTTCAACTGAAATTTGAGGTACATATGCGTATATGTGTATCCTTTCTTCCCCTTCCTCACATACCCATCTGACACCACATATACTCTAATGCAGATTGAATTAACGTGTAAAATGCTGGGCTACGAACTGCGGGACCTTGCTCCCGCCGAGTATCTGCGAAATCGAAGCAATCTGGCAAATTTGGAGAAACGGTACATTTTTTATGTGAACCCGTCGGCTGGAAACGCTTCCTCGACTGGTCAACAACAGCCCCAGCAGCAGCAGCAGCCACCATCATCACAATTAACAAATCAGGCTAGGGCTCTGCAGGCTCAGGCGACGCTCCAAGCACAGCAGTCTATTCCCTACGATCCCCCTGCTATGGAGTGCAATCCTCGTTCATTGGCAGCGCTGGCACACCAACAACATCAAAGGTTGGCTGCTGCTCAACAGCAGCAACCACAGCATCAGCCGATGTACGCGGCCGTCAGTTCCACATCTGGTGGACGTTCAAACGTCTTCTCTGCCCTCCTGGAGGGTGCTCAGTCGAACCCTGCAGCAGCTGCCGCCGCCGCCGTTATGGCTGGGAATGTTCACCGCGGCGATTCCATCTACTCCTATGGTGGTGGAGCCGCTGCTGATGATAGCTTCCGTCGAAAGTGGGACCCCACTTTGGTGGCTATGCAGCAGAATGCTATGGTTGGTCAACAGCCTCAACAACAGCAGCAACCATCACTGTCGCAATCACAACAGCAGCAACAGCCTGGAAGGCAGCAGCAACCGCAATTATATCCCCAAGTTGCAGCAGCGGTTGTTGCATCTCAGCAAATTCCATCGGCATCGACTTCCACCTACAATCCAGCTGCGGCCACCGTTGCTGCCGGTCTTCCGCATGTCGTTTCGGCTCCTCAGCTAATTAGTTCCGCACAGCAGGCAAGGGAACTCCCCCATTCTGGGACGGTTGGTAGTGCTGGTAGTTCTTTGCCACAATACGATGATTTGGATTTTTCTGCAGTTCGCTCTTCTGTGAACATGGAGGAGATCATTCAGCAGTTGTACGCCCTCTCTCAGCCATCTGTGCAGAACCCTAATTCTAATGCTGCCTCAAAAGCATTTAATATGATTCGCATGGAGGCAGTCCGAGGGGTTATCTTGCCGGCGGTTGATAGGTGCATCAAGGAAACCCTCGGTCCCTTGGCGGAGCGGTCAATATCACTGGCCCTGTCAACGACAGAGACCCTGGTACGGAAGGACTTTGCTTTCCATCCAAAACCCATGCCGATGCTCTGTGCTGCAAAACAGATGGTGCGTCACCTGGCTGCTGCCTCCTCTCTCACCAGTGGTCGTGAGGTCTTTCATGTCAGCTTGTGCAATAATCTTATCACCTCCATCTGGAATATAGTTAAGTTCACTAACCAGCATGACAAGGATGCAGTAGAGCTCATTGCGGTAGTTGTGGCTGCCAGAGCCACCCAGGCCTCGGTGGCCTACTTGCAGAAAACTATCGCGGAGCGCGCGGTTTGGGAAGTGGATAAAAAGTTCGAGGCAGACGTGAAGCTCCGCCAGGAACTGGGACCGCGTCGGTTTGAGGAACAGGTTGCCCACGATCATCAGAACCTTCCTGAATGTGTGCGAGTAAATGCGCATCTGTTGAACAACATACGTCTGGAGGTGTATCAGGAGTTTGGCCGCTCAATTCCGGGCTTTGCTCCGATGGTTAGCTCTGTATCTCCAGAGAACAGTCACTTCCCACTTCCGGTGTCGACTGGTGCTGCTGTCGCAGCTGCGCAGGCCCAACAGATGTTCCAGAGGGCGGCTGGCCCCATGGTTCCTCAGCCTACGGTTTCGTCAGCATCGACTTCCGGAACGCCTCAGCAGATCGCTGTAGCTGCGAAACTGCTTTTTCAGCAACATCAACAGCAGCAGTACCTTCAACAACAACAACAACAACAAACGCATACGGGTACTGTTACGTCTCAGCAACAACCACAACATCAGCAGCAACAGACACATCCTCAGCAGCAACCCCAACCGACATCGTCCATGAACATTTTCGACAGCATTGTGATGCACATCCGGCGTCACTTGGCAAACATCACGAAACTTATTGCCCTCATGACCCCTTCCCAAGAACCTCCTATGGTTCGCTCCTTGCAGAATCTTGTAGAGATTGTACAACTGGCGAAGGCCACGACTGTTGGTGGTGTGAGCTCTGGTGGTGCCGCTTCCGGAGGCGAAAATGTCTGTGTGAGGATAATCGCGTTTCTTATTCAGTCGCTCCTTACTCATTACCGTCCCTCCCAGTGGACTGAGCAACCCAGTGGTCTGCAAGTGATGGAACATCTCAAGGAGGCTCACATGATCACTCTAAGGCACCTGCTCTCCTGTGAACAGAACACTTGGGTTACTAGGCAGGTGACGAATGCGTGGATTCAGTTACCAGACGGTGATCCGGAACCTCTGAACATCCAGCGATCTGTTTCTTCTTCGACGAGCTCTCCAAAGGTGGAACAGCTTTCCACACTCGCTACTCTAGCTGTTGCCAAATCTGGGACCCGAGTGTCAACAGGAGGCGATTATAACCAATCGACAGGGTTTAATATTAGCAGTAGCAAGTGGAATTGGGAGGCTTTCGCAGAACTTCTGAAGGTTCATGTCCTCTATCTCACGCAAATTGACGCTTACTTAGCGGGCAAAGTCACCTCTGGTCACACAATGGCGACCACATTTGTTCTTAATTTGCTGGACCACTTTGTTTTGCCCATTTTTATGGGGTCTCCGTCTGTCTCCATCCTCGTTGATAGTGCTAATGCTGCAATTACTAGTCAATTGGCCAGTAACACCACACGAACCATTAACTCCTCTCTTGGGAACGTTTTTGCGGTCGCCAGCAAACGCGAGTTCACCGTTCTAAATGAGTACGATCTTTGGCTCACAATTCAAGCTCTTCAAGCGCAACAACAAGCTACTCTCATCACTTCCGGTGACTTTAACATGCGTCTCCGACTTTCTTGCGCGCGCGTTCGAGCCCTCATGGACTGGGGTCTCTTTGATATCGAGCCCTTAAATCTCTTTTACGGCAATGATTCTACGGAGTGTTCGGCTCTTTTTGTCGGTTGTTCGCGTGCACGTGAATTCGACGACACTCAACAGATGAAGGCGAAGACCGAGAACTACTTTCGCTGGTGGGTGGGATTCTACCGTAATCCACTGGAGCAGTCAGAGGCCGGGTCCTCAGCTGAACAGGCCCTAAACAACCTCATTGGCTTGGGCTTTCTCTCCTCCGAAGAGAGTATCACTCGCTTCTTCCGACTGGCCACCATCTACGTGGTTGAGAGAACTTTGAACAACCTCAAACTGGCCGAGCAGGCTTCCACTAACCTAGTGAACAACACTCGGAACAACAGCGTCTACATTGAGTTGGATGCCTACGCGCGTCTCATCAGTTACGTGGTTAGCTGGGCCGACAGTCCAATGGAGAATGTGGCAGAGGCAAGTAATCCCAAAATAGCCCTTTTGAATCGGGTGCTTGGTATCATTGGTGGCACGCTTATGCAGAGCCATGAAGTTCGTCCTGAACTCTTCCATCCTATGCCCTTTGAACGCATCCTCGTGATGTTATTCACGGACCTATACAACAATGTGCCCATTCCTTCGCGGTCTGCTAATTCCGTTACAGCTACCTCTTCGGGCGAGGCAGGTGATGTTCAGTCGAAAAGTCTGACATTGCACGAGTACATCCCTATTGCGTTTGGCAAACTTTTTCACATGCTGCGACCAACACGGGTGGCCAAATTCACGCTAGCCTTCCTCGAGATAATTGGTCATCGTTGTTTTGTGTCGCATACCTTGGGAGCGTCAGTGTCCCCCCACCTGCGCGCTGCCTACCGCGCTGTCTACGCCCAGTTGCTGGCTGATATGCTCAATTACTTGGCCTTTTATCTGCAGAACGCCATCGCTCCCAAGCACATCACATCACTCTTCATCGCTACCTTCCGCCTTTGTCTTGTGCTTTTCCACGACTTCCCCGACTTCATATCTGATTACTGCCTCTTTTTCTGCAATATCATCTCGTCCTCCGCTATTCAATTGCGCAACCTTATCCTCTCCAGCGAGCCCAGACGTGGCCTTTCCTCTACTGATCCTCTCAACGCCCCTCCTGTTAATCAGTTGTCGCAGTTGGAAGATCCCATTGGCTACACTATGGAGGCGGGCAGTCGTCTACCAGCCGTCCTTCGGTCGGAAATAGATTCCTATCTCTCCTCCCGAGTACCAACTAAGCTCCTCTCCGAACTCAGCTTAATGCTTCAGCGGGTTGACTCGGTGGCTGCGCTTCTCATCTCTCCTCCACAGCTCCTCATCTCGGCACTCAACGTGGAACACTCCGAAGGTGGAGATTCGTCCGGACAGGAGGTGGCCCCACCCCCACCACCCCCGCAGGGTAAAAAGGCGAAGAAAGCTGCAGCTGCGAAGGCTGCGGCTGCAGCTGCACAACAACACGCTGTGCTCGTGGGCGCCGCTCAGCAGGCAAACATGGTAGCCTTCTGGGCCGCCTTGGGCTCTCAGATGCTCTCCACGTATGGCGTTGCCAATTGCATGCACTACAATGTGGAGGTGATGACCGATTTGGTGCTTTATCTCTGTATTACTGCCGTGCGGAGCCTCCGTGACTCTGGAACATCGTTGAATGTAAACTCGGTGGCAAATACACCTCAGATGGAGATTCTGCAAGCTCTGATCGTGAATCTAGACGATGAAGGACGCTACCTCTTGCTTAATTGCATGGCCAATCAGTTGCGCTATCTCAATTCGCACACCTACTATTTCTCGTGCAGCCTCCTCTATCTCTTTGCCGAGCTGCCGATGGAAAAGGTGAAGGAGCAGATTAGTCGAGTGTTGATGGAGCGTTTGATTGTGAATCGTCCACACCCCTGGGGCCTCCTAATGACCTCCGCGGAGTTGTTGCGGAATCCCACCTACCGGTACTGGGACCATGGGTTTGCACGCTGTCACAAGGACATGGAGGAGTAAGTCGCTTGCACATTTGTACACGCACACACATACCTGACCTTATCCTCTCATGGCTTGTCTGACTTCACACTCCTTCTTTTCGATCCCGTTTTCTTTCAGTATGCTCAATACAGTTGCAAGCTCTCTTACCAAGTCGGAGGAGGAGGAGGCGAGGGAGGCGGTTGAGTTGTTGCAGTAGGGAGAGAGGTGTAAATAACTTATACACGTTTCTAGGTGAAAAAGTGAAAAAAATTGAGGTGCGGTGAGTCTTATCAATGTGCGTTGCAAACTCAGGCGAGAGAAGCTAGTAATTTGTGCTCTAACTGTAGACCTCGCTCAAGGTCACACCGTGATAGTGCCTCGCTGACCCCCTATTTCAATGACCAAGTTCTGTGGCAATACCCAACCGTAATGCCTATCCAATGGTGGTAATAACCGCTTTTAATCTCTTCCCTTCCGCGCTTTTTCGTGAATCGAAGCATCGTCACCGTCGTTGCGCGCAGCTGCATCTCCAACTTCACACCTCCACAAAGCAGCAACAGCGGTGCCGGCAATATTAGCAATAGCAACAATAGCGGCAGTGCCGTCACCTCTGGTGGTGGAACCCAAACATCCAACCAAGCACCTTCCGCGTCGTCAATGTCACAAGCTCAGGGAGGCACGGTGGCATCAGCAGCTCCCACACCCTCTCCCCAACCAACCGCCGAGGCGAATACTGTCGTGCCTACTGCAGCCACACTGAGTTAACGGGGTGGCGAGGTCTAGTCTCCTTCCTTTCCCGCCCTAGTCACCATCCCGCTTTCTTCCGCTTCCCTTTGAGTGTGTAAGAGTGGTTTTCTGTCCCCACCAATACCACTTTCTCTCACTTTACCTCTTTTTTATCTCTGATGATCGTTGTATGTCATGCACACGCACGCACGCATGCACAAACACACATGTGAGTTTTGGAGTTTATTGTGTGCCCGCGTGTGCCATTGTTACTATGTATTGCTATCATTATTACTACCGATGATTGCTACGAGTATTGCAACACCTCTAGGGTCACTACTGCTGTCGCTGCTGCTACTACCACTGTAATTGTTATTGTGTTGTGTGCACAGGCGTAGTGAATTAGCAAGAGGGTTTCACTATTCCTATCATTGTTTATTTCGGTCGCCACGGTGGGGAGGGACAGGCATTAGCACGGTTGGTGTCGTCAATGCAGGTATCTTAGAAAAGTGTACAAACGCGGGCGCTTGTTGAACTGCAAATATGAGGAAGCTTGGTGGAGTGGAGGAACTGCAATTGAAGGCGAAAGACGGGTTCTAGAACGGGGAGGTGGGGCCTCGGTCTGCGTGGGTAGCTGAGGCGGGATGGGAGGTAGTTGTCCGCCTGTGAGGAAATACAAGTGATGCAAATTATCCTATGGTGTGAGTGGTTGAGGGTTAACATTGCCAAACCATCGTCCAAGCTATCAAGACCATTGTGCGGAGTCGGGGTCGGGGCTGTCGGCGGATGTGCGCGTCATGAGGAGGCTAGAGACGGGGCGTTGCTGGAAGCCAAGTTTTGGAAAGTGTGGAAAGACCTGGAAACACTGACCAAAAAATATGCCAGATCACCGTCAATTTCGTTCCAGTTGGCTCAGCACCTTCGCCCTCTACAGTCGTCAGTGTTGAGCCAGGCGCCCCAACCCAGTTGCGACATGTAACTGCGCAGTTTAAGTAATTTGTACAGGATAATAAGTATTTAATTCAGATTAGCCTCAGGTGCGAAATTTCAGCACTTGGTTATCTGCCTGGAGGCGGGGAGGGGAAGGCGAGGGAATTAAATGTGAAAAAGCCTGCCTTTCTCATTCCATCTTTCTACTGCAGATGTGAATTGGTTGAACCTCGCATCAATGTGCTACTGCATGAAGAATCGCGCTTGGAGAACGAAAGGCCTCAAATCGGCAATTTTTGGAGTACTAAAAAGACATAACTGGAGAGTGCTGTTAATATTTTATGCATTTGAAAACAGCTGCATTGGTTGCTAACACTAATTCCCATTGGCACCAACCACGCAGTTCATGAAAAGGCTTTGTCCCTCTTTAAGAACAACACTTAATGCATTGGGTACGCGTCAACTCGATATTTAAACGTGTTCGCTAGCGAATCTACCAGACCTACTACGCATATGCAGACGCAGTTTCGCAATCTGTCACCACATAGAGACGGTGGAGAGCGGTGTTTTAATTAGTCGCGTCATGGCGAGGAGGCCATGGCATGAGTTGGTGTCCTCGTGGCGCAAAGGCTGTCATAAAGTTGGACACAACTAAAATTGTGACCAAAACGACTGACTAAACGCTATTCGGGAGCTCTTTTAGGTAAAAATACAAAAAAGACGGGCAACAGGAGTGATGAAAAGGTCTGCATAGTTTAAAAATGTTTTATATCTCCATTGTGCTTTGATGGCCAAAACATATTCACAACTGCATGGAAAGCTCACATGGAGTGCCACTGTTACACAAGAGTCAGAGCCAATATTCAATCGAGTGTCAGTTGACCCTTATATGTGCACATTGCGTTGTCAACAGAGGATTAGCTGGTTTACCATCAATAGCAAATGTTCATTTTATAAAATTTTGCAGAAGAAAAAAATTGTGGAGTTATCGATGCAAAAAGTTCGTTTCATGCTTAGCTCTTAGTTCTATTTTGCAGACCCTTGATAACACACATTGTCCCCACCTGGAAAGCAGTCTTAGAGGCGTACAACGTGATTTTGCCAAAAAAAGGAGAAATACAACCTGATTGTAGTGCCATAAGAGAATTTTGACTTCCGTAAGTCGGAGGAGAGCACTGTTTGCACTGTTTGACTCTAATCTAAGAGAGGGAAGATGGCGAGAAAATATTAGTCTTCATGTTCCATGAGCAACCTTCGGAAAAAGGATGCAAACTAGAACAGCGCTTTATCAGTTGGAGTTCACTTTGGTACCCCCTTTATACATTTATATTCTGCTCGAGTAATTTCTTTCACCCGCAGAGTAGTCCTACGCAGCTAAAACTAATTGTTACCACCCAATAATAACATATATTAAGAAAATATTTATAAAAATATCAATTTTTATACAATTTAATTTTTAACAATTGATGTTTGAATTGTTTTTCTTTACATTGTTGCTCAGCGCGTTTTACGGATACATTGTGGCAACGCAGCGGCGGCGTTCTCATGTGCGGGTGGGTGTTTCTCCTTATGCGTAACACTTCTAAGGGTAGAGCTTTGTAAAAATGGGTTCGGAGAACTTTGAGATTTTGCGAATATTGACTACACCTCCAGATAAGCGATCGAATGAGGTGAGTCTCTTTTCCGTCTTGGTTTTTATAAATATCTTTGCCTCTCAAGTATGTATTCTTGGCGTTTGATTTCCAGTGGTTTGTCTGTTTTTTGCGTTTGCTCTGTATTGTCTCTGTTATGCAGCATTCCGGGTAGTTTTCGCGGTTTTTCTGTCAATCTCACGATTATTACAAAAATGGGGACTTTTCTTCTCAAGCCTTTTTTGGACGACCAGAATACAACTTCGACAAAATACAATAAACCGAATTTTAAGGTGGTCATATCGAACATCTGAAGTTGTTCTCATGTGGCTATTTATGCCCAAAGTTTCACACTGCCTTTTGTGATTATCAGCTTTTCATCAGCTTTTTTCTTGATTACTCGTGGCTTTCAAGGCACTGTGGTAACTTGATTTATTCGTGTTCCTGGTGTTCTTATGTAGAGTTCATTTGTTTCAGCCCCTTGTTTATTTAGCTGCAGTGTTTACGTTTTGTGCTATTGTTGGCGCTTTTGTCGTTTTATTGAACGTTTTTCATATTGTTTTTTTACAAACTTGCCTAAACAATAATGCTTTTTGGAATTTAAATTTTTTTCTTTAAGTTGGTTGTTAAGGGGATGTGTAGCCACCATCAAAAGGATGAGTTCTTTCATTTCCACCTCTTTCCGACATAGATTGAAATTCGAAAATATATACTTTGGTTCAGTCTTTGTTGCTGACGAAGAAAATAAACTAATAATTACATAGAAGTTTTGGCGTCGGTTTGTTTTCCAAGTCGGTCAATTTTGGGCAAAACTGAAAATATGCCTGGAGGTGTTAATAGCTAGTGACGCCTTGTTCAATGGCTCTTTTTATGGAAAAGTTGGCTTATTTTGACTTCAATGCTAGGGTTTTGGATTATTTATTGTGCGGTACTTATTCATGTTCATCTATCGGAATCGCCTAAGGTGGAGTTTAATTAAATAAATAATTTGGAAGCTCAAAAGTATGGATAAGCCGGCTGTTCCGCCAAGCAGGCTCGGTGGACGTGGGAGGTTTGTTTGTCTTTAACTTTGTGCTGGGTGTATATTTGTGTACAGGAATGGCGGCATTACATAAGTGGCGTTCTACTGTAAATGGATTCGTATTAGAGAATTCAGGTATCCGAAGTGGTTGACAGGTTTCCAGTAAGATCTAAATGCAATTTATTTTCGAGAAGTTACAGCGACTATGAGCGGCAATGAGAATCGGGTCTCGTGGTCCTTGTCGTTTATCCTTGATAAAACTCGCAGTGCGGTCGTGGTGTCATATCGCTAGGTTAATTTTGGTTTCGTCTTCGATTATTTATTAACTCGCGTGGAACTAAGTCAGACTGATATAATGCAGGATACTACGGAAAAAGCCACATGCCATGCTGTTTTTAGAATCTCAATTTGTTGCATGTGGAATGATCCTTAGGGTAGACATCCCTTTTCTGTTGATTGGTTGCTATTAATAGCCGCTGTTTTTTTCCCATTTTTTGATGCACAAGTTTACTCAGAATCTGGAAAAAATTACCTGATTCATTAAATCAGGTGATGTTTCTTAATTTTTTTCCAAAATTCAAGTTTTTCGTAGCTGTTGAGTCATCGTAATGCGTATTAGATATACTGCAGAAGGCTAAATGCGGTGATGGGAACTAATTTTTGTCAAAGGCAGCAACATTTTTGAGCGTTTGACAGTTCCTAGATCTGGTAACTAAATAATAGGCAGTTTATTCTCGTTGGCGTGATTACGGCTTATCGCCGTTTTTTTGTCGCCTTCTGTGCAAAAGAATTTCTTTTAGAGAGGAAAAAAGGGTGTTTCGAGTACCCTCAGTAGCCTTATTTGCCGCCATTATTTAGGTTTTACCTCTAAGTGCGGTGATGGCAGTTTTTTTGCAAGTCAGACAAAATTTTGTGTTTCCTAATAGCCGTATCATCAGTCTTCTGAATGCAATCGTCTCTACACTGCCGTATTATGATGTTAAAGAGCGATTACATATTGTTGGTCATAATGACTGTGGAACTTATGACTTCATTATAGTCTAATAAAGCTTCACTCCAACTTCACTTTGTATTTCATCCTACAAATACATGTGGGAAGTGGTGGTGGTAGCCGCGCAGTGCCTTACGATGGGGTGTCAAAAGCTCTGTGAAGTTTGTTCTCTTCATCGTCCTTTTTTTGCATTCCCTTGCTATTCCCGCATCAACAGACGCCATTAATTTCTCCAAGCGTGGAAAGGAAAGGACAGTTTGTTTAATGTCATTACGTCACTACCTCCAATTTCGCATCCATGCCGCCTTTGAAGACTTGATTCGGCGTAGACAGGTTGGAGGTATGAAACGCCCGGTAAAATCTGCCTATCAGCGTAGGCCTCTTCCCGCATGAACTGAAAATTCGTTTATTTATCCTTTGCTCACACTGGGTCAGAATGGAACTGCTTGGAGGTAATGTGAAACGGGCTAAAAAGGGTGCTAGCTGGGAACACCTCGCCTCATGAATGCAAGCTGGTGCAGGCATGTTGATGCGATAATGGTTTTAGCCTGCATCAAGGCTGAATTAATGTTCTGTTAACCATCATTAGTGTCAAAGCATTACCATTTTTCCGTCTTGCTTACTGAAACCAGGTGTAATTTTTTCCCTAAGTGGTCGGGCCTTGTCTGACAGGCTAATCTAGCTTAAAGCCAAATTGACAGTGCTTGGTAAGGGGAGGACCCCTTTTACCATCCTTTGCTGTGAATCCTTTTTTTTGGCATTCCCTCCTCTATGAATGCAGTAGTAGGGTTTTTACTCACCTTAACTTGATCTACTGGCTAGAAGGTAACTGTTCACTGACTTGTTTTACATTGTAAATATTCTCCTATGTTCCCCTTTTCCTCACTAAAATCTCATCGAATCAATGACTGCCGGTGAACTGACTTCTCTTCAGCTGTATAATTCTGTAGAACTGAGATGGGACATTCATTGAAAGTGAATTAATGTTTAGTGTTAAGAGGATGCGTCTTCACAGTTTCATCACCGGCTACCATTTTTCCCCTAAAAATAGCTCTTTTCATGCTTTCTAGATGCAAAACTTATCCTCTCTGTTGCTTGGAGTAACTCAGTGGATTGGCGTTTAACAAAAGCATTCGGCTTGGCTAGCCGATAAGGGTTGGACATAAAGAGTCCTCCTGAACTTAAGGCTTTTCCGGCGGTAGAGGTGTGTGGATTCATGCCAAATATATTGTTTACCAAACCTGGATTACTATGCACTACGTAGACGGTGATACAAAGTCATCGAAATTTGGGCATATCATAAGTGTGTCAACACTCGAGGCGAAGGTGTCTCTGACACCCGTCTGGGGAGCGTTTTCATTAACTTGCCCAGTAGTAGCTGTTGAGCTTGTCCTGTTGCCTCACTTAAACCTGGAGCAACTGCTACGTGCTATTTCATATACCGTTAGTTAAGATTGGTAGCAACAGCTGTGCTGTGTGTATATGTGTGGATGAAGGTGATTTCTTTCAAACGAAGGCATAAAGTGCAATGCAAGCGGTTACTCGTAATTATTCGCACAGAAGGCTTTAGACGTGGTACTGTATGGTAATGAGTCCGTTCACCAATATGCCGCTCGGGTGTTTGCAGTAACCGGCCGTCCAAAACTCACGCCTTACCAGACCACGGAACATTCCTTATGTGGAAACGGTGAATACAGAATAACCGCCAATAGTTGCAATTCGGCCGTCCTAGCGATAGGATGGCTCAGCTGAGTGGAAAAATCTTACAACTGCTGAACATTGAAAATTCTTTCCGAGTGGTATGAGGGCATGAATGCATAATCATTAAATTGGTTTGGGAAAAGTGTGCAATCCTCATTTCCGGAAACGTTTTCCCCCTCCCAAACCGGAAAAATGTGCTTGGCTCTAAGTCTCCTTTTTAATTTCCGTCAACGCTGGTAAATTTGCGAATTAACCTGTAGATCTGTAAGTGGTGCCCACCTTGCAGGAGCTGATACGGTTACACGACTTTTTGGGTGGCGTCGAGGGGCTGCAGCACCTGCGTCCACGTAGCCAGCGGGAGGTGGCACTGCAAGAGGCCGCACGCCTCGCTCGTCTGATGCGAGTGCGTGGTGAATCTCTCCTCTTCCGACGAGGCGATCCTGCCTCCGCTTGGTTCATTCTCCTCTCCGGATGCGTTCTTATCGACCATTCTATGTTCCTACCGCGCAATTGGTGAGCGATTAGCTCTTCGATCCTTTTTTTCTGAATCCCAACCTGTTGTCACTTGAAGTCGTGGCGTCTAAGCTCATAAGTAATTATTTTGGTTTTAGTTTATCAAAAATATGCAAAGGCATCCACTTATTGCCATTCTTTCCTGCTTTCCCATTTGCACAATTATCTCCTAGCACTTACCTATCACACACAAAAGTAGTTTCAACTTGCTGCACTGATAAGATTTGTCGATACGGCTGAATCATCTTGTCCCCTCACAGCTAGCTTCACCTCATCGCTAACTTCGAGTCGCAAGCGTTGCAAATTATTTTGTGTTCAGCGGTCCCACTGGAAGACTTCTCTCCCCCAATGCAGTTTTGTCGCACGAAAGCGCATGCTGGTAACCGCCACTGTCCCGTCTGACCTTAACACCTCTCCTCGGAATGTTGGTAAAAATGGCGTTAGTAATCACAGTTTCGAAGCGAGCAGCATTTGTGTCTATGTTTTTTGACACTGGGTACTTGTATTTACTGAGGATAGTCGAGTGTTTTTGTGCACAAAAATGTGCCTTCATTAAACACTTCTTGTTCCCCCATGGAAACGCGTTAGACTATTTTTTTACTCTGGGTTATCTTTTGAAGTTGTTGGTAGTTCCGATGACGTCTAGGAATTTCTCCTCTTCCAAGAAATGATTCAACGTTTGGCTGCAGCGATGTGGTGTTTTCGATCCTGGCAATAAAATCATAGGACTGCTTGTCAAATTGATGGCAAAAAGTGCGGTTGCCGTGTTGCTACCGTCTGATGCACTCATGATAGTTGGAGCTGACTATTAGTTACGCAGAGAGGCTTTGGTGATTGATGCCATTGTGACACTCGTAAGCGTTTTGGTCCCCAATCAAACGTTCCTTTTTTCTTTCTCCATTAATGCTCTAGTCAAGTCCTTTTTTGGGTTTTGACTTCCGTGCTTGTAAATGGCGACTGTATTGGTGGAACCGGAAGTGACAAGGTTGTCTTAGGCGTCAATTTTGTTGTCATTTTTGAAATTGGTAATTGTGATGGCAAGCACAAGGAAGAGGAAGTTAGCCTTCCTACTTTTTTCTAGTTTAGTCTTTTTATGAATGCTTCCATTTCTTCATCAGTGTTTGATTGACATCATCTTTGGCGTCTGCGCTGAAGACTAGCAACGGTGTGTTCAATGAAGGTGACAGACAACGGGATTTCAATAGAAGTCTTCTCTCGCACGTAAACGTTAGTGTCTGCCGCCTTTTTGCCCACCGTACTCGGACAAATCAGGATTGGACAATAAAGCTAGTAGTAATTCCGATCTTTATGGTGTGTTTTGCCAACAGGCATTATGATTGCAAAGCTGATGTTGAGTTGGTAAAATTGTTGTTTTACGACGGTAGAAGTGATTACGATTATGACAGGTGCTCTATTTGCATAATCAATGTTGTTTGTCTGTCGTGGAACCGACGAAGAGCATTCTGGAACAATGAACTTAAAAGCTGAGGCTGTTTTCCATGTAGCATTTGTATTTATTTCATTAAAAGGTTCGCCGTTGTGTGCAGTCGGAGTGTTCGTGCAGGTGATAACCAGTGGTATTGATGTCGATGCTATCGGTGACTGCGTTGATGGCATCGGCAACTTCTGCTACAAGAGCGCCTTGATAGCATCGGAGGCATCCACTTCGATACTTGCTAGTGGCGCTACCAACAAATGATGCCTTCACCCAGACAAAAGGTGCTGAGACAATGTCAGTGTCTTTCATATTATGCACAGTGACAGCAGTTGTGTTTTAGCAGCTATAAACCTCTCTAAGACATTTAAATCAACGATTGCGCCATTTTATCGCATTGGCAGCACCACTGACAAATTGGCGGAAATGCCTTTTCTTCCTCGTCCTTCTCCTACTCCACCTTAGTCTCCGTTTTAATGACTGACAGTGGCAGTGATGTCTGAGTCACTTCCCCACCCTCCTTTCCTCCTTTCCTTCCTTCCTTCCTTCCTTCCTTCCTTCCTTCCTTCCTTCCTTCCTTCCTCCCTCCATCCATCCCTCCTCTTACCCGCCCATATCTCAGTTGCATCGCCAACTCAGCATTCACTCACATCGCGTGTGGAATGCAACCTCTTGTCCATCGAAGGTAGCAGAAGCTAACAAAGCTGATCCACAAAGTGCCGACACCCAGTTGCTAGATTCACACAGTCCTTGTGTTCGAAAGCTTTTGGTCGTGTTTTACCAAAAGATTGGTTTCATACTTTTGCTGGCAACTTCACCGTAACATAAGCCACCACAGCTTGCGGATAACTCTCTGGTTATCGTTCTGTAGCTCAAATCCGAAAAATGCAACTCCTTTCAGTGTGCAAATGCTTTACACTTTTCCTGCCCTTTTAAAATTTCCGTGCAACTAATGTTTGATAAATGCTTTATCATCTTCTTTCCTGATATGCTGTTAAGCAAGTTATTGTGACACTTTTAATCAACTTAAGACTTACTTGGCTGCGTTATTTGCAAATCTGTTAATGGCTTCAAATGGTAAAATGTTGGAATTGCAGTCTTGCCAAAACAAGATTGCCTTGTCGTTTCACAGGCGTCGTTGCTCCTACTTATTTCCCTAACACCGAAAGAAGACAATACTTCAGCAGAATGGCCCAGAGACCAGCTCACCCAGCCAAGGTAGTGGTAGAGCGCCTGAGTGGCTGCTCTTTTAAAACGGAGAGGTAAACAGACAAAAAACGCACCACAAAGCTTCTCTTTTTAGCGTCGTTGTCAAGAGGCGATACTTGACCACGACTTTACTGACTTTCCTTGGCCATTCTACAGGATCTGGCGTTTCGTCCCTTACGGAAATCGTGTCGGGGAGTGACGAAGTGTGCTGAACATTACACGAGTTCATTGCTAATCGGTAGTGCTTAAAACAATTGCAAATAACATGGGAAGTTTATCGCGTTGTTCCCTCCATGCAATATTCTTTTTACTTCTCGGCTCTATCCAACCATGGTATTGTAAGTAGTTTCGTAACAAAGCTTTTTCTACATGACTCAGTACCACCACTTGTGCCGTTTTAAGTTGTTGCTGGCTTACCTGTAGAGCACTGGACTGGAATGGTTGCAGAAGTTGTCACTTATCCTTCCACCTTGCTAAGGTCTATCACCTAGCGGTAGATATCAGAGTAGGTGTCTTTTAAGATCGAGTTCCCTTTCCACTGCAGCTAATGTAGCTCTCCGAGGCGGACATGATATGTAGTGACCTACAGGTTTTGGGACTAGTGGCATGGCACAAAAGCTAGGCCACTCGGTGGAAGTTCATTGGCAGAGCAACTAAGTGACCCTTTTACCAAAATTGGGAGTCAAACAATCGATATGTTGCGCATATTTTGCCCTGGTCTCAGTTCAGAATACTTTTGAGCTGAAGTCTAATTTAATGAAATCTGTCAAATAGTTGAATCTACCGCGTTGAAGTGCATTGCCTTCTCAACTACCTACATAGTTGATTTCTCGGTCTTGGTTATTGAGAAACTGTCGCAGTTAAGTGGGTCGTTCTGGTAGTGCACGCCTTGTTGTCACTATGAGGACAGTAAGGCGCCTGTCTGGCTATGCAAATCCATTTTCCTTTGGGCACACCGGATAATGAATCAAGTGATCGCGCCTAGATACTGACACATTTTTGAAATGTGATCAATGACATAAATATTTGTGGCGCTAAAATGATAATATTTTCAACTGGTTTGTCGTTTTGTTTTCAGTGGTTTGTCATTTTTCTGTTTGTGTGGTTTGTCTTGCGTGGAAGGGATAGGAAACCAGAAGTCGGTATCTACTTTACCAGCTAAACCCCTCCTCTATCGGAACCTCTTTCTCTGTCCTTGTTTCAGTTTTGGTACTCGTCTAAACGGCAGTCAAGTGCGTCAGCAGGACTGTTTCGTGTTGGAGGACTCCGATCTCATTGTGGTACGTTAGCAAAGCGGAGGATAACAATTGCCTCCCTGCAATACTCTTTATGCCTTCATCCATTTTTGCTTAACCTTTGAACGACTTTTGAAACCCACTTTTGCCCCTATTTGGGAATGTAGTCAAATAAAGACGATGCACAGGAAGGAATTTTGAGTCCAAACAATTATCTCCCATCGTATACCCAACCCATGCAAACCTTTTTTTGCTTTTTGTATTGGTGTAAGATTTGACTTCACAACTGAATCGTCTGGTCTCTCGCCCGCCTTCATTGTTACTCTACGCTCTGTTGAATTTTCAGCAAAATAATGCCAATTTACTATAGCCGAATGTGGTGCCCTAGTTCCATCCCCTATTAGATGAAAATTACCTCGATTCACTTCCATGCAGGTTTCCTTCAGGTAGTCTCAGCCCATATCGTAGTTAATGTGTTCGTGCTTATTGACAAGTCTTGCAAGAGCTTTCCAGAAATTTATCCAAAAGGCTTGAATTAGACAAATGTCATAGATAATTTCCTCTGCAATCGTATGGAATATAGGAGGAGAAGAAATGGAGGGTAAGATTTTCACGATCTGGAGTTCGATATTTGTCCATTATGGTTGACTCCATGTTGAATCAGTTGAATGTTAGATGATGGATGATGATATGATGAGAATTTGCTCCACAATTCTAATATCAGTATAGACGTCTGTACTTTTTAAGCATATAATTAAAGGTAGCAAGGGTCGATGGACCGCCAGTGGGAAAAGGGTAGGCACGAATTGGCGTCTTAAGTTGGTCGGAATTGTGCCAGTTGTAGATCGCACTGAGTGAACAAGCGCGTCCAAATCATTACTTTATCCCAACAAATAATTGTATGCCATCCGTTAGGCGCTATTTTCTTTCTTTGTTTATGAAGGGGCAGTGCCACGCTATGAGGGGATGCTGTCAATTCATGTCAAATGGTCATGCTTGACTTCCATTAATGCCACTTTGTTGTCAACGTCACTTCTACGGGACCAAAAGTGAACGATTGCGATAGCAAGGACGAGAAGTGGACTAAAAAAACATACAAAGGGCGACTGAACCACTTGGTTATTAATTACTACCATGTATCATTGTTGGGTGCTGCCAGCTCAGCATACATTTACTTCACTGGCGCCGAAGTGGTGCATTCAAAGTCATTGTTGTTACCGTAATTCCTGAACGGTAGTTGATAGCTTAGTCTGGTGTTATCTATATTATTGCACTTTGATTGTGGCGTTGGTTGTGACTGTCGCCCTGACTGAGACTCTTGTCATTTGACAGATCGCCTACATGGAACGGGATCCACCACCACCACCAGCTGCAGCCTCGCAACGGACCCACATTCAACCTGCGTCGAATAAGAAGGGATTTCTTGTAGGTCTTATTCGCCTCTCGCTCACGCTATGCCTCTAGACCTGTTCTCCCTCTCACCCTCTCTATGCTGTTTAATGCTGTTATTACAATGGCCACCAATACCACAGCTGAACAACTTCTGTAGTGAGCCTACCTTCACCACCTAAAATCGCATTCGCCCGTATGTTAGACTGTCTCAAATGACGTAATGCCTGTTACCACGACCAAAATCTTTCGAACACAAGGACTGTGTGAATCTAGCAACTGGGTGTCGGCACTTTGTGGATCAGCTTTGTTAGCTTCTGCTACCTTCGATGGACAAGAGGTTGCATTCCACACGCGATGTGAGTGAATGCTGAGTTGGCGATGCAACTGAGATATGGGCGGGTAAGAGGAGGGATGGATGGAGGGAGGAAGGAAGGAAGGAAGGAAGGAAGGAAAGGAAGGAAGGAAGGAAAGGAGGAAAGGAGGGTGGGGAAGTGACTCAGACATCACTGCCACTGTCAGTCATTAAAACGGAGACTAAGGTGGAGTAGGAGAAGGACGAGGAAGAAAAGGCATTTCCGCCAATTTGTCAGTGGTGCTGCCAATGCGATAAAATGGCGCAATCGTTGATTTAAATGTCTTAGAGAGGTTTATAGCTGCTAAAACACAACTGCTGTCACTGTGCATAATATGAAAGACACTGACATTGTCTCAGCACCTTTTGTCTGGGTGAAGGCATCATTTGTTGGTAGCGCCACTAGCAAGTATCGAAGTGGATGCCTCCGATGCTGTAAACACAAATTCCACAATTGCTCATTCCGTCCACCCACAAACAGACCCCGGATCGTGTGACCCAAATGGGTGGTTCACCGAATAGTATCTAGGAGCATGAGCTGTTTTGAATATTTTTGAAGTAGCGTTGACATCAGTCTTGAATCCAGCCTGATTTGCACATCGCAGATGCCGGAGTAGCTGCTGCAGTCGTTAAAAATTGCTGCTGCGTCGTACCCAAATGCACTACAACTGCCACTGAAATAATTGCCATCTCTTTTAGCTGTAATCAATGCATCCCACTTTTTATTGCTGGTAGGTTTTTTTCCAGTCGCACCATTAGCAAGAGCAGTTGCTGCCATAGTTATTCTCACAAATGATTTCACTCTCACGGACTTGAAATGCATTTTGCCTGTCGTGGCTGTTAGTGGTGAAAAGTCTTCTCCCTCTCGTTCTTCTTACCTCTTCCTCCTCTCCCTAATGGTTAAGGCAAGCAATGGGAGAAACGGAAACAGTGGGGCACCGCAAGCACTTCGAAACAAATTAAAGGGGGTGCAATTTTAGCCCCACTCTACCACTTGTCCTATACTCCGTCACCCATTGAATATATCTTCTTGATGCCAATTTTTCTTCATGGATATGTTCTAGCTCACTGTCTCCAGATTCTTCAACGGACAGCATTGCTGCAACTAAGATTAGTTTTTGGCTGCATCAGAAGTCAAATAGTTTACCTTTTAACGTTAAATTTTTTACAGACTCCCATTAGCGAAGCACCGGGAGTAAAGAGATTTCCGCACCAAAAGCAGCAGACTCCAGAGCGGCAGTCCTCGCTGTCAGAGAGCGACTCGGCAATTGCCCGTACCGTGACAACGGCGTCGAACAGCAGCAGCCCCAGCCTCCACTGTGCTGTCGGTGTAGACTCTGATTCCGATCTCGACGGTGGTGGCGGTGATGGTGCAGAGGATGAAGACGGTGGAGGTAGTGATGTTGATAATGAGGAAGGTGAGGATGACGAGGAAGAGGAGGATGAAGACGACGAATTTGACTCGGGAAGTAGCAGTCATGAAGTGCGTAGACGTTTGGCAAGAGTTGCCTCATTGAAAAGGCGTCTGTTAACTCTGCTTCTTGTCGACGTTCTTAATTTAGTCCCTCCGCGATAGCTTCTGGGATGCTCTGCTGAAGGAGCCACGTCTAAGAACAGCTGCAGATGTGGAAGTACTTGTTGAAAACGTTCAGAAGTTGCCGGTATGTAAAATCATGCATTGAAATAGAAGTAGCATTGGTTTTCCAATATTTTCACCTAGTAAAGGCGTCTGTTCATTCGCATTAAATTCTTTAATGTAACAAACTATTGCATAATCACTTCCCAGTTATTTCGAAATCCCGCCTCTCGTCAAATGAGTAATCCTCGGCACATCTATTGGGGCTTAGAAGGAATGGAATGGGACAAGGCATTCGAAATTTCGTTTATTTTAAATGTTGATGAATTGGGGTATTGAACTGTCACAACACTTTGTTGCTGATGAAACCTTGGAAATGGTGTAAATGGAGTGCCTGGTGAGGTATTAAGGCTAGAAATGCAATAGTGCTGGCGAAATTTCAGCATTCTGTGGTGAAGTTTTTAATATTCCCTAGAGCAAAGTTGAATAGGATATTTCAAAAGGAAACGGCTATTTAACCGGGCTGAATGTTCATTACCATGTTTTCTTCTTTACATTACTTTCCTCCTTCATTTGGATAGGCCTTCTCGAACCTCTCGGAGGGCACGCGGACTGCGCTCTGTCGCCTCATGCTGGTGGCTGTGGTGCGTGAGGCTGGCCAAGTGGTCCTCTGCGATGGTGAGATCCTCGATACCTGGTCTGTCATCCTCAACGGCACTGTGGAGGTGAGTTCCTTTGCTTCTGTAGTGAAGAAGCCGTCATTCCTTTTAATCTCTGATTTTTTGATTAGGTACTGTCTTTAGCCTCTCCATTCGAGACTGTTACGGGAATCGGTCTTTTTTCTCCCGAAATTTTAAGGCTAGAGCCTCTCC
Organism: Taenia crassiceps; assembly: GCA_023375655.1. Taxonomy (NCBI): domain Eukaryota; kingdom Metazoa; phylum Platyhelminthes; class Cestoda; order Cyclophyllidea; family Taeniidae; genus Taenia; species Taenia crassiceps. Next base: position 4,816,259 of record JAKROA010000005.1, on the reverse strand, counting down.
AATGATGTTGAAAGACCCTCTCAGGCCAAGTTTAGTCAAGAATCTAGTGGCTCTCATAATCATTTCAAGTTACTTTTCCTTCAACTTTTACTGCCTCAGGAATCGTAACCAAGGCAAATCTCCTTTAGTATTAACCTGTAAATGGCGCTAATTGTGGAATCGAGTCTTTGCATCTTTGATCCTTCGTCGTACTCATTTCTACTGAATTCGATATCAAGAATTTCGTGATTTTTTAGTCGTTGTCCAGCACGGTATGTAAATGGATTCTTTTGGGAATCAACTTTTTTGAAGTAAGCCCTTTTTTGTCAAAAATTCTATGCATTTAGAATCGGCTTCAAAATCAATGGAACCTCTTGAATGCTTCAAATTTTGCAGAATCCTGTCCTTTTGGAATCAAGTCCTCTTCCATAATATTAACCTTATGCAGGTTGTTGATCCAGACGGAACTATTCGGGAATTGACCAGTGGTGATGCTTTTGGAGTTCGCCTTCCACCACCACCGAGTGCTGACGGAGGGATGAGTGGAAGCGCACTGGCGGTACAACGCCACCGAGGGCAAATGCGCACAGTGACAGAGGACTGTCAATTCGTATGTGTTGCTCAGGCCGACTACTTCCGCATCATGGCACAGGCTGCTGACGCCGAGGTGCCAGAGGTGGAGGAGGATGGGGGTCGAGTGGTCCTCGTCTACGAAGACATTCTCAAGGGCACCGCTCCCACCTCAACCGATGCTGACATTGCACCTCCTGCACCCTCTTCTTCTTCCTCTTCTTCCGCGCTCGTCTCACGCGTTGTCATTAAGGTGAGATGCTTGCATGGGCCGCTTCTCACTGCAATCTTTGAACTCAGTGATGATTTATCAGACTAGGGAACCCATTTTCACCCTACCCCGGTATTTACGTGAATTTTTAGTGTGTTGGGTTAGGTTATTTTAAGTCTAGAGATGCGGAAACTCGTATGGCTTGCGCATCTTTTTGTTAACATTGTTCATCGCTAGAGTTTCAAGTAAACGTCCAGATGAGACTTGAGGCGTTACTGTTTGGTACCTTTCAATTAGGGCACACCAGAGAAGCTCATTGACCACTTGAAATCACCAGAACCAAGCGACCCAAGCTATCCCGAGGACCTTCTCCTTACCTACCGTACCTTTCTACCAACACCTGCACTGCTGGTGCGTCGTCTTTTGACGTGGTGGGAGGAGGCGTCACCGACGGATCGCATTTTGCGCTTGCGTATTCAACGCTACGTGGTGTTGTGGGTGCATAACCATCCTACCGATTTTTACGACCGCCCTGCGATGCTGCACTTCCTGGAGACCTTCAGTGACCTCCTCCAACGCGACAGTGGGAACCGACGCCTCCTCCACCTCGCCTGCTCCACTCGCGCGCGTTCTCGTACTCTCTCAGTGACCTTAACCCTGATAGTGGCTCCCTCTGCAACCTGTCACATTGTACTGCCCTGTGTGTTGGTCGGTGGGCAGGGTGAATTTGGCATCTTTGTAAACCAAGCAGAGGAAGTTGGTGGAAGTACCGACGGAAGGGATGGAGATGGCTACGAGGTTCGATCGGCGCTGCGACGAGGCGATCAGTTACTGGCACTACAACAGACGAGTGTGGAGGGACTCTCTCTGGCTCAGTTGGCATCTTTATTCGCATCTTTGGTACTCACATCTAATCGGCAACTGCCTGGAACTGCTGCGACTCGGACACTCACATTCTCGGTTATATTTAATCCCTCTCGTGAGTTTACTTCTACTTTCTTGCATGTTTTGCTGCCATGGTTCACTTTCCCCGACAAGTTTAACTTAAGTATCTCTTTCAACACTTCCATGGGTTCTTTTCTTGAAAACAAAATTCCAGTCCCTTTTATAGGCCCGTTAAGATTGGCTTAGATCCAGAACATTGTTTTGATTTTCGCGGACTAGATATCGGCACTAAACTCTGTTATTTCATGTCTTGTTCGATTCCTTGTCGTTAGGTCTAACCCACTCCCTCCCTGCCATGCGATCTTATCTTTCTTTTCCAACCCCATTCCGTCAAATGCGCCGCAAATTTTAGAGGAACATCGAATGTCACATCTAAGGCGGTTTATTTATTACGCATGGCACCAACACTTGGGCTACTGAACTAGCTAATTCAATTGCTACTTGGAGAGCTGAAGATGCAATTGTTTCTCATAGACGAAGAACTTCCCACCTGCACTTTGAAATCAGCTACTCCATCTGATCCCACCAGTTGTCATTAAGCGAATGGCCAGTTTATGGCAATGGATGCCACGCGTTTATGATTTGGGCTTGGGAGCACCACTGGTAAAAGTGTTAGCTCGCGAGGCATTAAAATTTTAATTGTTCATTTTGTTGCTGTTGGTTCCACTTTTGGAATTTGGTTTGCGATTTTGATTTGCAGCACCAACTGTCCGCTGTCGCTTTATAACCTGAACGGATTTAACCAGCCCAAGACACTGCGATAGTTGTTGCTCTTACTGCTGTAGTTGAGTGGTGCCTTCTGTGTTTTGTCGCAGTATGCATCGTTCCTTGTTGTGGTTGCTGTCTTCCGCGAAGATGACTCAGCTTTCCGCATCTTGTACAAGGTTGCGAGCCATGCTGACTAAGTTGCAAGATGCCGGCATATGCGCAATTATGTCCTCATAGTATACTTGTGGCGGTTTTTGTGGTGGTGGGGGTGGTTGTAGTACCAGAAATGATCCATTCTGACTCCTTATTCTTACGACGCCCTTCTGGCTTTAAAATTCTACTTGCTATGCCGCATTTTTTTGACTGGCTATTCCACACAACGTGCGATTATGCGATCGCGAGGAAAATGTAATCTTCAAAACTATTTGGAGAGCAATAGTTTCAGGAAAATACGGACGACAAGGCAATGTGCACCTCTGCTTCACCCCTCCCCCTCATCTCGGCAATTTAGTGCCGTCTCTAAGGGTGAGGAGAGTAAATTTAAGTCGTGTTGAGTAGACCGATCTTGGGTCGACATTGGATGAACAATTGGGTCTGCATTTCATCACCACACACTTCATTGTCGCCTGGAGTTGAAGTGGTTGATGGTTGGGGGAGGTGTGAGACATGTAGAAAATGCAAAGTTTAGAGATAGTCAGCGACATAGTGGTTCGCTTAACGAACGTTAGAATCGAAGAGGGGTATATCATGGTAGCTCGGTTGGCAATTTGAAGTGCTTAGTGGCTTCTCGCAAGACGAGGTGGATAACTAGGTTGGCTGTTGATAGCCTTTGCGCCTTTTCCCCATTCATTCATTGGTGGGTGTGGGTGTGCCAAGAAGGGCACGTCAGTCCACTGTCATCAAGGGGTGGAAGGCCCCCTCCTTCAGTACGCCTAACCCATGTAGCTTTGAAGAGTGAATCATCGCCACGAGTATGTTTATTGTCTTGAGCTAATGCAATACTGTATCGGGAGGCGTTGTAGTCGTGTTCATCTCAGTTCGCAAAGTGGGCAAGCCGGAATCACACCGAGGAAGATGGAGCGGTGGGTACTTGCATCCCAAATTGACAAATACATGTGCATAAGGGATTGGGTTTCAAGTCCGCACAAGTTGCAGCAAGTCATTGTGGAGAGAGTCACACGAGGAGTTGCACGAACTCGTTGACCGAGTGATGCCTTTAAGCTGTCTAAAGGTCCTAGCGTGCGTCGTTTCGCTCTAATAGAATGGGAAGAGACTTTTGGATTTTGTGAGCAGAGCATATCTCAGGTGTCAGAAACCATAAGTTCACCACATTAGATCGATTGGACGTCTTCAAGGGAGAGAGATGTTGAAAATTGTTGATGTGTAGTCCTGAGTATGGAGCCTTGAGTGACCTCGATGGCGTCTGTGGTCCTTTTTTGTGAGATGCCTGGGAACTGTGTGGGGAAGGGCATTCTTGCTGTTTTTGGGACACCTTGTAGGAGTTTGAATCCAACTGATCGGGTCAGCCCGACACCGGTGGCATCTGTAGATGGCGCACTTGAGTGTGATCAGTAGGCCCTGAACTGTTGACTTTCTTGGTTGAATGTTCTAGAATAGCGGTAGCAGACATTGAAACTGTTGGAAGGCTTTTCGTAATCTGGCTGGTTGTAGTTACACTTTAAGTGGGAGTGTTCTAGGGAACCTTTGGTAGCATAAAGTTAACGTTAATGATCCTCGAAAATGTATTCCCGTTTGGCGTCACATATACGTGACATCCTGGTTGGTAAATTGCGGTCGTATCCACCCGTTGCCACCGTAAAAATCGTAGCCTCCTTATTATGATTGAAAATGACGATAAAAACGCCATAAAAATTGGGTCAGAGAGCTTTGCAAAGGAGTAGTCGGAGTGATTTGTGCATTGGGGTTTACGCAAATAACGCAGTGTTCCACACCTAATAGCTACTTGCCCTTTCCATAAAAAGGCTGGTTTTTTGCGTTTTCGCATCCCATGTCTGGGTATTTACAAGACTATCTGCTGTGATGGGCTGAGAACCACCACGGCGGCAAAGATTCCGTGACATGCAGACGTGCGCCGCTATTCGAAATGTTTACACTATTCAAACACCTTACTGCTGAGTGGTTAAGCTTCCAGTGTTATGCTCCGCTGTGCTTGAACCTTTCGCTAGGTGAAAGTGTTTATCTGCAGCTTCGTTTGTTCATCACCACGCACTCTCCATGCTATTGCGCTGCATCGCTTGGATAAATGGTGTCTTGAGGGAGCTAGAATGGACCGGTATTTACATTGGAACAGTAAAAGTAGAGGTTCCGGTTTGGCGGGAATGCGTTTTGTGCAGTTCCATTTGGTGTACTAACTGGTTCCTACTTTGTTTTCTTCTAGTATTTTGTTGCCACTTATGACTAAAATATACCTTTTTTAAGGTTATATTTCTATGTGGATGTGCGTTCGTGCAATGGTAGCACGTCCACCACATCGTGTGTCATATGCGCTCCGTACTTTAAATAACTTCCCTCGCATATTTGGCCGGAACTTCCCTCTGCCCTTTGTATCCTGGCTACCTCCAACTAACCAATCCTTATGCCTTATCACACTGAAATGAGCCTTGATACTTCCCTCTCTCTCTCTCTCTCCGTGTAGAGTTCTACGAGCTCATGTCAAAGGTGGATGAACTGAACTCCCGACTGACCTCGAAAAACCGCGCTACCGTCATCTCCACCAGGGGCAAACAGGTCACCGCATTTGAAGTGGCCTCAATTCAAGAGGCTCTGTAAGTTTCGTTCTTCCCCTTATCTTCCGCTTCATTTATGTCCTCTCTTCTCCCTTGTCGTTGAATTCATACGCTCCAGATACTTACACCGAATGTGTGTGTGTGTATGTGTGTGTGTGTGCGTGTGCAAAAGTAGGAGTGCCCTCAACCAATCAACTGTGGGCCAAACGAAAGCTTGCTGACGAATCGTAAACTTCAACTTCCTTTTTTGATATGTGTTTGTGTGCCGCGTGTGCTTGGATCGGATCGGTGGACTGAATTTCTCACTAATACTAATAATAGGCGTGTTTGACCCTAATGCAAGATTAATTAGATGCAATTATTTAAAAGTGCCTTCATTTTTAATGACCTTAGCATGGCCTGGAGGAAGTATTTGATGTACTTCTGGTTTAACTGGTCTGGATCCGATGGTAGAGTGTGTGTAGTCGCCGGTGAACGAATCAGTGTTGATTATATTCCTTTCTTTAGGAGCCTCATCAATTCTTCTTCCCGAGCTGCTGCAATATCTTCCTCCTCCATTGATACCTGGATGGAGCAGCAGCAGCAGCAGCAACATCAACGTCTTCCTGGCAAACAGGTTCATATGAAAACTAACTCTCGAGTGCCATCATTAAATTTCCTCTCAGTGCAGTGAAGGTTTCTTCATTATTGAATGTACAGCAGGACTGACAGGTCGTAAACATGGATGAAAGTGTGTTTGACCAACGTAGAAGTTGTAAAGCGCTCGTTCTATCGTGCAGTACACTACTTAAATGAATTTTTTATCGCAATGTTTGCCTTATTGTGACTGAGGTCTTGTCTCTTCTGTTCAGTCACACCTTGTTCGGGGTGCAGTCTCACTCCGCTACCCACCTGGGGTTCAACAGTTGCGGTCTCCCCTCCCCTCCGTCAGACCCTCTGCTACCGCCGAAACACCCTTTCCTCCCTCCACTTCCTCTTCCTCCTCGGGACTCACTCGCTCCTCCTCGCAGCCAGATTTAACCGTTACCGGGGCTGGTGGTAGGAGTAAAGGCGATCAGCCACAAGGTGGGGTGCCCTTGTGGAGTGGCGCCTCCGCAGCGGTAGGAATGGGTGAAGCCGGAGGCCTGTCAGTGATCCGTGTGTGGCGCTCGCTAGGCACGGAAACGAAGGATCAGGTCAGCAAACTGGTACCTCTCTACCGGCGCACCACAGCACGTACCGCCGTCCGTCTTGCTGCGCAGGAATTCAATCTCGATCTCGACGAAGTCACCGCGGAGTTCTGCCTCTGTTTAGTGAGTTGATCACTTGCCTTCTGTTCTGTTCTTTATTTCTCTGCCTTGATGGCAGGATGTCTGTTGAGCTGATGTCCCTTTTCACCCTCTTTCTACCTTCAACCGGCCCTTTTCCCCTGTCCTCTGTTTATCTGTAGGTTCATCTTTCTGTTTAATCCTGCTGAAGAACTTTTTTCTCTTTGTTATGCTATCGACCGTCACTTATTTTCTTTCATTTTCGTGCTATATTCGTCTTTTTTGCCTTCCTTCCTTTGGTGCATTTAGCATCTGGTTGATTAAGGCTCTTCAAACCTTTCAAGGTCACTGTGGATGAGGGACCGATCATGAAGCAGAGTCGAATCGCAGACAACACGGACGACTTGGCGAATCGGATTGCATTGAACTCGCGTTACTACCTTAAACCCAACCGCGTATCCGATGTTCTCATCACGGATGAGGTGGCCAAGGTCATCTACCAGGAGAGTCGCGTCTCTCTCACTCAAGTTAGCCGCATATACTCACCCATGCACTACCATTTCCATAGCACCAGTATCTACTAAGGCCTTGGTTTTACCAATAGCTATCACCAGAGGAGGTAGCCATCCAACTGACATTGGATGACTTCCCTGTTTTCCGTTCCATCGAAGCTGCAGAATTTGTCGACAAGGTGTTTGGTCTCACCTCTCCAACCTCTTTTGCTACCGATGGGTGTAACAATAATAGCAGTAGCGAGAACGTTGACAGTGCAGGCGGGGGCGGATTTGCGACAGGTTGTGCAAACCTGGACACCTTTACGGACTTGGTCAACAAGGAGGCCTACTGGGTACCCTCGGAGCTGTGCACTGAAACCAGTCTCCCCAAACGCGTTGATATGCTCAAACGATTCATCAAGGTGAGCAAAAATGCTCTTATCAGTAGTTAGGTAGGTAACGGAGCTCTGCACCACGTGCTGTCATCAACTCAAGCAGTAGTGGTGCTAACAATCATGCGACTGCATTGTCTTTTCTGATCGCTAATTTTAGCGGTGTTGTATTTCTGGCGATCAAAGTGCTTATTTAGTAATAAAATGGGATTATCTTCAAACCACGAATGCTCTGTTTCTATTTTGGTCTTAAAGCCAGCCAATCTTGTTATGTTATTTGGTCGACTGCATGTCTCACATACGTGACGCTGGTAGCACGCAGGTTGTGTAAGCCTGTTACGTTTGTGGTTTAAGGCATCTTTCTGATTTAAAATGTATAAATGGGTTCAAAATTCACTACACTAGCAGAAAACTGATATTCAATGAGGAAAATGTGCGCTTGTCGAGGCTGCCTGTAGTCCATCACAACTAATTCTGGCTGTGGATGTTTAGCTGATCACTTGACTGCCATATTTGGTAACGAAAAATGTTAATAAGTTGTTTAGATGGTTGGATGGTTTATGTGCTAATCGAAAATTTGCTCTCCGTCAATCATGTTGTCATCCCCCTTTCATCCGCAAATTTGCCTCTTCCCAGTGGTACGGAAACTGGGTTTGTAGTGCTTAAGCTACTTGCGTGGGTATCGGTGGTATGCCTCATTTGGTACACCAAACACTTTGTGTCCACCAATTAATTGAATCACCGGTGCGACATGTGCAACTGCTTATTATCGGTTGCGGTTTTTTTCTTTGATGCACCTTACATATGCTAATTATTGTCTTGGTGACGGTCGATTTAACTGCTTACACCGACAGTAGTAAACACTGTGCGAGCATTTGCCATTGCCCTGCTTTTTTGGCCACAGATAGCTAAGCTGTGCAGAGACCTGCGAAACTTCAACACCATGTTCTGCATCCTCGTGGGACTGCACATGTCGCCGGTGGAACGTCTGCGGCAGACCTGGGAGCGGCTGCCCAATAAATACGTCAAGATGAGCCGCGACCTCGCTGTACGTCTATCTACCCGCTTGTTTCTTACCCATCAGCTCACTCCACCAAGTCATTCATCACATTAATCCTCCAGTCCACCTCCTTCCTCAATTTCTTGGCTTTTAGCTTTTGCTTCCAATTCTACTTTTACATTCACCATTTCTTGTATTGCCTTCGTCCTTGTCTTTAGTGTTTCAATTAATAAGTTTCTTCCAAGTTATTCCAAAGATTGCGGCATGCGCATCATGTGGTAAGAACGGAGCTGACTGAGCTGCCATTTGTCACGAGTAGCGACTCAGCGTGGAGCTCTAGGTCAACCTTGCTTAAAGCTGAAATGAGATGTGACTGTGGATGCTTTTATGGCCGCCCAACTACCTGCCCATCCATGCCCTACGAGTCGAATTCAAAACAGGACAAAACTTTAAAACGGCGCACCATTTCCTCTGCGCCCCCTTATCTGTTTACTCCTTGCCTTCAATCCTGTTTTTACGTGGCAATCCACCCAACTTCACTTCTCAATTTCTCTCTCGAGCCATTATTCCATTCGTTTAACTGCCTATCTCTCTACTATGCTGCAGTTGGTGTTGGATCCTTCACGAAACTTTGCGCACTATCGCAATCTCCTCACCTCGCCGCCGCAGTCGCCACAAACGGGAGCGCAGTGCTTTCCTCTCGTACCCTACCTACCATTGGTGCTGAAAGACCTAACCTTCATTCACCTAGGCAACCCTTCGCGCACCCCCGCCACCTCTGCCTCCTCGTCCGCCTATCCCCAGCTCATCAACTTCGCCAAGCTGCGCATGTTCGCCAAGGAGGTCAGTGAAGATTGGCTGGTCCTCCACCAATCGTCAAACTTTCAAGCGGATTAATTTAGCAGATTAAGTGATTTTGTTACTATCACTAGGGTGAAAGCGCCTAATAATGGTCGATAATGTAATTGGAACTTTTTCATTTTCAACTAATTATTCAGCAGAAGTATTAACATACTGAATGCAGTAGAGGTTCCACAGATACTACTGGATCTTGTTGGCCGGGCACATTATCTCGATAGCAATCGCGATCGAATCTCATTTGTTGGCTAGATTCGCTCCCTACGTCGAATGTGTGACATCGAGTACGACCTCCCATTGGCCCAACGCCTCCTCCAATCAGGAGGCAATTCGACTAAATTCGCTTTCCTATTGGCTTCCAGTGGCACCGGCGGCGGTGCTCCCACGATCGATATTTCATCGCCTCAACAACAGCAACAGCAGCCACATCTACCGAATTCTTCTGCTTCCAACGTTTCCACTGCTTCCACGTCCTCCACCGCTGATTCTGTGAACAGTCAAGGTATGTCAAATATCCACATACGACTTAATTTGAGACGGGCTAGCTTTTAGTATTATAAGTAACACTACTCTTTTTTAAACTCTTTTCCGCCACCAGGTTCACATATGCAACCAAAAAAGCCCACTGAGGGAGGAAGTGTTGCTTCGTTGATGAGCGGTGCCACCTCCCTCCTCCTCTCTACCACCTCCGGTGCTGGTTCCTCACCAACTCGGGTGACAGTACCGAATGTAGGAAGCGCTTGGGGCGGAATGAAAAAAGCCAAAGTGAAGGCATTGTATTCGGCGTGGCAGATGCGCTTACGGGTGCGTGCCTATATGGCGGGCTTACGGGTAACCGACGACATGGATCAATTGTTGCAGCTCTCACATCGGGCGGAGTCGGGTGGCGCCACCTCAAAAGAGGCTACTCCCACCCCCACACCTGCCCCCGCACCGCCTTCCCATCCACCACCACTATCTACGACAGTGGTGGGCGGAAAGCCAACTTTCGTGGCTGAGTCCCCTCCTTCGAAATCTCAACTGCCACCTACACCACCACAAGCGACTATCATTTCAACAGCTGCAGTCATGGTGTCTACGCCCACTACAACCGCCACTATCTCTTCTCACCGTTCCATCTTTGGTAACCAGTCAATCGAGGATGCTCGAAAACTTATTGCTCTTCAGGAGCGAACTTCACGTCGTCGTATGCGAATGTGCGCTGTCCCAACATATCCGCTGCAACAACAGTATCATCATCACCAGCAGCTGTTGCATCCTCAACAGTACTGTCATCATGGCGTGCATTACCAACACTATCTGTCGAATGGAATGCCGGCTTACGCATCGGGAGATCAGAGGTTGGGTCAGAGGGGTCGGTATCTGCCTCCCACCACTGCCAATGTTTATCACCTCCAACTCCACCAGCAACATCAGCAGTATCGTCAGCACCAGCAGCAACAAACGTCAGCAACGGCTGCGGCACAATGGGTGGCGCGCCAGCAACAGATGGCATTGCCGAGCCATCAGCGGAGCAAATTCCATTCTCCACCACCACCACCACCACCACCACCACCACCACCACCTCAGCACTCGATACCACCGAAACAACCACCGACGTATGATTATGCTATGGCATTGAAGATACAGCAACAGCAGCAACAAAAGATGCGATGTGTTGGAGGGTTTGTGCGAAGATCGAGTGAGCCTCCTCCGCGGGGTGGTGTGGGAGGACCACCAGTGGTAACCTCACCGGCTTTAGTTCATCGACACACTTCGCCCCAAGGTGTTATGCCAAGACCACCGCTTCCCTCCTACCACGAGGTGAATTTCATCATGCTTCCCTCTCTGCTCAAGTTGACTTTTAATTTGCCTACTTTTGTGTATCTCGATCTTTCAGGTTGTGGCGATGAAGCAGCAGCAACAACAACAGCAATTGAGCGCCAATGTTCAGCCCCTGCCACGTGGACAAGGTTCCTAAAACTTACAATCTGTTGTCTTTCCTCCTTATTTCGACACAACTAATAATTTTTCCTCCTTCAGATGGTCGACCGGTACGATGAGACAACTGGAATGTCAATCGTCATTTCTTTGTACATAAATACGAGTTTGGATTAGTCGATTTCGCTTTGCTCCCTTCTTCCTTCTCCCCTCCGAGAAACGTAAATTTCCCCCCTGGCTGCTTTTGGATGCGCTTTATCCATGCCAACGCTACCATCTCCTAGTCTCTTAAGAATTATTATCTTCTTGTATTCAATAAACAAGTTTTATGGTTGTCTTGATCCGACTTTGCATTTAAAACTGAAAGTGATGTACTAACAAACAGTAATGAATGGTGGATAGAAAAAAACGGAACATCATTCTAATAATAACTAGTGTCATAAGCACCAAGTCTTATCATTTTCCACATTTCTTCACCAAACGGGTAGGTGTTACCCTATTTACATGAAGTCGACGACGAACGATCGCCAAATTTCCAACTTACTGAGGAGGCCCGTTCATTCAGGCGGTGAAAAATAAAAATCTAAAAAAATCACAGAGATAGCATTCATGAGTGCTAAATGTCTTCTTCATATTCCTCCGCATCGCCAATTTGGTTCTCCTTGCCTTCTGCGGGAGGAAGAAGGCGGAGGCAAAAGGAAAGCTGCTGGTCAATCGATAAGAAGGTGTCGGACATGAGATACAGCGACAGTTCGTGTACACCCTCGACGGTAGTCGTCGTGTCGTCGAAACGGAAAGACAGAGAAACCACGTTAGTGTGCAAGTTACTCCTCCTGAAGGTTGTTTTCTTCATACCCAACAAGAGACCACCCTCGTCCACTTCCTCCCCCGTCGGTTCACCCAACACCACAACCCAGCCAGACGGGCGTGGTTGACGTCCTCCATGATCGCGAGGCTGAAACGGAATTAGTGCTTCTGCCTGATGTGGGTAAGTGGAGAGGCTACACGGAATTAATGCACACCATTAAAGATGGAGTGTTTTCGTAGTTGAGGGTGACGACGAGTGCGTAGTCTGTGTCGGGGTACACGCCGAGAGCATGTTGCCTAGCTTCCTCTGGGGAGACGTCCAGTCCAATTATAGGCACCTTTTCTTCACTTCGACCCCCTGCCAGGGCTACGTGGAACGACACGATTGGTAAACACAAAAGAGTCTGTGAAAAAAGAAGGGCTAAAGGTCAAATTTTTCTCAAAAAGAAGGGGGAATACTAATGTCAACAAAATTTGAAGCAGTGAAATGGAGCCTCTTCGTTACATAAAATAGCCCATTTCGTTTGACTTAATCACTTGACTAAAAGTGATGTTCTTTACACAACTTATAGTGGTGAAATTATAAGCTAAACGTCCATTCTTACTAACAGAAATTATTTCTATCGTGCATTTGATACAGCTCAAATAGCTTGAAGTATCGAGAAGCTGCACAACAAAGGTTTGGGCATCATAATTTATGTAAGGATTATGGTAACCTAGACTAAACAGGCATCCAAATAAGTTACGATTTCATCATCGAATTGGTATATAATTTCCACATCCTCACCCTCCTAATCTGTTCGACAATTTCAGGAGCCAGCCGGTCCCCGATAACACTTCGCAGTCCAGAGAACTGAGGTGCGGAACCAGCCACTTCCAACAAGCGAGGCAACGTTTCCACGTAGACGTCTTCACTCAGCCGAAAAGCCGCAAGATGGGAGGAGTCGATTGAGGGGGAAAGTTGGAGCAGCGGCGAATCAGAAAGCCAAAGCGCGCGTCCAATCATCTGTCCAAGGAAAATGCACCGCAGTGCCGTAGCCAAGTATCCCCCAAGCGCGGCACAGTCGAGTAGAGCAGCCAGCAATCGCGGCGTCTGTTCCAGCAGCGACGCCGTATCCGTTATGTAGTCCGCTACTGGCAATCCTGCCGTCTTCCGCGAGAGGTGAGCTTGCAACAAAAGGTGCGCTTTCGCGTGCCCCGACTCCGGTGGTTCCCGCAGACGCAGTGGCATTCCAGCTGCCAAGGTCGCGTTTACCTCGTCCTCGCCATGGCGCACGGGGATATCCGCAAACTCCTCACTCATCTGAACAAAATAATCTTTACTTATTTCAATAAGCATTATTTTATGCAGAAGCAAAGAGGCACACCGAGAGGATGTAGATGAGGTCCTCAATGCTGGTGGTGGTTGAAAGACTCTGCGCAAACAGGCGGATAGTTTTGTGAGAAATGTAGTAGAAGGAGGCGAGTCGACCCATTGGGGTGGAGTAGAGAGGGATGACATTCGTATTCATCTCGTCAAATTCAGGTTCCCCCACCTCAACACAACCAGCGTCCATCAGTCGCTCCACCGCATCTGACACGACTGCGGAAAGGAAGGCACTCACGCTAGCCGCACTTGTGTCTTCCAGATGGTAATAGCTGTAACAAATACGCCTTGTTAGTTGTGAGTAACGGTAATGTAGTGAAGATGGTGTAAAAAAACGAACTTGGGATTAACAAGAAGGCGACGGAAATAGAAGGTCCACGTGATGCACTCCATGGCTGCCTGCATCGAGGCAATGCTGCCAGAGGCAATCTCGGCGTTCAAGTAATCAGGCAGGATACGCGGAAGGCAGCTCTCTACAGGAAAGGGTTCGTAAAGGAATCGCTTGTAGAAAGCCTTCTTGGTGTCCTGCACCATAACCACCGCCTTGCCATCGGTATCGAATTGTGGGCGGCCCGCACGACCCATCATCTGCAGCACATCTGCGAGGTCAAACGCAACATTTCACTGATGTGTAAACAAACAACTGGACGTTGTAAGGAAAATAACACCACCACTTGACTAAAGAGCTACTTGCACATACTTCAGTAGTCCTATTTAACAATTAGACCAACTTGAGGCGCTTTTCTCCTTCCCAGTCCGATGATGTAAACTCATACGGCCAATAAATCCACACTCAGAGTTACCGATGAGGACCATAGAAAAGGATGTCGCAGCAACGGTAGGTGAACACAAAGTCAAGAACTAGTCAGGCGAGTATACATAAATACATCTTAATTGTTAAATAGAGAAACAAAAACACTTTGCGTGTACCCGTAATGGGGTAGTCGATGTATCGTTTCGTTTTCCCATCAAAATACTCCGTGCCTTTGACAATCACCAGGTGGGCAGGAAAATTGACACCCCATGCCAACGTCGATGTGGCTATCAGTACCTTTAGGAAGAGAAAAAAAGCCAGAAAGTGCTATGGATCCTTGATTGTCGAAGTATCAAGTGGAATGCATTTCAAAACCATAAGACTCACCTGAATTTTTTGATTGACAAATAGTTCTTCTACAATGCGTCTATCGTTTTCTCGTAAGCCAGCGTGATGAATACCGATGCCATAGGGGAGGGTTATCTGGAGGTTTTGGTCTCGCATCGTTGATGCCAGGGCCTCCATCTACCACAATAAACAAACAAAAGTCAAGTCAGCGGATATCTGATTGATTGGTCACTCGGACGAAAAGTGAAGACCTGCCTCATCAACATCCATGTGAAGCCATCGACGCGGCGAATAGTCCGATGAGGCGTGAGTGATCAAATCGAACGCCGTGCGCCGCGTCTGTCGTCGGCTTGCCACAAAAACCAACACCGGTTTGTTTACCGAGTGACTTTGAATTGCTATTAGGTTGAATAAATAAAGCATATCAGCAGCAATTTGGACTTCCAAACTGATACCAGGACATGCCGCTCATTTATTCAGTTTTTTTCCCTTTCCTCGAATTTGCAACTTGGGTCACTTTTGCCTTCATTACTGAATGGCGTGCACACGACCATCATTAATTCCCCAATGCTGCTGTCACTACTATTCCTCACCCCAACCGGCTGTCAGTCTTCGACCTGCTTGCAATCCCTGCATGATTCCAACCATGACGAACACAAAGGATAAAATAAACGTAACACTCCAAACAGCTTGCTGACTACGAATTCCGCATTTTTGCTCTCGACGTGATTCTAGATTGGTAAAACTAATTAGCTACTACTGAACCAAATAACTAAACTACAATAGCAAACACCACACTGACGAAATTCTACTGAATTCAAGCAGCTAAAAAAAAACTTACCTTGGAAGATTGGCTTGTTCATTAGAGCCATGCGTGGACAGTAACGTCGACCAGGAAAGGCCTGAATGTGAACTTCTAGAGGTACTGGACGAACAGAAGGCCGAAAGTTGAAAAGGCCGCGTCCACTACAGCCACTATTCACACCAAGTGGAGTGAGAGGCACCCGCAACCACACCGCCAGGTCCACCGCATTAGCCAGCGCAGTCGATAGTCCCACGATCCGAACTCGTGTATTTAACTGGTTAGCAATGAAATTTGCTCGCGATACAATCGCCTGAAAGAGAGAAGCGAATAATTAAAAAGCTTGGAAGGACAAGTCTGGTCAGCCGGGAATTGCACACTTTTCAAACTTACTACTAGAAATGAAAGGAAGCAACCAACCTCACCTCTATGACGGGACCACGATCCTCCCCAACCATGTGGATTTCATCAATCACGATAAGAGCAATTTGACGGACGTAGTTACGCTGTCGCCAACTTCGTGAAACACCATCCCACTTCTCCGGTGTTGACACAATTACATCCGCGTTTCGTAGGAGACTGGCATCTGGACTCACGTCACCCGTCAGCTCAACTACGCTGCATGTATTGAAAAGTTGTAATGTTCAAACTGTCAGCAGAAATAACTTTACACAGGCAATTTTGTCGATTTCAAATCATCGACTCGTCAGTGGTATTAATCAAGGAAATAGCGACCAGGATTTGATCTTCCGTTAAAGAAACACGAAATGAGTTGACAATGCTTCCAATCTGTACCAACTCACCGCTTGCCGAGTTTTTTGCCGATCTTGACGGACCAGTCGTCCACCCGTTCTCGTACAAGCGCTTTTAATGGAGCAATGTAGACACACTTGGATAAGGGAATAACATAAGAAGTGAATTTATTTACCTTTTTATCTGGGGTAGTATTAAAGACACGGAAAAGGGCAAGTTCGGCCATCGCCGTTTTGCCTGAACCCGTTGGGGCCCCCAGTAACACATTGACATCCTGATGGTAGAGGGTATGAAACACTTGCGTCTGGATAGCATTGAAGTGTGTGAAGGAGTAGAGCTCCTCGTAAAGTGGATTATTCAAAGCCCTTATTGGCAATGGATCTAACGGCAGGAGATCTGCAATTTGTGGGAAATGAGGCATTTAGATGGTTACCTTTAACTCATTGCCACTTAAAATGCAAAACTTTCGATGAAAAGGGAACGGTTGCTTACCATTGTGGAGGGGGTCAGTCTGGGGGAAAAGGATGTTGCGCAAATGAACGGGAGCAATAGTTTCCACGTCCAAATATCGATCCGATATGCAGCGGACAAGGTACTGTGAAGGCAGCGGTTCATGAATAGGAATGGTGAAGAACAGTTCTGTCAGTGGTCCGTCTTTCGCCTTTACCATCTAAAAAGGAACCAATAATGCATATACTCAGAGAGGACATTCCGACAGAGTCTCGACCAACCATCTTCTTGGTCAATGCGAATGCCTCTGAGTGGTAAATGCAAGCGCTGTCGGAATCTTCCACCCAAAGCCAGTAGAGCAGAGCACCACCATTACCGTGGTGGCGATCAATCCAAGTGAAGTCGGCAGTGAGGCGGACAGTGATGCGGAGGATGCTGCGAGTGACCGGCTGGGCCTCCACAGCTAGTGTTAGGAATGGCAAATAGCTGGCCAGTCGGCAGACGTACTCAGCACCACGCAAGCCCTGATAACGCAGAATGTCGTCTAGCAAAAGGAAGAGGGTGTAGAAAATATAAACTAGTAAATTACAACAAACTTTGCCCAATTCAAAAAATTTCGTCGGAAAATGAATAAAATGGGTAAAAGTGCAATAAGAAACCATGACGCCTTTTTGGGTACTCAGGAGTCAACCTTCTCGATGGTGATAAAAGTTTCGCAGAGATGGCAAAAAAACTACTTTCACGTGCAGATACCCTATTAAGTGTCGTCAGAGGGAACTTGAGTGCATGGCTACTGTTAAATTCAAAGACTTTGACTTTGCGAAAAACAACAATACAGCTTATTTCATGTCGTTGCAGGAGTAACCGGAAAAAAAGCAAGAAATAAATTTCAGTGGAGTCTTTAAGACCATATTGATTATCCGTTGTTTCATGCATGAATGCAATACGAAGAGAATTCAAAGCAATTAAATAAAGCGAAGGAGACACCACTGTAAAGCGAAAAACCTACTGAGCTCGCTGGGATTCATCTCCCGAATCTTGTCTACGCGCAGAGATAGGGCATCTACGCGATTCAATAACTGATAATCGTCCACATTTGAGTCGGTGAACTGCCAAAGCGGGGTCTTATCGTGCCACAGGCGATGCTCAATCATCTACAAAGCATCACGATGAGTTAAAAAGATGGAAAGCGGATAAAATGTGAAATCTCAACAAATCACCTTTGAGAGACGATGGGCAGAGGTGGCGCAAACGGACCACGCAAGTCTCAACGCAATCTCAAAAATATATCTCGCCAATCTTCCCGCATTCTGCTGCACATAGAACATGTCTGAGACAAGAGAGTGGGTGGTCAACCGAGCTCGAGAGATGTATGCTTGCAGTAACACATTGACCTTGACACCTAGAGTACCTTCCACTGTGCCGGGGTTCTTCACTACCACCCGGCAAGCTTCATCGGAAAGGTATTGCAACTCAGCCTCTTCTTCGTCGCGCACCTTCATCTGCGCAAACTCAGAAGCCTCTGCAACCAGTCCAATAAGGTCTTGCAATCGCATCAACGCGTGCAGGCGCTGACAAACAAGAGCGGCGGTGGCGTAGCTGATGTAGTACAGCGATGCTGTACGTCCTCGGTCAGTGGAAGCCATTTGTCCCGTGGATGGCTCGAAACGGATCATCTCTGCAGAGTCAAGCTCCGCCGCTGCCGTCTCAACCGATTTGGTGAGAAATCGCGTCAAATCGGGGTCTTCCTAAACGGGAAGTAAAGCCCTGCTGATGGTAATCCAAAAAGGTCATTTTGGTGGCGATGCAACGTACCGAGAGCATGGCTGGCGTGATGCCATAATGAAGGGGGGATCTAGTGAGCCGGACGAAAAGATATGTGTAAGAAAGCCACGTGACCGCTTCCGATACGGTAGACACCGTTCCAAGGGCAATCTGAATAAAATCACATCAATTCTCGATCGTAAACAATAGCCACTGAGTACCTCTTAAAGGACTAATAATAACAATAAATAGAATTTCACCTCAGCGTTAAGATGATCGTTGAGATTGCTCAGTAAGTTACTTTCAATTGGAACTTGATTGGTTACAAGACGAACGTAGTGATCCAACTTGTCATGCGTCGTGATAATCGTGGCCACGCCAAACTCGTCGAACTGAGGCCTGCCCGCACGTCCAAAAATCTAATCAAATTGTGAAAGAAATTGAGTAGTTTTACATAACATTTTTGCTAACGAGGGAAGCTAGATCCAGGTTCAATTACGCTAAGGTGTGAATCAGCATGAATGCCAAGAATGGCGCACCGGCCCGATGCAACTCATAAATGGAAGCTAAATTAAAAGGTCCTATCATTACGCGTTAAGGACTGTAAAAGAGTTGGGTGTTGGGTTGAAGCACTCCAAAGGACCCTACTGAACGGATTTAGTCTACCTCGAGGCGTTCTAAAAATACCAGTGACTTTTAACATTTACACAAAGCGAAGAGACCCAAGTTGTTAAGTCAATGTTTTAAGTTCAATTTAAAAGTTTACAGTTTAAAACCATTGTATAGCCTCCTATTAGTAAAAAGTAACAGAACTAGACCCCCTCTTAAGGTGAACCAAGAGCAGTAGGTCTTCCGCAATTATCCCGTCGGCTTGGTTAATCAGGAACTTACAGCTTCAGGTTATTCGTATTCATGATCAATCTCTCAATTCATCAGCTTAGGATCAAAATTACTAGAAGAGACATCGGTTCACTTAATCCGAGTAAGGGCAAACCAACCTGGTGCTTCGATTTCCCCTGTTACCAGGCAAATAGCCATGGAAAGTTAGAATCGGATAATCAGCGAAGTCAAAATTCCTTTAAGCAATGGGGGAAACTAACCCACCTGCCCACTCGCTAATGGGCCAGCCAGATGAGAAGTGAATTCATAAGTAATCATAATTCATCCATTCGAAGTTAGGATCAGCCCATACAAGTCAGGAGCCCTTAGGTTAGGTGCATGAATTTGTATTTGACGAGGTGAATTAGCATAGAAAGTAATTTGACGAACCAACTACTGGTAGATAAGAGAAGCACACACCTGAAGGACATCAAGGATGTCAAGATCGACGTAGTCTGAGCGGTCGGGATCGTAAATGCGGGTGCCTTTTATGACTACCGCATGGGCCGGCAGATTGACTCCCCAGGCGAGAGTGGCGGTGCAAACCAGTACCCTCAGCGCGCCCTCTCCGAAGAGGCGCTCCACCAAGGAGCGGTCCGGCCGCAGCATCCCTGCATGATGGCAGCCTATGCCTCGAGGAGCCAATTCACGCAGGGCTAGGTCCGAGACTCGAGAGGTCTATGAAGGATGTTAAAGGGAATATATTCCAGGGACGTTGTGCAACACCAAGCTAATTAACAGAATTGTATTAAAAAGTACCAAAAAGGGGACATTTCAAGGTGCCAAACTAACAAGAACTAAGGATTCCAAAATTCCCCACGCCGTTAAATTGGCAGAAATGCCAACGCCTAATCTGGTTTAATCACAACGACCAAGTCTGCCGATCCGGCATTGAACAATCTATTAACAGCTTTGAGTTCACAGGCTGTTTGGCCTCCATCCAGACGAAATCGCAGAAAAATTATGCACCAATAGTTCCGAGTCAGAAAACGTAAAATATTCCAAACCACTCCACCACGCTACTTTGACGGGTATAAAAGTTTCTGGTTTGAAAATCTGCAGAGCTCTATCAATGCACATTTGAAATTCAGGATTGATTCATGCTACGGCAACGGTGACTGGCGACAGGCCTTCGGAGTTTCCCACTAAATCTCAGTCCACCAATGAAAGACTACAGGCCAGTGCCAAGTGCAAAGGCAGCATAAACCAGCTTACCCGTTTGATGAACTCGGGTGTTTTGCAGGATGGCGGGGGCTCAAAGTACTTCAAGTCACCCGACTGGCTTGCTTTATCCAACAGCCATCGTGCTGTGCGCGTCGTCTCGCCTCGAGCGTGCACGAAAATCATCACCTGTGTAGACAAACAGGAAAAAAGAGCTCTAGAAGCTCATCAAGCACAACGGGTGCAGTTTCGTTTAAGTGATACTTTATCAGAGGCGATACTGACAACGATTATCGATACAAATATTGTTAGGAAATTCTACGACTGGTGAAGGGGTTGGGAGAAATTACTAATAGAGGGAAATGGTTTACCAAATAATATTCCAGATACATTTAGTTGGCATTCCTAAAGGCTCATCGGAATGAGGCTGTAGTAAAACGAAGTATACAAAGTCGTGGCAGGGTGGTTAAGAGCCTGCACTTGTTCTAAGTACACTAGTAAAGTTTTTCAATTACCCGCATTAAATGCCCACGTTCTTCAAATCAATTTGCAATAGAAGAGTAAATTCATAGGCGCTAAGGCTGAAGTGGAATGGATTAATCAAATTAGCTAGTGACAGAACACGGTTCTAGGTATCTAGATACTCCAAGGAACGAGCTAGCACTCCGACCCTTGAAACTTAATTAAACTTGTCTATCTACAGTGTTCTGAGCTTCGCATTAGCCATGCTTATAGCCTTAAAACCCTTCGTCATGCCATAGGTTACATACAAGAGCTGGAAAGTGCCATAATCGAAATACTAAAAGCAAACCAGGGCCAGTTTAGACAAATTTCGACCCCACCTGTCTTACCATTAATGGAATATACGGTTAAATTAAGATCTGCGTGATCACTTAGAATATTCTTCAATACCCTTTAGAGTATCCAGAAGAAAATAACACTTAGCGACGAAGAAGCCCAGTGGTGGCGACATATCGCCCGAGGAACAGACTTAAGTCGATAAACTACTCAAGAGAGCCATCAGAAACATGGGAAATATCTGTTGGACTTGGCACAACTGGTAACCAACTTCCCGTCACTCAGGGTCTTGAACGTCGAACCGCCAAAATTTCCAGCTTTCAGCAGACTCTTATACATAGGGAGGGTGCCAGAGCGCTACAAGCAAATCACTTAAGGCTAAATCAGACATCATCCCTTTGGCATTGACTCTATTGCTAAGGCTGTTTGCAACAAAAAAAAGAACATTCCTGTTCGACACCCCATAGGTCCGACTCGTGATGAATTTTTGATCACTGTCGCATTGACAAATACTTCGGAGCTAAAGTTGAGTAGCTACCGTGTGTGTGAATGAAAATAACGACACAGCCAGACACGTATACCCTGACCACACCGTCTTTGATTACGCATTACGTGGGTAATCAAGATATCTGCCACCTTTCAGTCACAGACTATTGAATCCCATCAATTAATTTCAGCTATTCATCCCCAATAAGCATATCCATAGATTAACACAGTGAATAACCTTCTCGGAAGGAAGTAATAAGCTACAGCAGAAACACAGGAGTCAAAGGAGAAGCAAAATCAATCATTAAATGAACAATGCAATGCATTCATCAAACACAATAATGCCCAACCTGTTGGTTCTGGCGCAGCTGTTCAATGATACGCTCGTAGCAGACCTGATTCATAAGGAGTTCAGTGGCACTGCCGGAAACAGAAGCACGCACGCCAACAAAGGCCATATCAAGAGGTACAGGACGAAAACGGTTGTCGAAGTAAAAGAGACCGCGGCTTGGATTGACGCGGAGGAAGGCAGCGACGTCGAGGTAATTGGGCAAGGTAGCAGAGAGTCCAACGATGCGGATAAGGCACTGCGAGGCCTCCACTTGGCGGAGGGTGCGCGCCACCAACGCTTCAATCACCGCCCCACGCTCCTCTTGTAGCAGGTGCACCTCGTCGATGATAAGGAGCTGCAGAGCTTGCGCTAGCGATGCATCTCCCGCTCCCTTCCGTGAAATCACGTCCCACTTCTCAGGTGTCGTCACCAGCATCTGAAGAAAGAAAGTGAAGGACGCACACTGAACACATACATTACCTGCACTACGCATGTGTACCATTCAACGTTTATCAGATTGTGCCGCCAACAGATTAATTTGGATCAAAAACAAAACTTTGGATAAACATATGCATTTTCTGAGAAATAACCCTGCTTTCGTAGTTTTTTTGCGGCAGAGCCAGATACATAACACCCGCTACAGCTTCTAGGGCCTCATGTAATTTAACCACTGACATTTAAGCTCACCGATTTGCTTGTCGGCGCCTTCCGCAAGTATTTTTAACCGGTTGGTCAGTAGTTCTACCCGCACTTCTACGATAAGTGGACAATGATGTAAAGACAATGAAAGGCGATAACAGGGACACATCACGGAGATTACATCAACCCTTACCTATGGTACTAACCGAGGAGCTTGGGAATTTCATCCTCGAAAAACTGATACACCAACTCTGTCTCGTGAACTGTCAGAACGCAGCCATTGACAAAAGATTACTCATAGCCCTATTTAAGTTGCGCACAAAAGGCACCCCGAAGATTGACCACTTGGGTGCTTCTGAAAGGGGGTGTTATGCTCCAATTCATTCAACTAGTTGGACCAGCAGAAAAGCTTACGTTTCATGTAAAAGTACGCAATCCCCTGCGCATGCACCAACTCGTCCCTGTAAATCATTCAAACCTCCAAGCAGCTAGCTAACGTGAATGCATGCAAAACTGGCATAAGCAAATGCAACAATCTTAACCACCATGTCTTCAGCCAGGTTTTGCAGTTTATTGTTTTCAATAGACGAAGACAGCCAATTAGGGATTTGAAAGGCTCTGCGTTCGTCGAATTAGTGAAACTAGGTCGGTCTCTGGAATCAACTCATAAATTGGGAAACAACAAAGAACATTAATTCCTTCCTACTAGCACAGTTTAAGTATGAATCCCACAGCCACCTTTATTCAAGGGTGGTGATTCACATGCCAATCAGCTAAAGGCGTCAGTTCATCAGGGAAGAAGTGCCAACCTCCCTTAGTAAACCAGCATTTGAGTCTTCAAGCTAGAGGCGACACTAAAATCATGCCAAGATTTCCTCTCAGTAAGCGGTACCACATTTCATGGCTTTGTAAAAACGAAGTCTCACAAGTTAGTTTCAAAAAAACTCCGATACAAAGTAAGGGTTGCTTCTACTCCATGGATCAATTACACATTAACAATGAAATAAAAAAATGCGAAAAATCTTGATCCAGCTTTCTTGTACATGCTTAAAAAGCTACCCAAAGGCGAAGTGAACGCGATGTTAATGGTGATTTGTCTACATGAATAATCTGATAAGAAAAAAATGAAAATTACCCATTTTCATGAAGTGCGTTGTTTATGTAAATTCGAACGCAATCTTGACAGGTCAAAGGCTTACCTGGGTTTCAAGAATTTCCTGCGCGGAGAGCTGCATATCTCCAGTGCACTCCTTCACACGCACACCTAGGGGCGCCAGACGCTTGCCGAAGGTTGCCGCCATCTCCGCCGCCAGTGCCTTCATCGGAGCCATGTAGACAATCTGTGGAGACACATCAGTATCAAATACTTTCCCTACTTTTCCTTACACCTTGACAACCCCGATTTGAGTTACGATATTGCCCACGCTCACGCAATAGCCTTCAAGGAATTCAACGACACCTCCTCCACCAGGGAACTTAACAACAAATCATCGTTACAAAAT
The DNA here is from genome assembly GCA_023375655.1 of Taenia crassiceps. NCBI lineage: Eukaryota > Metazoa > Platyhelminthes > Cestoda > Cyclophyllidea > Taeniidae > Taenia > Taenia crassiceps. Next base: position 4,792,348 of record JAKROA010000005.1, on the reverse strand, counting down.
TTCCGAGTCCGACCAAAATTCCTAATCCGTTGAAATGCCAACGATGGTATCATGAAATATTAAAATGATTCGAATTTTGAATCTGCAGTCAGCATCCAATCCAACAGATATGGGATATCGGTTCACTGGCATCGATGGTGAGTGAAAGGTCCAATTTCCACCACGGACACTAGGAAAGCTGAACACGACAAGTAGGTCAACTTTATTCGGCCCCAACTGCCGAAAAAGTGTGCATTTCAGGAAGACTGCATCAATGCTTAAATACGGCTTTGCTATATTTATTACTTAAATTTAGCAAAATATGATGTTGAGAAATACGCAACTATTTCATAGTCCTTTACTTCGCCTGGAGTTCACAGTCTCTCACCAAACCTGACATCCGCACCCATCCCAGATCATGATAAAGGAGAATCCGCATACGGTCCTACAAGTGACAGCAACCAAGCATGCCACCAAGTTAGTTCATCCTGGGGACCGAGATGCCCCCAAATTTCAGTTGTGAGTCAGTACAACGAGGAACCCTGTAAAAATATACTTGTCCAGTATGTCAATCTCAATCTAAGAAGCCTTTATCGCGTTTCAATCTCAATTTCATCGACCCCATCGGCAGTGCTTCGCCTTCCTTGGTGAACGCCTTGTGGTCCCTCCAAAATCACCACAACGCTACAGGTGCTGTTCTACATTTTTAGCTAGGGACGGTGGTCACAAAGAAACATTGTTCGCTTCGTGGGAGTTCTGCAACTTTTTCCTTAACACTCCAAGGCACGCGTTTGTTCTCCGCCCATTCAACATCAGTCCATTTAGGAGTTAAGGAGATTCGTTGACACATTCCAGTCAGGACTACCAAAGTAACACGGAAATATATAGTTCTCTCCCAGGGCTGGCTGGACCCAAGTTCCTATCGCTCAACGCAGTGATAAACTCGGTGCCGAAAAACGATCCAAAGAGTGTGGAGTGGAGGCATCAGAGAGATACAAGACAAACACCAACGTACACGCTTAAGATTACTTAATGGGAAACAATCAGCAGGATACATTGCAAAGATTTTGCGCAAACAGACAAGTCCCTCGGCGTCAAAATCGGAAACCACGTCAAAGAACATAAAGTATGCTTCGGTATTGCATTTATATCTCTTTATAGTGGACTACCACGCCAATGTACTTTGAATCCTAGTCACCCTACCTTGATATATCCCAAACACTTACCCAAGTGAGGGCGCACCTCGTTGCAGCTACTATTACGACACCATCACGCACAAGCTGATCAGCGTTTGGTGATGGTAAGTTTGATTCCAGAAGGCTATTTCAATCCTAAGACTAACCCGCACGTTGCTTGAAAACTCTAAGTAATACTTCATTACAATAAAAAAATCATAAGAACAGTATTTTCCGAACACTAGTAGGAATCAGTCAGTGATCGGCTTACAAAGCATACCACTTAGGAGGAACCCATAAATGATAGTAGTAGAGCGTACAAATTTGGGCCATGCTGGTGAAGCAAGTGCAGCCGATTTGAAAAGATCTAAAATAGGCTGTGGAAACTATACGATAGACTAACGCCTAATGATAGTGACATTCAAATTTCGGTTAAAAAATCGGCCGAGAATCGTTCCACCAAGCACCCACACCTCAAATCCACTGTGATGAATACCATACTAATTCATGCAAATCAAGAAAAAAGAGTGCTAACTCAAAATTCTTTCAAGATATGCACTTATCTCCATCCTCTAAACCCAGATCCAAAAACTTGAGCTCACCTTGAAGTTGCCCGTCTCCAGCACACCGGTCTCAGAGTTAATGTGTTGTCGAATAAGGTGGAGGATGGTGAGCATTGCCGTATTTGTTTTACCCGATCCCGTAGGCGACGAGATCAGGAGGTTTTCTCCTGAGTTGTAGGCCGTCTCAAAGACAACCGACTGGACAAGATTGAGCCGCCGCACGCCCTTAAAAGCCAATTGGGCGACGCGATCGAGAGAGGCGACTTCCACCAGTGAACCGCCGTTGGGTAGGTGCTTCCGAACCAAATTCAGCGTTGGATCCTCAGTTTCGCCCAGTCTAGTTGGAGAGGGGAATTCGTAGGACTCCCATTGGGGTGTTTGCTTGTGCTTCGTGTCCTTGGGTAGGACCATCTGGAGAAGTATTGGGAGAAAAAAAATGTTTCATGCTGTCACATGCCTTTAAATGTGATAGATACACCCATAGAACTACAACCTCTACATAGCAGGAACACTAAGATCAGATTTTCAAAAAGGCTTAAGACTGTGGTAGCACCATATGTAGTCGTAACAACTGGTTTATGTGTAGTGCTGGAGTCAGCTCAGACACCGTGAATAAAAGACAAGCATCTGGTAGTTTATGCTAGCATTAAGTAGCATGTGGTGAATGAAGCTCATTAAGAGGAAGTAAAATCCGAAGTCATTAATGTTAACTTGAGCATAAAAACACAAGGAGAGTAACATATTCAAGGACCATGCGCTGTAAGGCAGAGTTTGGTATTTATGATGAGAAAGATGTATCCGTTACTTGCTTCCCTTATAGCTATTTGTGACAGATCCTAACTATCCACCACCAATGCCCATTTACGGATCTGATCGGTGAACAAGACTACCACACTTGTGCGCCAGAAGGAAATTGCTCACTAGCACATTTAACCAGTCCAGTACTACGTGCTATGTGGACATTAGCTGGTTACCGCACAGTTTTGTCCCTTGTCGTCCAAGGTTGTCGGAAATGTAGCAAATTCAAGTACTCCAAAAAATACGACAAGTCCAGAGCTCAGTTGAGGCTGTAATCGAAAGACGTACGTTAGAGCGTTTTATGTTAGGTCGCGCGGTCATTACTTCGGCCATGGCATCAAAGACAAATGGAGGGGACTCGGAAGGAGACTGTTGACCGGTGGCGGCAGCGACTGCACGATAGTAAGTCTCGGTGGCGGTGATCTGGGCATGAGTCGCGGCAGCAAGGCATTTTCCATGGTGCATGTCTTCTAACACCTTGGGGTCCGTCAACAACTGCTCCACCAAATTGAACTCTTTTACCGCCGAACCACTCCGATTTTTGACCCTGGAGTCCTGAGAGAGGAGCGGATAATGAAAAACCGTTAACAAAGCCGCTAACCGTCGATTGGCAAGGTAGTGATAACAAAATGGACATCATAGTCATGACTTTGTCAATTGAGAGAGCGAATCTTTCTTCAGAATCGAGATCTTCCATATCATAATGGAGTTCTTCAACAATCCAACTCTTACCAACAATATCTTGAGGCAGCTGACAAGGAACGAACTAAGTCTATGAAGCATTTCCATTATGGCTCGAACAAAATGCAAAGCTGCCTCTTCTGAGCCACCTATCAATAGGACAATGAGGAAACGCCAGCTTTGTTTCCGCCACGACCTTGTTGTGCTTCTTTGGCGAAAATGCATGGCTAGCCTTCATGAATGCATCAAAAACCAATGTTTGACCTGAACGAGGAATTTCGTTGTGCTTTTACTGAAAACTGGGTTGCGGTTGAAGTGTGTACCTAAACTACTGCGGCGATGTACAGCATCTTAGACAATCTCTGAGCAGCTGCGATGAAATCCTAAGCTAGCTATTAACGGAGTGATTCAACTTTATCAAGCTCAACATTGTGACAGCCGAGCAATTATTCTATTTATATGTCCCAGTTCATTCACTTTTCAGTTTGACCAGAAACATACGTCGAATGCTATTAGCTTCGGTCTCAGTTTATAATTCAACTTCAACATTTTGATTACTTGAAAGAATTTCGCTTCTCATTTTGCTGTGCAATCACCAATAACGCCTTCGCCAATTAATCACATCATTCCAAAACGCCTCCAACGGTGGAGGTTGAAAGATCGAAGACACGGTTAACAGTTTCATGAATCGAAAGACAATAACATCGGTTCATTTTCATCATATCCTTAAAAGATTAAGCCGCCAGAGTCTCCACTTGATGATCAGATGGAGTAAGAAGACACAAAACCAACCTTGACTTTGCGTTTGGTTGGGTGAGCAACATTGGAAGCGGTTTCACCACCTTTTCTGAGGGAATCCTTATGGGCCAGGTACCAGTTGTACCACCTAACCCATTCTGCACGTTCACGAATGAGCACTGCCACCGTGTCGAATTGGTCAAAACCCATCAAATCAATCAACTGCAGGAGGAAACCTGTTTATTCGATGGGTCAAAATCTGGTAAGTAAAGAAGGCAACGAGCCAACTCACCTCGCTCTGCAGTGAGTCATTGGAACGTTCAGATTTCAACGCCTTGAACACTATCTCCACGATCTGAGTAATGTCCATTCGAAGGTTCTTACACACTGGTTCCAAAAAGCCTTTCAACTGTGTCCACTCATCCATTTTCATTGATTTGTTCTCTGCCGAATTAGTCAATTGGTTCTGTCGAACCGAAGCCTCTACGTTTCTTCTCACTGCGATTCTAGCAAAATAAATAGATAAAATGTCGACATACTCAAGGGCGTCAAGATGAATGGTACCACTCTTTCTGCTTGACGGCTCAAAGTTAACTGAGAAGAGTTCGATAAGTGTGGCAGCTTCTACTTCTCCAAAGTCATTGTCATCCACATTTCTTATTTGGAAATCAGAATCATTGTTCTTAGAGCCACTAACTTCGCACCAAGCTCGACGAATGAGTGCCACCAGAGCCATCTTATCCACACGAGAATTGGTCCCCAAAATAAAAATAACCTGTCTAAGGTCATGGAGAAGGTTACCAAGCTGATCGGCTGAGCCGATGCCGACACCCAGGAGGTCGCAGACATCAGAGAGACGTCGTTGAACATCAGGCTGAACACGGAAGTTCTTCACCGATGCGTTTGTCTCCATAGATCGAAAAATAAGCAATCCCAGCCCACCAAAGAAAGTCAGAGGAACCTTAGCCTCCTGGGAGGGTGAGAGTTTCCGACAGGCCGTAAAGAAATTTTTGAGAGATGTACTGATGTCGGAATTTCGATTCCGTATGCCGACTTGGTCAAAGGCGACCAGCGCAAGGAGTTCTTTCTGCAAATCGATCCCACTTGGGGGTGAAGCAGTACCATTCTGAAGGAATCCCTCTTCTAATGAGGTAGAATGAGGGGATTTTCGAACAAGAGCGCGAAGATCTGACGTGAAGTTGCGCAGGGAATACGAATAGTCCTTGTAAAGAAAATGTAGTTTTTTGATAATGTATCAAATAAAATCTGAATGCTTTAGGATAGAGAAGGAAGATCGAGTCAAAAACCTATTCCTACGCATGGAGATGAAACTGAACAACCTTGCCATCCTTGGAAAGTAAACAGAAGGTGTAATCTACATCCAGACGAGTAACCAGTTTTATCAGTAGACGAATTTAAAAAATGGTGTAATTGTACAAGGACACACGGGACCGCAGTACAGATAACGAACCATTCACGCCAACCGTTAGGATGAAAATACAGGCTAGGAAGAAAATGAGCTGGGCTAAAATGACAGTCGAGACAGAGCTCATAAAGCACCCACGCTGATCAAAACCGCAATATTTTCCTTTTTACCTTCGATTAAGCAGACAATCACATTTACATCTAAAATCGATAAACAAGTTTGCAAAGCTTTAAAATTATGTTCACAGTCAGCACTTATCTGTCCTTTGGAGAGCAGGTATTGTCCGCTTCGCCATAAGGTTGGTGAATGCTATCCTCCCCCCATTTCATCTCATAACGTCCATTCAAAAACATCAAGGGTAGTAGTAATGGGTCGCCAGGACTCGAGTTTTAGTGGTTGGGTCAACGGAAAAATTCTAGAACGTTAACCCCTAATGTTCCCTGGGGTTATCTCATGATAACCTGGTACAGTATTCTAAGGAACGGACCTAATAGCCTTAACAACGGCGACCAGAAGCCAGACGGATGCTTGTTTCGCCCCGTCCATGCTCTTGAGGCTCTTTAACGACTTCATCTGGTTGACAATCGACCACCCTTACTTCGACGTATCGCATCCAGGCTAACAGACTGCAACACTTCGGGCACCAGCCAACAGCAGCCTGATAGCAGACACCTTCTCTCAACTTTGCACGACCTCCACATGCCGACCAGGGCTTGGGCGGATCCAATGCACCCACGAGCAGCGCCAACGACACACAAGACCACTGACTCAGCTCCTATACTCCCATTATGAGCGAGACAAAATGTTGATCGCCCCTTCGCCAAGCTCACAGAGCACGAAAAGCATAAGGCAGCGGGGAAGGTAGAGGCAGAATAATACATAATGCAGTTTCCAAGTGCATTCACACGTAGGAACGGAGTGCATACGTTTGCAAAAAGTGCTATTTCATGTTGGTCATAAAGCTCTGCCTAGGCGGAGGCCACCACCATAGCTTCCGAAACCGTGTCCATCTTCAAGGACGTGGACGCCTCCCGCTTGTCGCCGCCTTCACCATGATCCCTCTTGAGGAACTCGATCGCCTCAGCTGCATAGTAACGCACATCCATATCGACGTCCTTGAGGAGGCGTTGAAGGCACGGCATAACCACTTCCGCTCCCACCACCGCTCCTAACTTTGCCAGAGCCTGCGCTACCTATGAAATGAATCCACACACTTACTTTAAATCACAGGATTGCACCTGTGCATTATTCGGTAGAAAAAAGCCCACCGGCCGACCTTGAAACGGACATTGGGCACACGGTCGTGATCCATTCGAAGAGCGGTTGGAAGAAGGAGTTGCGAGCACGTCTCAGCATCTATCACCGGACTGAGGTTAATGATACACTGCAGGCTAATCATTCGCTGCAAGTAGTTCTCGTTCTGTGACAGCTCTGCAATCTATAACACACGCACACAAACACCACAACGCTCGAATTTGAAATATGCCTTCAATGAGGAAAACTGACCTGGGAGAGAAAGAAGGTACGCGCCCACGTGGAGCCGAATTTCTGCGTTAGACGGGTGAGATTTATCACAGCGGCCTCTCGCACAGCATAGGCAGCATCTGCGAGCCAGGAAAGAAAGTGCTGCATCAGACGCGTCTCAAAGAAGGCTTCGCCTAGCTGATCGGCCAACAGAGGCATCTGATTGATCACCGCCAGACGCACCCGCCACACTGGCACTTTGGCCAACTCCACGATGGCCGGCAGGAGACTTGATGAAACTTCCTCCACACCCACCACGCTGTTCACTAACTCGAGGCTCGTGATCACACCCAACCTCACGTCTGGCGACTCATCCTTCAGCTGAGCCAGAATGATCGGTAGGAGGTGCGCTACAGTGAGTTCGCGGCCCAGCAGCGGGGCCAGTCCTAGCACCGCCTGACCCAGCTTCACCTTCACGTGCACGTTAGAATCCGCGTTGAGGTCTGCCATCGCGGGCAGGAGACGCTGTACAATAAACGCCTCGGCATCTCCCAGAGCCTTTGGCGTTGAGGGGTCTTCAGTTTCGCCTTCTCCGATCTCTCCTGTCCCACCCTCCACGATTCCATCCATTGGTGTCGAGACCGACGCGGCCATATTATCGACTTTGTCAGTAGAAAGAGTGGCAGCAGCCGAAGAAACCGACTGACCGTTCAGTAGACCGCTGGTGAAGCCGGTGATCTGAGAGGCTGCAGCACACCGTACCTCCGCTATGTCGTCCGCGAGAAGAGCAAGAAAGAGGTCCTGTACAAGCAAGACAATAAATAATCGATAAAACCGGTTCCATTACAGATAGCACCAAAAAATTGCAAACGCACAATGAGACAGTTTTTGGTGACACGAGGACCAAGACAATTCTGCAAGAGGGTAAGCTTCTTCGCGAGAAGACATCGAGAGCGCCATGATTTGAAGTCGAGGATCTTTTGCAGGCTCTGGACGATATGCTGCTCCGCAAGAGTGGGACCTAGAGCTCGGGCCAGTGGGACGGCGGCCTCGAGGGCGATAAGGCGCACTGATTCCTGGTCGTCTTTGAAGGCGAGGCTGTTGAAGAGGGGCACGAGGGAAGTTACAATCTGGGCACGAGCCTCTGCTACTTCCGGTGTCTCCTCAATTGGCGCGAAGATGAAAGAATCAGCCTCAGTGGCAGAGGCGACAGTGGTGGTGGGTGTGGTGTCTGTGTCCTGCTGTCCAGCAGGCAGGCGGTCAAGTGGACAGTCCTCCGCAGTCTCTTGATCAGCGTTAATGCCGCCTCCACCAACAGGACCACCAACAGCACTCCCAACAAGCGAGGGAGCAGCTGCAGCGTCCGAGACTGGTGGTATTCCAACCATGGCCAGGGCCAACTCACCCAACACTGCGGCCAGAGCACGCCGAACCATGGGTGTGTCGTCACTAGAGCAATGATAAAAGATTATTGTAATTAGAGGCAGTAAAAATAACAACAGAAATTGGGTACCTACTTGGTAAGGGATTGAGCAAGAGAGAGAATTTCCTGCCGAGATGAGGCATCTAGGCGTCCATAGACGACAGCAAATAGGCCGCACGCGGATGCGCGACTGCTGAACCAATCGCCCGCGGCCAGACGGCGTATTAGAGGGAAGACCTGTTCCTGCAAGTCCTTGTCTGTGTGTTCTCGTGCCAGTAGTCGCAATGATTGCACCGCCTTCTCTCGCACATTAGCGTCCTCCACCTGCAGTATCATAATGACAAAGATGAAATACTTTGTGCAACTCTGATTTAATCAGTGCGGAAAGTGCGCATTTTTGAGAAACGGTAGGCATTTTTTGAGCAAGCTCATTAGTTGCAAAGGTGTCTTTTACTATGGGTCACTGAAATCGGCAAACGATAATGGTAAAAAAGTATACATAAATGTGCACTTTCAATGTGCAGAGGATCAAAATTCGGCTTGACACATGCAGTTTGCAAAAAGGCGCCATAATCGAAAGAAGTAGATTTGGCTTGACAATATCGGATCATGATTGCATCAAAAGAGTACGCAGTGAAACGTCCTTTCTAACTGCTAAATCGAGGTGATAAACTCATAAAATGAGGAGAAACCAAGGAACAGGTAAGAGGCGGGTTGTTCTGAGGTCGTAAGCGCTAATAAGTAGACTTGAAACACAGAATCTTAAAAATGGCGCACATACCTGGATTGAGGATAAATCCTCAAAAATTAACAAACACAAATAGCCTAATATGAAAAACGGCACGGTTTTGAGCAAGTGTATCGAACCAGAAACAAATGAAGCTGAATAATGAAGGAAATAAGGGTAGGGGAACGGAAACTTCAAAAATGCGCAAAGTTGGAACCCAGTCAGGCAAAATTTCGGAGGAGACTCCAGAAGTATGAAGTGCGGTTAAGCATCACTATTGCCTCAACTGAGAAATACAAATTCAGGTATCTAAATGGTCTGTTAAAGATGTGGGCTAAAGAGTAAAGACTATGACCTATGACAAAAGTATATTAGATTCCTGGTATGGAAAACTTCCGGTTAACTTACAAGAGCAAGACTTTCTAGCGGGTTTATGAGGCAGGGTGCATAGGCGACGCCACCGACGTAAGGGACGAATCGTCCTAACTCCTCGGCAATGGCGACCATTACATCCTCCACATCATATATGGAATCAATGAGGAATGGAATGAGCTGAACGCGTGTCTTTTCTGGCCCAAGGGCTAGTGCAATCGTGGAGAGTCTTTGGATACTGTTTAGGCGAAAACGCACGTCCTCGTTACGCAATTCTTCGATGAGAACCGCGAGGGGGTAAAACTCGTCCTCCTCATGGCCAACACTTCCACTTCCGCTTGTTGTGGTGGGCTGTTGCTGAGATTGAAGTTGGGTGTCCGATCCATTGCCTGGAGCTCCAGTAGCAGGTGATGTGCTCATGTCCCGTTACTGATGTGAGAAGCGTCAAAATATATCCCAATCACAACCGAAAAAACAAGACGAAACCAGAATATTTGCAGGAAAATTTCTCAACCAGTTCAGAAAGACAACTTGGAAAACAAAACAGAAAATAAACCGAAAGTGCTGTGGTGTTTTGGACAAGCTAACAGTTCAAAAGGTCAAACAATCGCGAAGAATTAATTGGATCCATTAATAAGAGTAAACAACAAGTGGAATCCACCCTACAAACCTACATGAATCGCGAATAACATAAAGTACAACCCAAGATGGCGATGAACAAATCTCCACTTGACAGAAGGGGAACAGACCAGTAACCTTCGAGCTTGCCGTGAGATGCTGTTGATACTTCCGCCTGATAAATGAGCTGAGGCGAAATTAGCTTTTCCAGTTTAATTTTACAACCTTACCGATTATGGTACTTGCATGCGTAAATTTCAATGTTGCGAAATCGCATGCAAACAAGAGTAGAAAACCTCCTTATATGGAATTAATAAATAGAAGAATTATATTCATACCTGTAATTGGCTAAGTGTAAATAAAGCATATAACTTAAGGACTTGACACGGAATCGTGCGAATCTGCCAAATTAGGCAAGGAGACTTAAATGATATAAATTTGTGATTTGAAAATAGTATCCCTTTCATCGCCGAGTGGCGTATTATCACTTACTGCACCATTAGGCGAGTAGTTGCTTTATGCCAACTCTGCCGAATGATGCACCCCTGGTTCCTAAGTAAAAAAGGAGTATGCTCCCCATTTCGATACGCGGTCACCTGTTAATCATTTACTTTGCTTTTTGTTAAAAGGACGCTATCTTTACACTCTTTTCGCCTCAACAATGCGATGCTAGTGGTGGAAGAAGGGGCCGTGATAAATTCTACGAATGGATAGACTCTCAATGAGGTGATTTGGCGAGTTCAAGTAAAAGCATGAGTGGTTAAGAACACGTGTGCCACGGTCAACTATTTGCAAAGTTAGCATTTTTTTAAAATGCGAGCAAGACATATGCAAAGGATTTTGTGGCTTATGCAAACGACTGTGTTAAAATCGGTGAATGCCCGCCTTGTGACTCCTATTTCGGAGCAAAAAAGGTAGATTTTTTAACAGATGGTAACATTGCCTTGGAAAAATACGACTCCCAGCTGATGAAGCTTCTCTGCTCCTAGGGCAATTTTTGTCTGACGTGGTAAGCTAATCATGCTGTGCCTTATATCTTGTTTTTTCGGTCCCCTAAGCAAATCTCTGCCTCAAAAGTGGTGTAAGCAGCAACCACTACCGCTTTTGTGGATTTAGAGGAGGAGCCAATCCCAAGTACTTCTTCCCTCAGACCCATGGATCAAAGGAAGAAACTGGTATACCCCACATTTATTACACCCAGGCTACAGGCCTGCATTTAAAGAATAAAAATAATTTGACAGCTGTCCTTTCCTTGGAAACTCACCATTTGCCAAGTCAGAATAGGTGTAAAATATAAAAACACCAAGGAAAGTTTCCAAAACCTCTAAGTACTTATAAAAACCTAAAAAAGGAGGTGAAATATTTCCGAATTTTATAATCTGGGCTGAACTTCTGCGAGCTCAAAAGGAGGGTAGGCGAAAGTGGCGGTGAAAGCGCACCTTGCCCAAGGTTATGACAAAATTTATTCAACCTTGCAAACGGGTTTTCTAAAAGACAGCTGAGGCACCTAGAGCGTGCTGACATTTTCTGAGGGCAACGAAAGCCATACCCACGCAAACCCACCGGTCAAGTCAGCGAAACCGAAACCAGCCTTGGAAACAATGTTGCAATTATGACAACCAAACAACGTGAAGACTGACAAAAATATACCGATAATTTAATTCAAATGATGACACGAGACCCAAACCATCACTGCGGTAAGTCGGAAACACTACCAAAAATTTTCTGCTAGCTAAAAACACTTTCCAAAAACAGGACAAATTCGCCAAACAAGCTCAGGGTAGGTTTCATCAGGCGAAAATTTATATTTCGGCCAAGAATGACAAATTCTTTCATGCTTTAAAGCCTTCGAGTGATATGACCGTAAAAAAAGGAATTCATCCTTCAGCATTGACGACATCGATCACTTCTTGCAGAGTTACACAGCAAACAAAGGTGCAATCCCAAAGTTTTCGTACGACTTATCCCATACAATGCCCTTTCAAACCCTGGTTTCGTTTTCGGTTACTTATTTGGCCACATTGCCCTAGCAGAGTGAGCGTGACCTGCAGACCACTCCGAAAGCCAAAAATCAAATTTGTTTGCTTAACGTATATTCTGTCACCGTATTGTGCCTTTATTTGCTTTCAAGGAAGCCTCGGAATGGCATAATATCATGAGCATGTACGTTAAATAGCCGCCTTAATAATTAAAAATACAAATTCAGCAATTTTTTTATTTATGCATAAATGAAATCAAATAGACTAATTTCATTACGTCTGGGGAATCAGGTCGAGAACTGTAAATAATTGCAATCGAGAAATTTGATTTATCACAGCATGCAATAGTTTTACCATTTTCAATCACACGATGTTAAAAAATTCTATTACAAATATTTGTAGTCATGTGTTCGAAATCATCAAAAAATGTTACAGGCTAATTAGCTTTAATTGCATCCGACGGCTATTAATTAAAGGCCAGAGCGACTTAGCCTACTTTTTAACACCTACAATGGCTGCGTCCGAGGGTGATGAGGCTGATCTATTGAATAATGATGATGGCTACAAGGCTCCCGAAAAAAAGACGCTAGATGAATTGGTTAAGTTGGATGCAGGGGACAAAAGCCTTCAACGATATAAGGAGAGTCTTCTAGGTGGAACCAACCTTGTGAATCCTTGTAGGTCGTATTCTTTTCTTTCATCTCTTAGTTCCCAATGATCCAAGAAAGTTTATACTGGTTAAACTTGAAATCTGCGTCAAAGATGGGCCCACGCATGAAATCGATTTAAAGAGTAAGCGAGAAGAATTGGCTTTGCTTGAAATGCACTCCTTCTTACTGCGGCTTACATTTTCATTTGAACATGTTTTGGTTGTAAAGGTGTTTAGTTTCCCTTACAGCTTTTATATAGTATTTTTTCAGATTTAGATGGCCTCAAAGACAAGCCAATTGAGATGGTCGAAGGTTCGCAGTATCACGTCCAGGTCACATTTTACGTCCAACACGATATTATTTCTGGTCTCCGCTATGCTCAGAAAACAACCAAAAATGTCCTCAGGTGTAAGTTCGGCTCTATTTGGAAGTTAAAATGCTAAAGCTTCTGTATTGCTAAAATAGTCTCAACTGAAACCATTGGTTTGCACTACTTGGAAACTTCAGAATTCAGCTTGTGGTCCCTTGCATTGAGCCTTCAGCATAACAGGTTTATCGTCAGGAAGACTCCCAAATCAGTTGTTTTTCTTCCTTAGACTCATTATCGGGGTAGAGCGTTCGTGTGATTACCATTCCGTTTATCGTATCTTTTCACTAAGCTTGCCTGTTGCCGCTCTCTCGACTCATTCTGCTCCAGCATGTGGTAAAATCCGTGTTTGTTGCAATGCCGTCCCGCGATTGCTTTATGTGTTTCTTTTCGATATGTTTAGGCCAGTAGCTCATACTTCAGTACGTCTGGGGAACCTACAAGTGGCAACATTCAACGGTATTTTTCATCTGACCTGCCTTCAATTTATTATTCGTAAGTAGAGTCAGACAATCAGACACTTCAAACTTCTCTGTCGATCTAACCGATGTCCACTGAGTCGATGCTTTTCATTACCTAATTCTGATCCACCGGTCAGAAGTGTAAGGTGTCAAGTCCTACATTAGTGCTTCGTGTGGAGCCATCCAGTGAATTGACCCTTCACCAAGTATCCTACTGCTTTATTAACGTTGGATTTGTTTGATGTCGTGTCTGAGAAGGAGAGAGGTGAGGGGTATGGGATTCCAGTTCAGTTGGAGCAGAACCTATTGGAGCTCTCGGGGATCCACGGCGGTTTAACACGTGTGCACTCATAGTGTGGGTCGGCAAACGCAGTGTAGGTGACTCAATGCTATGATCGTTACACCAACTGCTATAATGATTGGTCTCATCCAACTGTCGTGGAAGCAGGGGACAGACGGCGTCTGTTTTGTCGTTGTAATTTGGGTCAAGGTGTTTGGGACAGGAGTTGGTGCAATCGGTTGTCATCAGAAAACCTTGTGTCGCGTGTTTGTGACACGGTGTTGAGGTGGGGAGGTGGTGGTGTGAGGTGTATTTGACTTTAGTACCAAACGAGTTTGTGCGCATTTGAGATGGATAATCTAGAGTTGTCGAAATTTTAGTCAATTTCACTTTGTCGGCACTCACTGGATTAGATTCGACTCGTCTTCTGAACGGTTTGTAATGTGCGTGTTTTGAGCCTTGAATAGGACTCATTCACGTATACTAGGGTGGAACTTAAAGCATCAACCGAAATAACGTATGCCTCTGTCATTTAGTCAAAGGTGTTCCGAGGTGAAATTGTGCCTTCTCCATTTCATTTATGTATTTTCTGCACGCTCGTATTAATCAACAGCCCAGGCAATATTATTCTATTCATGAATATTATTACTTGATTGAGCTAGCATTGGGTGCACCTCACCACTAGTCTCTTCACTATTTAATCCAAAGTGCGGGTGGGACACTACCTACGGTGGCATCAACGCTGGTCTTGTCGTGTCTGCATCCCACATCACTCAACTATCGATTTGGTCGTTTTCCTGTCAAGTTCTGAATTGATAGCAATTGTATTGAGACTTATCTTCATTGTCACGTATGTGAAGCATGTTCCTTTTTAGTTTGTGACATATGGTTGTGTCAACTTGCGGTGAAGGCGAATTGGCTGAATTGGAAAATGAAGCATGTGTAGTGGATATTTGATGTTTCTAGTTTTTGGCGGTGGTCAAATGTGTCACTTCTGTGCTGGAGTTATTTCGCGACGATAAAACGCCTATGTTTAGGTCGATTCTTCTCTAAACGTGTTCGGGCACAATTTTGTGTGGACCAAAAGAGCTCTTTGTGCTAAATTCCCCGAAAACCTGCCTACGCAAATACCACACCATTTTGCCTTCCACTGAGTTGCAAGTGTAGTTCATGTGGCTGTTGGTGTCTTCTTACTGCTTATGCAGACGACTGATGGAAGTGATTATTACTGTCATTATTAATGTTATAGCGGTGGACAAGGTGATGCTGGGCAGCTATGCCCCGCGGGCGTCGCCGTACGTTTGGCGCTCGGAGGACGAGGAAGTGCAGTCGGGTGCACTGTTTCGTGGGCACTACAACGTCACCAGCGTCTTCACCGACGATGACGAGCAGGAGCACCTCAAATTCAGGTGGACCATCAAGATTGTCAAGTCCTAGTGGTCACTTTGGCATTCTCCGTCTCACCTGCCTCTACCCTTTTCCCTCCTTTGCTTTTTCCCTGTCCAAGCAGTGAACAATTCAAAAACCTAATTCCCCCTCATTGTGCTTCCGATCGCTGCGATTCATGCGTCTTCCGATATTGCGATTCCTCACCTCTTTTTCTCTAGCCTTCTGTCAGCTTACTTGAAGGGGCCGGTTTTGACGTGTGCGACTTCAGCTGCCAGGCTGCCGCGGCACCGGCAAAGTGGCTGTGAGCATTAATAGTGGTGCTATTTGTGTGTGCGTGTGTTGTTGACTAGTCTGTTGCAGAGGTGAAACAGTGGGCTTTGGGCCTCTTTCCAATAGCAGTTATGCTTCACTGCTCTCCGCGTGTCTGAGCACGACGAGGCGTCGCGTGAGTCCGGTTAAAAAATGCAGTTTATCATGCTCCCACTGCATGTAGAGAGGTTCTGTTCTACCCCGCCTTGTGGCTATTCCAATGTATCCTCCGACTGTTGCCTTTGTTAGTAGCTTTTGAACCATTTATGGTCTTATGACAGTCAAGTTGTGGTGGGCTACTAGAGCGCTTTCGTATGGTAAGTGGCCTTAGTCATAGAACATGGAGGGTCAATGAGGCCGCGCCGTGTGCGGTGACTACTTTCTACTGTAGCTAAAAACAGAGTAGTCTGCGACTAGAGCACCATGTGGCACTTACTTTAACGATTTGAATGTCGGCTCTGAAGTGTGTGACCAGACCAAAGTTATCGCTACAGGTTGATAAATCTAGCAGAATTATCATAAGAAGTGGGATTCCTGGTTGTTAAAACACAAACTTGGCTTCATATGTGGGACTGCTCAGGATGGTGCACTGCCCCTTCGGGTAAGACTGCGTCGGAATTTTCGTCAAGTTGCAATGGAAGCACGGAGTGCAGCACGTGACCATGTTTGAACTGCTTCAGAGGAGGGGTCGCGAGGGCAGGGAGACGGGTGGTCACCTGATGGTGAGGTCTAAAAACGCAATTAGTTCGACGTTAAAGTGCTTTAGTTGTGCCCCCCGTGCATGGGAATGACGATGCCAATTAAAGCAAATCCTACCCCACACCGTGCTGACTACCGTCATGAGAAGCACACCTCTTCATCGATCGCAAGCTCTGCTTTGATATGTGACTGCTTCTGCTGCCGTGCCAACGGCGCCATATGAGTGCGTGCGTGCTGGTTGGGAGGTGCAGCAGTCAAGCACACAGATGTGATTGGCTGCCAGCAGCTAATTCAAATATACCGGTTTGTGTTTAACGCTGTTATTGGTCAAGTTGAATCATAATAGGAGCTAGTGCGGAAGACAGTGGTAACTGCGTTTTAAATTAGTAAGTTTACGACTTCACTTTGCTTGTGGGAACAGAGTGGGTAATCAAGTTCAAACGAATACGGCATTGGAAGCAGCTACGCATCACGATAATGCCTGACAAAAGATCGAGGGAAGCTGCGGCGCCTTGGTGGCGTTGGTTTTCTAATTTATTTCTTGCAAAAACTGACTTTCGGGCAATGAATCAATTAAAAAGTAAGTGGTATAAGGCAAAGAATTAGTCACGAACACACGATATGGGTATGCTATTGTGTCATGATTGTTGAGATTGAAACTATGAAGGAGTTATAACAACCCTGTCCTAATCTGCGGTGCTCCATGCCTGAGCTGTGAACTCGCAAACCAGGTGGCAGACTTAAAGCGGATATGCAAGGTGGCTACTGGTACATTTCTTGTTGCTCCACTTCCCTACTGTCTCAATGCAACACCGATCGCCTAAGATGTACGCCCCATTCTTTCCTTCTTGACGAGTTGGTCAAGGCCGACCATTGCAGTAATCGAAAGGCCAGGATGATTTCCGCACTCTCAGACCATGCTTGCGCCATACCTACTTTGGGATTTTGAGTTCAAACGTTTCTTATCAGAAAGTAAAAACAAAGATTTACACACATGCGCGACGCTCGCGATAAGTGAGTTAAGATGGCGAGAACTTGGTTGTTTTTTTTTTCCTCGTGGACACATCAATCATGCAGCATAAGCGGCACCGAAATTGCCCCTTCTGTGACTAGTTTGGTAACTGTCCTAAGGTAAAGTAGAAAGTTCCTTCGGCTATCAAAAATGGGCACTTTAAGTGAAACAGCTTCACCTGCGAATGAAGGGAGAAGTGAATCTCATTTGTGCGAAGTCTAATTGGATCTCAACGTCTAGGCGCCAAATCGCATGCTTCCGTGTGAGAGGTGATTGGGAGAGCGCACTTAGTGATGGGGCGGAGCTGCTTCATTGTAAGAACCACGAATTTCGTTGGAAGTTATATGAGCCCAATGAGTCACTCCGCGACCGCAACGATACTTGACCCATGATTGGTCACCAAGGTCAGCATGAGGACGTATCATAGCCCTGTTGACAGGGCAAGGAAGTGCGACTTCAGAATGATGTCCCCAATCAACCAGCACTAGACCCGATCCCAATCCTCACGATAGAATAAACATTAACCACAGTAGGTTAAAAGGCCCTCAAATTAAGCTGGTGATACAAAACTTTGGAGGGTAATACGTATTTCAAAGCTCGGCCTTGAGAAATAACATCCAGTTCGATGTGATTGCAGAGAGAAGTAGAGATAGAAAGAGACGGAAGATATTAACAGTTGGCCTTAAAGTGATAGAGATGAGGCCAAGACACTGACATTTCTATAGTCGCCTCAGGACCTATGCTAATGGGTGTTTATTCGTTTTCTATTTCCGTTGCTCCTTCATTCCATGCCTTTAACTTGGACATCCAGAATTCGGACATCTGGGTCCGGTCTAGCGTGCCCCTTTCAAGTAGGAACGGCAACGTTCTCCAGCAGCGTGGTCCGGCCGGAGGGCGAAAATATTTAGTTGAGGGAGTTGGGAGCTGAGGCGATAAGACGTCGATAAACAAATTAGAGTAGTTGCAACCACGCCAGATTAATCCTGACCCCGCCAGCGCCGTTGCACGCAGTGGCTGTTTATTTGGTGCGGATAGCTTTCTGATCCGAAGTACAATTTTATCAATGTGAAGAAGAAATTTCAAAGTGGACAACTCCAAATCGTGCCCTCGACCAGCATCACCTCATTGACCCAATATTCCCGAGCATCTTTGTGGCATGCATAGACAAAATTAAGCGAAATTGACTGAAATTTCGACAACTCTAGATTATCCATCTCAAATGCGCACAAACTCGTTTGGTACTAAAGTCAAATACACCTCACACCACCACCTCCCCACCTCAACACCGTGTCACAAACACGCGACACAAGGTTTTCTGATGACAACCGATTGCACCAACTCCTGTCCCAAACACCTTGACCCAAATTACAACGACAAAACAGACGCCGTCTGTCCCCTGCTTCCACGACAGTTGGATGAGACCAATCATTATAGCAGTTGGTGTAACGATCATAGCATTGAGTCACCTACACTGCGTTTGCCGACCCACACTATGAGTGCACACGTGTTAAACCGCCGTGGATCCCCGAGAGCTCCAATAGGTTCTGCTCCAACTGAACTGGAATCCCATACCCCTCACCTCTCTCCTTCTCAGACACGACATCAAACAAATCCAACGTTAATAAAGCAGTAGGATACTTGGTGAAGGGTCAATTCACTGGATGGCTCCACACGAAGCACTAATGTAGGACTTGACACCTTACACTTCTGACCGGTGGATCAGAATTAGGTAATGAAAAGCATCGACTCAGTGGACATCGGTTAGATCGACAGAGAAGTTTGAAGTGTCTGATTGTCTGACTCTACTTACGAATAATAAATTGAAGGCAGGTCAGATGAAAAATACCATTGACTGCCACGACTTGCAGTCTTCGCAATTCAGCCTAACATTCTGTGGAGAAATAGGATGCACATATGCCAAATTCTGGGTACTTGGTAAATCGAGGAAAACCTGTGAAAAGCCAGACGAGGTCGCCTAGCTCCAACCTCCACCGAGAAATGACGCCACAGAATTTTCTAGCATGCGACTAGTGAATGCATCTCCTTCTGAAGAACCATTTACTGTGTAGAAGCGCGCCGTCCTTCCGCGCTTCCATACATTTGGTGACTTAGATGACGCGCGCAGACTGGTGCACATGTTTTTACAAGTAACCAACAGACCAGCGTCGGATTTTCAACACTCTTAAGATGAATTACACTTCACGCTACATCGAACAATTGAAAACACTGACAAAACCATCGACAACTGCGAAAGCACTGTGCAAACGCTACTGTTTCGACACTAAAGTGGATCCAAGCATGGTTTGATGTGAGACCTACCGTGTGAGAACTTCTGCAAGATGAACACGAAGGCAACTAACCGACGATACTGACAATGATCAATAGCAAATAAAAATAAATCAAATTGCTGACGAGTAATGGCCCTGTTCCAAAACTACTCAAGCAGGTTCAGTTGAAATGACAACTTAACAGAAGCGAGTTTTAGCGTTGTATCACGGGCCAAAACAACCAACTGAAAGAATAAGAAACCCCTTCTATCAGAAGACAGGAACTCGCCGAGACCTACACTTAATTTGTCTCACTTAAATAAGTACTGTGTTCACTCACTGCCGCTAGCATCACCCCGCATAAGCAACCAAAACAGTACCTTTGAAGATTAGAAGAAATGCAATGAATCACTTAGGCCAGGCCAGTACAACTCAAGTGCTACTTATATATGGTAAATAGAGCATCTATCGTAAAAGGAGCTTCGCGACAATGGTAAGACAAAAACAGTGCAGATGGCTCGCACTTGGCCCTGTATGCAACGAGAACGGCTGAGTTCGCCAACGAATGTACAGAAGACCTAGTCGACAGAGCGCAATAGAGGACACGCAGATAAATTCGAAGATGTAATGGTCTTAACAACAATGAACAATTCAAACTTGAAAACGATCTACCAAATGGCACGGAGGTAAAGTCATCTATCGTAATCCCAGCTGGTAATGGAAAACTCTAAATCACTAATAAGTGCCAAGAATTAATCCAGGCAATCAGGTAAGAACACTACAAACAAAGCCCAGACCCAAACAAAGAAGATGGTAACTTTCATTCAAAATCTATAATTTATAGTTGCTTCCATAGAATGCTAATTGTAAGACCAACTGAATAAACCATTGGCACTTTTAATCACACTTTTCTGCAAGATGTAAACAAATAATTTGTCCTTACTTAGCGGCTTCCCTTCCTTCCACATTATCTTAACCACACTAGATTCCACAAATCCGTGAGCCGGTTTCGCCTCAACTTTGACAACAGACCGGAGCGCTTGCGCACATAATTGGGAGTACCTAAGATAACTATAGAGAAAGTGATCAAAACAAAAGATATTTACGAGAAACCCACGTTCCGCCAGTAGAACATAACACAACGAGAATGCAGAAAAGCCCGCCACGCAGACAATGAACTGAAACATGCTTTAACTTTTAATTAGTCGCAAACCCTGATTTTAAGAGAAATAAAAAGGCACAATCTATGCATTTTACAGTTAGCGATATGCGTAACTGAGTACCTATATAAGTAGTAGCTAGTTGGTTACACGGGATGACGTAAACGAAACGAAAAAATGGTTGATTAATGTATCTGGCGATTGAGCTGCGTAAAAAATTCGAAATCCCTGCTTTATTTTACATTTTTGCATGTGACAGTGAGCAGACTATAGACTTTGAGCCCTTTTGCGGCTGTTGCAATCTGTTTTTTTCGATTTAAAATAAAATACAACAAGCTTAACTGGATGTCATTGTCCTAGATTGAATGCAACGATCAATTCTTGTTTGTCTAAATCTCCGTAATGGGTTGCACGTACTTAAGTGATCGGTTTGCTTTCGCCATGAGGGCTAGATTCCAGGCCATACTAGAGGTTTTATATGGGCCCATTAGATAAATGCATGATCAATATCGTTGGCGAAGCCCAAGAACGCCACATGTCTTTGCTTGTTTGGGTCGAAGGGGAAATCGTTTACTGTGGACTTAGTCTGCATCTAAATTTCATTAGATTTTACGATGGGAAATTGAGCGCTTTGGGCACTTATTTTAAATGAATAAACTACTTATTTTCCGGCACTTCGTACAGTGTCACATTTGCTTTCAAAATTTCTTTTGTTATTTCATGCAATGTTCAGCTTTATAAGGTCAAAATGATGACTTACAAATCTTATCTTCTCGAGTGTATTCAGTGTTGCCCCGCAATTTTTGTGGGTCTGTAAGATCTCCTAGCAATATTGTTTAGTGCATGACTAATATTATTTCCTCTGATAACTATAATGCATGACTTTTTATATTACTAATTAGCGTTCATGATATTTTTATAACAAGGTATATGTAGTGCAGGGTGCGTTATTATAAATTGAAAAGTGCAGAAGGTTTGTAAATATATATGTTTTAAAATGTGCTTTGCACAGCTTTGGTAACTTATACTTTATTTCACTTGATCTTTCCTGTATTTGCACAATTAGATTTATTGTTCATTGAAACCAATAGCTGTCCTTCATTCCTATTGGCCAAATATTGAACTTCCAAATACCTTGTGACTTGTGTTCTCCTTTTATGAAGCCGCCTAGCTCGTATAGTTTGGTGGTCCCTTTCGTCGGATTTAGGACAGTATGTCCAGAGATTTGGAAACGCAACGGCAATTTTTGTTTAATAATGAATTGATTGCTCAGATGCTACCAAGTGGGCTTGTTTCTTTCGATCACCAAATTGGCGGACTTAATCCAGAGAAACCTTTGAAGAACAAGTGTAAGTCACATAAAATTAAACTGATAACTAGGACTTTGCTTTGATATGGAGATTACTTCGATATACTTTTGAAGTGGGAGACTACCTACGTTATTCAATTTGAGAAGCTCTTGACATGTATCAGGCTATTTTCTAAGCAACTTTTGTGCCTGTATGTTTTTCCATAATGGATTGATTAATTTAACCGTCACTAAACCCATTCTCTGCTGAGTTATGACTTTTTTCTTTCTCAACTTCTTCGCTTTTAAGGAAATATATCGACATAGCTGTGTTGTTTTCTTCGCAAAATTTCTTTTATAAATGTTTACTGATTATAGTTGCCGATATTTGGATATGATTGGAGCTCTGGATCACATTAATTTAAGTTATGCCGAAGAACAGAAGCTGGTCTTGTTTAGCTTAATCTTAATTCGATTCAACTATTTTAATGTGCACTTAGTAAAGTCTTGTATCGTCTAGTTCTTTTTCGATGAAATGCGCAGCTTTGATTTCGCCACTAAATTTGATTTTATGCTACTGCCTATTGTGCAATAATCGCTTAGCCGCCTATTGGAAATGCTTTCGGGTTAACTTAGGAAATGTTATTCATTGACACCAGTTACAGTGATGACCAAGTTATTGCACTTGTTCATCGAATAACTTATCAGGTTTAGTGCCATCAATTGCATTGTGGAACTTCGGTGTACTCTCCAAAAGTTTAGCTCAGCTTTGGTGCCTTGGTTGTTTGTGTATCTATCTTCCGTGTTTCCATCTGTCGAGATAGTGCTACTTTTATTATGTTCTCCTAGTCCTCTACGACACCGCCAACGGCACGGTTTATAAAGTGCTCTCTTCGCGTCGCAAGGGTTTTAACGAGGCCCGCTTCTATGCGGAGGTATTTGCACCTGAAAACACAGACGACGCAATGCTCGGTCGTCTGAAAGCCTTCTTGCCTGCCTATCGTGGTCTCTTTCACCAGCCAGATTCTGGGAGTAAGTCTCACTGTAGGTGACACTTCACTCTTCTGATACATCTACAAATTGGTCACGCGGATCTGGACTGGTTGACTTCAGGTCTCGGACATTTGCTTTATAGGGTTTGTTGGCAGAGCTAGACATCCGAAGGAACTACAATCGCCTCTGTCAGTGGATATGAAATATCAAATTTTAAGTGCAGTGATTCCTGCTTTAATGTGGCCACAAAAGTCAAGAACTTGAAATTTAATGAAATTCGGCAGTGAGCGCCATTGTTACTGTAAAAGTCAATACCGCTTACCAGCCCATCTCAGTGGCCCACCGAGAGACCGAGAATGCCTTTATTACTAGAGAATAGAGAAAAATGGTTTTATTAAAAGGTCTAGATGTAAAGACAGAAGAGTCCCTATTAACTTCGATAACTCAAATAGCTGGGTAAGAATCTTGGAGGGCATGGAACCAGAAAGTTGTTTGGTGGTGTTTTTTTCATATGGATGGAAGTTTTATAAGGCTTCAATGAAGTGGTCTACTTCAGATCCGTCTCCTGCTTGTGCTTTGTGCGGCGCAGACCGTTAGCACAACTAACACTAGTTCGTTCCTTTTCCACTCCAGTCGGTTTCCTGGAATTGCTTTCAAAAAGGATAAACGCGATAGGGAGATCTCACATGTACTGATGCTGCTTTGCCAGAGTAACTGTGCTGACAGTAAGGCCTTGCAGCGCATAATTGCCCTGAGGCCTACGGCCAGCTATTCATGTGGATATGGATTGCGTGTGGTGTATACGGTACTGCTCTTCGTCACATGCTCCCTAGAGCTGAGGTTTTGACCTCGCAAACCACATTTCTGCACTTATGCTTTACCACATCACCCCATTTTTGAAAATGAACATTTAAACTTCCGTTTTGAATAATTCTGGTGGCGAAATTTTGATCTTTTTCTCACGATTGAGCCTGTTTGAAGCCGACGCATTTTGAATTTTTACTTGAACAGTTTGCAATTCAATTAGACTCCGCACTTTTGAGGTACAGAGGCGTCTTTTCGAATGATTTAAATGCGTTAAACTCTGAAAATGTGTACGTGATGCGGGATGATACAATCAGATCTGATAAATTGAAAAAAACCATGCACGGCACCTCAATTTTCATTTTCATACATACGGCATGTATGTTTATCAAATGTGATGCACCCTCGGGTAGACCAGGGATTTCAGCGAAGAAAAAAGTATTCTTTAAATGATGCTACTCAGCATCATCTGTTGAACTCACTGTTGTTGGATTTTGTTGGTGGGTCTCCGAGGGTGTCGCAATCCTCATGGTTTTTAAACCAGACTGGGTGAAGTTTTTCACCCCTTTGAAATGAACAAGTGCCACACAACCAATTAACCTTGGCGTTAGTGATCGTTGTCCACTAGAACAGACGCCAAGCTTTTAAAGCTATTGTTATGTGCATAGATAAATGTCTTCTCCAAAGGGTCACACGAACGAATTCCGTTTTCCTGGGTACTGATGGGCAGCCAGTTTAGTGTATAATTAAGACCATCATGGTCTTGCGTCTACATCGCGGCGTTGATTGTGGCTTATTAAGACTGAAGAAATTGCAAGCCTATGCTGCAAATTCTTTCAGACTTCCTGGTGGCAATGGCAGATATGCAGTGGGGGATGGAGCAGCCTAACGCGATGGACATCAAATTGGGGCGCCAGAGCTACGGTCCTCAGGCCCCAGCCGAGAAAATGGCCATCGAACAGGCCAAGTATCCCTGGCGGCGTCAGCTAGGTTTCTTCATCACTGGTATTCGGGTGCGTTCTAGTCTCCCTCCCCCCCTTCCTCTCTTTCTGTCTTTTCTCTAATCGCAGTCTGTGACAAGTTGGGGATGCTCTTGCCTAGACTTTGGATCTCACCTCCCGTGGCAACTTGGGAGATGCTCTGCTCAATAAAAAACTGCAAACATGCTAGTTAGGAGGAAAATATTGCTTTAGGCGGAGAAACCTACGGACTCCAAATGGGATTTTGTTATCGACGAACGTTTAATCATTCCTCCAGTTGATATTTGACCGCTCGTAATGGTTAGAACGTTTTCCGCTTTCAAAGTTTGTCGTTTTACAATAACAGTCTTGAAGCATTCCCGTCAACTGCATTAAGCCTACAAGGACAGAATTGTGCGGCCACAAAACGTTATGGTTTGAGTCCAGCCCTCTCTGAGTTACTCAATGTACATACCTTAGAGAGAGGCATTCTAAAACCACTTGGCTGGCAATCAAACGTGTAAAGTGCCCGTGAGTGGGTGAGTACTTTCCCAATTCACGTACTGCTTAAATCTTGTGATCTCGAGAGAGTATGAAGGTCTCAAATTCAATTGGGATGCTAGATTTTACCGAAGCCCATAATTTTGGAGGCCTGAACACTAGACCTCATTGAAGTACCTTCTATGCCTCATCTGTAAGGTTTATTTTGTTTACAAAGAAATCCTTATCGATGACTAAATGAATGATATGCGTACGGACTCAGTTGAGAATGCAATAACTTCATTCTCTTCTCTACTATACCCTTCACAGCCTCCTTCTGCAACTAGCCTTTATTGCTGCTATCTTGGCCTCATCAGTCGAAATAGCTCGATTCATCCACTCCATTAGAGACGTGTGACCGTATGCAATGGGAGCAGCACGTGGGGAATCGTCAGTTGTTTGAACTAAAAAGATTTTTGAGACATACGCATGGCAACAGAGCCAAGAGTTTTTCCTCTGGGATGGAATTGGTTTCTCTAAAGAGATACGTTACTCACATTTTTCTTCAGGTGGACGGTGCCTTTTACGACCGCCTCTATGGAAAGTCACTATCGCCTTCAGTAATATACGAAAAAGGTGAGTTCACCCGCTCACTCGACTAGCTATCTATTAATCCTTGTTCCTCTCTCCCAGGTATATGCCTATTTCTCGACGGGAAGGGGGATAAAAATATCATCCATCGCCGGAGCACTCTGGCGTACGCGTTTGCGGAGCGTCTGAAGCATTTAGTCGAGTGGTTTGAAGCACAGACACGCTACCGTTTTGTGGCCTCCTCCCTCTTTCTCTGTTACGACTGGTCCGCTTCAAGGTCGGCCGCTGATCTTGCTTTTTCTGATCACCGGTTTATGCGTCTCCACCTTATCGACTTTGCGCGCTGGTTCAAAGTTTCTGGTCTCGGTGTCGATCCCTCCCACGATGACAACTGCTTGCATGGCCTATACAAACTCCAAAGGTGAACCAATGTCTTTGTGCTTTGTGGTGTGGTTCGATCTTTTAGCCTCCTCTGTTGCGCTAATGTCGATTCTAGTTTTGTTCCCTTTTCCAATTCGAACAATTTCATCAATTATTCTTGGTCTTCGCATTTGTCAGAACTTCATGAGGTCTTGCTAGCATTTTGTGCTGTTCAAAAGCTAGATTTTCAAAACTTGCATTACCTAATAGGTGGTATGAATTATCATTTTGTACTATGGATGGAAAACATTCTAATGTCCTCGCCTCGTTTCTTTCTGCAGCACAAGACTTTGTTTTTTATTTGCAGTTGCTTCCACCGTGCGTGTTCAGAGGCATCGAACAAACAGACGTTGGCAATCAAACTCCCCACTCTCGACGATTAGCTCTATTCTCCTTCTTTTGCTGCTATCATTCCATTTTTTTTTCAACTCGCCCACATCCTTTAGATGCGCTTAGTAGTTCATCATGAGCGTCCGCTCTACCCTTGAAGTGGCCTGCTCTGTGGAGACCGGGTGAGGAGGAGAAAAAGTGTGTTAGGTTTCTCAACAAACGGAAAGGGGAAATGATTAAATGCCCACCCTATTATGAGCCTAAACGAGTGAAATATCTGAGTTAGGAGGGCTCAAAGTACAGTGGCTGGGCACTGAAATAGGAAGCTTAGCGTACATCCGGCACGTTGCTCGTCCCCTCTCCCGGGCTTGGTCTCTGATGCTCTCTTTGATCAACCATCTTTGTCAGCTATCGCGAAGTAGTTGGTGCTGTAGAGAAAACACTTACGAGTCAACCCTGACAGTAATCAAGGTTATATGTTGTTAACAAGGTACTCCTCTCAGCGCTTTTGTTGATCTAGAGTTCCGCCTTGTTTAAGAACTACTTTGGGGATCGGATTTCGATTCGATCCAACCTTACCACATTACCCAGCTGGCAGGAAGGTAAAGGAGGTACCGCTTGCTGATATGCTTAACATCCTCAGGCATCTTCATAACAAGCTTTTTTAGATGTAACATGGCTAGGCGTTACCTCAATAATTCGCAACCCTACTGCGCACCGTGAAACTAGGCTGGACGCCAAAAGTGGGCGCCTTTTTCGGCTCTTCTGTTGGGGGCTGTCATAGGTTCTTTCATCCACAGCAAATGCACTCGTTCTTTGACGATGCAGTCCTAAGATCAAAAAAGACAATACCAGGGCAATTCATGCGCTCCCGAGGTAATAAAGAAATGGTGAGGCTTAGAATCAGCCAACTCGGTGGAGGTAATATGGTAGAACACCTTAAAACCATTCAACAAGATCAAGTGTTAAACCGCCAAAGCGCATATGATCAAGGCTTAGAGGGTACGATGCAGTTGCTTTTTGTTAAACAGATAACGTCAAAGAAACTAGTGAGAACTATCATGAAAGCGCATCTATTCCAGAAACGCGTATGGCTTTGCGCACTTTGCTGTTCCCAGTCTGCCAGTGGTCTCAAAGCTTGCACAAGTCCGCTTTTCCCGTTGTGGCAGCATGGACGGGTCGGGGTAAAGTACTGACTGAACCCCGATCACGAATGACTTTCTGAGAATTAGCCAAGATTAGAGGTCGCAGTTAGGGAGCTCCATGGTCATTACCGGTTTGGGTGGCGTACAGGCTTATAAAAACTGCAAGAGATGATGTCTATCTCACTCGTCTTAAGGCCTTTTCACTCAATCTAATTGCCGATTCAAAATTCGCATTGGCTTCGCGCTTTGCAACCTTATGGTGTTTCTCCCCTACTTAAATCATCCTTTGAGCCTTGATTAACACTCAGTAAACAGTTGCACAAGCATTTCAATGGATATTTTAAATCAGACTAGTCAAAAAGCCATCTTCATTGGTTGCAGGCGCCTTTTCCAAAGGCTGCTGTATTTATTGATGACAGTGCTACTGTTTGGCGAGTAGACTTGAATGTTGTACTCGGCTTTTTTGTTGCTTCAACAAATGAAAAGCCCAGTATCAGGACCATCAGGTTTAGAAGGCGTGGCTTTGGGTGCAAATAAGAGCGATGCCTGTGCATGCAACTGCTTTTGGTCGACCGAATAAAGGTGGTCGTTCCCTCGGCTCCGCCGTTCCGATTAGATACCCTGAACGATAATGTCCCCACTGTAGCTACTTGCTGGTGGCATTTACAACTGATGCATTTGCAGCTGTAACACTTGTTAATCTGGTGGTGTATGGAAAAATCATCACTTGAAGACGATAACCCGAATGAGTGCAAAGTGATGGATTGCAAAAAAATTGGTTTTGTGGGTTTCAAGGGTCACGCAATCGTGGCAGCACGGCACGCAGTGGTAGATGGCGAAGGAGGCCTAGGACAGGCAGCCATTCAACCCATCCCAGAAGTATTCGTGTATGCAATCACCGCTGGTGCACTCATAGTGAAATATCTTAACAACAAAAGAATTTCAAGCTTAAAAAATAATCAAAATTTAGTTGAAGGTCATTTTTTTACCACGAGAAACTTGGCTTTATGTTGGTTCTTTGCGCTCCGGGCTGTGTTCATTTAAGTTACACATTTTGCCAGCTTGTAGGGTGCCTGAAACAACTCACAGTCACAGTCACACGAAATAATTGATTTTCTGAAACAGGATCACTCGAGAATATGTAAGGTTCAAACAGGAAGGGTTGGGGTTAGAAGTAACCTCGAACCCCACTGTGTCGGGTTGACGCATCAATTTGAATTCAAAAGGAGTTTTGATGGTGCTTTGCTACTAGTAGCTCAGTTCGTCAGGCAGATATGTGTATTTTAGCTCCTAAATCTTTCCAATATCTTCCATAGTCTCACAGCAGATTACCTCTTGAGAAACTGACAACATTTTGCAGCAGTGTTAGGGCCTGTGCATTCAAAAGGGCGGCACTGTTCATGTAGGAAATGGAGCTAAGGAGGACGGCGAGAGGCGTGCCTTTATTAGTACCTGTTCAACCAAAACATGACCACCAGGAACCAAAATAAACGTCTTCATTGCGTGGTCCAAGTGCATTCCAGAGTGAATGGAGGGTTACGTCAGAAGGGTCGCTTATTTGCCATCTCACCGTTCAAACAAACAACTGTTCATAACTATTAAAAGCCTTCCATCAAGGCAGCTTAAAAACACCAGAGGTGTTGCATTAAAAACGGATCTCAACAAAGAAAGTAAATGAAGAGACCTCATTTTTTTTAATTTTCAAAGTACTTATGTGCCAAAGATATGAATTGTGACATTGAAAAAAGGAAAAGGAAATCCGAGTAAACATCTATATTTTGATGAGGTAGACAAACAAATACAAAAAATTGCAAACTTTTATTGAGAAGTAACAAACCCATTGACTAGTCTCCGCTGATCATCACACTGATTAATTCAGCCACCACGGCGTCACTTATTTACCTCTCCAAACTGAGTAAGTCCCAAAATGCTCCCTATGAAAACAGATTTTCCCCTCTGGCTCCCCAAGAACCCAAAAAAAAATAGTCTTCTCTGAAGGCTTGCATTTCAAAATGGAGTGGCTTCATTCCGCCCATTTCTGGCAGTTTATTCATGAGTCACATGTGGTTTTCACTTCTTAGATTTCAATGAAGCGACTCTACGCCCGTCGCCTAATTTAGCTATGTTGGAGGACGTATACGAATCCAGAACACGGTGCTGGCGTTGATCCGGGATATCATCCCTTCTCGGGACAAATCCTCGAACAACTCTCTGTCATCAAACTCGTGCTCCCGCCTAGCGCCATCGATTTGTCAACATCACGCCGTATAACAGGACAAAATAACCAAAGCACCACAAATACCACTATCTGCGGTGGACAACCACCAGTTACGCATTTATAGACCATGCTCCCATCATGCTCTTCGATGAATGGAGGCGAGCACACTAAAGCTTTCTAATCGCACCAGTCCTTAACACCACTACCTAAAAATTTATGGCCAATAAACTCAAACTAGAAAACAGTCAATTCGAGAGCTGGAAATGTACTTTTCGCAGTCCTACATTAGCACAAAGAAGTTAGCAAAAAAGGCTCAAATCCATCAAAGTGGAAGAAAAAGTGCCACAAGTGTGAAGTAACTTAGAAATTAGCTGTAAAAAATTCAGCAAGCATCTAAATAAAAGTTTACTTGAAAGGTTTTAAGAAACCGGAGCATTAGTAGCCTCTCGATTTCTCCAACAGGCCACAACACACTTGTCTGGTAGGCAGGCGACCGAGCCCACGAACGCAACACCACAGAGGAGCAGAGCAGAAATCATGAGAATGAGAAGAAACAGTCCCATCTGTTGGTAGCACTTCAGTTGACTGGGCAGCACTGCGAATCCCGCGAGCGCAGTGCTCAAAGCTGCACCTGTTACAGCCCATCCTACCGTCTCCAATGCCTTCCGACATCGCTGTTGCCACGAAACACCCTGGTCTCCAGAGGGTCGGATAATAGCTAAGGCTAGATGAATGCAAGGATCCACAGCAAGGCCTGCGGAGAGACTGAGGATCAAAGCCTCCACGATTCCGAGGGTCCAACCTCCCAAGAGAATGAGAAGGAGACAGGAGAGTAGGAGAGACGCTGCAACTGATACAAGAGCTGCCATTGCAAGAGGCAGATTGAGGGTGGAGAGGAGGATAAGGAGGGCAG
Organism: Taenia crassiceps; assembly: GCA_023375655.1. Classification (NCBI taxonomy): domain Eukaryota; kingdom Metazoa; phylum Platyhelminthes; class Cestoda; order Cyclophyllidea; family Taeniidae; genus Taenia; species Taenia crassiceps. The sequence continues at coordinate 4,761,670 of JAKROA010000005.1, read as the reverse complement.
CCAGTGCGACAGAAAGACCCAATGAGAAGGGTAGAAACTTGAGCACGTCCTGATACGCCTCGAAAGCGGTCAGTTCTGGACTTACAAGAAACCCACCCGCAAGTCCATTCGGCGCAGTTGCAAGGAGGGTGGAAAACCAGGCCTCCACTTGTTGAGTGAATTCCTGTAGAGCCCAGAAGGTGGTATTTGCGAGAGAGAGGTTTGCAGTGACGGAAATCACCAGTCCAACGATACGCATGGTCTCCAAGGAAAATCTAATTCCTGTGGGGTTCGATGAAGTTTCCGCAAAAGTGGTCAAACAAGCGGCTGTGTCGTGATAACACACTGGTGTGGATTCGTTAAAGTCCCTGAAGGAAAACACACCCCGACCGAATGCACAGCCATGGTTTTGTGATGAAAGAAGAGCGTCATCCTCCAAAAAGCTTCTACGAGGCGGAATGGAGGGAAGAGCAAAAGAGTGGGGCATTTTATTTATCTTTGAGCAAAAATTGGATAACCAGGAGAGAGATTCTGGCGCAGTAATATTAAAATCCGCTTGCCATTGGGGCTGAAGAACGATCGCTTCGTCATCGTAAGGCGTCCACGTCCAGTGATTGCGCGGATCGTGGGGTTGAACACCCCAAACAACGTGAAGGGAGATAAGGCCGCGGTGGCTACGAAGTGTGTACTCGGCCCAAGAGAATTCGCCTCCTCGGAGGCGATAAACCTCGGCGGGGTGAGCAGATCGGTAGAATGCGGGCTGGAGGGAGCCGGAGGGAAAGGTAAGCCATCCAGCGTGAAAAAGGAGGTAGGTAGAGGTGACAATAATGGAGAGGAGGAGGAGAGGAAAGACGAAGCGCATCCTAACGACGAGGAAGTCAGCAAGGCGGAAGTGAGGCAGGTGGAGGGGGCGGAAAAGGTGGTAGCAACGGCGGCGGTGGGGTGGAACAAAGAGGAGGAGCAGAGTGGGCATGACTGTAAGGACGTAGACGACGTGGCAGAGCACTGTGAGACTGGCGTAGACAGAGAAGCGTTTGACCGCGACGATGGCTGAGTTGAGACTCACCAACAGGCCTCCCAGAGTGGAGAGACTGGTCAGACAGACGGAGGGGACCGCATGGCTCAGAGTGACGACCATTTGCAGCACTCGCGTCCGGAACCTGATCGCTTTCTCCTCGTCACCACCTTCATCAGTCTCAACGTCTCCACCGCAAGCGTGTCTCGGATGCACGGAGACCCAAATCTGGGGTGACACACCGAAAAGCATAGTCCAAAACCTGTTTCAGATCATATACACGAGAACAAGGAATGAAGCTGGAAAGAATAATTCTCCTACTTTGCATGAAAGTGATGGCCGGGTTGGTAGGATTAGAGCGACTCCATGAAAATCCACAAAACCAGGTGATACAAATGAGTGATTTTTGAGCAAACGAAAAAACAGAAAACGATTAGCGTAAAATGTACGCCGATCGTGGAATAAAAAATCCTCCAATACGGTTGGATTGAAATTGCCAAAGATACATTACAATAGGTGATGTTGGAAGTTTTCTGATGGCTTTCTATTTTCCATTGCAGTCTAGTGTGGTTTGGTTGACTCCTGTTATGGCCTCTAATTGGGAAGAGTAAGAAATAGAAAATAGAAAGGTGGAGACTGTAAGAGAACAACACTGAGTACGAAAAAGAAAAAGACAGATTTATCGATTCTTACATGGAAAATCTAAAATGAGAGCTACAAAATCTGATACAACGATTCTGACAGTTGATCTGTTGATCCAGTGGAAAGGACAAAGGTATGTAGACAGGTCACATGTGCATTGCCCCCAACAACCGCATTTCAGGAAATGTCACGTGTCCACGAGAAGGCACGGACAACTCCTGGACAGCATGAAAAAAACAGACACCACTGCCAACACAAAACTATGCTCCTGAGTGAACGGGAAGAAAATAAAATGGCAATGGAGCACGAAAAATGCTCAAGTGGAAAGATAACCAGTGAGTCCTGTTGATTTTTGCGCATCTCGCCGTATATAAGTGGGCTAATGCATAATATGGAATACTGAAAGAAAGAAATGACAACCTGTGCTAGTATATCTCACTCATGCCCAATTGGCAAGACAAGCTAAAGAACAAATATACCAATATCAGAATGAGTAGGTAACTGCCATTCAATGATGATAGAAAGTGGGGGATTTCGAAAGCGAAAAACGAAAGTGAATGAAGAGAAATCAGTTTTACTATATAAGAAAACAAGCTTTCAAGAATGACAGGAAAATAACCAAATGATACAGAAGCAAAGTGTAAACCTGATGACCCCTTTAAAAAGGCAGTAAATAAAAGGGTGCGAAAAGAAGAAAGGATTTACCTATTTGTGTATGAATGAAAACCGAGTTGGGAGTGAAAAAGACGTGCAGGAAGAATGAGCTTTCCGCCAAAGAACCGTAAGATTAAAAAGCAGTAAAGACGGGAAATGCGTAGGAAAATTGTTGAAGTCAGGAAAGAGATTAAAACACAGCCGACGTAATGCTAGGAACAGAAAGTGCACTTAATGTGCTCACAACCAGAATCTCCTAGGAAAATAAACTGCTATGGCACAAATATTTCATCAATCAAATATAACGTGTCGGGCGAAAACCAGGGCGCCGCACATGCGTGACGATGATAAAGAACGCATTAGTGATGCAAAAGAGCTAAAAGCGGAAGGGAAAACTACCTGGTGGAAAAGGAGAATGTCATCGGCGCCGAGACCGAGCAGAAGGACGAGAGCCATCATGTTGAGGAGAGGGAATGTGGGGAGGCGAAGAAGGCGGGTGTAGAGACCGTAGGCGAGGGTGAGCGACCACCCAAGGGCGAAAAAAGTGGCACCCACCACCACCACGCTGCCACGCGTCAGCAGTAGCAACAGCAGCGCCAGACAGGCCGCACCCATTGCCAGCCAGACACTGTCCCACGCCACGTACCGACCCGCCAACTCCCCATACATACCTAGCTCTATCGCCTGTCCACGTGGAAGGGGAAAAAGGGATGATTTAAACCCATGTTTTAACAATTATGATAGCATACTTTACTACTATCTGCCCATGGGTGGGGCTGAGATGCAACCACAAAAACTTTGTGATGTTTTAGGTCGTGCACGAATAAGGTGAGCAAATAAGCACATGGAGGTAAAGCGAAAAATATACCTCAATGGAGAGAGGAGGAGTGAGATTTCGTGTGAGATCAGCAAGTGTCTGTGGTTGATCAAGAGAGGCAAGATGCCAAAGTTCAAGGCCTACTCGCTTCCACAGGGGCAATACAAGGAGGGTGACATTCCATCCCCCAGCGCCGTTGATGTAATAGTGATGGTGCGGGGGCGGCGTGGCGATTTCCAAAAGTAGCAATAGATGTGGGTGAGCAAAGCACTGCGGTGGCACCTCCGGGCACAGCCAGTGTGATGGCGCTGTCTCGTCCCAACAGGTGCGTTTTAATGCACCTGATAGAAACGACATTTTGCACGCCTGATAGAGGTCCTCTACCCTCCTTACATCCCCTTCTGTAATCTAAAATACGCGACCACTTAGGTAGCCTTCAGGATGTACCAGGCAACATTCAACAAATCGAAAAGCGATGCTACCACAGCTGTTCAACATCAGCTAAGTTGAGGATTACAACCTTACCTGATGACAGGAGGTTTTGTTCACTATGGAAGCGATAAAATTAGCCAACGACCAAATAGGACAGCAAGCAGAATTAAAATCAGTGAGAGAGGCTTTAGAGCAGAGTTGTCCATATCCCGGTAGGGCTTCAAAGCGCGTTTGAAGTCGACAAATGCTCTCTACAGCTCCTGGAACTGTCAAAAAAGTGCCATTCATCCTCTCTGCCTCAGTATGCAGACTTACTACCACCTTGCCCATTGACTCAAAACGACTCCAGAGCTCATCACTACCCTGATCTGCAGGAGAAAAGAATAAAAAAATAATCACATAAAATCGAGATCAAAGGAAGTACATGCACACATAAGGACACACACAAACCTGGTAACTCAAAACAGAATGCAATCTTATCGTCCATCGTATTTGATCTTGCCACTCTGCTCTGACCGTATTTCTTTGTGGGTAGGGAGAGAGTGTTCTGTTGGAGAGCCTTAAGTTGGTATAACTTCGCAGCCATTGGTGTTCCAATGGTGATGAACTCCTGCGAGGCAGAGCGTAAGGCGGATTAGAAGCTTGAAAATAAGGACTGAACAGGTAGACAGTTTACAAGGCGTGCATAGGATAACCTTAGCCGGATCATCGAAGGAGGGTAACTCCGAGAAACAGATTGCGACGATGGTGGAGACGATGAGAAAAGTTGCTGTTAGGAGACCATTTATGATTGGATGTGAGACTAGCCATGCCGCGTAGCTAGCCGATAACGACACAGATAAGAAAGTGAAAAAAAAGTAAGCACCTTAAAAGAGAACTCACAGATGGGTAAAGCGATAAGGAGGGCGTGAAATCAGCCGAGGTTCTGCTGATCCCATTCGCTCAGCAACGACATCGTCCGACATGTTTACCTAACGACGACAAAAAATAGACTAACAAATTCTGCCCATGTTTTTAAATAATACAATTCTATAAGAAACCATTATGCTCACAAAGCCAATCAACTTAATCGGAATTTGGAATAACTAAGTATGCACAAGTTATAAATACAGATCATGATGCATGCGCATTTTGTTTTAAACGTTACATTCATTCAGAAGATCACCTTGACAAAGCATTGCAGTTCAAAAGGAAAACACCGCGAGCCATATACAGCAGATTCTAAGGAAGCATTCGACGACAATAGTGTCATAATGCAATGTAACGCGGCAAAGATGCCACACAACCATAAGCAAATTCAGCACAATCACTTAAATTTAAATAGTTTGACTTCTAAAAAACAGCATCAAGTGGTCTAATAACAAAACAGAGAGCAGCAACAGTTAATTTTGTCTCTATAAGGCTTCCAGTGACAAAATCAAAGCCCTGAATGCCACTCGACTAGCAACGTGTCTGTGCAAATACAAAATTAAGTAACTAAATCAAGAATTAGTAGAAGATATATGGGTAAGGTTCAAGCTTAAATAGACAAATAAGGTTCACATAAAAATACACACAAAGTATAAGAGTTAACATGCAAGAAGAGCACCTGCAAAGAAATTCAGTAAAACAAATTAACAAATATCTCAAGGTTAAAAAATAACAAAACGTTTACTCCTAAATAGCTGACTGCACATGCGAACTTGAACAGCTAATATAACGGCTGAGTATTTGAGGGCAACAAATTTATGCTGCAACAAAAAATTGGCTTTTATCATAAATGATAAACATTCGATGAGCAAGAGTATAATTGACATACAGAATATAATTAATCCTTTACAATTCGATGATGATATAGTTGTTTATTTTATTGTTCTTTTGTGCTTAAATGCTAGGATATAGTTTCATGAGAGCGTTGGGTCTTGAGGTCATATTAGCGGTTGTCATGCTTGGGCGCCCGATTTTTGCTGGTAGTAATTTATTAGCTCCATTAGTTTACTTTTGCGACCAACTGTACAAGCTGCAGAAAATAGGCTGTCAGTATCAATGATTGGGCTTCACGTTAAATCTACACATTCCATGCATTTTATATTGCATTGTCAGGACCATCACGTCTAAAGCATCCAACTCACCCTGATTCTAACACTTTTTAAATTAAATCGTAAAGATGCTTAGTTTTTTAAGGAGTAGTGACAAAAAGCATTATTGTGGATGAAGCATTTCTATCCAAACCACATTTTGTGAAAGCGGAAATGCGTAGAGACAGTGCACGCGCTTCAAAAGATTATCTTGCAAAATTTTCTGGTAAGTCGTTAGCCGACTTTGTAAACATGGCTGTAGCATGTCGAGACCTTATTGAAGGCAAAGGGACGCTTAACGCTACGGTACAACACATATATTCAGATAACTTAGGGGTCGAATCCCAAGAACCAGCCCCAGCCGTACAGAACAATATAATCACTAAAGCAACAGCCAAATGGCTCAATGAGTTTAGTTTATGTCGGAATAAATGTAGTACCATCATTTAATCAGAAATTTTTTGCTTATTGTGAGCACAATCATGCCAGGAACTTGTAAAAATGATACCAAAGGACAAAGCTGAGTTATTTGTCTATGTTTCTGCTTCTACAAACAGTAGTAAAGGAGAAAATTTTGCTACAGTCATTGGTAGGGTTTCTGGGAAGGAATGAGCATTTGGCAAATATGGAATTTAGTTAGAGTGGTAATTAATCTTATTAAAGGCCATCAAAGACGATTTCACTTCAAAAAGTATCCACTTTCACTCAAGTTTTAGCTGAATAGGTGTACTTCAAAAGAATCCAGAAATAAGATAAAGTAATTGCAAGAATCACATTTCATAACTTGCACGCTGTGGAGTGATTTCTTGAAGTGGCGGATTGATGGACAGGTGGAGGAACATCCCTGAATGGATCGGAATTGGATGGGTGTATAAATTAATAAGGATAGATTTATTAAGCACCCGCCATGGTGCTTCAATAATGAAGTGAGAAAAGAAAGGTTAATCTCAAAAACAAAAAAATGCAGTCTCTCCTGACTAGGAATCTTGACCCAATGTCACCAATTGCTAATGGAGAGTGATATTGCGAAACGTAGTTTTGCAAAAACAATGTCAAACCTATGAAAGATCATGAGGTAATAGCGCTTTGTCCCAATCCCCACACTATCACTTTCTTCCTTAAGCACTGAGAGGTTTCGCAGGACAATTCTATTTGCTGGCAGCCTCGTCGATGTGGTGTAGCAGAATTTGAGCTATCGCACACCAAATGCTATGGATTACAACGACGGCCACCGGGTGCCCCTACAAGTGACTAAGCAATATCACAGTCAGCAATAAATCCATCCGATTGTGCCAAAAATTGGAGACATCGCGCATGAATTGAAAACAAAAGTATGAGTAAGTGAGTGAGTGAGTGAGTGAATTATGTCCATGCCACCGCACAAAATGGGTGCAATTAACTACTTCTCACATGCCATTTACAAGGGTAACCGCATCACTTTTGGAATAGCTAGCGTATATTAGAGTGTGTGTTTACGTGTTTCACCGCAATGACTGCTTTCCGAGTCTGTAAAATGCAAAGCTCTAGATGACCCAAACACGCCTTGGACACTTTCTGGGGAGTTTGACCTTAAAGAACTTTAATCTTGTCAAATTATAAAAGAATAGTAGTCTGCCTAGAGCACAAATTTACTTGCGGCGCCGCGTGAAATAACCAGTGAAAGTGTACAGGGCTGGAATATCCCATTTATGGCAAATAGACAAATTTGTAGAAGCAAAAACGCAGCATTCATGTTTCATACATAGCGATGCAATTCTAACGGCTCACATTACGCTATTATACTTTATGCCTACGGCCTCTGTTTCACTGCATCTGCGGATTAACCATGGAATTGCTGTTGAAAGACTCAGACATGCGTCTTTGAGATCTTGTGCCTCACTTCTCTTCTGCAAGAAGTGATACGACACTGTTGCAGATCCATCGAGTTCTCGCGTCATGTGAGAGGATCTTTAAATTAATGCAAACAATTATAAGGGTTGCAAGCAACATCTGATAAATGACTCAACCTTGAATTTGCGTGTTTATCTGCTTTACCATGCGCTACAGCGCCTTACAAAACTCTTTATGGCCCAATCAGAGGTCTGCACAGCTCCTTTGTGATTTTGTGTACCGTACACCGGTCCCATTTGCCTGATGCGGAAGCGCAGTCGGTATGAGCATATTTATCTTATCACAAAATAATATGCAGTGAGAATAGTTTCATCATACAGGTATGGGAGCAAGGTTCGTTACACATGGCTTTGTTCTGTGTTGTGACTCTTGTAGGCCACCTTCTAAGGAGTTTCAGAAAAGTGTCCCTCCACCTCCGACTTCTGATTGTCCCTTTTCAGCCTGGCACTATCCACTGCTCATACTCCTTGCCATACTTATCTACAGCAACAGCCTTTCATGCGGATTTGTTTTCGATGACGCTTCCGCGGTTGTTGATAATCAAGACCTCCGTTCTCATATTCAACCCTGGTGGATCCTCTTTCTTAACGACTTTTGGGGAACTCCAATGGCTGAAGAATCGAGTCACAAGTCTTATCGTCCTCTCACGGTCCTTACATATCGCTGGAACTTCGCTCTGGCGGGCCTCAAAGCCTGGACATACCATTTGGTCAACGTCCTTTTGCATGCCTTCGTTGTCTACCTTTTTTGTCGCTTTTCGCGACATTTTCTTGAGCCTTCTGGCAGTTTGGCAGCTGCGCTACTTTTTGCACTTCATCCAGTTCACGTGGAAGCTGTTACTGGTGTGGTTGGAAGGGCGGAATTACTTTCAGCGGTGTTCGTGTTCGCTTCTTTGCTTACCTATCTCAACCTTGTCGGTGCGGAGGAGGAGGTGACTCTCTTTTCTGGTGAGTTGGTTACTAAATCTTTGTCTCTGCCGGTCTGCTGCAAGTGGAAATTTTTATGAACTGGATAAAGGCATTTATTCCACCCAATTTTGTCGAGTTATGTCTGACTCTTGACAGTAGTTTCATCGGAGTGATGTTCCCCTTTTGCGACTACCCTTTGGTGCCCAAGGAACTTGATGGCCATTGCATTGTATTTTGCAAATCCAAATGAAGCATCTACTCCCTCGTAACTATGATTTCTTGTCAGTATCTGAACGCTGTGCGCTTCGGAATGCTACATCGTAGGACGTCTAGATGTGGTATTTCTGCAGCTCTGTGCTCGTACATCAGGCCATTAATTCCTTACTTATTCCATGTAATATTGAGCGTGTCAGACTGAACGTCCGCAGCGCATTGTATTCACGAAGCAAGTTCTACCGAGTTGAAGCTTTTCAGTTGGCTCCTCAAATCTCTGGGAGGATGTTAGTTTGATTAGGAACAGGCATGCTTGTCGTGAGCAGTCTCTTTCTGCACATCTACACAGCTGCCTACGATGCCCAGTGTATTAAATTGCATTAGTGCTAAGTTGCAGAGGCAACTGTTCCCCCTCGTCATTCTCCGTCATCGCTTCAGTTGGTGCTCTTACGCCGAGAGGTAGGGCCTGTCGACTTGCCGTCGAGAAATCGATTGCTTGTAATATTTCCCAAATGGCTTTTTATTTACTTAGTGCTAAAATAAATGAACACAAGGTCAGTGGACTTGGATGATCATGTGTACAAAAGTGATCCGTGCAATTCGGTTCTGGAAGTAAGAGGAGTATAGACGAGGTGATGTGTGCCCTTGGCGTGTAAATGGGTGGGTGGGTGGTGGTTGCATACCTTGGAGATAAAGGATGGCCGAATCGTTTACTGAATAAGCTTTGCGAGGAAATACAGGTGCCGGTTCTCATTATGGTGAAATCTAAATTATTGTTATCAACCGCACGAAAGATGTTATTGTACAAAGTGGCAGTCATAGTTTATCATCTGTTGGTGACTGGATAGGTGTTTGAATGAAATGCAATCGTTTGGTATATCTCACGACTCTCTCCCATTCTTCATGGGAAAAAAAGCAGATGTTGTGCTCCACATGCGTTTGATATGATTTTATTATTACGACTTACAATCGTTGGTGAGGCATCACCATGCTCCAACTCTTTAAACCCTTTATGACCGATATATTCAACTATCGCGCCTTTGTAAAGTGCTGTAGAGCAAACTTCTTCCTGGTGGCTTCTGCTGTTTTGGAACCAAGTTGAGGTGAGTTTGAAAAAGAAGGCAAGCTACAGTTTAGTCAGCACCCTGGAAGTGTTGAAAATGAGGGGAAAGTGGCACAGAGTACGGTGTGGAGTATGGTAGCGCTGGGTAGAAGCATGAACATCAGTGATTGACGTGCGTGCTTGTGGGCAGTCGTGTGCACATTGGAAGGCCTTAGAAGTAGCAGCAAGACACGAAACTGAGTTTTATGGGAGCCCGTGCAAACCTCCATTTTGGAAGTTAAATTGGCCAGTTGAAGCGAGTGTTTGCATTTCAAGAAGCAAGAGAATTCGCAGTCATTTATTGAGAGGGCATTAGAGGAGAAGTAGGACCATAGTGCAGGGGTGGCAAGTGGATATGTGGAATTTTCGAAGTCACCATTTGTGGCCTTGATTGCTCAACTAATTATGAAAAGTAACGAATCACTTTTCCTTTCCACCAGAAATGTGCCACCTATTGACAGTGTCCCTTCTCGTGATCCTTGGGACGCTTTGCAAAGAGCAGTGCATCACAGTTGTTGGCGTCTGTCTCGCCTATGACTTTGTCTTCTACTTCATTGTAAGCCCAACTTCTCAGTCATTTTTCAAATTACCCAACCTATGAGCCTCGTTTTCCTCTGTTGCTCCTCTTTCTGCTTGTGCAGAACACCTTCTATGCCAGGATTTTGGCGGGAAGGGCGGCATGGAGGGCCTGGAGGAGGATGGGGCTTAGGTTTCTCGTTCTCTCACTCACCTCTGGTTTGTTCCTTCTGGCTCGCGTCCAACTTATGGGCTCACAATTACCGCATTTTACTGCGTACGTGACTGGTCTTCTGCCTATTTATCCATTTTTTGTTCGATTTGGAAAAGTGGTGGCCTGGAAGGACTGTCACCTTTCTGTTTATAGCTCTCGTAGGGCGTTATGGAGGCATGGGTGAATAATAATAATGTGGAACTAGGCCAAACCCCTTAGAGGTGATGAAGGAGACAATTTGGAAAGCAGCCCTGGTGTTAGTGTGAAGAAGGGATGGGGTGGAGCAAATCGCAAGAGATTGTGTTTGTGCATGAAAGTGATCTGCTGCTTTGTTACATAGTCTGCATAGTCCGTAACCTGTTTTGAGAGTTGCTCTTGCTGCCTCCTGTGAGGCTGGGAATCGCAGGGCCCTATACGATGATGCTTCTTCACAGTGAGGGACTTTTAAATGTGATGATGGGTGTGGATTTTGTCGACTTGAATGGAATTTTTACCATTCACGTTCCACTCACGAATCGCCTTGCAAGGCGTCATCATTTAGGCATGATTTAGGGTTGCACACCAACACCACAAATATGTCTTTTAAAAAATAGCTCAGTTAGGCCAATTTCAGTAATCATAAATGACTATGATGTAAAACTTGGATTTTGAGTCAGCCTCCAGAACCATCCATCACGAATGCAGCACACGAGCCTGTGATTATCATACCTTGACACAGAGCAGTCTGGGATTTAGTATCACAGATGGCGGCCTTCTTTTACGACTCTTGTTAACCTACAAACAGATTCAATAGGGCTCATAAATTCGCATTCCTCGAAGTTAGGCTCAATGCAGACAGCCCATGAAATTGCGCAGACTAGCGGAAAGCGTTCGTCTTGGCACAATTTGACTTCACACTTATCTTCCACTTCCTCTCCCTATCAGATTTGACAATCCTGCAGCTCACGCACCGCCTCTGACACGTCGTCTGACCCACCTGTATTTGGTGTACGTCAATCTGGCACTCCTCTTCTATCCCTCTAATCTCTGTGCTGATTGGACAATGGGCACCATTGCCCTCATCACATCCCTTACGGACCCTCGAAACATTGCCACTTTTGCTGCCTTTGCCGGTCTCGCTGGCGTTGCCGTTCGTTGTGCCTCACCGTGGACGTCGCCGCGTCAAGCATTTACCCTTTCCATGGTGCGTGTTTTTACGCCCATTATGATGCTCCGAGTGGAGGAAGATTTGGCCGCACTGGGCCTAGTAATTAGGTGAAAGTTTTACCTTGCAGGGAATGGCCCTATTGGCGCTTCCTTTTCTGCCTGCGTCCAACCTCTTCTTTTACGTTGGGTTCGTGGTGGCAGAGCGTGTGTTGTATGTACCCAGCGCGGGATTGTGTCTCATTTTGGGGCTGGGATTTCAGTATTTTCTTCAGAAATGCCGTCAATGTGGGCAAACTGGCTTGTGAGTATTGCAAATTCCGTATGCGCTATTACCCCTTGCAGATTTGAGATACATTGTGACGTGTTGGAGGCGTTCTAGTTGAATGTGAGATGGTGTCGTTTTCCATGCCATTTACCGTCCTTTGGATCTGCAGTTGATTTTCTCTTCTCCATTGCTACCTTACAATTCAATGAGACAGATGATGTGGGTGGATGTTTAGTTCCATTGTTGCGTTCGAGTATTCGAAGTATAAATTGGCCCAGTTTCTTCCTTACTCACTTCACTACGACTTTAGGTTTCGCTCAAAAGCTCTCGCCTACCTTCTACTGGCTGTCGTCTGTTCTGGATTTTCACTGAAAACGTTCTATCGCAATTACGATTGGTAAGTAAATGGTTAGGTGAGTTGGCTTTGGTTTTTTCTTCAGCGGGAACAAAATTGCAGACCTTCTTGTTAGGTTAACTTTATCAAGAATGAAGAGTGTTGAGCTCTAAGGATGCCACTTTATACAGGAAAGTTGGTATGGTAGAGAGAAATTCTGGCCACTGTTCATCCTCAATCTCTGCCTTCCTATTGTCTCAACTGTATTTGGAAGCTACCAGTTACCTTCGTGGTGTGTTACCTAATAAAATTATGAACTCGTCACTAATTGCAAATCCTATATAATCCTTCGTTTTCATATGTTCTCTGAGAGGGAACACTGCATTACGAAAAAACCGAGATGCAGCTTTTTTTCCTCGAAGCGATGTAGATGGATAGGCGTCTTGGTGTGACATCCGAAGTCAGTTGTCAAGACATAGCTGACTGGATTGACCAATAAAAATGCTACTTCTCACCACCCGATCGTATCCAACCCCACGCAATATTAACCAAATGCCTCATTTCTTTCCCATTCGACAATATTCGCAACACTTTATCAACACAGTGATTGAAAACAAGGCGAAATGTTCTGCTTTGGGTTTTTGATTTCAACCGAACGTTATTTCTAAAAAAGCGGCATCTGCCGTTGCTTTCAATTAATATAATTCATTCTAGAAGGGTATAATGAAGGCCCACTTTTCAAGCATTGCTAATTCATTATTTCGGACTGTTGCGTCGTCACAGTGACATTGAGGCGCGCGTCATTTTGGCACTACCAGTTTTCGGTTTGAACTAATTGACCTTCAACTTCTTTGCTCGAATAAACAACCATGGCTAATGCATCAAACCTGGCATTTACTGGGTGATAAGTTTTTCTTATTAATAGGAGGGACGAGTATTCCCTGTTCACCTCAGCTCTAAAGGTGAATCAGCGTAATGCCAAGCTGTGGAACAACGTAGGTCACGCGTTGGAGGGACGATTACAATTTAACGAGGCTCTGCTTTACTTCCAGCAGGCCGTTCGGTCTGTTTTATACATTTTCACTTCATTGCTTCATCTCTCCTTCATGATGGCTTCTATGGGCTACTTTAGATTTCTATGCTTGCGAATGGTTAGCCCGCTGCTCTGTCATTATCTGGACGTGGAGCGAATAAACTGCAGCATTCTTTTTTGCATTTTATTTGATTGGTTTAATATCTTTTCTTCTTGTCTAGAGTTCAGCCAGATGACATGGGTGCTCGAATCAACGTTGGTCGCACTCTCGTTCAACTTGGGCGTCTGGAAGAAGCTGAGACTGTATACTACCAGGCTATGGAATTCTTCCCCAAGCCTAAGAAAGGTTCATCTCACTGACGTTTAGCTCATTAGATGCTAGTAGCATCAATGCATTAATGATGGCTGTGATTTATACGGCAACTTTGATGCATAGATTTTTAAAGGTTTAGTTAACTTGAATATGAAGGAAAGTGTTGAATATTTTAGCGGGTAGGCACCATGATTTGACAATGGCTAGTTTCCCAATCCCTTAAGTGTATATCGAGGCTTAATTTGTACCCAAGTTGGAGTAGACATTCACGTTGTGGCTTTTCCTTCATCCTACTGTAAATTAGTACAAGATTTATTTAAAAATTAGTTAATTCAAGCTGCCTTGAATATCTCTTGCTGTTGCGTTTAATTTTTATTCCCCAACCACTCGTTATGTGCTATTGATTTCTGTAGTAATACGAAAGTGACCATATTGTATTGCTAATCTAGATCGCCTACTAATAGTAATTATTGGTGATCTCTAAATTACTTAGACACATCCCAGTTGCACAGGAATTGGGGTTTTAAGCGGTCGTCGGTGTACCGGTAGTGGTCCATCTTCCATTCCGGGTGATGGCACAAGTTTGGGCGATGTTCGGTGCCGTTCAGAGCAATTAAAACTAATTTTGTGGCTGTATGACTTTTTCTGGCCGTCATGATTGAAAGGTGTTAGGCTAGGAAAGGGCTGCCCATGGCGTCTTCTGCATTTGGCAATCTCTCATTCCTGAGCCTACACGAGTCTACATTGGTGACTCGGATCTCTCGTCTCCGTTTGCGATTTGGTTGTGGACTTGAATGCACATCGTTGCATTTACAGTGATTCGTCTCTTTAGCCGAGCGCACTGCCTTTCTCGTGTATTTCATAAATCGTTGATACGCATACTTTCCCATGTCTGGATACCAAATCCCTACTCCTTCCATTGGCGATCTGTGAGTGACTCGTAAGTTCTCGTGGCATTGCGAGTGTACTGTAGTTGAGAAATCAGTTTTTGTCTTTAGGGAGGTCCAAGGACCTGGAGTTTGGGGACTGATTCTGCTGTAATTCCTAACACTCCAACTAGCAGTTTACTTTAAGCAATGTTCCTTCCATTTTTCTTATCGTGATTGTTGCAGTTTAAGGTTTCACCTCCCGGAAGCTAAAATTTATTGTTGACTATGAGGTGCATTTTCTGTTGCAATTATCCTTTTGGTCTATGATTAATCCCTAAACTTACAAAATTTGCTGCCTGTGGTGCCGAGATAATCCTACTCAAATCGGCAATACCTCTTCATCCACTTGATTGCGGCATGAAAATAAAACCCTGGCTTAAAGTTTGGTTTTATTGTTAGGTAAGCCATGTCCGTGTGTTTTTCCTTTGTTTTCGTTCCTTCATTCTCCCTTTTTCGTCCTTTGGGCCAATGCTCCGTGCACCCTTCTCAATGCACATTGAAGCGTGTACAGTTCGAGTTTCTTGCGTCCTTAGGAAAAGTTTATCATACCCGCGTCTCACCAAAGGATCTAACAATCTTCATCAACTTGGCAAATCTTTTGTCCAAAAATGACAGCCGACTGGAAGAGGCTGATGCCCTGTTAAGGAGGGCCATTTCACTACGCGAGGACAACGTGGATGCCTACCAGAACCGTGGGAGCATTCTTGTTCGCCAGAAAAGGTAAAGTTACTACTGCGAAAATTCCTCCCCTTCCGCGTTTTGACTAAGACCCTGTGTTCTCTGTTTAGATTTGTGGAAGCGGAAGACATGTATAGGAAGGCGTTGAGGTACAAGTATACCAGTTCGGCTTTGCACTACAACGTAAGTGTCTTACTTTAAACGGAATGCCTTTTTGGCGTAATTATATGAATTTTTGGTAGCGCCCAATACCTGTCCAAAACGTTTTAGTGTTTTGAAATCTTTATGTCTCCTCAAGCAATGGCGTTTGTGTTTTGTATTGCTAGTCTTTTCACAAACTTATCATCATTACCTATAATTGCAGGTACCTTACGCCACCGTCTCTTTCCAGCTGCAATTTTTCGTCTATACTTTAGCTTGGCGTCGTTCTCTTGGAGACAAACCGAACTGAAGAGGCCTATGCTAGCTTCACCCAAGCTCTTCACTTTGATCCCCATCATGAGGTCCGTTTTTTCCATCTCAGACTGTGATGGCCCTTTTCATTTTTATGCCTTTATGGTTCGTGATTGGCATTCTAATTCAACGGTTTACCCTGACCTTTTTAACCAGCCTCTTTTCTTCCCATGTATTTGCATTCCTCCAAAGATAATTTTGGCTCTAATGTGGACACTAATCGTAAGATCGTGTTTAGTTAACGTTTTTCTGACTTCAACCATGGAGACCCTCTCGGTTAGACTGGTTAACACTTTCTACTTAATTAGCACTTAAGTAGTTACGCTTTTTACTCTGCTCAAGTTGTTTTAATCATCATGCGCCTATTTGAACTTCACAACATTTGTTTAGCAAACTTTGTTCGCTCTTGCTTCCTCCTATTCTGAGACGACGGACCCTGAGCTACACAAAAAGGCGATGGCTTTGTAAGTTTCTGACCGTCTGAACATTTAAGCACATATTCACATTGCCGACTTGACATTTTTCCATTGCAACGGCATGCATATTCCTCTTTGCGGATTTGTCGTCTTCCTATTTATTCAAGGCTCGTCGAAATTAGACTGCTATTTAGATTCGTAGTGGCGATTTTTAGGTAAAATGCTTTGGCTTTGTCTTGAAAATAAGGTGGGCGTGTTTGACATACTTGACCACTGCAAAGATTCCATCAGCAACTCTCTAATTCGCTGTCGAAGCGCTCCCCAGTAATGCTCAGAATGCACTAAATCTCCTACATTCCGATTTCAAATTACCTTTTGCCAGTTTCGAAGACCTGGCGGAGCGTAGCTATGAACCTATTCGTGTCAATTTCGCTCTGGCCATTCTGTACACCGATGCTGGTCAATTCGCCAAAGCTGCCCGTCACTATCGTGCGGTTTTGGAGGTAAAACTTTGTTCTTTACGCTCTTTTTCTTCTCAAAAGGTTGCTCTATTTGAATGGCTTTCATTTCCGTATATGGCGCCTCATCTTTGGTAAAATGTCCGTTCATTGATCGAGGTTTGCCTGACCTGTTTTAAAATGTGATTCACTTTTAATTTGAGACAAGTTTCACTCATTTTTTTGTGGATGACCCGTGCGTATTACTTTCCATGCTTTCTTTTCTTTGTTGCTTGGCAAGGTTGATCCAACGCACAGAAGTTCCCTCTTCAACTTGGCGTTGATGTATCACAACGAGTTGAACGATTCGATAGCCGCTCTGCCACTGCTCCATCGGTCGATTGAGGTCTGTTTCATTGCCTTTCCTACATTCTCTCAATTTACTCGTACAGTCTGAAATCTTTTTCTTTCAACATTGCGGATCGTGTTAGCCTTCTTCAGCTCCCCAATTTACGAAAAAACACCAATTAGCAGAAACTTCGTGGCATTTTAGCACCATCCAAACCACTTTAAATCTTACATGCTTCTCGGTGACATCGAGCTCTCTGTGCTCAAAAATGCTACCGCGGCAATAAAGGTGAGTAGAGTTTTCCCTACTCACACCCTTCAGTCGCAGGATTCGCCAACCCATGCGCCCTCGTTTTTTGCCCTTCTAGGTCTTTGAAAAGGCAGTCACCCTATCACCAAACAATCTACAGGCTCGCCACAATCACTGTGTCGCTCTCGTGGAGGGTACGGGT
Source organism: Taenia crassiceps (assembly GCA_023375655.1). NCBI lineage: Eukaryota > Metazoa > Platyhelminthes > Cestoda > Cyclophyllidea > Taeniidae > Taenia > Taenia crassiceps. Next base: position 4,744,427 of record JAKROA010000005.1, on the reverse strand, counting down.
GACCTTGAGGCAGGAGAACGATGTCTCCGTGAGGCCACAGCTCTTGCTAATCCGGCTGATCCCACTGACGCGTTCGTTTTTCGCCATCTAGCCTTGCTGCAGGCTAGGCGCCGAAGGCAGATCTGAACAGCTCTTTTTGCTTTCAGTGGATTGTTTCGTAAATGAGAAAGAAGTATGGCTGCATTGTAAATGCTGAAACGATTCGTACGTTTGTTTATAACCACTCGTAAGGACTAGAGCAAATTGAAAAGAGCCACGAATAAATTCAATCGTCAGGCCAGGGCCAGGCCAGGCCAGGCCAGGCCAGGGCCAGGCCAGGCCAGGCCAGGCCAGGCCAGGCCAGGGCCAGGCCAGGCCAGGCCAGGCCAGGCCAGGCCAGGCCAGGCCAGGCCAGGCCAGGCCAGGCCAGGCCAGGCCAGGCCAGGCCAGGCCAGGCCAGGCCAGGCCAGGCCAGGCCAGGCCAGGCCAGGCCAGGCCAGGCCAGGCCAGGCCAGGGCCAGGCCAGGGCCAGGCCAGGCCAGGCCAGGCCAGGCCAGGCCAGGCCAGGCCAGGCCAGGCCAGGCCAGGCCAGGCCAGGCCAGGCCAGGCCAGGCCAGGGCCAGGCCAGGCCAGGCCAGGCCAGGCCAGGCCAGGCCAGGCCAGGCCAGGCCAGGCCAGGCCAGGCCAGGCCAGGCCAGGCCAGGCCAGGCCAGGCCAGGCCAGGCCAGGCCAGGCCAGGCCAGGCCAGGCCAGGCCAGGCCAGGCCAGGCCAGGCCAGGGCCAGGCCAGGCCAGGCCAGGCCAGGGCCAGGCCAGGCCAGGCCAGGCCAGGCCAGGCCAGGCCAGGCCAGGCCAGGCCAGGCCAGGCCAGGCCAGGCCAGGCCAGGCCAGGCCAGGCCAGGCCAGGCCAGGCCAGGCCAGGCCAGGCCAGGCCAGGCCAGGCCAGGGCCAGGCCAGGCCAGGCCAGGCCAGGCCAGGCCAGGCCAGGCCAGGCCAGGCCAGGCCAGGCCAGGCCAGGCCAGGCCAGGCCAGGCCAGGGCCAGGCCAGGCCAGGCCAGGCCAGGCCAGGCCAGGCCAGGCCAGGCCAGGGCCAGGCCAGGCCAGGCCAGGCCAGGCCAGGCCAGGCCAGGCCAGGCCAGGGCCAGGCCAGGCCAGGCCAGGCCAGGCCAGGCCAGGCCAGGCCAGGCCAGGCCAGGCCAGGCCAGGCCAGGCCAGGCCAGGCCAGGCCAGGCCAGGCCAGGCCAGGCCAGGCCAGGCCAGGCCAGGCCAGGCCAGGCCAGGCCAGGCCAGGCCAGGCCAGGCCAGGCCAGGCCAGGCCAGGCCAGGCCAGGCCAGGCCAGGCCAGGCCAGGCCAGGCCAGGCCAGGCCAGGCCAGGCCAGGCCAGGCCAGGCCAGGCCAGGCCAGGCCAGGCCAGGCCAGGCCAGGCCAGGCCAGGCCAGGCCAGGCCAGGCCAGGCCAGGCCAGGCCAGGCCAGGCCAGGCCAGGCCAGGCCAGGCCAGGCCAGGCCAGGCCAGGCCAGGCCAGGCCAGGCCAGGCCAGGCCAGGCCAGGCCAGGGCCAGGCCAGGCCAGGCCAGGCCAGGCCAGGCCAGGGCCAGGCCAGGCCAGGCCAGGCCAGGCCAGGCCCAGGCCAGGCCAGGCCAGGCCAGGCCAGGGCCAGGCCAGGCCAGGCCAGGCCAGGCCAGGCCAGGCCAGGCCAGGCCAGGCCAGGCCAGGGCCAGGCCAGGCCAGGCCAGGCCAGGCCAGGCCAGGCCAGGCCAGGCCAGGCCAGGGCCAGGCCAGGCCAGGCCAGGCCAGGCCAGGCCAGGCCAGGCCAGGCCAGGCCAGGCCAGGCCAGGCCAGGCCAGGCCAGGCCAGGCCAGGCCAGGCCAGGCCAGGCCAGGCCAGGCCAGGCCAGGCCAGGCCAGGCCAGGCCAGGCCAGGCCAGGCCAGGCCAGGGCCAGGCCAGGCCAGGCCAGGCCAGGCCAGGCCAGGCCAGGCCAGGCCAGGCCAGGCCAGGCCAGGCCAGGCCAGGCCAGGCCAGGCCCAGGCCAGGCCAGGCCAGGCCAGGCCAGGCCAGGCCAGGCCAGGCCAGGCCAGGCCAGGGGCCAGGCCAGGGCCAGGCCAGGCCAGGGCCAGGCCAGGCCAGGCCAGGCCAGGCCAGGCCAGGCCAGGCCAGGCCAGGCCAGGCCAGGCCAGGCCAGGCCAGGCCAGGCCAGGGCCAGGCCAGGCCAGGCCAGGCCAGGCCAGGCCAGGCCAGGCCAGGCCAGGCCAGGCCAGGCCAGGCCAGGCCAGGCCAGGCCAGGCCAGGCCAGGCCAGGGCCAGGCCAGGCCAGGCCAGGCCAGGCCAGGCCAGGCCAGGCCAGGCCAGGCCAGGCCAGGCCAGGCCAGGCCAGGCCAGGCCAGGCCAGGCCAGGCCAGGCCAGGCCAGGCCAGGCCAGGCCAGGCCAGGCCAGGCCAGGCCAGGCCAGGCCAGGCCAGGCCAGGCCAGGCCAGGCCAGGCCAGGCCAGGCCAGGCCAGGCCAGGCCAGGCCAGGCCAGGCCAGGCCAGGCCAGGCCAGGCCAGGCCAGGCCAGGCCAGGCCAGGCCAGGCCAGGCCAGGCCAGGCCAGGCCAGGGCCAGGCCAGGCCAGGCCAGGCCAGGCCAGGCCAGGCCAGGCCAGGCCAGGCCAGGCCAGGCCAGGCCAGGCCAGGCCAGGCCAGGCCAGGCCAGGCCAGGCCAGGCCAGGCCAGGCCAGGCCAGGCCAGGCCAGGCCAGGCCAGGCCAGGCCAGGCCAGGCCAGGCCAGGCCAGGCCAGGCCAGGCCAGGCCAGGCCAGGCCAGGGCCAGGCCAGGCCAGGCCAGGGCCAGGCCAGGCCAGGGCCAGGCCAGGCCAGGCCAGGCCAGGCCAGGCCAGGCCAGGCCAGGCCAGGCCAGGCCAGGCCAGGCCAGGGCCAGGCCAGGCCAGGCCAGGCCAGGCCAGGCCAGGCCAGGCCAGGCCAGGCCAGGCCAGGCCAGGCCAGGCCAGGCCAGGCCAGGCCAGGCCAGGCCAGGCCAGGCCAGGCCAGGCCAGGCCAGGCCAGGCCAGGCCAGGCCAGGCCAGGCCAGGCCAGGCCAGGCCAGGCCAGGCCAGGCCAGGCCAGGCCAGGGGCCAGGCCAGGGCCAGGCCAGGCCAGGCCAGGCCAGGCCAGGCCAGGCCAGGCCAGGCCAGGCCAGGCCAGGCCAGGCCAGGCCAGGCCAGGCCAGGCCAGGCCAGGCCAGGCCAGGCCAGGCCAGGCCAGGCCAGGGCCAGGCCAGGCCAGGCCAGGCCAGGCCAGGCCAGGCCAGGCCAGGCCAGGGCCAGGCCAGGCCAGGCCAGGCCAGGCCAGGCCAGGCCAGGCCAGGCCAGGGCCAGGCCAGGCCAGGCCAGGCCAGGCCAGGCCAGGCCAGGGCCAGGCCAGGCCAGGCCAGGCCAGGCCAGGCCAGGGCCAGGCCAGGCCAGGCCAGGCCAGGCCAGGGCCAGGCCAGGCCAGGCCAGGCCAGGCCAGGCCAGGCCAGGCCAGGCCAGGCCAGGCCAGGCCAGGCCAGGGCCAGGCCAGGCCAGGCCAGGCCAGGCCAGGCCAGGCCAGGCCAGGCCAGGCCAGGCCAGGCCAGGCCAGGCCAGGGCCAGGCCAGGCCAGGCCAGGCCAGGCCAGGCCAGGCCAGGCCAGGCCAGGCCAGGCCAGGCCAGGCCAGGCCAGGCCAGGCCAGGCCAGGCCAGGCCAGGCCAGGCCAGGCCAGGCCAGGCCAGGGCCAGGCCAGGCCAGGCCAGGCCAGGCCAGGCCAGGCCAGGCCAGGCCAGGCCAGGCCAGGCCAGGCCAGGCCAGGGCCAGGCCAGGCCAGGCCAGGCCAGGCCAGGCCAGGCCAGGCCAGGCCAGGCCAGGGCCAGGCCAGGGCCAGGCCAGGGCCAGGGCCAGGCCAGGGCCCAGGCCAGGCCAGGCCAGGCCAGGCCAGGCCAGGCCAGGGCCAGGCCAGGCCAGGCCAGGCCAGGCCAGGCCAGGCCAGGCCAGGCCAGGCCAGGCCAGGCCAGGCCAGGCCAGGCCAGGCCAGGCCAGGCCAGGCCAGGCCAGGCCAGGCCAGGCCAGGCCAGGCCAGGCCAGGCCAGGCCCCAGGCCAGGCCAGGCCAGGCCAGGCCAGGCCAGGCCAGGCCAGGCCAGGCCAGGCCAGGCCAGGCCAGGCCAGGGCCAGGCCAGGCCAGGCCAGGCCAGGCCAGGGCCAGGCCAGGCCAGGCCAGGCCAGGCCAGGCCAGGCCAGGCCAGGGCCAGGCCAGGCCAGGCCAGGCCAGGCCAGGCCAGGCCAGGCCAGGCCAGGCCAGGCCAGGCCAGGGCCAGGCCAGGCCAGGCCAGGCCAGGCCAGGCCAGGCCAGGCCAGGCCAGGCCTGGCCAGGGCCAGGCCAGGCCAGGCCAGGCCAGGCCAGGCCAGGCCAGGCCAGGCCAGGCCAGGCCAGGCCAGGCCAGGCCAGGCCAGGCCAGGCCAGGGCCAGGCCAGGCCAGGCCAGGGCCAGGCCAGGCCAGGCCAGGCCAGGCCAGGCCAGGCCAGGCCAGGCCAGGCCAGGCCAGGCCAGGCCAGGCCAGGCCAGGCCAGGCCAGGCCAGGCCAGGCCAGGCCAGGCCAGGCCAGGCCAGGCCAGGCCAGGCCAGGCCAGGCCAGGGCCAGGCCAGGCCAGGCCAGGCCAGGCCAGGGCCAGGCCAGGCCAGGCCAGGCCAGGCCAGGCCAGGCCAGGCCAGGCCAGGCCAGGCCAGGCCAGGCCAGGCCAGGCCAGGCCAGGCCAGGCCAGGCCAGGCCAGGCCAGGCCAGGCCAGGCCAGGCCAGGCCAGGCCAGGCCAGGCCAGGCCAGGCCAGGCCAGGCCAGGCCAGGCCAGGCCAGGCCAGGCCAGGCCAGGCCAGGCCAGGCCAGGCCAGGCCAGGCCAGGCCAGGGCCCAGGGCCAGGCCAGGCCAGGCCAGGCCAGGCCAGGCCAGGCCAGGCCAGGCCAGGCCAGGCCAGGCCAGGCCAGGCCAGGCCAGGCCAGGCCAGGCCAGGCCAGGCCAGGCCAGGGCCAGGCCAGGCCAGGCCAGGCCAGGCCTGGCCAGGCCAGGCCAGGCCAGGCCAGGCCAGGCCAGGCCAGGCCAGGCCAGGCCAGGCCAGGCCAGGCCAGGCCAGGCCAGGCCAGGCCAGGCCAGGCCAGGCCAGGCCAGGCCAGGCCAGGCCAGGCCAGGGCCAGGCCAGGCCAGGCCAGGCCAGGCCAGGCCAGGCCAGGCCAGGCCAGGCCAGGCCAGGCCAGGCCAGGCCAGGCCAGGCCAGGCCAGGCCAGGCCAGGCCAGGCCAGGCCAGGCCAGGGCCAGGCCAGGCCAGGGCCAGGCCAGGCCAGGCCAGGGCCAGGCCAGGCCAGGCCAGGCCAGGCCAGGCCAGGCCAGGCCAGGCCAGGCCAGGCCAGGCCAGGCCCAGGCCAGGCCAGGCCAGGCCAGGCCAGGCCAGGCCAGGCCAGGCCAGGCCAGGCCAGGCCAGGCCAGGGCCAGGCCAGGCCAGGCCCAGGCCAGGCCAGGCCAGGCCAGGCCAGGCCAGGCCAGGCCAGGCCAGGCCAGGCCAGGCCAGGCCAGGCCAGGCCAGGCCAGGCCAGGCCAGGCCAGGCCAGGCCTGGCCAGGCCAGGCCAGGCCAGGCCAGGCCAGGCCAGGCCAGGCCAGGCCAGGCCAGGGCCAGGCCAGGGCCAGGCCAGGCCAGGCCAGGCCAGGCCAGGCCAGGCCAGGCCAGGGCCAGGCCAGGCCAGGCCAGGCCAGGCCAGGCCAGGCCAGGCCAGGCCAGGCCAGGCCAGGCCAGGCCAGGCCAGGCCAGGCCAGGCCAGGCCAGGCCAGGCCAGGCCAGGCCAGGCCAGGCCAGGCCAGGCCAGGCCAGGCCAGGCCAGGCCAGGCCAGGCCAGGCCAGGCCAGGCCAGGCCAGGCCAGGCCAGGCCAGGCCAGGCCAGGCCAGGCCAGGCCAGGCCAGGCCAGGCCAGGCCAGGCCAGGCCAGGCCAGGCCAGGCCAGGCCAGGGCCAGGCCAGGCCAGGCCAGGGCCAGGGCCAGGCCAGGCCAGGCCAGGCCAGGCCAGGCCAGGCCAGGCCAGGCCAGGCCAGGCCAGGCCAGGCCAGGCCAGGCCAGGCCAGGCCAGGCCAGGCCAGGCCAGGCCAGGCCAGGCCAGGCCAGGCCAGGCCAGGCCAGGCCAGGCCAGGCCAGGCCAGGCCAGGCCAGGCCAGGCCAGGCCAGGCCAGGCCAGGCCAGGCCAGGCCTGGCCAGGCCAGGCCAGGGCCAGGCCAGGCCAGGCCTGGCCAGGCCAGGCCAGGCCAGGCCAGGCCAGGCCAGGCCAGGCCAGGCCAGGGCCAGGCCAGGCCAGGCCAGGCCAGGCCAGGCCAGGCCAGGCCAGGCCAGGCCAGGCCAGGCCAGGCCAGGCCAGGCCAGGCCAGGCCAGGCCAGGCCAGGCCAGGCCAGGCCAGGCCAGGCCAGGCCAGGCCAGGCCAGGCCAGGCCAGGCCAGGCCAGGCCAGGCCAGGCCAGGCCAGGCCAGGCCAGGCCAGGCCAGGCCAGGCCAGGCCAGGCCAGGCCAGGCCAGGCCAGGCCAGGGCCAGGCCAGGGCCAGGCCAGGCCAGGCCAGGCCAGGCCAGGCCAGGCCAGGCCAGGCCCAGGCCAGGCCAGGCCAGGCCAGGCCAGGCCAGGCCAGGCCAGGCCCAGGCCAGGCCTGGCCAGGCCAGGCCAGGCCAGGCCAGGCCAGGCCAGGCCAGGCCAGGCCAGGCCAGGCCAGGCCAGGCCAGGCCAGGCCAGGCCAGGCCAGGCCAGGCCAGGCCAGGCCAGGCCAGGCCTGGCCAGGCCAGGCCAGGCCAGGCCAGGCCAGGCCAGGCCAGGCCAGGCCAGGCCAGGCCAGGCCTGGCCTGGCCAGGCCAGGCCAGGCCAGGCCAGGCCAGGCCAGGCCAGGCCAGGCCAGGCCAGGCCAGGCCAGGCCAGGCCAGGCCAGGCCAGGCCAGGCCAGGCCAGGCCAGGCCAGGCCAGGCCAGGCCAGGCCAGGCCAGGCCAGGCCAGGCCAGGCCAGGCCAGGCCAGGCCAGGCCAGGCCAGGCCAGGCCAGGCCAGGCCAGGCCAGGCCAGGCCAGGCCAGGCCAGGCCAGGCCAGGCCAGGCCAGGCCAGGCCAGGCCAGGCCAGGCCAGGCCAGGCCAGGCCAGGCCAGGGCCAGGCCAGGCCAGGCCCCTGGCCAGGCCAGGCCAGGCCAGGCCAGGCCAGGCCAGGCCAGGCCAGGCCAGGCCAGGCCTGGGGCCAGGCCAGGCCAGGCCAGGCCAGGCCAGGCCAGGCCAGGCCAGGCCAGGCCAGGCCAGGCCAGGCCAGGCCAGGCCAGGCCAGGCCAGGGCCAGGCCAGGCCAGGCCCTGGCCCAGGCCAGGCCAGGCCAGGCCAGGCCAGGCCAGGCCCTGGCCAGGCCAGGCCAGGCCAGGCCAGGCCAGGCCAGGCCAGGCCAGGCCAGGCCAGGCCAGGCCAGGCCAGGCCTGGCCAGGCCAGGCCAGGCCTGGCCAGGCCAGGCCAGGCCAGGCCAGGCCTGGCCAGGCCAGGCCAGGCCAGGCCAGGCCAGGCCAGGCCAGGCCAGGCCAGGCCAGGCCAGGCCAGGCCAGGCCAGGCCAGGCCAGGCCAGGCCAGGCCAGGCCAGGCCTGGCCAGGCCAGGCCAGGCCAGGCCAGGCCAGGCCAGGGCCAGGCCAGGCCAGGCCAGGCCAGGCCAGGCCAGGCCAGGCCAGGCCAGGCCAGGCCAGGCCAGGCCAGGCCAGGCCAGGCCAGGCCAGGCCTGGCCTGGCCAGGCCAGGCCAGGCCAGGCCTGGCCAGGCCAGGCCAGGCCAGGCCAGGCCAGGCCAGGCCTGGCCAGGCCAGGGCCTGGCCAGGCCAGGCCAGGCCAGGCCAGGCCAGGCCAGGCCAGGCCAGGCCAGGCCAGGCCAGGCCAGGCCAGGCCAGGCCAGGCCAGGCCAGGCCAGGCCTGGCCAGGCCTGGCCTGGCCAGGCCAGGCCAGGCCAGGCCAGGCCTGGCCAGGCCAGGCCAGGCCAGGGCCTGGCCAGGCCAGGCCAGGCCAGGCCAGGCCAGGCCTGGCCAGGCCAGGCCAGGCCAGGCCAGGCCAGGCCAGGCCAGGCCTGGCCAGGCCAGGCCAGGCCAGGCCTGGCCAGGCCAGGCCAGGCCAGGCCAGGCCAGGCCAGGCCAGGCCAGGCCAGGCCAGGCCAGGCCAGGCCAAGCCAGCCAGGCCAGGCCTGGCCAGGCCAGGCCTGGCCAGGCCAGGCCAGGCCAGGCCAGGCCAGGCCAGGCCAGGCCTGGCCCAGGCCTGGCCAGGCCAGGCCAGGCCAGGCCTGGCCAGGCCAGGCCAGGCCAGGGCCAGGCCTGGCCTGGCCAGGCCAGGCCAGGCCAGGCCTGGCCAGGCCAGGCCAGGCCAGGCCTGGCCAGGCCAGGCCAGGCCAGGCCTGGCCTGGCCTGGCCAGGCCAGGCCTGGCCAGGCCAGGCCAGGCCAGGCCAGGCCAGGCCAGGCCTGGCCAGGCCAGGCCAGGCCAGGCCAGGCCAGGCCAGGCCAGGCCAGGCCAGGCCTGGCCAGGCCAGGCCAGGCCAGGCCAGGCCAGGCCAGGCCAGGCCTGGCCAGGCCAGGCCAGGCCTGGCCAGGCCTGGCCAGGCCTGGCCAGGCCAGGCCAGGCCTGGCCTGGCCAGGCCAGGGCCAGGCCAGGCCTGGCCTGGCCTGGCCAGGCCAGGCCAGGCCAGGCCAGGCCAGGCCTGGCCAGGCCTGGCCAGGCCAGGCCCTGGCCTGGCCAGGCCAGGCCCAGGCCAGGCCAGGCCAGGCCTGGCCTGGCCTGGCCTGGCCTGGCCAGGCCAGGCCTGGCCAGGCCAGGCCAGGCCAGGCCAGGCCTGGCCAGGCCTGGCCAGGCCTGGCCAGGCCTGGCCTGGCCAGGCCTGGCCAGGCCAGGCCAGGCCAGGGCCAGGCCAGGCCAGGCCAGGCCAGGCCAGGCCAGGCCAGGCCAGGCCAGGCCAGGCCAGGCCTGGCCAGGCCAGGCCTGGCCTGGCCAGGCCTGGCCTGGCCAGGCCTGGCCAGGCCTGGCCAGGCCTGGGCCAGGCCTGGCCAGGCCAGGCCAGGCCAGGCCTGGCCAGGCCAGGCCTGGCCAGGCCAGGCCAGGCCAGGCCAGGCCAGGCCAGGCCAGGCCAGGCCAGGCCAGGCCAGGCCAGGCCAGGCCAGGCCAGGCCAGGCCAGGCCAGGCCAGGCCAGGCCAGGCCAGGCCAGGCCAGGCCAGGCCAGGCCAGGCCAGGCCAGGCCAGGCCAGGCCTGGCCAGGCCAGGCCAGGCCAGGCCAGGCCTGGCCAGGCCAGGCCTGGCCAGGCCTGGCCTGGCCTGGCCAGGCCAGGCCTGGCCTGGCCAGGCCCTGGCCTGGCCAGGCCTGGCCAGGCCTGGCCTGGCCAGGCCAGGCCTGGCCAGGCCAGGCCTGGGCCAGGCCTGGCCTGGCCTGGCCTGGCCTGGCCTGGCCAGGCCAGGCCTGGCCTGGCCTGGCCAGGCCAGGCCTGGCCAGGCCTGGCCTGGCCTGGCCAGGCCAGGCCCAGGCCAGGCCTGGCCTGGCCAGGCCAGGCCAGGCCTGGCCTGGCCTGGCCAGGCCAGGCCAGGCCAGGCCAGGCCAGGCCAGGCCAGGCCAGGCCAGGCCAGGCCTGGCCTGGCCAGGCCTGGCCAGGCCTGGCCTGGCCAGGCCTGGCCAGGCCAGGCCAGGCCAGGCCTGGCCTGGCCCAGGCCAGGCCTGGCCTGGCCAGGCCTGGCCTGGCCTGGCCAGGCCAGGCCAGGCCTGGCCTGGCCTGGCCTGGCCTGGCCAGGCCTGGCCTGGCCAGGCCTGGCCAGGCCAGGCCAGGCCAGGCCAGGCCAGGCCTGGCCAGGCCAGGCCTGGCCTGGCCTGGCCTGGGCCTGGCCAGGCCAGGCCAGGCCTGGCCTGGCCAGGCCTGGCCTGGCCTGGCCAGGCCTGGCCTGGCCTGGCCTGGCCTGGCCAGGCCCTGGCCTGGCCTGGCCTGGCCAGGCCTGGCCTGGCCAGGCCAGGCCAGGCCTGGCCTGGCCTGGCCTGGCCAGGCCAGGCCTGGCCTGGCCAGGCCTGGCCTGGCCAGGCCAGGCCAGGCCTGGCCTGGCCTGGCCAGGCCTGGCCTGGCCTGGCCTGGCCTGGCCTGGCCAGGCCTGGGCCTGGCCTGGCCTGGCCTGGCCAGGCCTGGCCAGGCCTGGCCAGGCCTGGCCTGGCCCAGGCCAGGCCTGGCCTGGCCAGGCCAGGCCTGGCCAGGCCTGGCCTGGCCTGGCCTGGCCTGGCCTGGCCTGGCCAGGCCTGGCCTGGCCTGGCCAGGCCTGGCCTGGCCAGGCCAGGCCTGGCCTGGCCTGGCCAGGCCTGGCCTGGCCAGGCCTGGCCTGGCCTGGCCAGGCCTGGCCTGGCCAGGCCAGGCCTGGCCTGGCCTGGCCTGGCCTGGCCAGGCCTGGCCTGGCCTGGCCTGGCCTGGCCAGGCCTGGCCTGGCCTGGCCTGGCCTGGCCTGGCCCTGGCCTGGCCTGGCCAGGCCAGGCCTGGCCTGGCCTGGCCTGGCCTGGCCTGGCCTGGCCTGGCCTGGCCTGGCCTGGCCTGGCCTGGCCTGGCCTGGCCTGGCCTGGCCTGGCCTGGCCTGGCCTGGCCTGGCCAGGCCTGGCCTGGCCTGGCCTGGCCTGGCCAGGCCTGGCCTGGCCAGGCCTGGCCTGGCCAGGCCAGGCCTGGCCTGGCCAGGCCTGGCCAGGGCCTGGCCTGGCCTGGCCTGGCCTGGCCTGGCCTGGCCTGGCCTGGCCTGGCCTGGCCTGGCCTGGCCTGGCCTGGCCTGGCCGCACCCGGAAGCGGAACTCGAGCAGAGTCCTCCGGTGGTGGCGGGCCGTCCACGTTCATGCTTACCTGCAAAGACGTACAAGTATGCCTTAATCAGTACATCTCCACCCATTTATCCATCCACCTGAGTAGGAAAGCAAATAGCACCCGTTAGTCAAGAAGTGCAGTTAGCATCCCTTTAAATCCGTTTTAGTTCGAAAATACCCACTGGAATGTTACGCCGTCGGGCGATGTAATTCATTAGGGATCAACCGCCTAGATCAACAACCTTGGGGGCAAACTGGGGCGCAAAAATTCACGTTACCGAGCAACGCAAGCGTCCAACTACGTCAGTCACGACAAAACAGCAGTTCCAATTGACAGAAACTCATAGCAGTAGTCAATGAAGCTTACATGTTCATTGCTGTGAAAGGTAATGGGATCTAGCTGACGCCGTATGAACGGCACAAAGGCGGGCAGTAATAAAAACCCCTATCCATTACCATGCTCTGGACAAAATTTATTCGAAACCCAAGAATGCTAATAAAGCATCAACGATCCACGATCCAGAAGTTGCAGAATTTCTACTCAAAAAGGTATAAGCTTATCACTTTAGCTACAAAACAGAGCGCAGGAACAAAGACGACAGATTCTAAAGGTTTGCAGGAAAAATGATGCGGACACCATGCATCTATCGGATTAACTGCCTTAAACCGTACATTCACAGGCGGTTCAGGGCTAGCGCTTAACAGAAGACTTACGATATGCTCTCCACGAAGAAGAACTAAACCGAGAGAACGCTTTTCCTGGCGCGGTTGCTTTGAATTTTTGCTTTTCACAGTACGAAACTCATCGCAATCGCATAGGATAAGATTCATATGCCTATCGAAGGCTTTAAATGTGCCAACGAGCTGTCGACTATCCTGGAGAGTGCAGCGAATCCGATAGTTGATGTGCTGACTGATTTTAGCATTTTTGCTGACCGGCTAAAGCTGAGATTAATAACAAAGAATAAAATTACCATCCTCAAGCCACACCGATGACAACCTCAAGACGACACGACTTAAACGACCAATCTTGGATTCTAGTGCTTGATTGGACACTTGCCAGCCAATTACTTTAAAACAATTTTTACCAACAAATGCTGATTCACTTTTTCAAAAATAAATATTGTGAGTTTTATTTATGATTTGATACAAAATTTTGTAGACAAACTTTGTACACCGACCGTGAGGGTAAAGCACAATTGAGGGGACACGCTTCTACTCCATTAAAAAGTGAACCAATGAAATCCCTAAAAGCTCGTTAATAGTCGCGTTAATGCATGCGATTTTAACGAAAATTTTAGCATTCCGCATTTGTCCTCATAAGAGTTAAACAATCCGCATACAATAAACGCGTACAATTCCTTTGTTGTGAAACGGCCTGATGTCACCTATATATTTAGCAATTCACTATTTTACTGGTTATCATGCGCACAGTTTTTTTGTTTTGCTTTTTCTGGGAATATATTTGTGCTTAAAAATGCCGATTTTTTCGCTCAGTACACGGGAATGCTTTTTGGATAGTAAGGTTGAGGGGTATCTTAACCGTAAGAGTTACGTTTTCCGATATGACATGGCCATGTCTAAAGCTGAAAAATTTGTACAATCTCCTTAATTCCGATTTTTTCCCAATCAGAAAGCAATGGAAATCGCTTAAATACCTAGCGCATCAGCTAAGAACGCATATTTAGTTTAACTGGGTAAGGAAATGCTTGCGTTCCTAATGCAACATCTTCGTTTTTTAAATATTCTCTGTATGTAAGGGGTGAGAATGCAATTTAAGTCTGATGATGCACGATCATGGTCGCTCTTTGGATTCTGAGGCACCCTCGTCGTAACCGCTTTGACTTCGTTACAGTATTTCTTCCGTGTGCTTATTGATAAAGATATTTAAAAGCAATTAACAACAAATTCATCAGCAACCCGTCTACTATGTGGCAAATAGCTTAGGAAACCGATGGTCACTCAGGCCTTGCGACTTGATTTGACTGAACTAAATCCCCTTAGGTGAGCTTGGGATGACCTTGACACAAATTCATTGGCGGCTTCATCGGAATTAGCTCGCTTATAAATAACGTCATAGCATGCCTTTAGTAAGCATGTCCTACAAGAGTTAGTCTTACCAGTCCCAATGCCAACGAACTTCCAGGCATGAAACGCCAGCTGCATGCAACTTCCCTTTACGAACTCGTCACTGTTAGTTTTGAAAGGTACCCATTTTGCCCACGGATGATTAGAAACATAATCCTAGTTATAACGAAATCAAAACTCCAAAAGCAATACACTGCCCTTGTAGCCTTGAAAGATAAACTTGATCAACCATAGCCTTCACGAAAACGGCAATTGACAATGGCCGCTTATCCAAGCTAAAATAGTGCGACGGACACGTCACCACCCCCTTCATTAAACACTCAGTTCATTTCACTGCTGCCTTTAAACGGAGTTGGCTATTGTTACTGGAAATTTGAATGGTTAAATTTCTATGTTCTGCATTGGACAGAACTTCCAGCAGTTTTTGCAAATCCTTTCATTTCTTTTTATTTGAACTCCAAACAGTCGGGCATGGAGTTGGGAGAAATCACACAAAGCGGGGACTCGCGAATTCGCCTTCGTATGCCAGATCGGCAAGGGAGAGTCATACGCCTAGAGGTAGCATACGCGTCGACTGTTAGCCATCCAGCGTTTGGAGGTAGTCGAAGGGATGAACGGGGTTTGATGCTTCACGTAGTGGTGTGGTGCACCGCTTCTGTCTATCCCACTGACCATGTAGGCGTTGTTGTGTTGCTCAATCACCGCATCCAACTGTTCAGGGTCTGCCTCCTCGGCCAGCTCATCCTCGCCCAATGCCATGGCGGTCTCTGCAACTGGCGGGGAGAGAGGCAAGGAATAGGATTGGCGCCATCCTTTTCCCCAACTCCACCGTACTGGTGGTGAGTGTGCCCCTGTGGGCGAAAGCGGAGGCTGTGGTGGCTGCCCCTGTGGTCCTCCTGCCACACCCCACAGGCATCGACCAAAGTTATGACACGACGAATCAGGACCTTCAAAACGGAGAAGGCGGAAGAAGCGATGCCGGAACGCGGAGCTGGTTACTATGAGGGTGGGGAAGAGTAGCCCTGTTGTTGCCATGTCTGCGAACTCGCGAGAGATTATGATCGCTGTCGTATGCTGAAACATTCGTTGCCAAGTTGGGTCTGCCAGAATCTAAAAGACACGAGTTTATTCCTGTGCACAGCAAAGGACTGACTCTTTGTTCGAATGCTGGTGCCTGCTTTTAATCGATGGTCCCTTCCATCGCAATAAACATGATGCACAGGCCCAGATACCGGTTAGCCATCGCGCACATCCGCATTCAACGTCCGTTGCGTTGCTCACTCACCAAAGTTGATCAGTCGACGTCTGTTCCAAAGGCCTTGGCAACCGCTCACCTGGTCGAACACCCTGATGGGGTTGTAGGAAGCGCCTTCAAAAGTCCTCAGAAGCGTTAAAGCCTAGCTTTTCTGCCTGGTACTTTATTATTATTAACTTAATAAAGCTCATGCTTTCCTGCGTTATTAGCAATCCCCCACAATGATGATCTTCAAAAACTAAAAAAACCACTGAAATATTAAATGGCGATATGAACCATAGTAGGAATATACTCTAAAAATCATTGCAAACGTTACCATGCCTATTCAGTTTATTTCAAAAGTCCTGCTCTAACGTTGAGTCACCAATTTCTATAACCTAGAGCTCCTCTCTCCTCCAAGAGTATGGATCTAATCGATCGTCACCCCAATAGTCGATAGAGCTTGGGCCGTCAGAACGGATGGCCTTATCGATCGACGCCTGTGAGTAGGCCCGGTGGCAATTGGTGCGCTAACTAGTGCAGAGTGATGAAAGTTCCTCAAGTAGGATATTGCCTTTAAAGTACAAGATTTTACTATCTTTATAGCTTCCTTCCTATGACCCTTCAATCCTAAAACTTTGTATTGAGCCTTTGACACGACACCTTCACCGGATACTATGAATCTATTCTCCGTTGGTACAGAAGCGTCTCATCCAGCACTATAAAATATACCCTGCTGCAAAAAATGCCTCGATGCAGTTCAGTTCAAGCGACGGAAAAGTTACTTTGACTGCTTAGTGTTTTTCTGCAAAGGGAGCTTTCCCAGGGGCACACAAGTTGAGTTAAAGCTTACTTCACGATCGGGCAACTCCGCGACTCCTGGAGTAGTCATGACGGCGAGGAGGCGAGTGGCTACCAGGGGTAGGTTGGCCAGACCATAAAGAGCGCAGAGGGCATTGACAAGTTGAAGACGGTGGACCACGCGCCGGCTGTAAACGAAGGTGACGTGCTCACCAACCTCCACCTGCGTTTGCGATACCGCCTGGTTCTGATTGGTCAGTAGGCGCCGAGACAGCAGAAGGGCGACGAATATGGTCCCTAAGGTACTTGGCGCGAAGATGACCGCATTGAGGATCCACTCATAGAGTAGGAGGGTGCCGTCGGAGCTGAGAAACTGGAAACCTGATCGATAGCCTCCCACCGGGCTGCAGATTAGCTCAATATTCTCAGGAGTTCCTGGCAAGGTGATATCAGTCACCTGCCAGAAGTTTATTCCCACTAGACCTGCCACGAACGACACAAGAATGATAGCTGTAGCCTTCTGGAATGAAGGAAGGAAAATGCGTTTACAAATTTGACAGGAAAACGGTCCAACCTTTCCCACTCGTAGACAACGAACCGAGAAAAGACCACAGGGCATTTTGCACCACCACAAACGCTGGTAAGGATTAAGGCAATAGCAGGAAGCATTACGTAGGTGTGGAGGTCGTGAGATAGCATGAGCGCGCCAGGCGATGAGGAAGACAAGGAGGGCGATGGCAACACGTGTCGTGATGTCAAGACTGTGGACAAGAGGACAGAAGGCACGGACACCAATGACGCGAGAGAGAAGACGTAAACGCCAGACTCCGTCTAGGTCGAGAAGGAGGCAAAAAAAACAATGGATGAGGAGGAGTGGGCAACAGAGGAAACCGATGAGACGGAGCAGAGCATTGCCACGTCGATGATCTTGCCAGCGTCGCCATAGTGGCAGCGGAAACGGCGAAGGCGTAACAGGTGAGACGGTGTAGGCCTTGGAGGCGTCTTGCGGAGGGTGCCAGGTGAAGAGAACAGCGGCAGTAAGTGTGAGCCCGAGCAGAGATAGAGGCAAATAGATCGCTGTAGCTGAACGGTCCACTTCCAAACCAACAGGTGAGAATCGCGATAGAAATGCCTCAAGGTGGGTATAGCGTTCAAAGACATTCAGTGGTGCTGCATTATCCGCAGGGAGCACCGTCGGTAGCGGTGTTGTAGTGCTCTCGGTAGTCTAATGCAATAAGTCAAAATTAGCTTCATTCAGAGCTTGCTGTTACAACAATTCTTCCTACTAACAAGGTGAACTACGACAATTAGAGCTTGAAAATTCATGCCATTCTACTCCTCGCAGTTAGCTCGGATTTACTTCCTTAGCTTTGCGAAATTAAAAAGTGGACTGTAAAGACCTACTGATTTTCATATCATAAGAAAAAAGGCAGCAATTTCTTCCGCCTTCACATTCGTCCCAAATGCTACGAAAATGACGGAGGGGCGTATTAGGTGGACTTTTTTGTTAATTGGAACCTATGCGTCTACCCAAGTTGTCAACCGTTCACCAGTCCACCAGCCCGGATGCGCCAACTGGCTGCCGGATCAGAGTGAAGCGCCATTTCACGGCACTAGGAGCACCGACCGTGAGGGTAAAGCACAATTGAGGGGACACGCTTCTACTCCATTAAAAAGTGAACCAATGAAATCCCTAAAAGCTCGTTAATAGTCGCGTTAATGCATGCGATTTTAACGAAAATTTTAGCATTCCGCATTTGTCCTCATAAGAGTTAAACAATCCGCATACAATAAACGCGTACAATTCCTTTGTTGTGAAACGGCCTGATGTCACCTATATATTTAGCAATTCACTATTTTACTGGTTATCATGCGCACAGTTTTTTTGTTTTGCTTTTTCTGGGAATATATTTGTGCTTAAAAATGCCGATTTTTTCGCTCAGTACACGGGAATGCTTTTTGGATAGTAAGGTTGAGGGGTATCTTAACCGTAAGAGTTACGTTTTCCGATATGACATGGCCATGTCTAAAGCTGAAAAATTTGTACAATCTCCTTAATTCCGATTTTTCCCAATCAGAAAGCAATGGAAATCGCTTAAATACCTAGCGCATCAGCTAAGAACGCATATTTAGTTTAACTGGGTAAGGAAATGCTTGCGTTCCTAATGCAACATCTTCGTTTTTAAATATTCTCTGTATGTAAGGGGTGAGAATGCAATTTAAGTCTGATGATGCACGATCATGGTCGCTCTTTGGATTCTGAGGCACCCTCGTCGTAACCGCTTTGACTTCGTTACAGTATTTCTTCCGTGTGCTTATTGATAAAGATATTTAAAAGCAATTAACAACAAATTCATCAGCAACCCGTCTACTATGTGGCAAATAGCTTAGGAAACCGATGGTCACTCAGGCCTTGCGACTTGATTTGACTGAACTAAATCCCCTTAGGTGAGCTTGGGATGACCTTGACACAAATTCATTGGCGGCTTCATCGGAATTAGCTCGCTTATAAATAACGTCATAGCATGCCTTTAGTAAGCATGTCCTACAAGAGTTAGTCTTACCAGTCCCAATGCCAACGAACTTCCAGGCATGAAACGCCAGCTGCATGCAACTTCCCTTTACGAACTCGTCACTGTTAGTTTTGAAAGGTACCCATTTTGCCCACGGATGATTAGAAACATAATCCTAGTTATAACGAAATCAAAACTCCAAAAGCAATACACTGCCCTTGTAGCCTTGAAAGATAAACTTGATCAACCATAGCCTTCACGAAAACGGCAATTGACAATGGCCGCTTATCCAAGCTAAAATAGTGCGACGGACACGTCACCACCCCCTTCATTAAACACTCAGTTCATTTCACTGCTGCCTTTAAACGGAGTTGGCTATTGTTACTGGAAATTTGAATGGTTAAATTTCTATGTTCTGCATTGGACAGAACTTCCAGCAGTTTTTGCAAATCCTTTCATTTCTTTTTATTTGAACTCCAAACAGTCGGGCATGGAGTTGGGAGAAATCACACAAAGCGGGGACTCGCGAATTCGCCTTCGTATGCCAGATCGGCAAGGGAGAGTCATACGCCTAGAGGTAGCATACGCGTCGACTGTTAGCCATCCAGCGTTTGGAGGTAGTCGAAGGGATGAACGGGGTTTGATGCTTCACGTAGTGGTGTGGTGCACCGCTTCTGTCTATCCCACTGACCATGTAGGCGTTGTTGTGTTGCTCAATCACCGCATCCAACTGTTCAGGGTCTGCCTCCTCGGCCAGCTCATCCTCGCCCAATGCCATGGCGGTCTCTGCAACTGGCGGGGAGAGAGGCAAGGAATAGGATTGGCGCCATCCTTTTCCCCAACTCCACCGTACTGGTGGTGAGTGTGCCCCTGTGGGCGAAAGCGGAGGCTGTGGTGGCTGCCCCTGTGGTCCTCCTGCCACACCCCACAGGCATCGACCAAAGTTATGACACGACGAATCAGGACCTTCAAAACGGAGAAGGCGGAAGAAGCGATGCCGGAACGCGGAGCTGGTTACTATGAGGGTGGGGAAGAGTAGCCCTGTTGTTGCCATGTCTGCGAACTCGCGAGAGATTATGATCGCTGTCGTATGCTGAAACATTCGTTGCCAAGTTGGGTCTGCCAGAATCTAAAAGACACGAGTTTATTCCTGTGCACAGCAAAGGACTGACTCTTTGTTCGAATGCTGGTGCCTGCTTTTAATCGATGGTCCCTTCCATCGCAATAAACATGATGCACAGGCCCAGATACCGGTTAGCCATCGCGCACATCCGCATTCAACGTCCGTTGCGTTGCTCACTCACCAAAGTTGATCAGTCGACGTCTGTTCCAAAGGCCTTGGCAACCGCTCACCTGGTCGAACACCCTGATGGGGTTGTAGGAAGCGCCTTCAAAAGTCCTCAGAAGCGTTAAAGCCTAGCTTTTCTGCCTGGTACTTTATTATTATTAACTTAATAAAGCTCATGCTTTCCTGCGTTATTAGCAATCCCCCACAATGATGATCTTCAAAAACTAAAAAACCACTGAAATATTAAATGGCGATATGAACCATAGTAGGAATATACTCTAAAAATCATTGCAAACGTTACCATGCCTATTCAGTTTATTTCAAAAGTCCTGCTCTAACGTTGAGTCACCAATTTCTATAACCTAGAGCTCCTCTCTCCTCCAAGAGTATGGATCTAATCGATCGTCACCCCAATAGTCGATAGAGCTTGGGCCGTCAGAACGGATGGCCTTATCGATCGACGCCTGTGAGTAGGCCCGGTGGCAATTGGTGCGCTAACTAGTGCAGAGTGATGAAAGTTCCTCAAGTAGGATATTGCCTTTAAAGTACAAGATTTTACTATCTTTATAGCTTCCTTCCTATGACCCTTCAATCCTAAAACTTTGTATTGAGCCTTTGACACGACACCTTCACCGGATACTATGAATCTATTCTCCGTTGGTACAGAAGCGTCTCATCCAGCACTATAAAATATACCCTGCTGCAAAAATGCCTCGATGCAGTTCAGTTCAAGCGACGGAAAAGTTACTTTGACTGCTTAGTGTTTTTCTGCAAAGGGAGCTTTCCCAGGGGGCACACAAGTTGAGTTAAAGCTTACTTCACGATCGGGCAACTCCGCGACTCCTGGAGTAGTCATGACGGCGAGGAGGCGAGTGGCTACCAGGGGTAGGTTGGCCAGACCATAAAGAGCGCAGAGGGCATTGACAAGTTGAAGACGGTGGACCACGCGCCGGCTGTAAACGAAGGTGACGTGCTCACCAACCTCCACCTGCGTTTGCGATACCGCCTGGTTCTGATTGGTCAGTAGGCGCCGAGACAGCAGAAGGGCGACGAATATGGTCCCTAAGGTACTTGGCGCGAAGATGACCGCATTGAGGATCCACTCATAGAGTAGGAGGGTGCCGTCGGAGCTGAGAAACTGGAAACCTGATCGATAGCCTCCCACCGGGCTGCAGATTAGCTCAATATTCTCAGGAGTTCCTGGCAAGGTGATATCAGTCACCTGCCAGAAGTTTATTCCCACTAGACCTGCCACGAACGACACAAGAATGATAGCTGTAGCCTTCTGGAATGAAGGAAGGAAAATGCGTTTACAAATTTGACAGGAAAACGGTCCAACCTTTCCCACTCGTAGACAACGAACCGAGAAAAGACCACAGGGCATTTTGCACCACCACAAACGCTGGTAAGGATTAAGGCAATAGCAGGAAGCATTACGTAGGTGTGGAGGTCGTGAGATAGCATGAGCGCGCCAGGCGATGAGGAAGACAAGGAGGGCGATGGCAACACGTGTCGTGATGTCAAGACTGTGGACAAGAGGACAGAAGGCACGGACACCAATGACGCGAGAGAGAAGACGTAAACGCCAGACTCCGTCTAGGTCGAGAAGGAGGCAAAAAAAACAATGGATGAGGAGGAGTGGGCAACAGAGGAAACCGATGAGACGGAGCAGAGCATTGCCACGTCGATGATCTTGCCAGCGTCGCCATAGTGGCAGCGGAAACGGCGAAGGCGTAACAGGTGAGACGGTGTAGGCCTTGGAGGCGTCTTGCGGAGGGTGCCAGGTGAAGAGAACAGCGGCAGTAAGTGTGAGCCCGAGCAGAGATAGAGGCAAATAGATCGCTGTAGCTGAACGGTCCACTTCCAAACCAACAGGTGAGAATCGCGATAGAAATGCCTCAAGGTGGGTATAGCGTTCAAAGACATTCAGTGGTGCTGCATTATCCGCAGGGAGCACCGTCGGTAGCGGTGTTGTAGTGCTCTCGGTAGTCTAATGCAATAAGTCAAAATTAGCTTCATTCAGAGCTTGCTGTTACAACAATTCTTCCTACTAACAAGGTGAACTACGACAATTAGAGCTTGAAAATTCATGCCATTCTACTCCTCGCAGTTAGCTCGGATTTACTTCCTTAGCTTTGCGAAATTAAAAAGTGGACTGTAAAAGACCTACTGATTTTCATATCATAAGAAAAAAGGCAGCAATTTCTTCCGCCTTCACATTCGTCCCAAATGCTACGAAAATGACGGAGGGGCGTATTAGGTGGACTTTTTTGTTAATTGGAACCTATGCGTCTACCCAAGTTGTCAACCGTTCACCAGTCCACCAGCCCGGATGCGCCAACTGGCTGCCGGATCAGAGTGAAGCGCCATTTCACGGCACTAGGAGCATCCCGTGGCATTCAAGACCCACTTGTGAAAGTAAATTGTTTTGATTAGAGCCATGCGAACCTCGATTTCAAAGTCTTTGGTTCGAGGTGACGTCAGGTCCGATGATGTAAAACACTTCCCATTTCAAAAAATTTGTTCAAAAGATCGTGATGGATGCTTTTTTAGTCGACAGTCGAGGGTAGAATTTGGATGCCATGATTTTTGGCATTCAATCGCAAAAGTTTAAATATCCTTACCCATCACATGGACGTTTTTATGGGAAAAAATTGGAGACAAAGAAATGCAAGAAGCGGCTAAAATGCTCACCGCTGTAGTCGTTGGAGGGAGAGTGGTGGGAGTTGTGGTTGGTGGGCCTGCAGTGGTGGTGGTAGTGATGAGGTTGCCCAGCATGTCGTACTGTTCCTTGGTCAGCATTTTGTTCAGTGACCACCGCCTGTCTGTCCGTCCACCCGCTTGGAATGAAGCGCTCTGCATACAGATTACCATGACACACACGACCGTCACGATTTGCATGTTGTCATGGTCGGTTGCTAATTCGCTGCTCTGTGTCTAAATCAGCGCGAGTCTAACCTCGTGTGTGGATAGGCGTTAACATTATCGCTTAATCGTGAAAATTTGACCACGGCACCCAACAGTATTGACGCCTTCAAGATGAGATAGTAGCTCCACACTGATGCATTGACTGCCATTTCCAAGCCGCTTTGGCTATTTAGTGAAAATTGCGCAAATCAGAGGAGGTCTTCTAGGTCCTACAATCTGAACGTTGATATTAGAGGGATTGGGGTTAGGTTGCATCTCTGTTTAGCATCGTCCAGAGCACAGCTCTACTCAGGCACCCGTCCAAATTGCGTTTTTACAATTGATGAAAAGCAAGCTGAAATGTCAAAGCATTTACCGCTTGAGGGTCCAAATCATTTGGTAACGCGTTTGATTGGCCGATGCTAATGAGCACGAGTGCCAGTGGCTTAAGCACTTGCAGCATTGGGAGCGACTGGGCTGACCGCAATAACCTAGCACCACAAAACGAAAGCTCCCAGACTCACTTCAGCATTGTTTCACAGGGACAATTGCCCCACATCTTGGGAATAAACTTTGGACCTTCAACTGCAGACTCATCATAAGTTGAACGTTTGTCATTTGATTCAGCCACCCTGATTCCCTGACTTCGTTGGAGAGTAAAGGCATTGAAGCCAATTAAACAAGCCGAGAGCAATAAAGTCTATTCTGAATGAACACAAAAGAAGGTCGTGTAGCATCGGTACAAGTCATTTCAATCAGATCAGGAGGAAGAATGATGATTAGGGAACTTCGAGATCAAGATTACACCAAAAACAAATCACAAATTGACTACTTCGAAAACCTTGGAGCGGGTCGACTCGAGGTAAAGAGAGAGTGCCTCTGGCACAAACTCCAACTGTTGTACCAACTTCTCCGTCTCCGACAGTAGCTCTGTTAGCCTCGTCTTCATGGTCTACAAGGTGGAAGGGGAGAAAGCGACAGGATGTTTGAGGGGAAGAAAAAGGAGGGGGAAAAATAACTTACTTCGAGAGGACCCACACCCTGCTGGTGGTATATGATGTGGTAATTAAGGAGATCCACGTAAAGCTGGACACGCGCATCCATGTCCATACACATGTCCGCCAAGGAACGTGACTTCTCCAAGCACTTGAAGACGCCCTGTACACAAGTGAGAAAATTAAAAAAATAGCATCTTCACTTAAGCTAACCCTGAAGGCGCGAAAATTCTAACTGTAAGGTGCGGACACTGGAGCGACGATCATGAATGACGATGTCGGGTGCCCACTATCTCCAGGTTCAGCAATTTAAACAGATGCTAAAATCAGCTCAAAATACTTGTCGCTAAGTTGACCGAGTGATATCAATTGTAAGTGCAACCCCAACCCACTATCTGATGCGCTCCGCGCCCTTCACCGTGCCTTGGGAGTGAGGCGAGCTAATAAAATTATGCCGAATTTAGGCAATCATCTCCATCTCGAGTCCATTGAATGAATCCAAACTATTAATTGGAAAGCTTGTGAAATACCTTCTTAAAATCAAAGAAACATGAGTTAAATATGGAAGCCAAATCCAACAATGCCGTTAGAGAGCTTGATGTCATCAAAATGGGAAAGGTAAAAGTTGCGATAGAAAGCGACTGATATGCAATTCGAGGTCCAGAAATTCCAAGTGACCGCCCAAGGCAAAGTTACAAAATTGGCGTTTTGTGATTCGCATTCGATTGCTGCGGTTGATTTCGATCCCGCCAAAATATATTGAGCTTAGTCATGGAGGAAAAGGAGAAGCACAAGAAAACAAGATCAAGCGACAGTCCTGTGTTGTTAAAAGTGAGGTCGTGGCAGGAAGCAGGACCAGGGACTCACGTCAAAGTCGCTTTCGCCCGTTTCCGCTGAAGTCAAGTCCCGCTCTTCCTCTCCCAGAGCGGTGACGACAGGAGTGGGGGAGGAAAGGAGAAGTTGTGCAGTAAGGGCGACGGCGCGGCTCTGGTCTGCGCGCAGGAGGAGGAGGTTGAAGGCAGCGCGCGAGCACTGAGTCTGCAGCACACCCGCACTCTCCGCATCGAGGCAGCGGCGAGCCCGCCAAAGTGTCGCTATCAGCAACCCGAAGGCCGAAAGCTGTGCCCGTGCATCTGACAACTCCTGTTCGAAGAGAGTGAAGGCCTGAGAAAAGAACTCGTAGGCAAAAAGAGGACGCTTCTCGAATGCCACTGTCTCGATCACGAGGGTGCAGTTGAGGAAGAGACGCAGAGCGACGTCAGAGGCGTTGCAAGCGATCAACTTGGTCGCCGACTGGTGGCAAAAGGCTATAACCCGCTCACACAGACCTGCCACTACCTCCTTTGCTTCCGTATCATCTGCCTCTAACTTTTCTCTCCCTACTCCGATTATCGGCAAAAGTCGAATTGCCTAAACAAGACAGAAATCAGTCAATTGATTTAGGAAACATAAAGAAAGACGGGTCACTAACCTCGAACACGAGGGTTGGAAAGGTGGCTCTCACTACGACGGGGCCGCCAGCAGCAAGCCACTTCCGCATCTTTGAAAGAAGAAGAATCTTCTCTTCAATGTCCTCATGAGCCTCGACCTGACGACCGACCAAATGGATCGCTGAGGCCAGAAGAGAGAGCTCTTCGGTTAAGTCCTCTAATGCAGACGATGAAGACGATGGAGAAATAGAGGCGGTGGTAGAATCCTTGCGATCGACTAGAACACTGACAACAGCCAAAAAGGCATCCAAGTCGGCCTCAGAGGTGATGCGTTGATTTTTGATGACTTCAACGTCACTACTGGAGGCGCGTTCAAGTGCGCGTGCAATGAAGAGACAGGCAAAGCGGCGACGAGCCGAGACGTCAAGGAGGGTGCAGAGCTGCAGCAGTCCCGAGAGATCGAGCAGGGCTGGAAGACTTCCTAGTGCGCCTGCGTCGTTCATGTCGATAGTGGGCGGCGGAGATGTGCTGGAGGAGAATATGGCAAGGGTCGCGCACTCCACTGAAGAGCTTACCGACCGCGGAGGACCTCCAGGCCCATAGAGGGGCAAGTAGAGGAGGCTGAGAAGCTCTCGCGACAGCACTGAACCTCCCTGGATCCTGTGGAGTGAAGAGTGAACGTAAGGATGCAGACAGGAAAGGAAGGTACCTGGAAGAGGAAGAGAGGGTTTCAAGAGCCGTTGCAGCACTAAGAAGTACTCGATTGATAGTATCAGGACTGGAATGAAGGCAGATGGCCATGGTTAGGAGGGGTGCGAAAAGGCCGGGTAGATCTTCCAGAGGCAGCCCTAAGCGTGCCTCTGTCGGTGCTGATGTGTAGATTTCTGCGCGGCGACGCACCAACTGACTTAGCTCCGTGGAGAGAGACTGGAAGAGATCTTCACCGCCACTACGACTCTCCTCAGAGATACACCGCAACAGTCTGTGCAAGGAGGTAGGTTAAAGCGAGTAGGAGGATGACAAGCTGGCAAACATACCTCTCAACCAAGCTTCCAATGATAGGTTTCAGTCGAACCGCAGGCTGTAGGTGTTCACAGGCTTGCAGTAACTGTGTCAGCGTGGCTGCGTGAAACTCGTCTGGAAAGGTCTTCAAAATAAGCAAAACAAGGTACAACATGAGGAGAGGGGGTTTCAAGACTAAATGCTGGAAATAAGGCAATGTGTGACAAAGACACCTGAACAATCACATCCATGAGATACTCTTGGGCGATTACGTCATGGCATTGGATAACCTGAGTCAGGATACTCGGCAGTATGTGCTGAAAAACAAAAAAACCAATTCACTGAGACTGCAGAGCAGATAATGACCAAAAGATGGAAATGAATGGACTAACAGATCTATAGAGATCAGTGTTGATGGCTTCGAGCTTAGAGAGACGGTGCAAATTAGCCCCTACGAGGACTCGAAGGTCGCGACGCTCCTGCTCGCGTCGCTCGCGGTCGCGTGTGTGACCCTGATGCTGCATGCGCACCCACAGTTTGTTCATTTCCGCAAAGTTAAGCAAAATAAAGTTAATGCTGTCCAACACATTCGGTCTCTCCGCTTCCGCTGGTGTCGTGGCCACATCAGATGCAGTCACCTCCGCCCTCTTCCCAGGCTGCCGGAAAATACGAGCATCGACCGCAACAATCGGCACTATTGGTTAAAGGAAACCTCCTCAAGAGGGCAATGACTTACGGGGGAATCAGGGAGGAGGTTAGCGGGGATGGAGGTGAGAAGATAGTTGCGGAGAAAGAGGCCTCGCAGAGGATGCTGGACGCCCCTGCACATTTCCACCAAGTCTCGCAAAATCTCGCGGCAAGGTAACTCGCCCACTCGGATGTAGACCACGCCCACGGTTATCAAGAGGTACCTAGGGATAAAAAGTACCGAACACGCTCATGTCCTCAGGTGAATGCAAAGTGAATCAAACAGGGAAGCATCACGCCTCACGCTTTCGTACGTAAACAACATTACAACAAGGAAAATACCCAATCAGGCAAAAGAAGGACCGCATTCAACCACAAGCGTGTGCCTTAGTAGCAAAGAGAAAAAAAATACGCTTTATTAAAATGTACCCAGTATTTTCTGATCAGAGAGGAGGATTGAGTTCAAAAAGCCCAATTTTTACCAACAAGCGATCGAGACGTCTGCGCTTCCGTTGCAAAGTCTGAGAAAAGTTAGTTCAATGTCGAGGGGAATATTGGGTATTAGACAAAAGCCACTCATGCAAGTTCAGATCAGCCGAATTCATGTAAATGTCTGCAGAGCCATACTGTGCCACTCCAAAAAAAATACCAAGCCATGAGAACATCATGAGGAAGAGAGATGGGTAGTGGAATCCAGAAAAACCAGACATTCCGCTCCGAGAAAATGATTGCAAGACCCATTTATCACAGAGTAGTGAACTTTACATCTGCTCTTAAGCTAAATACAAACTTATTCCAACCGCTATAAAAGCTGTCAAGAGTCTGGAAGAGTAGACAGAAAGTTGACCTCACTAAAAATAGCCTCACTTGTTTGGCATGCAATGGGACAAAAAAATAGAGCGATTCTCACAGGCGTGGTAAAACGTTGGAGACATATTGAACAATTTCGTAAAGGTGGGGGATGGACCTTCCCTGCCTGAACTCATCAGTGAGATAAACGTCAACGATATTGAGAACTTCCGCGGCCTTAATATCTGTAACCAATTATTCGCGACACCATAGACCTTACAGAGTTCGTAGTAGGACTTTGGCGAGAGGCCAGACGTTCGTAGCCCACGAAGAGCGTTGGCGCAACAGTGTAAGCCATCCATATTCGCTCCGTTGTCCTACCAATCCAACCCGAAGTACCATTTGCTTACAAAGTACATTTTAACTGCTTGTTTCTGTTGCTCGATAGCTATCATCATCCTATCCAGCAACTTTTCGCCTTCGTTAACAATCATAGTTAGTGCACAACTTTGGAGCAGAAGGCCACCTCAAAACGCGCACCAAACTATCCAGTTAAAGCAACATTTTATTTTGAGCTTTGGGATTGCTCATAAACCGCCCGACCTTCGCCCCGATCTTAAGGTCTTTCCTTGGTAATTTTTCGTCTTCCACAAGCCAAATTTTTTTGGCCATTGATTATGCCAACGTTCAAACAATGACGGTAAATAAAGGCTTCTTAAATCCACTTATACCTAACCGTTTTCGATTATTCAACTAACATTGATAAACTAAGAGATATTCCCCGAAGGGATATGTGCAAGGTGATGCTATGAATCCTTACTAGATCCGCTAATTGATAGCCATACATAATCCACTTTTGGCAGAAATTTAGTTTCGAGATATCAATTTAAAGTAGGCATTTCTTTCCCGCGGATAACCCCTAGCAAAGGGCATGCTAAAAAATTCTTGATGCGACTTGATTACATTATTCGATGAGATTAAGTAGCTGCAAAATTATCTTTCATGTTCACACATGCCTAGAATTCGAACTGAAATGTGTGGTAAAGTTATGAGCGATTCCATGTGATAGGGAATGCTCCAATATCCTAGCAGTTACGATTTTACCAAACAATTGCCCAGTGAAATGTTTTTATGGCGTTTATGGAGACCAGATAACTACCTAGAGAATTAATCTGTTTTGGTTTAAAACTAGGGGAAAAAGCAGACACATTTGATAAAAATTGCCAACATTAGATATGAAGTGCACCTGCGTAAATATTCTCGATAATGTGGAACAAGCTGGAGGTTTGGAAGGATTTGTCGTAAAGACGAGAATACTTTACATAGCCTGTTCCCTTCGGGTTGTTATTGGAGATTATTCATTTTAAATCACCTGTGAAATCTCCATGGGGCTCGAAGGTTGCTGAAATTGTTTTGATATTAGATAATCTTTCTGCACTTCTCAGATCAGCGTGGAACCATCAGTAAGGCACTAGAGGGAAACTTTTCCGTATTAAGACAAATTGGATTGCCAAGAGCCATGACATGAGAAATCTACACCAGTGAGTGTAATCTGAATGTACTCCCCTATGGAATTTCGTTGGGGTTGCATCTGGTTTGAGAGTAGTTGCTGTCAGGATCACTTTTCCTACAGCATTTCACACAGAGATGTGGTCTGTGGCCTTAAATTTTAGGTGTTTCACTTAAAAGATGCCATTCCTTTAGTGGTGTATCTGCTACACTCAGCTACGGAAAATGACGAGCTACGACTCGCTCTCGTTGGCAGAACACTTCTAGGCCGTATTCTCGGGTATTCACCAGGTTGACCGGTGAATACAAGTAGAGAGTGTCGTGCAGAATCAGTCCACACTGTCGGTTGCTCCCGATCTCCTTGTTTGTGTTTATGTGACTAACGTGGCTAGAAGCTTTTTCAACTGCCCATATTATTAGAAGTGAGATTCTCTCCACTCTCTGGCGCACACTTAATTCGTTCTTAAATTCATTCTCAATGGAAGTTCAGCCCACTGTAGGACATAGGGAATGAGGCGGGTACGATGTCTTGGCTTAGCGTTTGCTAAAAGTAAGCGCAAGCCTTTGGACGTTGCAGAAAGTAGGAGAAATTGACATTCCTCGGAAGGTGGGTGAGAAGTTGTTTCTCTGCTGCACTGTAACCTAAGCAACCACTCATCTCACTCCCTCAGATGTGTTCATTTGGCGCGCCCTAATCTTTTACAGCCTCTAGGTTAAATAAATAGTACGATTGGGAAGGCAGTGGCTCCAGACTTACTTCCAGCACCCCTAATACCATCGCACCCACGACATCCTCAGCAGCCCATCTCAGGGAGAAGGAGAGTTTATTCCAGGCGACTACTCGACCTCTAGCACTAGGCTATACACTGAATTGTGGGTAGAAGACAATAGAATGCACGACCTTTGCATCAGCTTTGCGCAGTTATGAAGCCCTGAAGCTTGCTTTCTACAACTTTTTTGACTCCACGAATTATGAAGCTTTTCCAGAAGTCGGTTATTGGAATTTTCATCCATGCGTAGACGTATGAATCCTGTAGCACCGGAATCGACATCTCAAAATTTACTCTCGGACGTTGACCTTTTTTTACCTGCATGGAAATGTCCAACCTTGCTTTCCCAATCTCCACTTTGTTAAAGAGCTGAAATAAGCAAAACGGTGGAGGCCAATAACAAAATACCGAGTTAACTGATAGAACGAAGATGTTGGAATAGCTTCAGTTTTTTGAGCGTTTTTGCTCCAAAAAATGGGGCTTCGATGTGGGGATGGGCTATTCGTTTGGAAGACATCCGCGATGATTACAATGCTCAGAAATGATGAACATGGCACAGAAATTCAGAAAATAGACTTACAAAAATGGGAGGAGATATTATCATGTCGGTTATGTTGAAGCAAGTACCAAAGGTGTAAGTCAATTCACCATTCAGCAGAGTCTCGTAAAAGGAAATCGGACAGGAGCGTTCAAACCCGTCAATTGATGATATGTGAAATTTTTTAGCATTTTTTACTAAGTATTCTGGTACATCCTTCAAAGTGCTATCAACTATGGAATCAATGGTGGAGCCTGGAAAGACTGTCACCAGAAGGAAATGCTCGACTCACCATAGCCCAGAATGGAGACCGGCAAAAGCGCCGACAAAAGCAGTGTGCCTGCGAACCAACAGACCTGCATGATAGAGGAGAGGAGTTTTGTCTCACTTTATCGGTGGTGCGATTTATAGCCTTTCTCTGTAATGCTGTTGAAGCTAATTGGTATGGAAGAGTTGCATCAGACAAGAAAACTGGTGCAACTTGGAGGTCACTTCGGATGGCGCTATTATCGTGCCTTCTTGATACGCACTGTACATGAGTGGGAGGCACTACAAAGGCATAAATTACCTCTCGGCTGAAGAAGATAGGAGAAAAGGTAAGTAATTTCTAAAGCACAGCCAATGAAGAATATTAACAAGGTACCACGAAAATCTTCATCAGCACATTTTAAGGCCTCCGACATTCTATCCCTAATTGAGCACCCATCCAGAATGGTCGCCGATTTGGGTATAGTTATGAATTAGGCCTTCAAACAGATGCCTCCTTTCGTTCCAACTATCGTTTTATTTTTTTCACTCGCGAGCAACCATGCTGCAACCACTTCTCCAAAAGCGGATTTACAGATTGCTGTAAGCGCAGAACAAAGTCGCCCAACTTGCAATTCTCATTTATTTGTCAACAGCATTGTATGTCGACTAACATCTATCTAGAAAACACCGCCAGATGTGTTGGAAAGAGAAAAGGTGAGCCTAATATATCCGTGGGTTAAGCCTGGCTGCTAAAGCTTCAGAAATGTTAATCCCACACCAGTGGTGGGAACGAATGAGAGGAAAAAGTGCTCATGTTTTAACCTCTGCACCGCCCTGCTAACAAGCATCGCAACAGTCAAATTATTTGAAGAAGAGGGCATCTCGTGCAATCGCCTGACTCTAAGTGATTTGTCGTGTGCCGTAGCGGTCGGCAGAAGCTGCTCGAGTTTGAGGCGTTCTTCCAGCGGGCGTGAGAGTGGGAGTGAGCGATGGAACGGGCACGGGGTGGTTTAGCCAAGGACAGCCCTGAGGGCCCAATGCTCACTTTCAATTCTTTTTTGGCTTTACCCACTACCATACCTTTTAAAAACGCAGTTGTTTAACGTTTGAACGCACGCTCTTTCGCTCTTTTATGTAATTCACAAACTGAACTACGATGTTCACTGGTCGGAAGAATGAAGTGTAAGTTGAGCTAAAAAATCCTCATAGCACTTATAATACAGGATGTCTTGGCTCCCAAGACAAAAGACTCTGTTACGACGGTTTATCCCTACACTTTTGTCGCCTTTAAGCCCAAAGAAGTACCTAAACATTCCTCATCTAATCTTTCACAGTTGGCGCTTTTAAATGTCTGTCCGGGGGGTTTGTAGCACACAATTGTAAACTACCAGTCAACTCAAGGAGGAAGGAGGGTGGAGGAGAGGAGAAAAATGCTTGTAGAGATGAGAACAATGCTATAAGTTAATCAGCGCAGAAAGGTACCCCAACGGGGGGATTATTCATCGCCGCTGTTGTTCAGAAGCAAATACAGAAGGTGTATGATATCGCACTCTTGAAAAGGTTTTCATAAGTCAAGAAAGCAAGATCGTACTACATTACCAGCTTATCTTAAGCTAACGGTGTCACTATTTACATTAACGATTCAACCTTGTCACTAGGAGCACTGTCAATTACGGAGTTCCCGAACAGACTTAAAAAAATTTTGATAAATCAGGGGATATTTGACTTGCGATAACACACAAAAGAGACCGAGGCAAGTGCCAGTAGAAGCACATGCCTTTGAAAGGACAGAAGTGCATGTCGAAGGACTGGTGGTCTACTTTGTGTCGGAGTCGCAGAACGTCGGTTGCGTTGTCGTCGAGAATGAGTGGTTCGTGATACTTATATCCAACCGGGTGAGTCTTGGTCAATGGGAATGCCTCGCCACTCTTAGCCATTCTTACGTCGGCTAAGCAAATGGAGTGGCCTGGAGGTCAAGGTGGGTGCCACCACCACTGTTTGCGCCTGTTGTGTGAGATGGGAGAAGCATCACCCATTCCAATTTCCCTCTGCCCAAGATGAGGTGCGTTAGACTGTGCCAAATTTCAAGAAAGTCAGTTGGAGTGGAAGTCATCAAGTAGATCGCCTTTTCCAACCAAGTACCACAAAATAGTTTGACTGTGACTGAATAATTAGACTACTCCTAACTAGACGTAGGAGGTGCCACCATGGGCACCAACTTGAAGTCAAAAATGCTTATTAATCAGGCTATGAACTAAATCGTTTGGCTCTTTAAGCCTATATTCATGCCGATGGAGTAGATGCCTTCCCGACGCCCCAATGGGACAAATCGGATTACATTCGTTGAGAGATCCTTTGTAACAGATGGCGCATCTATAACTGAGCCTTCAGTTGCGGGTTGTGGATAAAAGTTTACTTACAAAATTCAGCAATTAACGTAACATAGACTACAACAGACAGCGTCAAAGGCGTTGTTTAAGGCTCTACTCTAGCAAGCAAAGGCTTCGAAGGAATGGTATGCCATGACGACGAATCTGATTGATCACTGGTGACTTTTAAAGCAGTCACGTCTTATGTTAAGAGACTATGGTGTGACTCAACATGGTTAGGCTGTTACTACCCTTCATGTTTAGTATCCTCCGGCGATGCAAAAAGGAATATGTATGTAGTCGGCGACCATATGTGATTTTTTGGTTAAAGTGCTTATTATAAGAACTTGTAAGGGCTGATTTTTCTTATGACAAATGCAGCGAAATCTCACTTTGATTTTCACTTCAATCACACTCTCTAATTATTTTTTATTGGCCAACAGAACACTTGAGGCTGTTGGCGTTAGTAAAGCTAAGTTGAGCGACTCAAATGAACAAGAAATGTATCAGCAACCAACGCATTTGAATCACTTATAATACATCATGCATTGATTTGGCTTGTTTAATAAAACGGATCTAATTAGGTACTTTATACAAAGTGAATCACTGAATTAGAATCCCATGATCATTTAAGGACGGCTATTTACATCGCGCAATTAACAAAATGCGTTTTGAGACTAGCCGCAAAAGTTAACTTCTTGTATGCATAACGTAGTAGAGCTCCAGTTAGGTTGAAAATGTGTTTAATTCAAGTGCTCACATGGCATCCGATATTACCGCAACGTTTCAGAAGGGCACATCTATGAACACCATAGGGCTTGGACGCAGAGAACAGGGATTGGAAACAAATTAACATGTTCTAAACTTAGTTTGAATAACCGAGCTAAGCGTTGCGCCTTTCCTTTTGCACAATGGATATTTGTGAGTTCAGTATTTGCTCGAAGTAACAAATATTTGCGGGAATACGCTTGCAGACTGACCCTCTCCCGAATTGTTTACATCATTGCTAGCGTTTGTAACAATGAATGCAATTTTTATCTATTTGCACTATTTGACTAGTGTGTTTTCTTTAAGCAAGGGATAGAGGAACGGCCTCTGCTGACCAGGCATTCCTTATCTCAACTCTTGGTGATGCACTTCGCGAAGGCCTGGCCCAACTTGTCATTAAGGACCCATCTGATCCGTTAGTCTTTCTTGCAGGATTCCTTAAATCATATTCAGTAAAGCGGACCACCCCGGCTACTGAACACTGCCCTCCTTCTGGTTATTAACCAACAATACCGCATGTAGGTCACAACGACCACCCCCCACTTATAGGCACTGCACAAGTACAGCACTCCTCCCTCCGTTAACACCTTGAGTAAATCCACACATGCTCCACACCCTCGCTAATGAAATTGCAAGACACCTCCAAGCCGGGCGCATGGACTGCCATGTTGAAAGTGTCAAAACCGTTACAACCCAACGCCTGTCGTTCTAAAATAAATTGCCAACCGACTAATCTTCACATTCTTGTGGAGTTAGAGAAATTAGCTAGGTGCATTGTTAAAAGAATTGCGTGTCGAAGCAACAAAAGGCTACCCAGGGACGCCACACCAACAAAACAAGTGAACCCCACATTGAGTGAAGCAAATAATGAAATAAAAAGCAGAAGAAAAAGCGGTGCGCAATTTTGTAACCTATATAAAATAAGTTTTCCGCACAAGAAACTACATCACGTCTACAGGAAGAGGGAGTTAGAATGATTTTGACGATACCGAAAGCAGCAATAGTGCCAATGAATTTAACCAAAGGCAGGTACCGACATCAGCGATAGGGTGGGAGAAGAATTTCGGTAGTTCCAAAAATGAAAGAGAGGGGGGGGGCAGGGAAACTAGGCGGACTCAGAGACCAGCATAATTCACACGCGCCACGTTGCGTTGCGAGCGACGACAGCTGGAAGGCCCAAAGGGCAAGACAATGAAAGGAATAATTTGCTATTCGATGCCGAACTACAATCACTCAATCTGCCAACGTAATCCTGAAGACCTACCCGAGAGAACCAAGAATGGCGCTCGAGGTTTCAGTCAGCTGATAATGAACATAAAAAGGAAAATGTAAAACACCAAACATCCCGAAATAAATAATTAACGCAACCTGTAGGTTATGGAGGCACCACGGCTTTGCAAGAAGTTACATTAAGAGTAGACTTCAATACTATCATTAAATTAAAGCGAGTGGCATTGCATGCAGCGCATTTGGACAAAATAGAGCACATAAAAGAGAAATGATGAATTTCCCGGCGAAACATAGTTCTTACTTTCGGAGGAGTGACAGGTTTATGGCATTTGCCTGTCTTTCCTCCTCTGACCACAGCAGAAATGGCGGTAGTAGTGGAAGTGGAGGAAAAAGACACGTCTTTCCCCCCATCCCCCTGACGACGACGGCAGTGGCGCGGGGCAGAGCCGCTGAGAGGCGAGGTAGTTCGTCGGAGGTCATGCCTGGACCTTGACGGCGAGGATCGAGTTGGCTTCCGCTGACGCTTGATTCTCCCAAGGTGCTTGAAATCCGATGTATATAAGGTTCCAAAAGCGACAGATGCAATCGAAGCGTTGCCCAGCTGGCTCTTTATCTCCCCACAACTTTTTGAAGCGCCAGCTACTTCGCCCATCTATGTTAAAAGAAAATTTATTCAAATACACTTAACCCCAGGCAATTTCCGACCTCTCCTAACGATAGGCAGGAAGGCTCATCCAGTAGTGGGGTGACACAAATGCTTTCTTCCCCACCATGAATCTGCCCTCTCCGAGAAGACGCTTTCGAGACATCCACCTCCGACGTGTTAAAATCCATGGAGGCGGAAGATTCTTTAGCACATCTTTTCATGCGATGAAAACTAGGGGGAGTACCGCTGTTTGCATTCATTTCGCTCACAGATGATCTAACATTGAAGCTCGACGGGCATCGTAGAAAAATTCGACGCCTACAAGAACACTGAGCATTAAACAACATTAAATTGAGGGAAGGACAGATCCGGA
This sequence comes from Taenia crassiceps, assembly GCA_023375655.1. Lineage (NCBI taxonomy): Eukaryota > Metazoa > Platyhelminthes > Cestoda > Cyclophyllidea > Taeniidae > Taenia > Taenia crassiceps. Next base: position 4,709,449 of record JAKROA010000005.1, on the reverse strand, counting down.
AAATCCCTATAACTCTTACTGAGATCCAGGAGAGCCTGTCAACCTAATAAAGTATCTTTGGCGATTTTCATCCGTCTGAAACATAGATGTCTGAGAATTGTCTCGAAGCCCAGCACCATCGGAACATTCTGTCCCCAAAAGTGACGACATCTTCGAAGGGGCTGGTGGAGTGCGAGGAATCCTATCCCTACTGATGAATGGATCGAAGGCCCCATCTTCGAGCGTCATTTCAAACAATCAAAACGCGCTCCGTCAGCAGGCCAAAAATAAATACAATGAAGATACTGACTTGAATGTTGGTAACTATATTACTTACATCACCAAAATAGCAGGATGTAGTCGAAAAAGTTAGTCTTGCTTAATTTTGTCTTTTGATTTTCGCAATTGACAAATGCGTACTAGGAAATAGCAGACTTTTCTGTATTAAAGTTGCTAAATCAATGTGAAACTCCTGCAATAACGACCTTTTAGCAAAAGAGGCAAACATTATACTAAGTCCGTCACTTTGGTCGCCAGCATGGAAGCTGTTCTTAGTACTAAGTAGGAAATAAATCCTTCGGATGGAATCACATTCAAGGTTTCCCAAAATTTTCCTAAATTTCCAAATAATCTACATGGGATTTATGCGTAGCTTTGCAGATAAAATCTATGCAAATGCTGTATTGATAGGCAGAAGGAAAATTCATTTTAGGCTTCGTCCTTTTCCATAATGTGCCCCAAAATTTATTGACAGAGACAATTTGTTAATAGGTCTCGAGCATCGCAGTCCAAATTTATTTACCCAAGGCAGCCGTAATGCCATATTTAACGTCTTAGGACTTTCTTGAAGGCAAGAGAAAGCATAACACTAGGGCAGACCAAACAGAGGATTCGTGGCAGCTGACATGGCCCTGAGGCCAGCCCTGTCGACTTGGACAGTATGGCCACCTATGTGTCCACAACCAAAACCGGCGTCAAGCAAACAAAGTGTCACAGCCAGTGCATTCCCTTTGAACTACGCTACGACTGTAGTATTACATAGTTTCTCCCAATCTTTGAGCGCCATCCCCGACATTTCCCGTAATAAATCTCCCGCGTCAGCCACCACAACGCGGTCAGGGCTGGGAGGAACACACGAGCTAAACTTGTCGATCATCGAATATCAAGCTCAACCGAGGAGATGCTTGACATCAACATCACTAATCCCTCTTAGCAGTTTGAGAGGATCTGGAGTTTCGTCCGGTTTGCAAACTGAATTCGGAGTAAGGGGTTCCGCCGGCCTTCGGCATATCTATGGGGAAACATGGTGACATCGGTGTCCTTAAGCAGATATGGTAGAGAAGTCTTCGAAATTAAAGTTTTGCAGGTGGTTCACGACTGCTGTCACTTCCGTTGTTGACAATTTTCTTGCAGAACACGAAGATGGGCATATGCTGAAGATGGACGTCATTGACAGCCCGTCTATTGTGGGCTGTCGGAGATTCTCCCATCTGTATCGCATGCACTTACTCCGCGTCGCCAAAGTTTGCCATATGTAGTGTACATCGGGACAGAAATTCCTTAAAGCCGAGTCCGCTATTCGCTGGCACCGGTGCAGCATCTGCAGACTTCCTTAAAGTCAAGAGAAGGCACACTAATAGGGTTACTGGCATGGTCCGGAGGTCAGCCCACCCTACTCGGGCAATGTGGCCATCTAAGTGTCGGTAATCAAAACCGACTGTCAAACAATGTTTTACAGTGATAGTGCATTACCTAGTACCGTTACATTCGTTCAGGCTCTATGAAGATGTGTTTACAGCGATGAGCTTAAGAAGGTTACGAAGAAAACATGCGCTGTCCTCTTGTGTTGGTGACAATAAGACTCATTCCGCTTTGCTGTTGTGCTGGAAATGATGCTGCTGACGTACAGAACACGCTGTAGAGGCTACCGGCATGATCTCCTTCCATGTTTCTAGTGCTTTGTGGGCTTGGCCACCGATTCTGTTCACGGTCGACTGGAGAGCGATATTGCCCTTGCCGGGTGAACTAGCCTTTGAGCCCCAAATCCTTTCTCTTTGCTGATTATACGTGATCTGCCCAAGTGTCATGCCTTGCTTTTCCTTCAAGTTGCTTTTAGCATTGCAAATGGTCTGCTAAGTGAAGCAAGGCACTTGTCCTCCTTCCCTTCATTGGCCCGTCACCTGTTTTACTGTTTGAGTAGTGTGTAGCGTTCGGCTAACAGATTTCAGACTGATTTTAGATTATACACAATACTTTGCTGCTTTTGGTAGCCCTACTGGTGGACACTAAATTATTCCGTGGCAGTTGTATCACTCATAAATTTGTCAAGGCCACGTAAGCCATGCCATCCACGAGAACTGGGCTGTACGGGTTAAGTGGCGAGCCATTCGATAAGACCGGGTGAACTTTAACATAGAACGTCTGCTGTGGCCAATACCGGCTAGGTGCGATCTGCCTCAATTGCACACAATCAAAAGCACCTTAAACTTTAGAAGGTAAGATTTTGCCATTAATAGAAAAAGGGATGCATATGTGCAAATGAGTCGCCATTGTTTTTCTCAATCGTTTGTGTTAAACCTTCACAGATCCAGACTTTCACATCGCAGCTAACCGGACTCCAGTAATCTTTGAGACTTGGCATGTTTTTAGGCCGCGAGGAAGTGGTATGCTCTTTCAGCAGGGATGGACGGACAGTGTCGTAAAAGGAATTGAAGAGAGTGCCATGGCACCAGCACAGGGAGACTGAAAAACTCGACATGCAGTGCCACCAGTGCAAAGGTATTCTGCTGGTGTTGGCACTCCTCTCAGTGTCCTCCTCGAATTACGGTGAATCCATTATTCCCGTGCTTTTGACTAACGCTTTGCAGGCTTCCTCATGGATTCCTTCGTTGATTGCGCAACAAAGGATCTACCAACCTACGTAAAGCTGCGTGGCAAACAATTTCACTTTGAACATATTGTAAACCTCGTTTCCTCGTGCCAGCTCTCCCGGCAAAAGACTGCACACAATGGTTGAAGCCAAACGAAAAGAAAAGCGATTGCAATGTCTTTGGAGGGTGTAACCTCATTAAGAGGCCAATACCTTATCACCTCATCATTGTTCTTGAAGTCTTCAGTGGATAGACATCAGGAAGTTTCGCGGTGTCGCGCCCACAGACAACCAATGGTACTGCTCTCTGACATTCTGACTGAAGACTCGTGAACGAAAATGCTCGCCTACCACTAGGAACGGTAGAACATAAAAAGCGCCTATTTCAAAGTTTAGTATTGCCATAGCTGAGGATTCCAGTTTAGGTGTGGCTTAAAAAAAAATAAAAGCAACAGTCTGACATTAACCTCGCTTGCATACTAGCCTGCACTACGTTCATTCCCTCGACCAGTGCCTCGCCCTCTTTACAATGCGTTTTTGCCCTATTTTTCCCTTCTGGTGGATGTAACAATTGACCAACTAAACAACGAGAATAATAAACGGCCACGTCTCCAGTAAGACCAGTGCTAAGGCCCATGACCTCATCGTAAACTACTTGATAAGAGGAAACATTGCCGCGATTATAGACGAGTTCGTTAGGGTAGATGAATGTGAGATGCAACCCCACGAACGAGCGAGTTGGTTAACAAAATGAGGTCCATAGTTTCTTTGTACCACCTCACCGATAATCGTTCTCCGCCGCAGGCTAAGCTAGGAGGTGAGGGCAGAGATAGGCTTAGGTTTAGAGTGAGGGTGTGTGTGTGCATAATCTGCCGACCAATTTTGCCCTTCCAACAAAACAACCAATCACAATCGTCCAATGGCCACGATAATCAATCAAATTGACGAATGCATACACGAATCTACCGCCATGGAGTACGTACGACCCTCTTGTCATGCCGTCACTCACTGCTATGTGCCACGCCTCGGCGCGTGCCGCCCAGTGATTACGTTAACTGGCTCTGATCTCGGCCAGGCCCAATGTGCAGGGCACATTCAACTATGGAAAGGGGAACATTCGAGTGCCCCTGCGTGTGTCCACTATGTTTTTATTAGTGAATGGCAGTGGTCCCCTTGCTCGTGTAGGTCTTGAACGAGAGTTTGCGTGTCACTTTGCTGCATGAACTATCATTGCGGGTCGATTGGGGGTGCTTTCGCCTAACTCTCCGGTTGCTGAAGCAACCCATTTATCTATTGTTTAGAATGAACCATACCAGTTGTGGTTTTTGCTTACGAATTGCCTTGCTTTTGGCAAAACCCCTTCTGACCCTCCCTCTCTCTCCTCTCCGCTGAGTGCCTATTTGCTTATCCAGCTATGCTCCTGACCGAGAGGCCGACAAGTCATTTATCTGTACAAATCAGTACTAAGCCCCCTTTCTACCCGTCTTCTTCCTTCTCCATCCCACATTAGCAGACGCATAAGATGGGTGCCTGGAATGTGTACGCCATCCACCAGTCTATTGTCTTCATGGGTTTGTTGAAATTGCCACATTCTTGCGAATTGGAGGTGCTTGATTTTTTAGGGATCTCGAAACTAATCCCTCCTTTACATCCCACCCTTCTACCTCTCCCTTCCTCTCTGTCTTCTTTCCTCCAACTCTCTCTGATTGCCTTCGTGGCGCGTGTTTACAGTGCTCACCTCTGACTTTGAGCGCTGCCATCACTAAGTCGATGAGTGGTTGGGTGAGTGGTAAGGCTCTGTCGGGAGATCAAAACAGTCCAAAGGTGGGTATGTGCAGGATTAAGTGTTCAGTACAATTTGTTCGCTCCCTGCCTCTGAAACTTTGTCTAGGATCTTGACGCTATCGTCCAACGCTCCATAGGCCAAGCCATTGTGGCGATTTTACGCTGTACAAGACTTCGTCTCCCCTCCTTCATCTTGTCGGCTCAACAACCGCACTCCAGTATCGACGGTCTTTGTGCACTTTTTCAATCGTACAGTTTCACCCAGTAGTTGTGGTTGCATCGTCTAATTAATCTTACGACTCAGTCCCGTCAAAGAAACCACAAACTTCTACTATCCTTCATTACCTCTGTTGTTTTAAATGCAGACCATAGTCTTGTTAACAATGATTTGGTTGTGAGCAATACACGCTGTACGTTCCAATAACGTAAACAGCCAAGGGTGATCTGAATGAGAATCAAAGTTAAGGAAATAACCGACACTGGCACCACCAGTATGGTTACTGCTTTGTCCAAAGAGAGAAGCAGCTTGGAGGTGGCGTTTGGAAGCTGACAGCCTCTTCCAGCCTCCCAAGCAGAAAGAGACCGCACCCGTGCCTCCTCCTTCGGCCAAAAGATTGTCCCACTTACAACGATGAAAGGCATTGATGGAGGACACGACTGTAGCGAAAGGCTTCGCCCCTCCCAGTGACGCCGCATGTCGATGACAATCACGAAGCAGCATTCACGGATAGGGCAGGCAAAATCCACCCAGCGGCCGCCACGCAGACGACACACACACACACACACACGAACCACCACCCACTGAATGTGTGTTCGTCCCGGAATTGTACAGCCCCATTGTCGTAGCATGATCATGTCATCAAGTTGGGTGAAGTGGTTGTGTTCAATCAGCACGAATCCAGTGACAAACACATAACTCTGAGATTGAAGGAGTAATTATGCCCCTTTAGTGTATGAAAGCCGCACAAAACTACCCAAAATGGTTGCCCTAGGTAACGACCACGTCTCTTGACGACGAGAAGCTCGTCGCACGCTTCATGACCTGCAACGATAACTTCAGGAGTTTCTGCCTCATCGTCCACACCTACCACAATCTACTGCGCTACCTCCAACGCCTCCAACGCTACTGCAACCCATTCACTTCCATGGTCCCAGTGCTGCCGGCAATCTTTGAGCAAGTCTACCCAAACTGTCGACTAATACGCCAGCTTCGAATATTGTAGTCCAAAATTTGTGCTTGCCCGAGGGCTGTTTTTCATTGTAGGCTTCAGTAAGACAAGAAATGACCGGACTGACAAACATCCACCTTTATTGAGCATTTAGGAGACCAGATATGGTAGTCTATTTTATAATAGCAAATACAACCATTGCCATTTTAGTCTATTCTCATTGATACACGAATTTGTCCACTCAAGTTGCACGTCATGTCCTGTGTGCAGAGGCACACTTTATGAGGTCTGTTTTCGGTGTTTAGAGGAGAAGGGAAAATCTCTACTATTACATTGCTGCTTTTGCCTCCTTGTGAAAAAGAAACTGCTTTGCGTGTCAACAGTGCAACGCAGCGTCTCTGACCTGCAGCCAGTCAATGCATCACGCCTGGAAAGCCCACGAGAGCGACTTCACCAACTACCAGCAATGCTACCGGTTGTGCATGCACCCCTACTCGATAGAATACAGCTTTGGTGATAGTTCAGCGTTGGAAGGATCTGGCTTCCACCAATACAAAAAGCGCCTGACTGTAATCATGTAATTATCATTTTGTAGCTTTTTGATAGGACACTGTTGCACGCAATAAATTTTCCATGGATAGAGATGAAGCACTCTCCCACTTACAGAAATTAACATATTCCGATCCTCAACTTGTAAACACAACATGCAGAGGTTCTTCACATTTCCCATGTTTCAATCCAAGCAAGCCTTTCTGATTCTAGTTCCACAAACAATGTCTTGTAAAAAATACCATCGCAAATGACTACATTGTGGGGCTGGATGAATGGGAGTAGAACGCTTACAAATTACTTTTGCTGCTTATTCAGACAACAGACCATTTAGGTGTCATCACTCCAATGCATCAATTGCGTGTGAAGGCAGCAAAATAACTTTATGGAGCTGCGCTCTCCCTAGCTTTGGAACGTTCTCCTTATTTATCCCAGTACGTCAACTGCTACCCTCCACCCAGTTGGCCTACCTGACTCTATCCTCTTGTTTACACTAACTACTTGTTTCTTTTGCCTCTTGTAAAGCACATTTCCCGGTAGTCATTGGAGATAAAATCCTACCTCTCTCTCATCCCCCTCTTCCCTTTCACCATTCCGACCATGAGAAGGCTGTATGGGTTTTGACATCTTTATTATCAGCACAGCTGGAAAATGCGGTAGCGAGGCCGAGGTGGTTACAACGTTGATGGTGTCTCCCGCTCCACAGAGCAACCGCGTTGGCCCACATCCTCATCTAACCTGGTCTTCCTCGGTCCTACTACTACTACTACTACTGCTGCTACTACCACTCGCCTTGGAAGACATTTCTTTTGCACTTAAGGTCAATCCTCCATCCACCTCGTAGGCAATGCAATACTAGCCCCCCTAGGATTGGACTTGTGTTCACCACTGTCCTCACTAAAACAAGCACATCATCAAGGTAGGTTATATGATGTTTCGCAAAGTCCACAATTAGTGCTGTCCGCATTAGGTGTTCGGAGGTGGCCCATCCCCCATCCTTTCTCCCCTTGCCTTTCGTCTACTTCTACTTGCCAGCGTTGCGATTTTCAATTTAGCGTGAATAAACCCTTCAATTCAAGTGGAAAGTTATATATATGGCGGCCGATTGGCGGTCCGTGCACGTAGGAGACAGCGGTGTCAGGCCCACTTCCTGCCTCTTCCTCATCACCACCTTGTGCACCCGACTCGCACCATTAGTTTTCATGGTGCGTAGCTTTGCCACGATTAATGCTGACCAGATTGTCGTTGTCCTCATTTGAGAGACAACAACCCCTATTTGGCAGTGTACCTCCGAAGGAGGAGTTGCAGACTCACAGACTACTCCTCTACATCCTCGTCAGGCTTTAAATCACCATGCAATAATTCTCTCTACTCACCGACTGCTCTCGCTGCTCAATGACGACGGGTTGGCCTTCTGTCTCGTAGCATGACAGAGAGACAGGTCCCTTCTGTATAAGCGCGCACACGATAAGTGCATTGCATGGCCGCTGAGCATGTAAGAGGGCGTTTAACCAAACAACTTTCACCCACTCTCAAACTTTCATTCCTTCTTTCGCGTGGGAAGGCAAGTCCACCGGAGCTACCACCAGTGTGCGTGGTTTACAGTCACTTTATTTTGCAGCGGTTTAAAACACTCCTCACTAGACGGGCCGACATTCAAAAACATCGAATTTCACTGAAGGAGTCGTCTAACGCCAGTCTTCTAGATGTACAAAAATATCACAGCAACCTAAAATGAATGGAGGCGAGGATACACTCGCACCTTCCTGCAATCATAAATGCCTCCTAATCTTCCCCGCACAAGCAATGACTTTGTGATGTCCTCTTAAACTATGCCTTTTTCTATGCAACCCTGTCTTGGATCCACACCTCTACCAATGACCTTGTCATGTTAGTTTATTGACTTACACCTCTACACCCATGTTTTTAGGCTATCTCAGCATTTCCGTGAAAGCTTTAATTTACCCTTTTATTAATTAATAATTTTCCACTCTGCTTAAAATCACTTCGCTGCTATAAGATTAATTAACTCATTTGCTGCATTACATGCACACAATTTTCCATTTTGCACACTTCACTTGCTCCTCTTGAAGGTCGTTGGCCGTGTGGCGGCGTTGCGAATGCTGCAGCGGTCACTTGCCTGTTTGACGGCCTCAAACTGGTGGGACGAGGTAGATTCCCCTTGGTGCTCTCGCTTTACCCTCCACTCACGACCGTTTCACGCTTTCCTCATGGGAAGAGTGTGCGTGGGTTAATCCTGCACGATGTTTATGGTCAACACTCTCAGTTGCACCGGCTCATTCAAGTGCACGCTTTGCACCCGGCTATGCCATATCCTCAGTGCTAGAGAGTCTTCAGCTGCATTCCTAGTGCTGGGAGTGATGCTAGTGGTGTCCCAACTAGTCGCTTATTCATCGTGTCCTCTTCTTCTTTCTTCCGTGAGTGTCTGGCATTCGGAGCATTGTCTATTTCGATGGATTGTACTTAACTTGCTGCATCGTAAGGGGTGCAACACACCAAATGGGGAATGTCTAACTTCCATTCTTTTGCAAGCACACCTTTGCCTATGTTGTTCCTGAAGGCTGGTGCGGCTATCCGTTTAATGTTTCGTTCAGTTTTGCTAACTTTCCTCAGTTTGGAGACTTATCGGTGCTACAGTTTCACCGTTTGTTAGGCGACTGGCGTGCTTTTGGCTGGCTAGACGCAGTCTATTGAAAGATAGGAACTGCTTCAAAGTCTATTGCTATTCGTGTGTGCCACCGCGTCGTAAAGGTTTTCTCTCTTGTGTGTTCGCAATATGCGTCAGACAAGAACTTTTCAACTCAGGTCACTTTTAAGCACGTCCTGGTTTTCGATCAACTTCTTATTTATTATTCAGTAGATTGGTGTCTCAATTGTTGCTTGCTTGATTTTGTTCTGCCATATCACCTTGCCAGGAGCAGAGGTTGCAGCAAACATTGGCAGTGGCGAACTTTGGTCTTCGTCGCAGAAGTCGCCGTAACGGCACTACAGTAAATAGACGCTCAAGCCCAACTCAACCCATCTCTGCACTCACGCCTTACTTCTAGAAAGTGAGGCAATCCCCTTGGCGGAAGGGGTGGAATAAGCCGCAGGCAATCCCAATCCACTATCTAGCATCGTTAATCGTCGCTTGTCATCCTCCGTCGACTACCATGGCCTATCGCGAACTGTGTGTGTGTGTGTGTGTGTGTGTGTGTGTGTTTGTACTCCCATTTGCAAATGCATTTTGTTGTCACTAATTCGCCTGCTTCGATGGGATGGATACGTTCTTTGTTGCCAGCGGAATTTGGTCATTTGTTGATGGGACTCGGGTGGAGATGGTTTTAAGGTTAGTGACCGAGAGCCAGTTGTGCTTTGGCTCAAGAGTCCTCTGTCCCTCTCCGGATTAGTAGAAGTCGCGCACACCCAGAATATATCCTTTAAAGTACCAACAGCTCTACTCGTGCAGACTGTAGCCTTTAATGGAGGCAACCTTAAGGCAATTCATCCGAGAGTAATAGCCAGCAAAATTAAAACAAAATCTATGAACTTATTTTATCAGAAGAAGTTAATCGTCGAAATCGAAAAAAAGGTATTGAGCAAACAAACGAAGCAGTTGAGTGACAAATGAAGGCGTAAACAGCACATGAATATGAAAGTAGTAAGTGAGCGAGGCAAATGAAACCATGAAGGCGAAATGATAGATGGAAGGCTGTGTGAAAAGGAGATAAATTGATATAAAGTAGGTGAGTAAAGACTACAAAAATGGGGGATAGAAGACAGCAGTCATCACAGTCATTAGGAGGGACTCAGCCTCTATCGCCTCCAATTCTGTGGCGATCCCCTGGGTTCGATTGAGGCTCTGTTGCATTTTCGCTAACTCTACTCCCGCGACCGTCGAGGCAGCCCGGATGGAGGCAGTTAAGGCAGCATGTTTGCCTCAGACTACCTCTAGCCTCTGCGGCGGCACCCAAGCGTACGTATCCTGCGGTGCTGTATTCCGTAGCGCAAACTCCGTACATGCCTCAAACGCTACTACTGCCGCTTGGTGGTCTTCCAGCAGTGAACCTGTGTGAGCTCGAAATTCGGTGTCTGGCACGGTTAGCTCGTGAGTGTTCCCTCCAGTATTTATAGCGTTGTGACGGCTGATGCAGGAGACCTGTCGGGGGAGCACCGGCGACTACGCTTAAAAGAAGACAGAGGCTACATAATACTTTGTTTTTTTGACTGCCGATTACGGTCACTTGAGTGGCCACATTGTCCAGTCCGGCTGGGACTGACCTTCGGGACATGTCAGCTGTGCCGATCTCTCCGTTGGTTGCCTTCAAGGAATTCTCGAGACGTCACACCCACATACATTCATACACAATTGCAGAAATATAGCTGAGGCTACTAGCTACTGAAAAATAATTAGCAAATTATTAGCTCTGGGAGAAAACCCCACGAGCCAACTGTGCCAGCCACTAAGCTTCTATAAAACCAAATAGGTATTCGACGATGTCATCACAAATCTCCTCCGCACTTCAACTGAATTAAGAATTTTGTTTGACTTTGGAAATGGATGCAATGCCATTGCACCCAGACGCATTTCCTTGTCCTTCCGCCTTTACCACTTATACCACTCCTATGTCCCTTCCTTTTGCCTACTTTCTCACACCATCTCCTTTCCTTCCTCATTCCCTACACACATCGAGCCCCTTCCCTTTCTCCACATCCCACCAATACTCGAGGAGGAACCATGTCAATTTCCATATTCCTGTCAAAGTACAACCAAAGACCCCGAAAGCCTCTCACTGTGGAGAGAGACGTCTCACCATCGAGACCCGACACTCAAAGACGCCTTGCTCTTCGGCTCAAATTAGCGTACTGGAATAAAAAGCCTCTCCATTTATTAACCGACTCGCTCGTTCGTGGGGTTGCATTCATTCTCGCTGTAGTCATTGAGGTGATGATGAGAGGAGGAGGGTAGAATGGTGACAGTGATACCGAGGATGCCAACGATATTGATATTGCATTTCACCCATTTTCTGCCTACTATCAATCAAGTAAGTAGCATGCTGTCGGGTTTAAATGCATCTTGATCCTTTTCTATGAAGCTGGACTACTGAGATTATCACATGATGCCTGCAGTGGTCTAAAGACTGCTTGATTATTAGTCTGGTGACTAGCAACACAGCTTTACTTTGCCTTATCAGCTTTCTGAAGATTACTCACATCTGTGCCAAGTGTTGGATGCACTGGCGGAAGTACGGGGAGTTACCTAACTCGCCACTCGACGAGAAGAAGATGCCGTGTGCGAAAGAAAAAGAGGACGAGGAGAAGGAGAAGGAGGTGAAGAAGAGGCCAACAGTTGACAAAGCCAGTGGTGAGCATGCAATGCGCATTGAAGCAGCACCATCAACTACCCAGCAGGTCCGTTCAGTGTGCCAAAGGCGGATTGAATGTGGGATCTACAAAAGACTAAGTTTAGCCTACTCTAGAAGTAAGGTTGCATGCGCTTCCTTTGTCTTAGCGGAGTTGAATGCTTCTGATGGACAAGCGCCTTAATTTTTCTTATTTCCTTTCCTCACCTTTCTTTAACATATTCCTCGTTTTTTAGCTGCAGGATGGAGTCAGCTCTATTGAAAGTAAGTCTGTGTTCCGTCACATTTTTTTCGCGCACTTTCACCCAACCAAACAACAATCAAATTATCTGCACACTCTCTGTCATTTTTCTGTTGTTAATCTTTAGAATTGGGTGACTACCTCCCTCGTTTTATTTTGGAACGAACGCAGAGCGAGCTTTTTTGGCACCTTTGCTAACTGGTGAAGTTTTGGACTCTTGGATAATGACAGTTCTGGTGAATAACCCTTGTCATGGAGGCTTTAAGGCCTCCTGTTGGAAAAGCGCACGATTCCGTGGATGTTGAAGATCTCAAGCCTGTTCCTCTAGCAGAGTGATGTCCATCAAAATAGTAGCAAGATATTTAAAGGGCTTCCAGTTTAGGGGTGTGAATAAACACTGTGCGTTGAGTGTCCGATGCTGTTAGGCCGGTAGATGGGCTAACTTACTCAAGCCTTGGACTTATTTGAAGGGCCTACGTAGAAATATTGAGCGTCTCTCCTTAATTACCTCTTTAGCTTTGCAATTGGATTATCACACACTGCTGATACGCAATTTGCGAAAGAGATGGTAATGGTGTTGTTGATGATGGCGCCACCTTACAGATCAAAGAGAGAAGAGCGTGGTAGCAACTGCAGCCAAAGTGACAAAGATTAGCGGCACAGAGACGACAACCACAGAAGTGTCTCCTGGTTCAGTCTCTTCTGTCTGCAATGTCTACTCCTCCACCTATGCCTCTTGCCAGCCATCACCGCTCCTCAAACTGGAAGGAGGTAGCTCTGACAATGAGCTCTACATCACCGCTGCGCCACCCACCACCACTGACTCAATCACCGCGACGAGCGTCTCTCCGGCGTTACCGCCCGCTGACCGGTGTCCGATCGGTGAAACATCTGAGTCGGTTTTCGTAGAGGACGCAGCGGTGTCGGTCCTGGCTAAAGCTCTGTCAAAGATCGCATCTACCTACCGCTCGACTGTCCTCAATGATCCAAAGTACTTGTTGCTGCGAAATGTATTGTTTCCACCGATCAATACTCCTCCCTCTCTTTCCTCTGTCCCCTCCACCTCCTCAACATCTTCTAAGGTGCACAACTTTGGCAACTGCGCTCTCCCTGATGCTGAATTTACGGCTACTGTCACTGCTTCAAAGATGCAACCTTCGAGCCTTTCGACATTTCAATCGCCCCAGCCTAATGTAAATGCATCTCTTCCACCACGAAAACGATTTACCGCTTACATGGCTTCTGCTGCTGCAGCTGCAGTGGATTTCGACGCCTCCAGCTTCAAGTCTACTTTTGTACGTCTCCTCTTATCTATTTGTGCTCATTTTTCCCTTCTTCTTGTTGAAGGAGAGGGAGCAAATACAGTTTTTGATGCAAAAATACTTTCTCAAAACCTCTCATGCGTCACAGCAGTCGCAGCAGCAACAACAACTGATGGAAATAGCGGCGAAGGCTAGAGTACCGGCGCCACCACCTGTCTCTGCTCATCTGCCGATGAAAGAGCCGAACCTGTTGGTCTCCACAGAGTGCTTTGTGCCATTAGCAGACAAACCGCTAAGCCTCAATGGCACGATCGGGGCCGTCACACACGTACGAAACACCTTCTGCCTACCCACCGGGGTGCCCTCTAGCGGTTCTACTGCCTCTATGTTACGGCAGCAGCAGCAGCAACAAGTGACGCCGCTACAGTCGATACACGATGGCGTCAATGGTGAAGCTAGGAGGTACCCTTCAACTTCCAGCGCGGATTTGAGGCCACCACAGCCACAGCTGCCCTCCGGTAGTGGATTGAGTGGGCCACCTCCTCCAGCTACTACCTCTGCTCGTTTTCAGTGCGCTCATAGTGCTTCTCCCACTGTCGTGCATTCCAGTGAGTCCCGATTTACTCATATCCATCAAAGTTATACACAGAAGTATGAGATTCACATAATCCATCTTCCCTTCTGCAGCGAAGACAATTCCAAATAAACCAACTTACACTAACACCTTCGTCAAGTATCGATTAATTGCTCCATCTACGGCGCGTCCTGCGAACCTCCAACCACTCCGACGTCACCAGCAGTCGCAGCAGCGGAGGTCTTCCATTGCCACTACAGGGACTACTGGCACGCCGGCTGAAAGGGTGCAGAAAATGAATCAGGTGTTCGTTATTTTTACCGCTAACGGTACACAAAAGTCCTCTGCTTCACCTTCATTGCAAAGACAACAACAAAACTATCTGACAGACCCCACGATGGATGCTACTACTAGTAGTGCAACATTCCGACCTCAAACAGCAATCGGTGAAGCGAAGACCTCGGACGTTATGCATCTTTATCAACTAGCACACCAACAACAAGAACAACAACAACAACAATGGCAGCAACATATGCAACATTTCCAACGTTTGCTGCAAGCGGCTACGCCACGGCAACGAGGTCGGGTAATGGAGATGTTCTTTTCCTACATTCAACAACAACAACAACAATATCTATCGACCTCAGCGGCAAATCGGCTTACGCAACCACCACCGGCAGCTTTTTATCCTCACCAGCACCAATCGTCAATGCTCTCTTCCTTTACACCATTGCTACCGCCACCGACGCTACTATCACAATATCGGTCGCAGAAAAGTGAGACCTATAGCCAACAGTCACAGCCAAAGGTGAGTATACCGCCTTCGCCTTCTTTGATGTTGTCTTCAGCGGCCTCATCGCTGGCGTCTGGGGGAACAGCATCCACCTCTACTTCCTCCACAGCATTACCCAACTCTACTTCCGAGTCGAACCGCAATGCATCGGCTTTCCAATCCCAACAGCAACAGGGGTTTCAAATGCTGCAGCAAATCCAGCCACAGCCCACAGAGAACTATGCGAATGGCATGAATTTCTCCATTTCAAAGGTGAGTTCTAACACACGAAATACCTCTAGCTGAAGTCAAAAGTCTTGGCCAGCAGAGTTGTAGTGCCGCCTTCACCGCTTCCCTCCCCCTTCGTCGTTGTTCATTTCAGTTGACCCAAATGACACAGCTGACAATGATCTTCAAGTTGTACGGTGCTCCCAACCCAGCCCTTGTGGCTACTGGCCTTGCCGTCGCGGCAAACGCAGTTGATTCGGCATTCCTTCGTGACCAACAACATCAGCACCCGCAGCAACAACAACAGCAGCAACATCAGCAGTATCAACGTCAACACATTCGTCCTGATGGTGGCAATGTCAGTTCTACTCAGCCTTCACTCCCTTCACCACAGCCACTGCAAGCATCTGTCTCTGCCTCTGTACCTTCAAGGGGTGCAATATCCTCTCGAGAGACGGAGGCCAACACGGAACTGCCTCGCTTGATAGCCCAGCATCATTCACCACAATCCACCTACGATCACCAGCGTCATCCTCAACAGCAGGAATAGAAGCTGCGGCTGCTGATGTTACCTTTCCATTCCCTTTTCTCTCTGTGCAAATCAATATCGTTGGCATCCTCGGTATCACTGTCACCATTCTACCCTCCTCCTCTCATCATCACCTCAATGACTACAGCGAGAATGAATGCAACCCCACGAACGAGCGAGTCGGTTAATAAATGGAGAGGCTTTTTATTCCAGTACGCTAATTTGAGCCGAAGAGCAAGGCGTCTTTGAGTGTCGGGTCTCGATGGTGAGACGTCTCTCTCCACAGTGAGAGGCTTTCGGGGTCTTTGGTTGTACTTTGACAGGAATATGGAAATTGACATGGTTCCTCCTCGAGTATTGGTGGGATGTGGAGAAAGGGAAGGGGCTCTCGATGTGTGTAGGGAATGAGGAAGGAAAGGAGATGGTGTGAGAAAGTAGGCAAAAGGAAGGGACATAGGAGTGGTATAAGTGGTAAAGGCGGAAGGACAAGGAAATGCGTCTGGGTGCAATGGCATTGCATCCATTTCCAAAGTCAAACAAAATTCTTAATTCAGTTGAAGTGCGGAGGAGATTTGTGATGACATCGTCGAATACCTATTTGGTTTTATAGAAGCTTAGTGGCTGGCACAGTTGGCTCGTGGGGTTTTCTCCCAGAGCTAATAATTTGCTAATTATTTTTCAGTAGCTAGTAGCCTCAGCTATATTTCTGCAATTGTGTATGAATGTATGTGGGTGTGACGTCTCGAGAATTCCTTGAAGGCAACCAACGGAGAGATCGGCACAGCTGACATGTCCCGAAGGTCAGTCCCAGCCGGACTGGACAATGTGGCCACTCAAGTGACCGTAATCGGCAGTCAAAAAACAAAGTATTATGTAGCCTCTGTCTTCTTTTAAGCGTAGTCGCCGGTGCTCCCCCGACAGGTCTCCTGCATCAGCCGTCACAACGCTATAAATACTGGAGGGAACACTCACGAGCTAACCGTGCCAGACACCGAATTTCGAGCTCACACAGGTTCACTGCTGGAAGACCACCAAGCGGCAGTAGTAGCGTTTGAGGCATGTACGGAGTTTGCGCTACGGAATACAGCACCGCAGGATACGTACGCTTGGGTGCCGCAGAGGCTAGAGGTAGTCTGAGGCAAACATGCTGCCTTAACTGCCTCCATCCGGGCTGCCTCGACGGTCGCGGGAGTAGAGTTAGCGAAAATGCAACAGAGCCTCAATCGAACCCAGGGGATCGCCACAGAATTGGAGGCGATAGAGGCTGAGTCCCTCCTAATGACTGTGATGACTGCTGTCTTCTATCCCCCATTTTTGTAGTCTTTACTCACCTACTTTATATCAATTTATCTCCTTTTCACACAGCCTTCCATCTATCATTTCGCCTTCATGGTTTCATTTGCCTCGCTCACTTACTACTTTCATATTCATGTGCTGTTTACGCCTTCATTTGTCACTCAACTGCTTCGTTTGTTTGCTCAATACCTTTTTTCGATTTCGACGATTAACTTCTTCTGATAAAATAAGTTCATAGATTTTGTTTTAATTTTGCTGGCTATTACTCTCGGATGAATTGCCTTAAGGTTGCCTCCATTAAAGGCTACAGTCTGCACGAGTAGAGCTGTTGGTACTTTAAAGGATATATTCTGGGTGTGCGCGACTTCTACTAATCCGGAGAGGGACAGAGGACTCTTGAGCCAAAGCACAACTGGCTCTCGGTCACTAACCTTAAAACCATCTCCACCCGAGTCCCATCAACAAATGACCAAATTCCGCTGGCAACAAAGAACGTATCCATCCCATCGAAGCAGGCGAATTAGTGACAACAAAATGCATTTGCAAATGGGAGTACAAACACACACACACACACACACACACACACACAGTTCGCGATAGGCCATGGTAGTCGACGGAGGATGACAAGCGACGATTAACGATGCTAGATAGTGGATTGGGATTGCCTGCGGCTTATTCCACCCCTTCCGCCAAGGGGATTGCCTCACTTTCTA
This sequence comes from Taenia crassiceps, assembly GCA_023375655.1. Taxonomy (NCBI): domain Eukaryota; kingdom Metazoa; phylum Platyhelminthes; class Cestoda; order Cyclophyllidea; family Taeniidae; genus Taenia; species Taenia crassiceps. The sequence continues at coordinate 4,692,120 of JAKROA010000005.1, read as the reverse complement.
GAAGTAAGGCGTGAGTGCAGAGATGGGTTGAGTTGGGCTTGAGCGTCTATTTACTGTAGTGCCGTTACGGCGACTTCTGCGACGAAGACCAAAGTTCGCCACTGCCAATGTTTGCTGCAACCTCTGCTCCTGGCAAGGTGATATGGCAGAACAAAATCAAGCAAGCAACAATTGAGACACCAATCTACTGAATAATAAATAAGAAGTTGATCGAAAACCAGGACGTGCTTAAAAGTGACCTGAGTTGAAAAGTTCTTGTCTGACGCATATTGCGAACACACAAGAGAGAAAACCTTTACGACGCGGTGGCACACACGAATAGCAATAGACTTTGAAGCAGTTCCTATCTTTCAATAGACTGCGTCTAGCCAGCCAAAGCACGCCAGTCGCCTAACAAACGGTGAAACTGTAGCACCGATAAGTCTCCAAACTGAGGAAAGTTAGCAAAACTGAACGAAACATTAAACGGATAGCCGCACCAGCCTTCAGGAACAACATAGGCAAAGGTGTGCTTGCAAAAGAATGGAAGTTAGACATTCCCCATTTGGTGTGTTGCACCCCTTACGATGCAGCAAGTTAAGTACAATCCATCGAAATAGACAATGCTCCGAATGCCAGACACTCACGGAAGAAAGAAGAAGAGGACACGATGAATAAGCGACTAGTTGGGACACCACTAGCATCACTCCCAGCACTAGGAATGCAGCTGAAGACTCTCTAGCACTGAGGATATGGCATAGCCGGGTGCAAAGCGTGCACTTGAATGAGCCGGTGCAACTGAGAGTGTTGACCATAAACATCGTGCAGGATTAACCCACGCACACTCTTCCCATGAGGAAAGCGTGAAACGGTCGTGAGTGGAGGGTAAAGCGAGAGCACCAAGGGGAATCTACCTCGTCCCACCAGTTTGAGGCCGTCAAACAGGCAAGTGACCGCTGCAGCATTCGCAACGCCGCCACACGGCCAACGACCTTCAAGAGGAGCAAGTGAAGTGTGCAAAATGGAAAATTGTGTGCATGTAATGCAGCAAATGAGTTAATTAATCTTATAGCAGCGAAGTGATTTTAAGCAGAGTGGAAAATTATTAATTAATAAAAGGGTAAATTAAAGCTTTCACGGAAATGCTGAGATAGCCTAAAAACATGGGTGTAGAGGTGTAAGTCAATAAACTAACATGACAAGGTCATTGGTAGAGGTGTGGATCCAAGACAGGGTTGCATAGAAAAAGGCATAGTTTAAGAGGACATCACAAAGTCATTGCTTGTGCGGGGAAGATTAGGAGGCATTTATGATTGCAGGAAGGTGCGAGTGTATCCTCGCCTCCATTCATTTTAGGTTGCTGTGATATTTTTGTACATCTAGAAGACTGGCGTTAGACGACTCCTTCAGTGAAATTCGATGTTTTTGAATGTCGGCCCGTCTAGTGAGGAGTGTTTTAAACCGCTGCAAAATAAAGTGACTGTAAACCACGCACACTGGTGGTAGCTCCGGTGGACTTGCCTTCCCACGCGAAAGAAGGAATGAAAGTTTGAGAGTGGGTGAAAGTTGTTTGGTTAAACGCCCTCTTACATGCTCAGCGGCCATGCAATGCACTTATCGTGTGCGCGCTTATACAGAAGGGACCTGTCTCTCTGTCATGCTACGAGACAGAAGGCCAACCCGTCGTCATTGAGCAGCGAGAGCAGTCGGTGAGTAGAGAGAATTATTGCATGGTGATTTAAAGCCTGACGAGGATGTAGAGGAGTAGTCTGTGAGTCTGCAACTCCTCCTTCGGAGGTACACTGCCAAATAGGGGTTGTTGTCTCTCAAATGAGGACAACGACAATCTGGTCAGCATTAATCGTGGCAAAGCTACGCACCATGAAAACTAATGGTGCGAGTCGGGTGCACAAGGTGGTGATGAGGAAGAGGCAGGAAGTGGGCCTGACACCGCTGTCTCCTACGTGCACGGACCGCCAATCGGCCGCCATATATATAACTTTCCACTTGAATTGAAGGGTTTATTCACGCTAAATTGAAAATCGCAACGCTGGCAAGTAGAAGTAGACGAAAGGCAAGGGGAGAAAGGATGGGGGATGGGCCACCTCCGAACACCTAATGCGGACAGCACTAATTGTGGACTTTGCGAAACATCATATAACCTACCTTGATGATGTGCTTGTTTTAGTGAGGACAGTGGTGAACACAAGTCCAATCCTAGGGGGGCTAGTATTGCATTGCCTACGAGGTGGATGGAGGATTGACCTTAAGTGCAAAAGAAATGTCTTCCAAGGCGAGTGGTAGTAGCAGCAGTAGTAGTAGTAGTAGTAGGACCGAGGAAGACCAGGTTAGATGAGGATGTGGGCCAACGCGGTTGCTCTGTGGAGCGGGAGACACCATCAACGTTGTAACCACCTCGGCCTCGCTACCGCATTTTCCAGCTGTGCTGATAATAAAGATGTCAAAACCCATACAGCCTTCTCATGGTCGGAATGGTGAAAGGGAAGAGGGGGATGAGAGAGAGGTAGGATTTTATCTCCAATGACTACCGGGAAATGTGCTTTACAAGAGGCAAAAGAAACAAGTAGTTAGTGTAAACAAGAGGATAGAGTCAGGTAGGCCAACTGGGTGGAGGGTAGCAGTTGACGTACTGGGATAAATAAGGAAAACGTTCCAAAGCTAGGGAGAGCGCAGCTCCATAAAGTTATTTTGCTGCCTTCACACGCAATTGATGCATTGGAGTGATGACACCTAAATGGTCTGTTGTCTGAATAAGCAGCAAAAGTAATTTGTAAGCGTTCTACTCCCATTCATCCAGCCCCACAATGTAGTCATTTGCGATGGTATTTTTTACAAGACATTGTTTGTGGAACTAGAATCAGAAAGGCTTGCTTGGATTGAAACATGGGAAATGTGAAGAACCTCTGCATGTTGTGTTTACAAGTTGAGGATCGGAATATGTTAATTTCTGTAAGTGGGAGAGTGCTTCATCTCTATCCATGGAAAATTTATTGCGTGCAACAGTGTCCTATCAAAAAGCTACAAAATGATAATTACATGATTACAGTCAGGCGCTTTTTGTATTGGTGGAAGCCAGATCCTTCCAACGCTGAACTATCACCAAAGCTGTATTCTATCGAGTAGGGGTGCATGCACAACCGGTAGCATTGCTGGTAGTTGGTGAAGTCGCTCTCGTGGGCTTTCCAGGCGTGATGCATTGACTGGCTGCAGGTCAGAGACGCTGCGTTGCACTGTTGACACGCAAAGCAGTTTCTTTTTCACAAGGAGGCAAAAGCAGCAATGTAATAGTAGAGATTTTCCCTTCTCCTCTAAACACCGAAAACAGACCTCATAAAGTGTGCCTCTGCACACAGGACATGACGTGCAACTTGAGTGGACAAATTCGTGTATCAATGAGAATAGACTAAAATGGCAATGGTTGTATTTGCTATTATAAAATAGACTACCATATCTGGTCTCCTAAATGCTCAATAAAGGTGGATGTTTGTCAGTCCGGTCATTTCTTGTCTTACTGAAGCCTACAATGAAAAACAGCCCTCGGGCAAGCACAAATTTTGGACTACAATATTCGAAGCTGGCGTATTAGTCGACAGTTTGGGTAGACTTGCTCAAAGATTGCCGGCAGCACTGGGACCATGGAAGTGAATGGGTTGCAGTAGCGTTGGAGGCGTTGGAGGTAGCGCAGTAGATTGTGGTAGGTGTGGACGATGAGGCAGAAACTCCTGAAGTTATCGTTGCAGGTCATGAAGCGTGCGACGAGCTTCTCGTCGTCAAGAGACGTGGTCGTTACCTAGGGCAACCATTTTGGGTAGTTTTGTGCGGCTTTCATACACTAAAGGGGCATAATTACTCCTTCAATCTCAGAGTTATGTGTTTGTCACTGGATTCGTGCTGATTGAACACAACCACTTCACCCAACTTGATGACATGATCATGCTACGACAATGGGGCTGTACAATTCCGGGACGAACACACATTCAGTGGGTGGTGGTTCGTGTGTGCGTGTGTGTGTGTCGTCTGCGTGGCGGCCGCTGGGTGGATTTTGCCTGCCCTATCCGTGAATGCTGCTTCGTGATTGTCATCGACATGCGGCGTCACTGGGAGGGGGCGAAGCCTTTCGCTACAGTCGTGTCCTCCATCAATGCCTTTCATCGTTGTAAGTGGGACAATCTTTTGGCCGAAGGAGGAGGCACGGGTGCGGTCTCTTTCTGCTTGGGAGGCTGGAAGAGGCTGTCAGCTTCCAAACGCCACCTCCAAGCTGCTTCTCTCTTTGGACAAAGCAGTAACCATACTGGTGGTGCCAGTGTCGGTTATTTCCTTAACTTTGATTCTCATTCAGATCACCCTTGGCTGTTTACGTTATTGGAACGTACAGCGTGTATTGCTCACAACCAAATCATTGTTAACAAGACTATGGTCTGCATTTAAAACAACAGAGGTAATGAAGGATAGTAGAAGTTTGTGGTTTCTTTGACGGGACTGAGTCGTAAGATTAATTAGACGATGCAACCACAACTACTGGGTGAAACTGTACGATTGAAAAAGTGCACAAAGACCGTCGATACTGGAGTGCGGTTGTTGAGCCGACAAGATGAAGGAGGGGGAGACGAAGTCTTGTACAGCGTAAAATCGCCACAATGGCTTGGCCTATGGAGCGTTGGACGATAGCGTCAAGATCCTAGACAAAGTTTCAGAGGCAGGGAGCGAACAAATTGTACTGAACACTTAATCCTGCACATACCCACCTTTGGACTGTTTTGATCTCCCGACAGAGCCTTACCACTCACCCAACCACTCATCGACTTAGTGATGGCAGCGCTCAAAGTCAGAGGTGAGCACTGTAAACACGCGCCACGAAGGCAATCAGAGAGAGTTGGAGGAAAGAAGACAGAGAGGAAGGGAGAGGTAGAAGGGTGGGATGTAAAGGAGGGATTAGTTTCGAGATCCCTAAAAAATCAAGCACCTCCAATTCGCAAGAATGTGGCAATTTCAACAAACCCATGAAGACAATAGACTGGTGGATGGCGTACACATTCCAGGCACCCATCTTATGCGTCTGCTAATGTGGGATGGAGAAGGAAGAAGACGGGTAGAAAGGGGGCTTAGTACTGATTTGTACAGATAAATGACTTGTCGGCCTCTCGGTCAGGAGCATAGCTGGATAAGCAAATAGGCACTCAGCGGAGAGGGAGAGAGAGGGAGGGTCAGAAGGGGTTTTGCCAAAAGCAAGGCAATTCGTAAGCAAAAACCACAACTGGTATGGTTCATTCTAAACAATAGATAAATGGGTTGCTTCAGCAACCGGAGAGTTAGGCGAAAGCACCCCCAATCGACCCGCAATGATAGTTCATGCAGCAAAGTGACACGCAAACTCTCGTTCAAGACCTACACGAGCAAGGGGACCACTGCCATTCACTAATAAAAACATAGTGGACACACGCAGGGGCACTCGAATGTTCCCCTTTCCATAGTTGAATGTGCCCTGCACATTGGGCCTGGCCGAGATCAGAGCCAGTTAACGTAATCACTGGGCGGCACGCGCCGAGGCGTGGCACATAGCAGTGAGTGACGGCATGACAAGAGGGTCGTACGTACTCCATGGCGGTAGATTCGTGTATGCATTCGTCAATTTGATTGATTATCGTGGCCATTGGACGATTGTGATTGGTTGTTTTGTTGGAAGGGCAAAATTGGTCGGCAGATTATGCACACACACACCCTCACTCTAAACCTAAGCCTATCTCTGCCCTCACCTCCTAGCTTAGCCTGCGGCGGAGAACGATTATCGGTGAGGTGGTACAAAGAAACTATGGACCTCATTTTGTTAACCAACTCGCTCGTTCGTGGGGTTGCATCTCACATTCATCTACCCTAACGAACTCGTCTATAATCGCGGCAATGTTTCCTCTTATCAAGTAGTTTACGATGAGGTCATGGGCCTTAGCACTGGTCTTACTGGAGACGTGGCCGTTTATTATTCTCGTTGTTTAGTTGGTCAATTGTTACATCCACCAGAAGGGAAAAATAGGGCAAAAACGCATTGTAAAGAGGGCGAGGCACTGGTCGAGGGAATGAACGTAGTGCAGGCTAGTATGCAAGCGAGGTTAATGTCAGACTGTTGCTTTTATTTTTTTAAGCCACACCTAAACTGGAATCCTCAGCTATGGCAATACTAAACTTTGAAATAGGCGCTTTTTATGTTCTACCGTTCCTAGTGGTAGGCGAGCATTTTCGTTCACGAGTCTTCAGTCAGAATGTCAGAGAGCAGTACCATTGGTTGTCTGTGGGCGCGACACCGCGAAACTTCCTGATGTCTATCCACTGAAGACTTCAAGAACAATGATGAGGTGATAAGGTATTGGCCTCTTAATGAGGTTACACCCTCCAAAGACATTGCAATCGCTTTTCTTTTCGTTTGGCTTCAACCATTGTGTGCAGTCTTTTGCCGGGAGAGCTGGCACGAGGAAACGAGGTTTACAATATGTTCAAAGTGAAATTGTTTGCCACGCAGCTTTACGTAGGTTGGTAGATCCTTTGTTGCGCAATCAACGAAGGAATCCATGAGGAAGCCTGCAAAGCGTTAGTCAAAAGCACGGGAATAATGGATTCACCGTAATTCGAGGAGGACACTGAGAGGAGTGCCAACACCAGCAGAATACCTTTGCACTGGTGGCACTGCATGTCGAGTTTTTCAGTCTCCCTGTGCTGGTGCCATGGCACTCTCTTCAATTCCTTTTACGACACTGTCCGTCCATCCCTGCTGAAAGAGCATACCACTTCCTCGCGGCCTAAAAACATGCCAAGTCTCAAAGATTACTGGAGTCCGGTTAGCTGCGATGTGAAAGTCTGGATCTGTGAAGGTTTAACACAAACGATTGAGAAAAACAATGGCGACTCATTTGCACATATGCATCCCTTTTTCTATTAATGGCAAAATCTTACCTTCTAAAGTTTAAGGTGCTTTTGATTGTGTGCAATTGAGGCAGATCGCACCTAGCCGGTATTGGCCACAGCAGACGTTCTATGTTAAAGTTCACCCGGTCTTATCGAATGGCTCGCCACTTAACCCGTACAGCCCAGTTCTCGTGGATGGCATGGCTTACGTGGCCTTGACAAATTTATGAGTGATACAACTGCCACGGAATAATTTAGTGTCCACCAGTAGGGCTACCAAAAGCAGCAAAGTATTGTGTATAATCTAAAATCAGTCTGAAATCTGTTAGCCGAACGCTACACACTACTCAAACAGTAAAACAGGTGACGGGCCAATGAAGGGAAGGAGGACAAGTGCCTTGCTTCACTTAGCAGACCATTTGCAATGCTAAAAGCAACTTGAAGGAAAAGCAAGGCATGACACTTGGGCAGATCACGTATAATCAGCAAAGAGAAAGGATTTGGGGCTCAAAGGCTAGTTCACCCGGCAAGGGCAATATCGCTCTCCAGTCGACCGTGAACAGAATCGGTGGCCAAGCCCACAAAGCACTAGAAACATGGAAGGAGATCATGCCGGTAGCCTCTACAGCGTGTTCTGTACGTCAGCAGCATCATTTCCAGCACAACAGCAAAGCGGAATGAGTCTTATTGTCACCAACACAAGAGGACAGCGCATGTTTTCTTCGTAACCTTCTTAAGCTCATCGCTGTAAACACATCTTCATAGAGCCTGAACGAATGTAACGGTACTAGGTAATGCACTATCACTGTAAAACATTGTTTGACAGTCGGTTTTGATTACCGACACTTAGATGGCCACATTGCCCGAGTAGGGTGGGCTGACCTCCGGACCATGCCAGTAACCCTATTAGTGTGCCTTCTCTTGACTTTAAGGAAGTCTGCAGATGCTGCACCGGTGCCAGCGAATAGCGGACTCGGCTTTAAGGAATTTCTGTCCCGATGTACACTACATATGGCAAACTTTGGCGACGCGGAGTAAGTGCATGCGATACAGATGGGAGAATCTCCGACAGCCCACAATAGACGGGCTGTCAATGACGTCCATCTTCAGCATATGCCCATCTTCGTGTTCTGCAAGAAAATTGTCAACAACGGAAGTGACAGCAGTCGTGAACCACCTGCAAAACTTTAATTTCGAAGACTTCTCTACCATATCTGCTTAAGGACACCGATGTCACCATGTTTCCCCATAGATATGCCGAAGGCCGGCGGAACCCCTTACTCCGAATTCAGTTTGCAAACCGGACGAAACTCCAGATCCTCTCAAACTGCTAAGAGGGATTAGTGATGTTGATGTCAAGCATCTCCTCGGTTGAGCTTGATATTCGATGATCGACAAGTTTAGCTCGTGTGTTCCTCCCAGCCCTGACCGCGTTGTGGTGGCTGACGCGGGAGATTTATTACGGGAAATGTCGGGGATGGCGCTCAAAGATTGGGAGAAACTATGTAATACTACAGTCGTAGCGTAGTTCAAAGGGAATGCACTGGCTGTGACACTTTGTTTGCTTGACGCCGGTTTTGGTTGTGGACACATAGGTGGCCATACTGTCCAAGTCGACAGGGCTGGCCTCAGGGCCATGTCAGCTGCCACGAATCCTCTGTTTGGTCTGCCCTAGTGTTATGCTTTCTCTTGCCTTCAAGAAAGTCCTAAGACGTTAAATATGGCATTACGGCTGCCTTGGGTAAATAAATTTGGACTGCGATGCTCGAGACCTATTAACAAATTGTCTCTGTCAATAAATTTTGGGGCACATTATGGAAAAGGACGAAGCCTAAAATGAATTTTCCTTCTGCCTATCAATACAGCATTTGCATAGATTTTATCTGCAAAGCTACGCATAAATCCCATGTAGATTATTTGGAAATTTAGGAAAATTTTGGGAAACCTTGAATGTGATTCCATCCGAAGGATTTATTTCCTACTTAGTACTAAGAACAGCTTCCATGCTGGCGACCAAAGTGACGGACTTAGTATAATGTTTGCCTCTTTTGCTAAAAGGTCGTTATTGCAGGAGTTTCACATTGATTTAGCAACTTTAATACAGAAAAGTCTGCTATTTCCTAGTACGCATTTGTCAATTGCGAAAATCAAAAGACAAAATTAAGCAAGACTAACTTTTTCGACTACATCCTGCTATTTTGGTGATGTAAGTAATATAGTTACCAACATTCAAGTCAGTATCTTCATTGTATTTATTTTTGGCCTGCTGACGGAGCGCGTTTTGATTGTTTGAAATGACGCTCGAAGATGGGGCCTTCGATCCATTCATCAGTAGGGATAGGATTCCTCGCACTCCACCAGCCCCTTCGAAGATGTCGTCACTTTTGGGGACAGAATGTTCCGATGGTGCTGGGCTTCGAGACAATTCTCAGACATCTATGTTTCAGGCGGATCCATTCGTCTGGCACGGTTAGCTTGTGAGTGTTTCCTTTAGTATTTATAACGTTGTGACGGCTGATGCAGGAGACCTGTCGGGGGAGCACCGGCGACTACGCTTAAAAGAAGACAGAGGCTACATAATACTTTGTTTTTTTGACTGCCGATTACGGTCACTTGAGTGGCCACATTGTCCAGTCCGGCTGGGACTGACCTTCGGGACATGTCAGCTGTGCCGATCTCTCCGTTGGTTGCGAATGCAGGCGGCTTTAAATTTTGCTTGATGAAGAGGAGGTGGAGAAGAAAAGCGTGTACCTGTAAAGTTGGAACTGGAGCTGCGGTGCTTACTAACTAGGCAGCATTATATGTGAAAGGTTCCGCGCAATTGCTATTGAAGGGGTTTTTTTAGACGTATTGTGTTGCGTATTGTTTGCATTTGTCTGTATCTGTGTGTGTGATTTGTAACGCTCCCTTCCCTCTCCATCCCAATGAATGAGGCAGTGTTGCCTCGTTTACAAAGCATCGTCTTTTTGTGAGTTGATTGTCCCCTTCTGCATTTTAAATGGTTGGTGCCTCAATGTAAGAAGGGCGAGTCTCTTAAACAAGACAGCCCTAACAGTGACAGTTAGTGGTAAACAAGTTTCATTAGTGTGTCATCAGAAAGAGTTCAGGAGAGAGCGATTACTGTCGCAAATACCATTATTCCATGCTTTGGCCAGCTGTTGACATTTCCTTCTGCTGCAATGCTTTGGGGTTGAAATGTAACTGCTAACGAATGGATGCTCAATGAGAGTTGTACGCCAAGGTGGATATTTGGTAGTGCGGGTTTGCAGATAGGGAGAGACCGCAAAAGGAGGAGGCGGAAGAGGAGGAAGAGGTGGGAAGCATCCATTCACATTCGCTTAGTAAATGCAAGCACTCTGTCACTTAATCAGCAAGACAGCCGTGGTATTCCATCAGAAAACGTTGCAAAAGACACGATCTTGAACTTGCCTTGAGCATGTCCTTAGAAGTAGATTGCAGGGAGGGAGGAGGGACGGGGGAGGGGAGTTGGACGCTCGCCTTGCCCTTATTGTTAAATCAACTTTTACCACTTCTTCACTAGCTTCAATGCTTTCAGTGACTCATTATTGATGCAGAAAGGGTCGTAAGGACATAAAAGAATCCACCTCTCAGACGGTGAAGTTACTACACACCGGCCCAACTACTCACCCACTTATAGGGCATTGCGGAAGCAGTGTAAACTTTTCCACTAGTGACTCCAATCACACCAAGGACTGTCGCAACATTCAGAGCACTGGGAAGAACTTATATGGCGTCAAAACCCATCGACAGACATCCCACTGCTTTGTTTTCATTAGACAGATGGACTTCACAGGCCCGTGTCATTTCTAAGTTGGTTTTTTAGCATTAAACAAGCACCCCTTGACGACGGATCAGACGGCCCACCGGCCAATTAGCCACCGACACCACCCATCTCTGCATGCAAGGTCGGGAGCATTAACCCGACTACCACCATCATCATACATGGCACCCCACGACTCTGTACCGAGTCACCGGATCACTTGGGCCCGCCTGATCCATGGCCAATTGCTGTTCCAATAAAATCCTTCTCCACCTTGGCCCTCAAAATTCACACCTGAATATTTGCTTTTACAACTAAGATCTGTGCCAGTGGCGACTCCGCCCAAACTAGTTGACATTTTCTTTTCTCGTTCAAATTTTACTTTTCTAATACCTTCCTCCTGCCTTAGTTAACGTTTTGTTTTTAAAAATTTACTATTTCTTACACCTTTTTCCCTTTTAGATCAATTTGATGTTGGGGAAATGAACGTCGCAGTACATTATTTAATCTCGAATATGATGTCAGATTGCCAAACGCTGCAAATGACATGCCAGGAGGTGCAAACTGTAGCGCACATATTGCATCTGGAGGTTCAAAGAAGAACCAAATGCTGACACTGCCTTCGAGTTGGTGGTGAGAGCATGCGGACAAAAGTTACTGAGTGCAAATATTTTTTGTTTTTGCTGCAAGAGCCTCGTGTTTCCATTCTACCTCAAACCAAATTCTGGGTGTCGTACAACATCGCCAACTTCACGGTCTCGAAGAGGCATTCCTCGCAGTTCTTCTCATCACTTGATCCCGGAATGCATTTAAGTAAAAAGCATGATAAATAGTGAATAAAACTTTCGTCCGTTCTCTTTGCACATGGTTTGGAGTGTACAATTTGGGAGAAAATGATGCTTTGCAAAAGTGACGGGCGAAATGCAATTTCGCTTTGATAGGAAACCACGAAATTCAAGAACCACTGGGGGTATCGCTTAAGAACCACATTACTGACTCTTAGGAGTCGCTCATTTATCTTCGTTTGAATCGTTTCAGCACAAGAGGCTCTAGTGCAATTCTTCTGCGCATTCAAAAGGAGTCTCAACATTGTGAAATGCGCGAGAGATGAGAGAGCATGTGGGATGAGATTAACTTCATTACAAGGAAACAGTACATGAGCCTGCGCACACGGATGAACTGCAGGTACCGCAGAAGAAGCGCGGATTGCGCAAAACCTTTCGCACATACAAAGCGTTTAAGTAAGCTTTGCCTGGTCAGTCGTAAAAGCAGCGATCAGGAGCAAGAGCAATCGTGCTTCAATGTTTGGAGGACAAAAGAAGGCCAAAAGAACAATAAAGAAATTTGGTGAGTGGTGACAGAAACTGAGAGGCGACCTTTCTAGGCCCCTTTCCCTCCCCTCCCTTAACTCCCCCCGAACGCCCTCCAGCATCCGCCTCCTCCTTCTCCGTCACTTGGCGAAACTCGTTCCTTTTGCGAAGCCCGCTTTACCAAAGGCGATACGCAAAGCAAACACAAACGCACAATTTATTCAAATAAAAATTCTCCCACTTCTCCTATTAGAAGCAGTGTTACAGAAACAGAATGTCCAACAAATTTCACAAAAAAATACTTTTTGTGCTCCGTTGCAGACACTAGAATAGTTCAGTAGACCGATGACATTTGCACAACCTTCAACAAATAATAGTGCGACGGCCACTAATGGCACAAATCTGCACCAAGATTTTAGTCCCGTGAACCGCTTGAACATGTCAATCGTGCTAGTTCGCAACGCCAAGTACATGATTCGCAAATTCACATTTAAAATTTTATTTTTCTTCTCTCCGAACATTGACAATTTAAACTGCTTTCAATATTGCAAGTTCTCTGCTTCAAAGTTTCACAAATTATGCATTTGAGCCCTCAAGTGGGGGTGTAATGCCATTCCTTGTGCGCTTCTGTTGCAACTGTCTCCCAAAATCTGGCCTCGCTGCTCTGCCTGAAGAACATATAGGGCAGTGCTTCTGCTGCGAAGCAGACCTATGGTTTATGGGCCTGTCGTTTTGCCAAATCACATGCAACTGCCTCTGTTGGCGCCTTTACCGGTCTCAATTGCAAGCCTTAAAGAACCAGGCGTCTCCCTTCGTTGAAAAACTTTCCCGGCCTTCATTACAACATCCATCTTTTATAGAACTGTGATAGATCGTCTGGTGTTGAGTCGATGGTTGAATCTCCGTCGCAAGACCTGCAGGCTAAAAGTGGCAGAAAACTGTGAAGGCTTCACTTCCATTACCACACTTTTGTGCTGAACAAATCGGCATCCCGCTAGGTGACCTTTGAATGCTTGATTGAGCGAAAAGCCACGATTCGTCACAATTAGTGACGACCAAGATACGCACACGTGGGGAGAAACAGCTCTGAAAGCCTGCCCATGATGATGGGAAGCAATTGTGCTCACACGGAGCCCTTATAGCACACGAAATAGCACCGAATAGGGGAGAGAGAGACGTCAGCCAGCTTTGAGGACAAAAGTGGATACTGGGAGGCAAGTCTGCATGCCAAAAGGCTATTCTCAACCGCCCTCCTAGCAGGCCGCATTTTTGGTCTGACCAAATGCAGAAATAGGGAGGCGATGCTTCCCTTGCCTATGGGATGACAAGCCACCGAGATAAACTCATGCGTCACCTTACTGGCAAATCAAGGGACAGAACAGATCAACGGAGGCTAATTCACGGGACCACGCGGTCCCGCAATCCCAGCCCACGACTCCAGGTGAACAAATAGCCCACAGACCTCATGGAGAGCGCAATTGCATGAAAAAGGTAAAGGCTTTGGGAATAAGGACCTCACGCTTTGCCCTTCCCTTTGTTTCCTGTGGCAGGAAGCGAAAGGGTAACGGTTAATTCCGGTTTTGTCTAAGAGCCCTAAAAAACAATCATTTTAAAAGGATTTCAAAACTCCCATAAATTCACCTTTTAAATGCCAGCCAGGGACTCGTATAATCGCACGCAATTGTATAAATCTAACCCAGCAGTGTGCCATTTGTTGAGGCCTCATTTTTTATTTTGGTCGGGTCTTTTGCCTTAATTACTTCATCAGGGTTTGGAAGGGAGAGGTGGGGAGCGGCCTGCAACTCCTGAGGCAAATTATTCGAGGGAGAATTTTGAGGCCACCGTTTGAGACAAATTTTTGCCTACACTTCCAAGGGCACAGGGAACATTTCCTCACGTAGACTTTAATTTATCCACAAAGAGAGGATTAAAGTGTTGCCCCATAAATCACGCAAACGGCGTGTATTTCGGCTTCTCTCCCCCTCCCCCTGTGGGATTAATCCTAAGAATATGGAAAGACTACAACCTCTTGATTTATTTACACTCACGACAAGCCCACTGTTTTGCCTCCCGTTTCACTCAATTGCCTCTTGCGTCACACACAACTTTAAGGTGTTTTACTTTTTGGTGGACTGAAAAAAAGGCGAGGGGGAGAGAGGTCGCCTACCGACCGAGAGGGAATATTTGCCTCAAATTTTGCGGCAACTAACACGCACGTCACGCGAGGGAGAAGCGCTCCACGTCCCGCCACCCTGTCCGTCCTTCTACTCGCACTCTTCCATCCTGCCTCCCCACTTCGTGAGGATTCTGACCAATTGAGGCGTTTTTTTGGCAAGGAAATGGGGCTGGGATCGGTCACTTATCAACAAAAAAGGCATTTAACCGTGACCTTCAAGCCGTTCTACTAGAGCCAAACGAAAAGGGGGAGACCTCTTAATTGTAGACGGCGGAGTCGGTGGATCGAATTTCGCGATGCCCGGCGGTGCCGAAGGTGACTCACTGACAGCGCAACAGAAAGGAGAAACACTACCCTGTGTGAGAAAATCGCTCAGTCACTCGAATGCATAACAATGATGCAATTATGGATGACCATCTGCAGCACCTTTGCCATTACAAACAGCCGTAGGGTGCCACATGAACAAAAATGCATTGCATGACGACCGCTCGACTCTTTTGGGTTAGTCAAAGTGAACCAAATTTGCAATTTTATGATCTAATTCTTGGATCGTTAGAAAACATGGCTAGTGATAAGTAGATCGGTTGCGAAAAAACCTGCTGCAAAGTGTCCAGAGCGATGGCAACTAATTGTCTAAGTGAAGTGGCTTTTCAATTCAAAAGAACAAAATGCACTGAAGGCGTACCGGATCCACAGCAGATTTGGATTTCCTGTAAGGAACGGGTGAAACCTGACTGAGTGTACTCGGAGGTGGTGCAATTGAGCTGGAGAGATGTGAACAAATCCTCGGAGGGACAGCAGGACAAATCCCACTTCGTGGCTTCCCCTCACTCCCGCCCCTTCCCGGTGGGGGTGAAGGTGGCTGTGGAGGCATTTTAAAATCCATTTGGGGGAGGAAAACCCCACAGAAAGATGCCTGATGATGCCTTTCTCAGCGTCTCCTCTTTATCTCTCGCTCGCTCATCCACCACCTGCAAGGCCAGCCACCTCGAACCCTTTGGACCAACCAGATGCATCCTGCACTTTGATTGGGTGGAGAAGACATGCGCGCGCATTCCAAAAACAAGGCCTACGGTTATATTGACACAAGTCGCGTGTCGCCCCGTTTATGACAGACGGGCAGTTCATTTTCATGTCTGTGTTTCTATTTAGGCTGTAAAATTTTTGGCTTCTTCGCAGAAGCGCCAATTTCTGAAGCAATTCTACCATGCATTGTGCTCCACGCTTCCGCTCTACCTAATCCTGGGATATAAAAGTATTTCTTTTCCCCACTTAATTTGAAACTGCTCCCGACGCTCCCTCGAGGATTGACTTCAAAAGCGATTGACACGATACGTTTTTTAGTAAAGGAAATTATTTGGCGAGCACAACTTTAAGGCAGCAGCCCACTGATTGGGTGCAAGGAGAATTGAAAGAGGCGCTCTTTTTACAGTAACGGTGGGAAACATGCAAAGTTTGTTGAGACTTTGAGGCTTTTCCTATCTCGTTCACCATGTCTTTTGCCTAGCTAAATCTCAACCGCAGCACACTCCATCACTGTGGCAGATTTCAGCTGTAAAGCTTGACCCAGTATAAGTAGCTGGCAATTTACGCCACAGCGGTTAATAACCTCTGCGGTTTAACTATAACCGCAGAGGTTCCATAACTTATTCCTGGCACCAACTTTTACAGAATGCAGGTCGTGGGAATGTGAGAGTTTCGAAGTCGACATAAAGGTCAGTTATATCACTGGCCTAGCCATGCTCATCAACCGCGGTGATTCCAGAATTTGGGGCACGGAGGAGAGCGTCATGTTCCCTCTTAGCAAATTCATCTCATCACAGCTTTGGATCCAACCACTACCACTTAAAGGCAGTCAGAGGTCTACTAGGGAGCATTTCCAGTGTCATCAAGATTCCGGACCCTTCTTCTCCTCATAAAACAACTCCAAACACAGTAATCAGAGCATTGTCCCAAGGATTGGCAGAAAAAGGGTTCTATTTGGTGAAAAAAATATCGATGATGGACAGAAAAAACTCTCTGAAGAAGGCGTGTGATGAAAGTGAGAGTCATGAGAGAAGCTGTAATTGAAAAGGAAGCTAAAAGGCAGAACCGCAATCGGTGAGGGGTTGTCAAGACTTCAAAATCTGTCTGTCCACCACTCGGCCACTCGGCCACTCGGCCACTCGGCCACCCGGCCACCCGGCCAGCTACAAGTACGTCAGCCTAGCGACCTGGAGTGATTGGCAAGCCACTCGGAGTCACGAGGATACACCCTGGCAGCCATTTGACGCGTCTCTTTTTTGAGGATGTACACGCGCGTTGCCGCAAAGTTAAGCTGATTTTCTCGCAAATTTAACTACTACTGCCGATTTTTTGGCCTTGTCTTGGCCTCCTCCAGCCTCGCAGGCAGTACAACTGGTGTTGCAAGTGAAAGTTAGTCATCACGCGCAACGGTTTCCTCTCTCTCTCTCTCTTTCTCTCCTCTTCACCCGCTCTCTCTTTTTCCCTTCGCGGCCCAATCATCGCGTCAGACTGAAAAACCGACCTCGTGAGAAGAAGGACTACTGCTTCATAAAGCCTAATCAGCCTTTTGGTGCAGAGCAAACTAATGGAACCGTGACTTTGTTAGGCTAGATCCACTGGAGAATTTACGATCAATGGGAATAACAAAATTGCAGTCCAGTTCGCTGTCCAGAGGCTGCACATGTCTGAGGGTCAGATTTATTTACCGGCGTCCGACTTCACAAATGTGTGAAATGGTGACAAGCGGTTGCAACGGTAAAGCTGAGGATCGCAAACAGATTTCATTGGGTTTGAAACAATGAAACAGATGTGAGGAGGCTCTACGCCTCTGAGAGTTTGAGCATCAGCCTAACTGGTGAAAAGAGCCGGTCAGTGCCAGCTTGGAGTGTCGCGCGGTTACTGTGTTCCAGCCATCCAATTACATTGACGCAAAAAAACTGCATTCACAACAAAGTGAACCACAATTTTTAAATTAAAAGCCAGAGGAGACCCCTCAACGTCATCTGAAGTCACATCTGGAGGTGGAGAGAGGAAGAAATACTGGCTTAACTTAGTAACTCAGACACATCATCAATAAAGAACTGGAGCATGCGGCATGGCGCCTCACCACCTACAGTGTATTCTAACATCCTCGTCCAGACACCGGTGGCGGTTTTAGAGCGCTGCGAAGAGGCAAGTCGTTGGTAAATTTTGCCAAGACTGCGCTTCTCGTTTTCGCAAAGCCTGCATAACTTGAATATGGGCAAGTGAGTGCAATCAGGACTCCGGTGTTCCTCAACTCACCGCAATTGGGAGAGAAGACGCCACTGACAAAGGAATGCTCACACTATCAGGATTACGCTGGTGTCTTTACAGAATCAACTGGGCTTGATTATTTGATCCTTCAGACGAAATACTTCTAACTTACTTTGCATGTCCACACTTACCGAAAGAAAGAGAAACGGGCCTCGAAAGTACATTGGAAAAGCTTACCAATCACAACAAAACACTTCTCACTCGACCCTACCTTGAGCTACTCGTGCTTTTCCAAGTCTCCGAGACAATTTCGACCCCTCAGTTCTCCCCTACCCAGAAACAGAAGCAAATGTACCTACCCGGTTTAGTTAGGGACTTAGCGCAATCAATCAATCAATCAATCAATCAATCAATCAATCAACGCATGTCACATTTGCGTGACGCTGGTGGAGGATGTGAAAAGTGGTTAAGTAATGGTTCATCTCAATGATTTTCTGACATTACAGGCATATTTCTTACAAGCTGTAGTCTTACTTCCAGCAGCAAAGTCCACATCCGCCTGAGTGGGATATCACAAGAGGGTTGCATCTCCCACACCACCTCCAAGGATTCCAACATTTGATACAGTTTACTGAAAACTTCTTGCCATTTCGTCGAATCGAAACTAAATACAGCAAGCTTTTATTGCCGTTGGAATATCGCTTAGCTGCCAAATTTATTATGTTTGCCTGTAGCAGTGTCCAGACGAACGAAAAAAAGAACAACTGAGCTAAACGTCCTTCACCATTTTGACATGTCTGATGGACGAGCTATCCGACAGCACAACTGTAATTATCTCAGCGAGGGTGGCTAGGACAGATGAATGGTTGCCAAATTAGTAGTGGAGAGCATTTCCCTCCGCGTGACCACCATTTAACCAAAAGGCTTTAAAAAAAAGTCGCAGGTCTTCTAAAAATCCGAGCTTCACAAAAAGTGCGGCAGAAAGGACAACCAGTAAAGGACTCTTGCCGCATGCAATGGCTAGAAGCACTTCACAGGATCTGGGCATTCCAAAACCTGTTTTAGTTTACCATAGAAAACCCAACTCCAACATGGATGGCCGAAAGCTATTGCCAGTCAAGTCAAGGTGATTGAACGGGTACATCCCTCTCCAGCGCTGTACACAGACACTCTACTTAGTTACTTCACAAATTGATGCTGGAAGACAATTCGCAGCAGAGCCTCCATATGTGACTGCGATGAAGCAAGAACATCATGGAATCAGGTAAATGCGCTTCATAAAACGTCCTTAATCCTACACCAACCAAAGTTAAGTTTTTACTGGGCAATTCCACTGAAGATAGCGAACAGAAAATTAACGAACTCACAATCAGTCGAAGAAGTTCTACTGATTAAAAAGATGACAATCAACCAAAACCTGACTACTCCATTCTGTCAGCATGCAAACTACTGATGATCCAGATTTCAGGAGTAATCGCAGCTTGGCGTTCGCCTGGCTAGTATCAGCTAAGACCGCCAGAATGCTGCATTTACACGGCTCATCTTTCTGCCGACCGTAACCCAGGCGTGTTAAAGGCAGAGTGGACGACGAAAATTCCCATTAGCCCTTTTGATTATTCGTGGTTTCCTTTAATTCACTGTTACACTACTGTAGTGACCACGAGGCGATATTTAGGCCTTATGGCACTTTTTTAAAAGCTGTAAATTCCAAGGAAGCTGTATTGATGCTGCAACATGCACAGATGATTGTGCAACTGAAAGCTTCAAACGTTACCCCCAAATAGAGGATGAGCCCTTCAAGGACAGCCGGTGTGAAGGCGATCACAGTCGCGTAGACTGACTGCAGTGCGTGCGAGTTGAAGAGTATCGCATGGCAAGCCTGAATTCTTTCTGCATCAATGTCGATAAATTCGGCTCGTACTAGGTCTCATATACTGCTCTCGGTAAATTCGCACGTCTAGAGCAGTCGAAGACGATGCTAAAAGTACGAGAGCTCTGGAAGGGGAGTAATTCTTAAACAAAATCCACGAAGAGTCTCAAAGCTCATCAAAGGATACCGTTTCGGTAGACTCTTTAAAAACGCCTGACCTCTCCTCTTCCTCAAGATAGCAGGCAACAAATGACAAGAAGGTGGAGGGAATATCGTGCTAATGAAGATGTGTAAGGAGAACTGTGTGGAGAAAGGGCTGATTCTGGCCCTGATGGTTCTCAGTCCAAGGCAATGCGCATAAGCCTTCCGATGCCTGGTCGACCCGCAATCTAGTGAATACAGCCTGGCACAATCAGCCACGAAGGAATGCTGGGAAGAGAAAAACTGTCCTGACCCATGACGAATCCTTCCATGGCGAAGTTACCTTACATGCGTCAGTTGCACGCTAATCCGAGTGCTCGAAAGTGGTGGTGGATGATTTCCAGTACCAAAATCATGTTTCGCTGCCCAAACTTGCGCATTTTCCTGTCTACGTAAAAAATAAGGTCTTGGACGGACAAATTTACATAACCGATGTAGCGCTCAGAGATAACTCGAGTCACAAGCTGATCACGCAACTGGCACCACCATCCCCTGTGTTCCATCATGCCAGACACCACTTCGGTGTAGCCGTTCGACGGAGTGACTCAGCTCTTCGCCCTGTGGAGACATTAAATGGTAGCCGCGAGGGCAAATTGTTTACGCTAGACCAATGGGCGATGGCTGATATATGTCGACGTGTGGAACGATTCCCCACTACCTCTTGCACACACCGACACCACGATTAGGCAGCGGGGAAGAAGAGGAGCAGCGTCGGTCTGTTTGTGTTGGTGTCGAATCAGCGCCGTCACTGTTGGCGACCTGGCATTTTGCCCATCATGACAAGTCTCATACGATCCACAGCACACATTTCCCAATTCCCGATCGCTGGGTTTGAGATGCGTTGGATGCTCGGTGAGCCACAGCCTTTTCATTTCATCGCCGTGTTCTACCAGACACAAACCACGGAAGCTCCAACAATGCACAGGAGTTGCATCAGACCATTTTACTTTAAAATACGCACAAAGTGGAATAGACAATAATGGACTGGCAGCAAAAGGCTGCACCAGTCACCACAGACTTCATTCTTTGTTCATCCAAAGGGGCTAGGAGTTCTCTCACGATTCACTTTATAACATGACACTAATTTTGGCAATTCGGCTTACACTTGTCCCAAACACTTCTATCGGTGATAAAAGGTGAAGGAGTAAGTCTATTTTTGCAAGACATTTTGATGAAACACGCCTGTCCACTGACTTGGACAGTAAGAACCGACAGTCACTCTGTGACAAACTTGCGAACAACTACTGCGGACTACCTTTCGTGCCTTTTTTTTGAAAGGAAAAAACAGGACCACAAAAAGGCTCCTCCCATCATGCAACTCACACGGGACACCTTTGGTGGTTGTCACGATCCTCGCCTAGAAGTCTGGAAGCATATCGCAGTCGGGAAGACGGAGCACCGCGATACCCGCCTTTTGAGGTGATTAAGTACCAAGATAAGATGCCGGGTGAGGAGAAAGAAAAAAAAAACGAAACAAGACGACCTAACCCACTCTGTGTCTGCCAATTAGTAGGCGGTGGTGGTGGAGTTTGGGGAGGGAAAGGCGCTTTCACCCTTTTTGAGGGACAAAGGTTTTTCAACATCCTGTTTAAAAAGGATTGACTCTACTTTGGCGGTAAAAAAAGTGTCCCTTTAAAAGCACCAAATGGCAGTAAATAACGACACACCTTTGGAAAAAATTCTTGGCAGAAAAAGTGGATAAAATCGGAACGAAGTGGATGAGTGGGGTGGGATTTCAATTAGAATCTCAGCGGTGCATGGGAAAGTTGTATTTTCTCTTCCAAAAGCATTTGAAGTTGTGATCTCTCTCTTGTGTAGACTATAAAAGCGGTTCGGCTTTAGCACTGAAATTTACATTTTGGTGACAATTTAAGTGACCGCGCTTCCTCGCCCCCTGCATCAACATTCTAGGTCGAGATAGGGTCAGACGGTGATAGCGACGGTGCAACTCAGGGAGGAGCATGCAAAAGAGAGAAAAGGCAACGGAAGTGGGGAGTGGAGGGGCAACGTACGGATGTCTGCGACGAGCACTCGAGGCGCGATAGAAGACTGCAGGTGCCCACGATTTGCGTGCCTCGATGTGTGTGTGTGTGTGTGTGTGTGTGTGTGTGTGTGTGGCGATGCTGTCGAATGGATGGACTTTCTGTGATGACGCATTTAAGAGCGCATTCTTTATTGGTTGGGCCAACCTAGTCCCCTCATTGGCAGTTCAGGCTGATTCCCTACCAAAAAAAATCATCACCATTTCGACTATTTCGGATTAGAGACTCACAATAGGCCTATTTATGGAGGGAGGTTCAGTGCCACAAGGGCGAAGTATTAGTTTTGTGATTAAAGCAAGGCGCCTGGAGAGATTAGCCACTTTTCTAGATTCAAGCCCGCATCCCAGTTGTTACAGGAGGAGGCGAAAAAACGGACAACTCCTGAAACAACGGTGTTAGCAGACGAAGCTTTGAACTCTGTTTGAATTGAACACACAAATTTCATTAAAGCAGAAATCGAGCATTCCTGACAGACTTTCTCTGAACTTTGCCATTAACTCGAACAAGTGCTTCGAAAGTGCTCCTTCTGAGCATCGCCATCACCCACCATCTGCCTAATTCCCCTCTTTTACATGCAAATCCGCGGCTAATTGCGTTCAGCCCGTGTAGGGAAGTTGGCATAATACCGCACCTTTAGAGCTACTTTAAACGAAAGTGAATCGTCCAGAGTTGCTACGCATGCGAAAGGCAGGCTATTCCGACTCTGAATCATCGCATTTCATTTCGGTTCATTACAAGTAAAGTTGCTGCAAGGAGAGTGGATGGGCAAACACTTAACACGATTCCAACCAAGGGAAAAAAGATGCTCCGAACTGTTAGGCGGTGATAAGGTGAACTAATGCACAGCCCCAGAAAATTTTGCTTTGCAGCGTGACTCACCGTGATGAGGCTGCTTCTTCACGCTGGGGTTTAAATGCAACAAATTCGCCACGGGCCACGCCCAAAGGTGAGACATATCAAAAGTAGCAAACGAAAACAAAGCGGTGGTCAGTTTTTTGTGACTTCAATGCGTGACATTTCCTCCCAAAGAGAAAGCCAATTTCCATCATCTGCGATTATCTTCTGTCAGATGCGTGCCTCAACAAAAGGTTCCAGGGAAGGCCCATCTAAAGCACTTAAATACGAAATCTGCTACAACGCAAAGGAATGTTTTTACCACCTTCATAGACCTTACAATAATCGTGAAAAGGGCTACTGGCACAAAACGAGTCCCCAATTCTTCAACCGGGCACCGTAGTTTAACTAAACATGTACCCTACTTAATTGTTATCAGTAGCAAAGTATATTTGATCACCACTCACCACGCGAGTGGTGGAGAATTGGCGGCTTGGGAAAGGCAGAGTGGGGTGTCCCAAGTGCGGCGGCAAGGTTCGACGGTTTGGGCATATCGGCGGCAGGCTGTACCTTCCCAAACTGCTTGTCGATGGTTTTGTTCGCAAAGCAGCCACAGTGTGGATTGGCGAGGTTGATGATAGTTGACTGTTTTAATAAAACAGACTTAGGTGGATGAAAAACATTTTCATACAGGAAATGCTGGATATACTTTAAAGTTATTACCCATTCTGATGTTTGAATGAAGCAGTGAAGGCAAGCCGATAAGCACGTGCCAAAAGCACTTTGACACCTTAGGTAAGCACTACCTCAAGACCTGTGAGTAGATAGATTTCTGCCCTGAATTGAGCATTGTGGGAAAAAAGGCATGAGGTAGATGCCAAATCTCATCTTATCTACTTAAGTCGAACTGGGTGAATTTATTCAACTAGCAAGGTTACCTACATCCACACTTTCTTCCGCCTTATTTTAAGTAATTTAGCTGTCAAAAAGGACTTTAACTAACTAACAATAATGTAACCGGACGTAGGCTTAATATTGCAAGCTGGAATGCTCTTCACATAACGGAAGGGTTCGTACTTGCATACGAAGGATAGATATTCGAAGCAAACCCATCTACTGACACTCATGTGGGAATCTGAAGAGCCCACAAACAAAGGCCTGTGAGCGAACTAGGTGTCACAACTAAAGCCCACACGGACGTGACATGCAGATCCTGTGCGGAGTGAATTGACAACAACACAGCCTTGGCAAACGATCACAAA
The DNA here is from genome assembly GCA_023375655.1 of Taenia crassiceps. Taxonomy (NCBI): domain Eukaryota; kingdom Metazoa; phylum Platyhelminthes; class Cestoda; order Cyclophyllidea; family Taeniidae; genus Taenia; species Taenia crassiceps. The sequence continues at coordinate 4,668,510 of JAKROA010000005.1, read as the reverse complement.
GGCTGCCAAAGTGACCGGCTCTCGAGTGATGTGACACCTGGTTCATAACAACACTTATTGTGATAGTACGAAAAGACTCCTCGCTAAGACTGAAAATGACCGTGCGAAAAGCGGTGACACCTTGCTTGCCTAAAGCCGTGAAACTTCCCAAATACCTTGATAATGCGATAAAAAGTGGCCCTCTGTTCAACATAGCTACCGTCAGGCATTAAACCCGAGTCAAGTTGATTTTACATTACACCATGAAGAAAGAGAATGAGAAGAGAGATTAAAGAACCGACTACTACTGCTACTACTACCACCACCACCACCACCACCACCAGCAGCAGCAGCAGCGGCAGCAGACCGGCAAACTTAATCACCATGAAAAGGCGGTCGATCCTCTTCGTGTGCAACTGATTTTGGTATTTTGACTTGTTTGCTTACACGCAGACATAATTAATTAAAAATGACTTGTCACATGCTTATGACTTAAGCGGTTGGGAAAGCAAATAATCCCACCACACATATGTGACACCAGGCGGCAAACACGCTACTGAGGCAGTTGCGTCCCTCAATGCATTTCCAACAGCTAAAAGTATACGAAGCACACAAAATGGATGCGCAAATGCTCGCTAGAAATGGATTACCAGGTTATATTTGCTTAGAACCCCAACGTACAGCGAATTCCTGAGAGCTTCTCTATCCCGAACAAAAACAGGTTTTTCGTGGATCCGGCCGTAAAAAGCAAGACAAGAAAGCCATCAATCACACTTCCTTGCACAAATGGACGATAAAATGCATCAGCGTATTTCCTGAATGGAAGGAGACCAACACACCGCCGACAATGAAACTTATTTTTCTAAATGGCTTAATTATAATGCAAAATATTGTTCCACGATTGCAGACTTTGGCGATCCCTTGTTTCTGCTACCGCGCCGACGCCAAGAGGTTCCACGCCTGTCGGCAGTCCTCTTCTGTCCGCCACTAACAGACCTCTTCTCCCTCCCCTTCCGGCTTGTGTCTTCTTGGGGAGTTGCTATAACGTCATATACACTAGTGTTGCTTTCAAGGCAGGTGCTTCATCCACTGGCGTGGGCTTCACAACGAAGTTAAACGCGCATCTGTCCTACATTGCCAACTTATAGGGCATAGGATGTCAACACCTCCTTGAAGGCACGTTTATGGCGATAGCTAATGAGATCACCAAGGGTCACTTACCACCGCAGTGGAAATGTTTCACGCTTCTGATGCGCCACCAATCCATACCCCACCAAACCGACGAAGTTAAAAAAGAAGAAAATCACACATGAACCAAAAAGCTCAGCACAATTGGTTATTACTACAATTTAATTATAAATAACGCATGCCACGCATTTGTGACGCTAGCCTTGGGTAAGGAAATCGGGTCTTCACACGCATTTGTTAAGTCCTTTATCTCCAACTAGCCGGCAACGATCAGTTGGACCAAATTTTCTGCAAAATCTCCACCTTGTTGTAAACATTCTTTTGCTCCATTGGGCAGCCTTTCGAGCGACCTTCCCTTGCGCCCTCAGTTTTCAAGGCAAAAGGTAGCAGAGGAATTCAAAGCTCCACAAAAAATGGCTAATTTTATTCCTTTCGCTTGACAACCACACCTCTCCTTTAGTGAAGTAGCAAATGCTGTGTGTGTTTGGTTTCGGAGTAGGTGGCTCCAGCCATGATATTTTGAACTGCACGACAGGTGAAAAGGCCAATCTGTTTGTGACATTTCTACCACTCACAAAAAGTGAATGGTGAAGAAAGTTGTGGAAAAGAAACTCCCAATGTGCATGCAACTCGCATTTCGTTTGTATACAAAGTCAAGGCATTGGGGCTTTCAAGGCCTTTGCTCCATGCTGGATTGTACCGGCATGGAACAGGTTCAGGTGGTTTGTCCACTTTTTTCACCACATCTGACATCGCGGCTCCGATTCCTGCAAAAATTGCTTGAATTGACAAAGTATGGCAGTTTTTTGCCAATTTGCCAGCAGCTTTCGCAGTCAATTCAGCGCAATCATATCGACAGCTAGAGAAACCACAGCACCAGTTTAGCCGGGGTGTGGCTGGAAGTCACACGTTCCAGTGATCGGTGGATCAAAATACCGCAGACGGTAGAATTTTACACGCGAAAACGGATTCACCATTTCAAGGACCGACCCGTCTCCACCCACTCCTACATCCATCCATCCATCCCGTATCAACCAACTTATTTTCCTGAATCCCAAATTTTATCCCTCCTCCCCTTCACTTACCCATGATCTTGTGCTTATGTACTCGTCAGATGGAGACTGCGACTGTGGTGATCTCCAACCCACCGCTGCTCCTGATTGATTTGCCACATACGGTGAGATACACAAGGCTAGTTCTGTAAGGCTGCAATCCCATTCTTGCTAATTCCTGTCTCCCCACGTACAATGCTCAAAACATTAAAACTGTTTTGCAAAAATATGCCATCGAGTAATTTCATCAACTTGAAGTAGGGTTTTAAGTGTTGAGACTCCTTACAATGGCAAGCAGGTGGTCTATTTGGTGATCCATCAATACCACGGACCTCTCCATGATGCCCCAACACCAGCACAAATTCACAAGCTGAAAGTATGTTTGGCGAACACAGTAGAAGCATGATAAATGTGCAATTGCAACATTCCAAACCGTTTCAACAAACTGCCCACACATCTCATGGGAATCGACGTTTACGTCCCACGAAGTGTCGATTACACCCGTGCAGGAAAAGGTACGACCCGACTGCTAATTCCCACCTCCCACCTCCCACCTCCCACTCCACACTGGTGCGCCAATCCCCTTCTGCCTTTACAACCAAGCAATTTAGTAGTCATACTACCTCCATTCCCTACCGACAGTGGTTAGTCAGTGATGTGCAAATCTCCCAAACCACTGAGCTCTTCAACGCACTTCGCCTTACTTGCATGCGATGAAACACAAAAGAAGGCTATGAAAACTCATCTTCCCCCCCCACCACCACCCCGAAGTCATGAAAAGTCTACTAGTAAGGGCTCATCACTCACTACCTCTGACGTTTCAAGTCTCCACCCCATCTCACCAACAACTGATGCAATGATTGAAGGGCGAAAGGGCTGAGTGCTGTATCATACAAAATTATGGTGATGCCTTCAAATATAATGTGTGAGAAAAATGCTTGCTCTGAGAACAATCAGACTGGCGCAGGAATAACCAGACATTTAGGCCGCGTGTAACTCACTAATGGAGGCCACGAGTCTGACGTGAGAAGTGCGCATGAACGTGCGCTGACAGCTGTGGGCGTAGACCACGTCCATCATCGCATTCAGTGCAGTGTCAAGTTGGAGACGCTGGCAAAACATGTCGGTGGTATTGGGATAGCTTAAGCCAAAGCGAGGCTTCTGCACCCACACGAGCCAATAGGAAAAGGCCAAATTTTAAGGAACAGAAAAGCCATCCACCGACGACACAATCCTCCACCACCTCCATACACTCATCCCAGCAGTCAATTACCACCCACTTGTCAGCACGACCGACACTGCACATCATCGTCGGTGGTGACATTCTGCCTCCTCAATAACTGTGCCGGCTTCCGTTGTGTTGGAGTGCGTTGTGCTCACCACCCTTGCAGAAAGGCTCATCGCACGCGGCACTTCCTCACACGTTGAATATACGAGGCCGAGAGAGGCAATGCTACTATGGTCGAGGAGAGATGAGTTGAGAACCACCACAACCACCATCGTCACTGGCATGCAGACATTCGCGTGTCTATGTCGGCAATCAGACGATACTGTATTGTATTTCACAAGTGGAAAGCCATCGGTTCTACCCGCATGCCTTCAATGATGGGAGTGTTTTTCCTTGCCCCACATCCTGCTGCGTGGGAATACGACCACGCTCGAACGCTGTCGCTCACCGCCCAGATTAACGACGTCGGAGGAGGCTCCCACACAATATGTGCATCACACATTCGTGAAGAAGGTGGTGGAACACACAACTTGTCATTTACTACTGCATGTTTCAGCGCAACAAAATCATGCCTGTAACTTCCTCCTTTAGAGGAACAGTGATCCCCTTGAACTCGTCAATTACATTGCAGCCTTCAGCATCAAATTTATGCAACGACAAGCAATCGGATGAGAAATGTGAAGTGCATTTGCAGAAGGACTCACCTAGGCGTAATCAACAGGCGACTGGTTGCAGCTTCACAGACATCCAAATAGATCGGATGCTCCCCACTTGTTGACAGTTGATTGAAATGGCCTGAGCGTCGTCGAAGTGGATCTGACAGTTTTGCGAAGGCTTGAGTTTGTCTTTGTGGTGCGCGAGCATCAGCCAAGGAGACAGACCGCGTCCTGCGAAGTCGTGGCGTACCGACCTCGCCATCGATGGGCTTCAACTCACGGTTGACAACGCGTGGTGGTAGGCAGCGAATCAATCCTCGGTGTTTGCTTTTGGTTGCAAATTCAAACGCCGTTTGACCCGCTGTCATGCCCGCCAGCACGTCTGCGTCCTCTTCCCCTACTAGCCACTGAATCTTGAAAGTCAAAGAAGAAAAGCCAGGAGTCAACAAATTACTGAAACTCTCCACTGCAGGTGTGGAGACCTTGCGTCCAATAAGAGTGGCTCATTTGCTGCCTCTGCCTAATATGAAGGGTTGTCCTTGAAGGGTATTCCTCGTGGTGGTAGGTGGAACGTAGCTTAGTGGGAGACCGTGGAGGACATGAAGAGCTACCGCAACGCAGCAGGCCTATGATTTTCCACCTCAAAAGACATGCTTCTGCACTGCTGTAAGACGCAATACTAAGTGGGAAGTGAGTGCCAGCACCATCATGGATGTCTCATGTACACATTGTGTGGGACCCTCCGCCAACGTCGTTAGTTAAGGCGGTGACCCCATTCGCACGAAACGAGGTGTGAGGCAAAGTAAGGCAGTGAATATTCGATTTCTTCAAGGAATCCTTCAAACGCGCCTCGGACTGCATAGCCCACGCACATGCGTGCCTCCCTCTTGTGAACATTTTGAGCTTGGCAATTAGTGGTTTATTTTTAATCTTTAGTGAAGTTATAATTCCGCCTCAGGAGATTACAGTGGCGTTAGTTAAGCTACTTAAAAGCCGACAAAAAGGCTCAGGCAATTAGGGGATTTTATGCAACGACCTGGTTGATGCAGGCTCCGAGCTGCACCACTGTCAGTGGATAGGGATTTGCAGGGCCTTCGGTCAGTATATGGTTAAACAATTATATCCTCATGCAGAGGTGCCTACAAGGAACCCAGCGATTTCACACTTAATTGACCAATGGGCTGGTCATGTGGAATGAAAAGCAGTCAGATTCGCTTCTATCGCATTACGCAAACACTTATTCGTCAGCAGTCCAGCCAACGGTACCAAAAGCTCCGCTAGGGAACTGCTGAGCATTAAGAGGACGAGTTCATCTATTGTTCACAAACCAACTCCATCCATCCGTGCCTCGCCGCCACGCGCAGCTCAGTGGCCTCGAGGTCAGCCAGATTTGCCGATGACCTCTGTCAATAGATGCGGCGTGATGGATGGGGACGCGGAGATGTCGCACTGTGAATTGTGTGGTAAGTTGAGCTTGTAAAAGACAAAGACCTTTCACACAGTTTTGCGCAGGCTGGCTAGTCGTGGCACCTCCTGCAACTTGAGATGACCTGACGATGCAACAGTGAATCACCTCACACCTGAAAGTGGAAGAGAGGGTTGGAGAGAGTCCGAGATCAGCCAGATCAGCTATTATTGAAAACGATCTCACATCTTAAGCAGTAAAAGCTGATTCCTTGCAATAATTTAACTACCCAACATCAAGCGACTTAGTGGAAAAAAAAACAGATTCGATCTAAACTACGGATGTGTCATGTTACAGACGACAGTGCACGTGAAACAAACGGCTTCCATGTGGGAGAGGCTGGATCCTGCGCCACTTGGTCAAGTGTTGGAGTTTGTGTCCAGGAAACGGGGAAAAGAGATTATGTTCCTCCTTTCTAATCCCATTGGTTAGTTCCTTGGTTGGTAGATCATTCCAGGCGTCGCATTGGATTGTACGGACACACACACATTTACGGAAACCTCTCCTTGTATGTCCACCCAACGAGACTAATTCTCCGTGCTTACATTATTCCCCAGCAAAGTGCGAAGATTGCGCAAATACAGTTGCAGCCATATCATGTTATTCAAAGCCTTTTTTCAGAGTGAACGGCAGATTTCGCTTTCAGAAGGAGCTTGTACTATTCACCAGGCCAGATCCAATTTCTCAACTCGACTAATGCAAATCTACTTCCATTGCACGTGTTACAATGCGTTGCAAGGGTCTGCTATAGAGAGCAAAACAAATGCGGCCTTCCAATGCTGAGAGAACGAAACAAAGCGAGACTGCCTCCGAAGATCCTCTGTTAGTGAACGAATGGGCCTATTCAATAGAGCAAGTATCCACCCTAACCAGTCGAGAAGCCCCAAGAATTCCACTCCAAAGACGACTTCGGCTGCCACACTAACCCCGTCACTGAATGTCGTGAACAGAGAGTTCATGCTTGCACGGAGCACAACAGTGGGCTTTCGTGGCCGCGCTGGCTGTACCACACCCTTCCCTTACCACGGAATTGCGAGCTTTTGACCAGCACTATTGAATAAACTGCACAAATTCCTGCACCGTACGCAGGGACACGGCCTCTCCTACACGACAATGGCTTCAATCCTTGTGGGCTGATGTGACTGATATTCTGTGAATTTGCAATTGCAGTGAGGCAGTGGTTGCATCGTGGTCACCACTCAGATGCTGCGAGCATCCAGATGGTGCAATGGAAGTCTTTTCAGTTCCTCCCACCTACAACACCACCCATCCACCCCAGCTGAAAGCACACAGCAAGCATGTACCTTATCAATCTACTAAAATCCAACTTTCACTGAGAATTCGAGCTGGGTGACCTCGATTTCATTGTATTGTCCAACATTAAGTAACTCAACTACAAGCCTGACCAAAATTGCCAAAATCCTTCTAGAATAGTACTCGTCAGTAGTCTGGAATCTGGAAGCAGAACACGAAATGCTACTCAAAAAGCAGAATAATTCTAAAACACACGAGCTTGCACGTGTGATGAAACCAATGGACTGGAGAGCACAAATGCCTCGCCTCACTTGTCAGGCTGACTAGGCAGTTTAAAATACTTGCTGATTTCAGGTGATTAACACACTTTCGCTTTATCTGGTCTCGTTAAAATTACACAATATTGTTTGCCAAAACATTTGCCTCTACATCCATTTGTAATAGTAAATATTACTTTATTTTAAAGTTACTAAGCAAATGACCAAATCTCCAACAAAAAATGCACACAAATGTTCGCATTTTTCTCTGCATCTTAATTAAGCTTGTTAAATCATGTGCTGTAACTCCTAACTCTGAATCCTTGATTAGTTTCATTCAATCAACTTGGACAGTATTAACAGCCAAAAATCACTCATTTTTAGAGCAATGGAATGCACAATAGCTTCAGCATACCACCGAAAATAGAAACAGGGTGACGGCGAAGTAGTGAGAGAAGCTGCAAAACCGAAAAAAGGACGAAATCACCCAAGACAATTACGTGTCCAGTCCAACTCTTTGTATGTGGTTAGTATTTAGGTGCAGTAACAAGGTAAGGCCTTTAACAATAATACCGCTATGGAGGCTTGGAATGCTACAACGGTTTGATGGCTACATACTGAATAATGCTCAAACAACTGGATAATTTGATTTGAATCACCTTTTTAACTCACCGTTGGAGGTATTTTAAAACCCTGGCAATCTCGTCCCGTTCAATCGAATGGTAAATGCCATCCAGTTCACACACCGCACTGCACCTGCTACCAAGACATTTTGTACTAATGCCATCAGTTAAATTATTCACCCTGATTGATGCAAACGAGGCAAGGTGAGGCAGGGAGTCATTTCGTTTTCATTACACTTATATGTCAGAAAATTCTAACGTTAGTGATAAAGTTTAGTATAAATTCGAAACACCGAGGGAGAGATTGATGTCTACTTTCATAACTGCAGCTACGGATCAACTAACTTAAGTCCAAAATATGCATAGGTTATGTCAACATACTCTAAAACGTGTGTCTACCAATCATTTTTTGCATCATTTTAATCGGTCTGCTTCTTGACAATTAATGTTAAGCTCGTTTTCTGCCCGTCAAGTTGTGATAGCTTTTTGTACCCAATAGTTGTTGGATTTTCCCAATGTCAATCTCTAAAAACGTCGCTGAATGCGCTTTTCATGCACCTTAGCGATTAAAGGTAGTGCAGTAAATTGTCTTAGTAAATGTCTGTGGTCTATAATTACCAAAACCGAGACGGCGTCACAAGGCTTCCCTGAAGGCATAACACTGGGGCAGAATACATATATATTCAACCAACAGAGGGGTAAGGGAAGCTGGCATGACACAAGGTTTAGTCCCAGCCGGACTGGACAATATGGCCGCCCGAATGACCTTAATTGGCAGCTAAACAAAAAATCCATGTGATCGCAATTCTAATAAGCTCAAGTAAGCCAAAAATTGCTGGCTCTTAAAATCTAGTTCATCACACTTACCTATTGCATTGCCTGCCTTTAGACTGCCAGATACTTTGACCTGATGGCGCCACAGGAAGGATCACCAAAGGGTGAGTTAATAGGAATTCAAATGCGTAGAAGTGTGTCTGATTGCCGCGGTCACAAGTACGCATCAAATTTGCCCATAACCTATGCGAGATCCTAGCCGTAAACATGGGTTCAAAGGGATGGGCCAATGAGACGATGAGACCTGAAAGGAACCAGCGAGGGTTGCAAGCAAGTAATGCGAGATTAGAGTTACTATGGGCTGCAATTGACTTTCGGTGCCGTATTGTACTTACCAGGAAACTTGTGGCAAGTGAATGCTACGAGCAAATTCCCAAAAAGTCTTCCGGCTTATCTGTGGAAGCAGGTTCCTATCACTAGTTCCTGTTACTCATTCACACAGGCGCCGTGTAGGTTCTTCACTAATGTGGAAACATGACAGACAACTTCTCACTGTGAATAGGCGTGAGGGCATTGTTTCATACTCAGCGAGGCAATCATCTGCCCTGCTGGTAACCACTCATTTCAAGGTCACTTGAGTCCTATCATTAACTATGTGCTGGTAAAAGGCTTTCGAGTGTAAGAATCGCCCCACGGCCTATGGCTTAACACCTTAATTATTCTCTTTCCAGAAGGCATTAATTTTGGTGTTCACAATGCAAGACAAGCCGAACTAAACGAAGCAAGCTTATTTTATTAATGTTGGCTTTATCATTGTTAAGTGTAGCACCGGATACTGCATGCCACACGTCCATTGAGGGTGACATCTCGTCCCTGCACCGGCGCCTCTCACGGGCCTGCAAAGGTGGCTCAGCCTGTGCCCATCTCAATGCTAGTGCTTCCACAACTTAATAACGCCTTTAAATCAAATGCATTCCACCGACACCTCAACGCACCACATAGCACTGGAAGTCAAGCGCTGGCTCAAGTTAGTCCCTTCTTCTCAGTCAGTGGGGTGGGCTATTTAGAGCGTGGAGGGTGTGCCGATGTGAGGGCCTTCATCTCAGAAATGCAAACCACAGACGCTAAAGTACTCACTCACTGAGCGTGCAGTTGAAGCCATTCCAACCCAATAGGACATTGCATTGACCTTTGGGTCTGCATCAACAAGTTAATGGGACCACTGGTGGATGAGAGCACTGACCGCGCTGCTATGCAACGGATAGTGCGGATTCACTTGCATGCCTCTGTATGAAAAGTACCCAGGAAACTTAACCACCGCTAACTTCAATTTAATGCTCACTTGGATGGTGTGTGTGTGTGTGGGGGGGGACGTAAAAGAGCTGCTACATGCACCTTTTTTCTGCGTGTGGGCTTCTCAGCTTAGCTTTGTCATCGCCAACGACCATCGGTGGTCAGTCCGCCAATGCAGAATGTGTAGGGGGTGCAAAAATGCAGTGGAAATTGAGGTGTGAGGTATTGCTGTACTTGTCGCAAGGAACACGAGCCTTAACAACTCCTTGTAGTGATCGCGTCAAGTTAAAGAAATACACATGGTCGCTGAGTGTATGTGCCTTCCATTCTCCCGCTTGTTCTACACACGCATCATCGGAGGAGATCAACCGTGGCGGGCAGTGATGGCTCCGACCCAGTTGAGTCACACCATGTGCCCCTGCCACAAACCGTAGTTTATCCAAATATATCAATGGTGATCGGGCAGACCCGAGGGAATGGTATGGAATTCCTTTGAAGCCTTTGCTCCCTCAAGCAGAGTCACGATCAACGCCTCTGACACGGCATTCTTCCATGTTGACGGCAGTGTTTCGACTGCCTCATCTATCAGCCTCTGTTTTGTATACTCTTCCCCAGAGTCCACAATTGATGGGTCGCTTATGGATGTTTCATCTAGTGAGATAGGTCGCTTAACAAAGATCATCAGAGTTGTTGTATGTTGGAGCACCACAAAGGCACCTACACCTCGCCATGACTGCGTTCTTGCATATCCGCACTACTGACCTCATAGCCTTTTCATTGAGCCCTTCATGACTCCAAGCGTGCGCTTATCATGCTCTCTCGTCCATCTAATTTGGGTCATTTTAGTCCTTAAAAATGGTGATTCATCTGATGTCCTCCACAGCAAATGACCTTCATTGTCTGCATTTGATACAATTTACCGCACCTCATCTTCCCCATATGCGCTTACTTCTTGGGCAGAGAGAAATTGGAATGGCTGATGCTTCTCCCATCTCACGCAACAGGCGCAAACAGTGGTGGTGGCACCCACCTTGACCTCCAGGTCACTCCATTTGCTTAGCCGACGCAAGAATGGCTAAGAGTGGCGAGGCATTCCCATTGGCCAAGACTCACCCGGTTGGATATAAGTATCACGAACCACTCATTCTCGACGACAACGCAACCGACGTTCTGCGATCTCTGACACAAAGTAGGCCACCAATCCTTCGACATGCACTTCTGTCCTTTCAAAGGCATAGTGCTTCTACTGGCACTTGCCTCGGTGTCTACCTTGAGCCACGGTGAGTCCAACATCTGCCGTTGACAAACACTTTCCAGGCTCCCTCTTGGATTCTCTGGTCGATTGCACAATGAAGGATGCGCTCAAGTATGTCAGGAAACACAGTAAAGATTTTTACAACACATCAGTTGAGAGCTTTGCTCGCTCCTGTCCATTTTCCCTGCAAAAAACTCGGGTTGACGATGTGCCAGCTTACGTCCTTTACACTTGCTTCAACGTGACCGAGTTGACAATGTCTACTCCCATGAATGTAAGTCCTTCGCACGTTATGCTTCATCGCATAAATGTCCCTCTCTCCTCGTCATTCCCACAGCTAACTAACTAACTAACAACTAACTGTGATGTGCTACACCTTCACCGCTTTGACACTGAAGCACACAAAGCATTTCACAGTCGTAGCTGAAACATTTTGCTCGGCTCCTTCAATGCCATTTGGCAGTCATACTCTCTGCCTCCCTCGTCCACGTCAAGTCGAGTTTTCGTTAGTTGGGCTTACTCTGCTTTGTAGGTGGGAGAGAAGGTGGAAATTGGGAGAGCGAAGTTGAATGTTTCCGTGCAAGTGAAAACAGGCTCACCTCTTGAGGCGAAAGTGAACCTCACGGCACTGGTACTCGAGGATGCATACGTCTACCTGCTCGGTATTCGGATTTCAGCTAACTATTTTAAACACACAATAATGGCTGCGGTCGAAAAATTCTTACAAACAAGGCTTCAAGCCTTCATATCCACCCTCGGTTGACACATTCCCAATTTCATCCCATCCCTTAAGCTCACACTACCTCCAACATTTCCCATCTTCCAATCCACTTCCCTTCGTCTCCATCGCAGTCAGTTTACTGCCACTTCGACAATGCCCTCAACTCACTCGACTTTACCGACGCCTCAGTGCATCACGCACCACTGGAGGTCGGGCAGATGCTGGAAATGAAGTGCTCTTTCCAGTGAGATGGGCTGCTGGATATGTCGTGGGTGGGATGGTGTTTGGGATGCAGTTTGTCCGGCTGCCACCGTCACAAGTGTACGACTCAATCTGCTCCGCAAACTTTGCTCCATAAGGGTCGGACCGATGAGATGATGAGGCTCGGATGGGTTCAGCGAGAGCTGCATACATATAATGAGGGATTGGGATTGCTTTGTACTGTAATTGAAATTTGCAACTGTGTTGTGTTTAGGAGGGAACTCGTGGATAGTGAATGGGATAGGTGACTGACTTATAAGAAGGCTTTCCAGCCCACCTATGGAAGCAATTTTATGCCACGTATTCCACAGGCTGCATGCAACTTCCCGTAGAGCATGAATCCAAAGAGGTAAGGCGGACCAAGTTAGCTAAGGCGGAGAACCGACGCAGCGAATTGCTCGTTTGCATGACACTCAGAGCTCTGGAGGCTGTTGATGCTGCAACACCTGCTCGCAGGAGGCGGATTGGTGGTGCGTGTAACAGCATGGGCAACATAGGCGTTGATTTGGCGTTCGCTCAAACATCATAGCAACAAGATTCGATCTTGTTCCCAGACGAGTTCTTTTGCAATGCCGCGGTCACATCATCAAAGCAAATCAAACACACAATAAAGGTGTGAAGTAAGCTCAGCTTCTCGAATAGACCTGTAACTTTTTAATGAAAACACGACAATATGTACACTTCTGCGCGTGCACCAACCCTTTCCTTGGAGGTAGGGATGAGTTGGAATGGACGCTGTCTTTTCTGCTTGGAGTTACAAGAGTGCACGGCAGTGGTTCCACCCATCTTGGCCTCAAGGTCACTCCATTTACTTAAATGACATGAGAACTGTGTAACGCTGCCATTGGCTAAGGCTCGACTGGTTGGACATAAAAGACCATTCACCATCTAGTTCAACCAGCGACAACGCAGACGACGTTGTGCAACTTCTGAGGTGAAGCAGACCTCCTCTCCTTCGACATGCAGTCACATCAGTGCAAATGCACACTGCTTCTACTGGCGCTGCTATCAGGGTCTTCTTTGAGTCACGGTGAGTTCAACATCTCCTTCCCTTGACTTTCCTTCGCCAGGCTTCTCCGTAGATTCCATAATTGATTGCCTCACAACGGATTTGCTAGAATACGTGAACAAAAATGGGGAGATTTCAATGTAATAGACATTAAGGGTCTCGTTCGCTCTTGCCCTCTTTCATTTCAAACCGCTACTTTCCAGGGAGTATCACTCTACGTCTTCCACATTTGCTTCAACGTGACTGGGCTGGTATTAGCCCCTCCCAGTGGCGTAAGTCTTCCGCTTTCCACACACGCAATTCGTGGATGCTAAACTTACAACCACGCTAGCACACACCTCTTGCGTTGAGACATTGTGAAGAAGAGGCGATATTTGGCAATTTTATCTTACAATGCTTTCATATTGCAGTTCCCACAACTAGTGGCTATTGGCCATGCAAAGTTGGATGCCGTTGTTGCCTTGACTTGAGCAACAAATCTGACCATAGGAGACCTCGTGCACTTCACCTCATTACTACATGCAATGTTATAGTTGAAACATCTACTAAGGTGTGCACAGTGACGAGCATCAATCTTAAAGAGCCACAAGTCTTTTCAAAACATTTAATAGTTGTTGATATTATTTGGACCTTCAGTGTGCTCACGTCGGTCGCACATGTGCCCGCATAAAACACAACATTAAGACGCCATGTTGGAAGAAGAGGCTATCGAAATGTAAGCATGCTGAAGCAGGATTGGCAGATATGTATGTGAGTAGGTGGGCTCTGCAAGTCTGTTTGGAGTTAGAGGGGTTGCTCTCACCTCCCTGCTTAGTCTATCTTAGGCAACCACTACCAGCGAGGTGGCGCGGGGCAATAGCGGGCCTTTATTACCTTGCACTACGTGCGGGGCACTAGGTCACCACCGATGCGTCTGAACTTGGTGCACTCATCCTAATGCGTGGCCTTTCCAACAACCTCTCGGATAAAAGAGTCGCTTGTTGTTTTGACCTCCACATACGTCACCTCAAAGGTTCAGTTCTTTGTGTGATTTAATAGCTTCGCCCTCTTGGTGACTATGGTGAGCTGCACCTCGCCTCTTGATGGCAGCACACGCCTCCAGACGCCAAATCAGAGTCCACATAAGTGCCCTACACGGTTGATTCAGATTGCAGTGTCGGTCACTCTCGATCACTCTTCGCCTCCGTGTTGTGCCTACGCAATTCATTGTGGCACTTCGGCGCGAGGCGCATCTATCCACGCTCTTTACTTCTGCCTACTGCCTTTCTTCTACTCCACTCTGAAATTCTATTCACTTTGGCCAAGCATTTTAACCTCCTGCTTCCACAGCTCAACAACTACCATCACCTCATGCAGCGGACTCGCGCCTTCGTCAACGATCGCACCCAGCGCTCATGGCCCGTTGGAGCAGGAGCCTCATTTAATAAAGCGTACTGCGATAGTCAGTTGGAGTTGTTTTTTGTTTTTAGCTTCAAAACCATTCACAAACGCCTTAGAAAATACAACAAAGTTGATAATGTACACGGCTCTTGTGCCTGACTTTAGCGCTTTACGATTTAATTTAGTATGTGCCTTTAGCCTTTGGCATCCCAAGACAATGATGCACAATACGAAACCATTGAAGAGAGACACGATTCTGCCCTTAGCAGGTCTGTCGTTTGCATCCATCGTTGTCTGCTGTCAACCTTCTAATCAAGCGAGGTAGATTGAGAAGCATTTCCTGATGGGGTGCGTGCAGTTTTGAGTCAACTTAAGACTTGGGTCTCCCCTTATTTCAGTGTCTATTAACCATGCAAAAGTGGGTAATGAGAGGTGTCAAACTGCCTTTTCCTTTATCCACCCGCGTGGAGAAGGAGCAAACAAGCCAAATAAGCACAAATGACTTCTCATCTTGAATAAGTGCGGGGATGCATTTCCGATTATCAAATGCAAAGTCCCAATACAGACAATGCATTCAAACATGCCGATTGATTCAAAGTAAGACCTTAAAATAGGCTCTTCTCACCTTTCCTATCAGTGTTGAGGGAAAGCACCAGCATTCACCATCACGTACAGGAAAATTGGGGAGGAGGCGAGGAGAACAGACGTGAGAAGATATTTTCCATCATGACATCTCCGCGCAATTGCCTTCAGCACATTTCTACTTGAGATTGCAAAGTAGGCAAGTCGAGTGTGCACAGGACATGGAATGCATTGACGTTTCGTAACATAAAATGCGTGGTGCAATGCTGAGTGCTTTGGCGTCCTATAGAACACGCGCAAGCAGTAAAGGTTGCGAGTTCATCCAACCGAAGCTGCATTACTGTGCTTGTAAGGCCAGCAAGTAATGCAATTTCCTATTAAGTGGGAATACTTTCTACTGCAAACCTGCTTGCGGCTCACACGTCCGCTTTGGACGTCGAGTCTGAAGGACAGTGTGGTGGGCACCGAAGTGGGGCTGTCACCTACGAATGCCCCTCATCGTAGCTACTGGAGAGGAAGCCACGTTTATACCAACTCACCTTGGCACCACTCATTCGTCTCAAGGGGTCAAATTTCCCAATTTTAGCTCAAAACCTCACTATTTGTACAATTAACGGCACCATAACTTTAATGCAGCCAACCTCATCCTAATTTTCAAATTCCTTCTCCTTGTCCTTCTACTTATTTTATCATCACCATCAGCTCTTATTTCGATTTGAAAGCCTGTGCCATTTAAGAGGCAACAGTTCAAACAGCTTCCCTGGCAAAGCAGCCGGCTACTGCTGTGCTGTCACGGCTTTTTACCTCAGAGGCATAATCTCATACACTGTTGATATACTCGTTAACCTACGTCTTCCGTTTTGGTATCAAGACCACCGTATCATCACAAAAAGCCTCACCTAGTCATTCAATCAATTCGCGTTTGCGTTCCATTTCCTTATTGTGATCCTGTCTTAGCAGCTACTCTGATCCCTTTCTTTTATCTCAAATCTGTCTACGGTTTGCATTGCGGTCCTCTACAGCGTCTTGGACGCAAGGGATAGTCTAGCCAGAAATAACAGATCTGCTGTGGCTTCACTGTCTGCACCACCTTACGCATTGGCACTCACGACACACTCAACAACACATTCCACTAAAAAGAAGACTTTACTTGAAACAACTACCTTACCACTAAAACTATGGAAAGAATTGCAACGTTGGTGGAAGCGTGGTGATGAGGAGGCGCTTCGAAAGAATACGACAGTCGCTACCATGGAGTGGAGGAAGTGGTGGCACAAAGGGATACAGAAAGGGATTAATCGATGACATCAACCTGACACGCTCCAACCAAGGTCGGCCGCCAAGGCTTGAATTTTCCTGTCCATCACTTCCCTTACCCGGTTAATTATTTCAGTCTTAAAGGCGGTAGCTGGTATGGGAATGCCAGATGCGTGGGCGAACAATTTCTTGTCATCGCCCTTTATCATGCTTCGAAGCAAACCAGGTGGTAGAGGAAACAACGATACGTAGGCATAAGCCCCATCAAAAACAGGAGCCTCCAGGTAAAATTTCGTCCAAATGAGGTCCTGTTTCACGACCCTCAAGAAAGCATCCAACTTTGCATGGCCAATAGCCACTAGTTGTGGGAACTGCAATATGAAAGCATTGTAAGATAAAATTGCCAAATATCGCCTCTTCTTCACAATGTCTCAACGCAAGAGGTGTGTGCTAGCGTGGTTGTAAGTTTAGCATCCACGAATTGCGTGTGTGGAAAGCGGAAGACTTACGCCACTGGGAGGGGCTAATACCAGCCCAGTCACGTTGAAGCAAATGTGGAAGACGTAGAGTGATACTCCCTGGAAAGTAGCGGTTTGAAATGAAAGAGGGCAAGAGCGAACGAGACCCTTAATGTCTATTACATTGAAATCTCCCCCATTTTTGTTCACGTATTCTAGCAAATCCGTTGTGAGGCAATCAATTATGGAATCTACGGAGAAGCCTGGCGAAGGAAAGTCAAGGGAAGGAGATGTTGAACTCACCGTGACTCAAAGAAGACCCTGATAGCAGCGCCAGTAGAAGCAGTGTGCATTTGCACTGATGTGACTGCATGTCGAAGGAGAGGAGGTCTGCTTCACCTCAGAAGTTGCACAACGTCGTCTGCGTTGTCGCTGGTTGAACTAGATGGTGAATGGTCTTTTATGTCCAACCAGTCGAGCCTTAGCCAATGGCAGCGTTACACAGTTCTCATGTCATTTAAGTAAATGGAGTGACCTTGAGGCCAAGATGGGTGGAACCACTGCCGTGCACTCTTGTAACTCCAAGCAGAAAAGACAGCGTCCATTCCAACTCATCCCTACCTCCAAGGAAAGGGTTGGTGCACGCGCAGAAGTGTACATATTGTCGTGTTTTCATTAAAAAGTTACAGGTCTATTCGAGAAGCTGAGCTTACTTCACACCTTTATTGTGTGTTTGATTTGCTTTGATGATGTGACCGCGGCATTGCAAAAGAACTCGTCTGGGAACAAGATCGAATCTTGTTGCTATGATGTTTGAGCGAACGCCAAATCAACGCCTATGTTGCCCATGCTGTTACACGCACCACCAATCCGCCTCCTGCGAGCAGGTGTTGCAGCATCAACAGCCTCCAGAGCTCTGAGTGTCATGCAAACGAGCAATTCGCTGCGTCGGTTCTCCGCCTTAGCTAACTTGGTCCGCCTTACCTCTTTGGATTCATGCTCTACGGGAAGTTGCATGCAGCCTGTGGAATACGTGGCATAAAATTGCTTCCATAGGTGGGCTGGAAAGCCTTCTTATAAGTCAGTCACCTATCCCATTCACTATCCACGAGTTCCCTCCTAAACACAACACAGTTGCAAATTTCAATTACAGTACAAAGCAATCCCAATCCCTCATTATATGTATGCAGCTCTCGCTGAACCCATCCGAGCCTCATCATCTCATCGGTCCGACCCTTATGGAGCAAAGTTTGCGGAGCAGATTGAGTCGTACACTTGTGACGGTGGCAGCCGGACAAACTGCATCCCAAACACCATCCCACCCACGACATATCCAGCAGCCCATCTCACTGGAAAGAGCACTTCATTTCCAGCATCTGCCCGACCTCCAGTGGTGCGTGATGCACTGAGGCGTCGGTAAAAGTCGAGTGAGTTGAGGGCATTGTCGAAGTGGCAGTAAACTGACTGCGATGGAGACGAAGGGAAGTGGATTGGAAGATGGGAAATGTTGGAGGTAGTGTGAGCTTAAGGGATGGGATGAAATTGGGAATGTGTCAACCGAGGGTGGATATGAAGGCTTGAAGCCTTGTTTGTAAGAATTTTTCGACCGCAGCCATTATTGTGTGTTTAAAATAGTTAGCTGAAATCCGAATACCGAGCAGGTAGACGTATGCATCCTCGAGTACCAGTGCCGTGAGGTTCACTTTCGCCTCAAGAGGTGAGCCTGTTTTCACTTGCACGGAAACATTCAACTTCGCTCTCCCAATTTCCACCTTCTCTCCCACCTACAAAGCAGAGTAAGCCCAACTAACGAAAACTCGACTTGACGTGGACGAGGGAGGCAGAGAGTATGACTGCCAAATGGCATTGAAGGAGCCGAGCAAAATGTTTCAGCTACGACTGTGAAATGCTTTGTGTGCTTCAGTGTCAAAGCGGTGAAGGTGTAGCACATCACAGTTAGTTGTTAGTTAGTTAGTTAGCTGTGGGAATGACGAGGAGAGAGGGACATTTATGCGATGAAGCATAACGTGCGAAGGACTTACATTCATGGGAGTAGACATTGTCAACTCGGTCACGTTGAAGCAAGTGTAAAGGACGTAAGCTGGCACATCGTCAACCCGAGTTTTTTGCAGGGAAAATGGACAGGAGCGAGCAAAGCTCTCAACTGATGTGTTGTAAAAATCTTTACTGTGTTTCCTGACATACTTGAGCGCATCCTTCATTGTGCAATCGACCAGAGAATCCAAGAGGGAGCCTGGAAAGTGTTTGTCAACGGCAGATGTTGGACTCACCGTGGCTCAAGGTAGACACCGAGGCAAGTGCCAGTAGAAGCACTATGCCTTTGAAAGGACAGAAGTGCATGTCGAAGGATTGGTGGCCTACTTTGTGTCAGAGATCGCAGAACGTCGGTTGCGTTGTCGTCGAGAATGAGTGGTTCGTGATACTTATATCCAACCGGGTGAGTCTTGGCCAATGGGAATGCCTCGCCACTCTTAGCCATTCTTGCGTCGGCTAAGCAAATGGAGTGACCTGGAGGTCAAGGTGGGTGCCACCACCACTGTTTGCGCCTGTTGCGTGAGATGGGAGAAGCATCAGCCATTCCAATTTCTCTCTGCCCAAGAAGTAAGCGCATATGGGGGAAGATGAGGTGCGGTAAATTGTATCAAATGCAGACAATGAAGGTCATTTGCTGTGGAGGACATCAGATGAATCACCATTTTTAAGGACTAAAATGACCCAAATTAGATGGACGAGAGAGCATGATAAGCGCACGCTTGGAGTCATGAAGGGCTCAATGAAAAGGCTATGAGGTCAGTAGTGCGGATATGCAAGAACGCAGTCATGGCGAGGTGTAGGTGCCTTTGTGGTGCTCCAACATACAACAACTCTGATGATCTTTGTTAAGCGACCTATCTCACTAGATGAAACATCCATAAGCGACCCATCAATTGTGGACTCTGGGGAAGAGTATACAAAACAGAGGCTGATAGATGAGGCAGTCGAAACACTGCCGTCAACATGGAAGAATGCCGTGTCAGAGGCGTTGATCGTGACTCTGCTTGAGGGAGCAAAGGCTTCAAAGGAATTCCATACCATTCCCTCGGGTCTGCCCGATCACCATTGATATATTTGGATAAACTACGGTTTGTGGCAGGGGCACATGGTGTGACTCAACTGGGTCGGAGCCATCACTGCCCGCCACGGTTGATCTCCTCCGATGATGCGTGTGTAGAACAAGCGGGAGAATGGAAGGCACATACACTCAGCGACCATGTGTATTTCTTTAACTTGACGCGATCACTACAAGGAGTTGTTAAGGCTCGTGTTCCTTGCGACAAGTACAGCAATACCTCACACCTCAATTTCCACTGCATTTTTGCACCCCCTACACATTCTGCATTGGCGGACTGACCACCGATGGTCGTTGGCGATGACAAAGCTAAGCTGAGAAGCCCACACGCAGAAAAAAGGTGCATGTAGCAGCTCTTTTACGTCCCCCCCCCCACACACACACACACACCATCCAAGTGAGCATTAAATTGAAGTTAGCGGTGGTTAAGTTTCCTGGGTACTTTTCATACAGAGGCATGCAAGTGAATCCGCACTATCCGTTGCATAGCAGCGCGGTCAGTGCTCTCATCCACCAGTGGTCCCATTAACTTGTTGATGCAGACCCAAAGGTCAATGCAATGTCCTATTGGGTTGGAATGGCTTCAACTGCACGCTCAGTGAGTGAGTACTTTAGCGTCTGTGGTTTGCATTTCTGAGATGAAGGCCCTCACATCGGCACACCCTCCACGCTCTAAATAGCCCACCCCACTGACTGAGAAGAAGGGACTAACTTGAGCCAGCGCTTGACTTCCAGTGCTATGTGGTGCGTTGAGGTGTCGGTGGAATGCATTTGATTTAAAGGCGTTATTAAGTTGTGGAAGCACTAGCATTGAGATGGGCACAGGCTGAGCCACCTTTGCAGGCCCGTGAGAGGCGCCGGTGCAGGGACGAGATGTCACCCTCAATGGACGTGTGGCATGCAGTATCCGGTGCTACACTTAACAATGATAAAGCCAACATTAATAAAATAAGCTTGCTTCGTTTAGTTCGGCTTGTCTTGCATTGTGAACACCAAAATTAATGCCTTCTGGAAAGAGAATAATTAAGGTGTTAAGCCATAGGCCGTGGGGCGATTCTTACACTCGAAAGCCTTTTACCAGCACATAGTTAATGATAGGACTCAAGTGACCTTGAAATGAGTGGTTACCAGCAGGGCAGATGATTGCCTCGCTGAGTATGAAACAATGCCCTCACGCCTATTCACAGTGAGAAGTTGTCTGTCATGTTTCCACATTAGTGAAGAACCTACACGGCGCCTGTGTGAATGAGTAACAGGAACTAGTGATAGGAACCTGCTTCCACAGATAAGCCGGAAGACTTTTTTGGGAATTTGCTCGTAGCATTCACTTGCCACAAGTTTCCTGGTAAGTACAATACGGCACCGAAAGTCAATTGCAGCCCATAGTAACTCTAATCTCGCATTACTTGCTTGCAACCCTCGCTGGTTCCTTTCAGGTCTCATCGTCTCATTGGCCCATCCCTTTGAACCCATGTTTACGGCTAGGATCTCGCATAGGTTATGGGCAAATTTGATGCGTACTTGTGACCGCGGCAATCAGACACACTTCTACGCATTTGAATTCCTATTAACTCACCCTTTGGTGATCCTTCCTGTGGCGCCATCAGGTCAAAGTATCTGGCAGTCTAAAGGCAGGCAATGCAATAGGTAAGTGTGATGAACTAGATTTTAAGAGCCAGCAATTTTTGGCTTACTTGAGCTTATTAGAATTGCGATCACATGGGATTTTTTGTTTAGCTGCCAATTAAGGTCATTCGGGCGGCCATATTGTCCAGTCCGGCTGGGACTAAACCTTGTGTCATGCCAGCTTCCCTTACCCCTCTGTTGGTTGAATATATATGTATTCTGCCCCAGTGTTATGCCTTCAGGGAAGCCTTGTGACGCCGTCTCGGTTTTGGTAATTATAGACCACAGACATTTACTAAGACAATTTACTGCACTACCTTTAATCGCTAAGGTGCATGAAAAGCGCATTCAGCGACGTTTTTAGAGATTGACATTGGGAAAATCCAACAACTATTGGGTACAAAAAGCTATCACAACTTGACGGGCAGAAAACGAGCTTAACATTAATTGTCAAGAAGCAGACCGATTAAAATGATGCAAAAAATGATTGGTAGACACACGTTTTAGAGTATGTTGACATAACCTATGCATATTTTGGACTTAAGTTAGTTGATCCGTAGCTGCAGTTATGAAAGTAGACATCAATCTCTCCCTCGGTGTTTCGAATTTATACTAAACTTTATCACTAACGTTAGAATTTTCTGACATATAAGTGTAATGAAAACGAAATGACTCCCTGCCTCACCTTGCCTCGTTTGCATCAATCAGGGTGAATAATTTAACTGATGGCATTAGTACAAAATGTCTTGGTAGCAGGTGCAGTGCGGTGTGTGAACTGGATGGCATTTACCATTCGATTGAACGGGACGAGATTGCCAGGGTTTTAAAATACCTCCAACGGTGAGTTAAAAAGGTGATTCAAATCAAATTATCCAGTTGTTTGAGCATTATTCAGTATGTAGCCATCAAACCGTTGTAGCATTCCAAGCCTCCATAGCGGTATTATTGTTAAAGGCCTTACCTTGTTACTGCACCTAAATACTAACCACATACAAAGAGTTGGACTGGACACGTAATTGTCTTGGGTGATTTCGTCCTTTTTTCGGTTTTGCAGCTTCTCTCACTACTTCGCCGTCACCCTGTTTCTATTTTCGGTGGTATGCTGAAGCTATTGTGCATTCCATTGCTCTAAAAATGAGTGATTTTTGGCTGTTAATACTGTCCAAGTTGATTGAATGAAACTAATCAAGGATTCAGAGTTAGGAGTTACAGCACATGATTTAACAAGCTTAATTAAGATGCAGAGAAAAATGCGAACATTTGTGTGCATTTTTTGTTGGAGATTTGGTCATTTGCTTAGTAACTTTAAAATAAAGTAATATTTACTATTACAAATGGATGTAGAGGCAAATGTTTTGGCAAACAATATTGTGTAATTTTAACGAGACCAGATAAAGCGAAAGTGTGTTAATCACCTGAAATCAGCAAGTATTTTAAACTGCCTAGTCAGCCTGACAAGTGAGGCGAGGCATTTGTGCTCTCCAGTCCATTGGTTTCATCACACGTGCAAGCTCGTGTGTTTTTAGAATTATTCTGCTTTTTGAGTAGCATTTCGTGTTCTGCTTCCAGATTCCAGACTACTGACGAGTACTATTCTAGAAGGATTTTGGCAATTTTGGTCAGGCTTGTAGTTGAGTTACTTAATGTTGGACAATACAATGAAATCGAGGTCACCCAGCTCGAATTCTCAGTGAAAGTTGGATTTTAGTAGATTGATAAGGTACATGCTTGCTGTGTGCTTTCAGCTGGGGTGGATGGGTGGTGTTGTAGGTGGGAGGAACTGAAAAGACTTCCATTGCACCATCTGGATGCTCGCAGCATCTGAGTGGTGACCACGATGCAACCACTGCCTCACTGCAATTGCAAATTCACAGAATATCAGTCACATCAGCCCACAAGGATTGAAGCCATTGTCGTGTAGGAGAGGCCGTGTCCCTGCGTACGGTGCAGGAATTTGTGCAGTTTATTCAATAGTGCTGGTCAAAAGCTCGCAATTCCGTGGTAAGGGAAGGGTGTGGTACAGCCAGCGCGGCCACGAAAGCCCACTGTTGTGCTCCGTGCAAGCATGAACTCTCTGTTCACGACATTCAGTGACGGGGTTAGTGTGGCAGCCGAAGTCGTCTTTGGAGTGGAATTCTTGGGGCTTCTCGACTGGTTAGGGTGGATACTTGCTCTATTGAATAGGCCCATTCGTTCACTAACAGAGGATCTTCGGAGGCAGTCTCGCTTTGTTTCGTTCTCTCAGCATTGGAAGGCCGCATTTGTTTTGCTCTCTATAGCAGACCCTTGCAACGCATTGTAACACGTGCAATGGAAGTAGATTTGCATTAGTCGAGTTGAGAAATTGGATCTGGCCTGGTGAATAGTACAAGCTCCTTCTGAAAGCGAAATCTGCCGTTCACTCTGAAAAAGGCTTTGAATAACATGATATGGCTGCAACTGTATTTGCGCAATCTTCGCACTTTGCTGGGGAATAATGTAAGCACGGAGAATTAGTCTCGTTGGGTGGACATACAAGGAGAGGTTTCCGTAAATGTGTGTGTGTCCGTACAATCCAATGCGACGCCTGGAATGATCTACCAACCAAGGAACTAACCAATGGGATTAGAAAGGAGGAACATAATCTCTTTTCCCCGTTTCCTGGACACAAACTCCAACACTTGACCAAGTGGCGCAGGATCCAGCCTCTCCCACATGGAAGCCGTTTGTTTCACGTGCACTGTCGTCTGTAACATGACACATCTGTAGTTTAGATCGAATCTGTTTTTTTTTCCACTAAGTCGCTTGATGTTGGGTAGTTAAATTATTGCAAGGAATCAGCTTTTACTGCTTAAGATGTGAGATCGTTTTCAATAATAGCTGATCTGGCTGATCTCGGACTCTCTCCAACCCTCTCTTCCACTTTCAGGTGTGAGGTGATTCACTGTTGCATCGTCAGGTCATCTCAAGTTGCAGGAGGTGCCACGACTAGCCAGCCTGCGCAAAACTGTGTGAAAGGTCTTTGTCTTTTACAAGCTCAACTTACCACACAATTCACAGTGCGACATCTCCGCGTCCCCATCCATCACGCCGCATCTATTGACAGAGGTCATCGGCAAATCTGGCTGACCTCGAGGCCACTGAGCTGCGCGTGGCGGCGAGGCACGGATGGATGGAGTTGGTTTGTGAACAATAGATGAACTCGTCCTCTTAATGCTCAGCAGTTCCCTAGCGGAGCTTTTGGTACCGTTGGCTGGACTGCTGACGAATAAGTGTTTGCGTAATGCGATAGAAGCGAATCTGACTGCTTTTCATTCCACATGACCAGCCCATTGGTCAATTAAGTGTGAAATCGCTGGGTTCCTTGTAGGCACCTCTGCATGAGGATATAATTGTTTAACCATATACTGACCGAAGGCCCTGCAAATCCCTATCCACTGACAGTGGTGCAGCTCGGAGCCTGCATCAACCAGGTCGTTGCATAAAATCCCCTAATTGCCTGAGCCTTTTTGTCGGCTTTTAAGTAGCTTAACTAACGCCACTGTAATCTCCTGAGGCGGAATTATAACTTCACTAAAGATTAAAAATAAACCACTAATTGCCAAGCTCAAAATGTTCACAAGAGGGAGGCACGCATGTGCGTGGGCTATGCAGTTCGAGGCGCGTTTGAAGGATTCCTTGAAGAAATCGAATATTCACTGCCTTACTTTGCCTCACACCTCGTTTCGTGCGAATGGGGTCACCGCCTTAACTAACGACGTTGGCGGAGGGTCCCACACAATGTGTACATGAGACATCCATGATGGTGCTGGCACTCACTTCCCACTTAGTATTGCGTCTTACAGCAGTGCAGAAGCATGTCTTTTGAGGTGGAAAATCATAGGCCTGCTGCGTTGCGGTAGCTCTTCATGTCCTCCACGGTCTCCCACTAAGCTACGTTCCACCTACCACCACGAGGAATACCCTTCAAGGACAACCCTTCATATTAGGCAGAGGCAGCAAATGAGCCACTCTTATTGGACGCAAGGTCTCCACACCTGCAGTGGAGAGTTTCAGTAATTTGTTGACTCCTGGCTTTTCTTCTTTGACTTTCAAGATTCAGTGGCTAGTAGGGGAAGAGGACGCAGACGTGCTGGCGGGCATGACAGCGGGTCAAACGGCGTTTGAATTTGCAACCAAAAGCAAACACCGAGGATTGATTCGCTGCCTACCACCACGCGTTGTCAACCGTGAGTTGAAGCCCATCGATGGCGAGGTCGGTACGCCACGACTTCGCAGGACGCGGTCTGTCTCCTTGGCTGATGCTCGCGCACCACAAAGACAAACTCAAGCCTTCGCAAAACTGTCAGATCCACTTCGACGACGCTCAGGCCATTTCAATCAACTGTCAACAAGTGGGGAGCATCCGATCTATTTGGATGTCTGTGAAGCTGCAACCAGTCGCCTGTTGATTACGCCTAGGTGAGTCCTTCTGCAAATGCACTTCACATTTCTCATCCGATTGCTTGTCGTTGCATAAATTTGATGCTGAAGGCTGCAATGTAATTGACGAGTTCAAGGGGATCACTGTTCCTCTAAAGGAGGAAGTTACAGGCATGATTTTGTTGCGCTGAAACATGCAGTAGTAAATGACAAGTTGTGTGTTCCACCACCTTCTTCACGAATGTGTGATGCACATATTGTGTGGGAGCCTCCTCCGACGTCGTTAATCTGGGCGGTGAGCGACAGCGTTCGAGCGTGGTCGTATTCCCACGCAGCAGGATGTGGGGCAAGGAAAAAACACTCCCATCATTGAAGGCATGCGGGTAGAACCGATGGCTTTCCACTTGTGAAATACAATACAGTATCGTCTGATTGCCGACATAGACACGCGAATGTCTGCATGCCAGTGACGATGGTGGTTGTGGTGGTTCTCAACTCATCTCTCCTCGACCATAGTAGCATTGCCTCTCTCGGCCTCGTATATTCAACGTGTGAGGAAGTGCCGCGTGCGATGAGCCTTTCTGCAAGGGTGGTGAGCACAACGCACTCCAACACAACGGAAGCCGGCACAGTTATTGAGGAGGCAGAATGTCACCACCGACGATGATGTGCAGTGTCGGTCGTGCTGACAAGTGGGTGGTAATTGACTGCTGGGATGAGTGTATGGAGGTGGTGGAGGATTGTGTCGTCGGTGGATGGCTTTTCTGTTCCTTAAAATTTGGCCTTTTCCTATTGGCTCGTGTGGGTGCAGAAGCCTCGCTTTGGCTTAAGCTATCCCAATACCACCGACATGTTTTGCCAGCGTCTCCAACTTGACACTGCACTGAATGCGATGATGGACGTGGTCTACGCCCACAGCTGTCAGCGCACGTTCATGCGCACTTCTCACGTCAGACTCGTGGCCTCCATTAGTGAGTTACACGCGGCCTAAATGTCTGGTTATTCCTGCGCCAGTCTGATTGTTCTCAGAGCAAGCATTTTTCTCACACATTATATTTGAAGGCATCACCATAATTTTGTATGATACAGCACTCAGCCCTTTCGCCCTTCAATCATTGCATCAGTTGTTGGTGAGATGGGGTGGAGACTTGAAACGTCAGAGGTAGTGAGTGATGAGCCCTTACTAGTAGACTTTTCATGACTTCGGGGTGGTGGTGGGGGGGGAAGATGAGTTTTCATAGCCTTCTTTTGTGTTTCATCGCATGCAAGTAAGGCGAAGTGCGTTGAAGAGCTCAGTGGTTTGGGAGATTTGCACATCACTGACTAACCACTGTCGGTAGGGAATGGAGGTAGTATGACTACTAAATTGCTTGGTTGTAAAGGCAGAAGGGGATTGGCGCACCAGTGTGGAGTGGGAGGTGGGAGGTGGGAGGTGGGAATTAGCAGTCGGGTCGTACCTTTTCCTGCACGGGTGTAATCGACACTTCGTGGGACGTAAACGTCGATTCCCATGAGATGTGTGGGCAGTTTGTTGAAACGGTTTGGAATGTTGCAATTGCACATTTATCATGCTTCTACTGTGTTCGCCAAACATACTTTCAGCTTGTGAATTTGTGCTGGTGTTGGGGCATCATGGAGAGGTCCGTGGTATTGATGGATCACCAAATAGACCACCTGCTTGCCATTGTAAGGAGTCTCAACACTTAAAACCCTACTTCAAGTTGATGAAATTACTCGATGGCATATTTTTGCAAAACAGTTTTAATGTTTTGAGCATTGTACGTGGGG
Organism: Taenia crassiceps; assembly: GCA_023375655.1. Classification (NCBI taxonomy): domain Eukaryota; kingdom Metazoa; phylum Platyhelminthes; class Cestoda; order Cyclophyllidea; family Taeniidae; genus Taenia; species Taenia crassiceps. Next base: position 4,640,873 of record JAKROA010000005.1, on the reverse strand, counting down.
AGACAGGAATTAGCAAGAATGGGATTGCAGCCTTACAGAACTAGCCTTGTGTATCTCACCGTATGTGGCAAATCAATCAGGAGCAGCGGTGGGTTGGAGATCACCACAGTCGCAGTCTCCATCTGACGAGTACATAAGCACAAGATCATGGGTAAGTGAAGGGGAGGAGGGATAAAATTTGGGATTCAGGAAAATAAGTTGGTTGATACGGGATGGATGGATGGATGTAGGAGTGGGTGGAGACGGGTCGGTCCTTGAAATGGTGAATCCGTTTTCGCGTGTAAAATTCTACCGTCTGCGGTATTTTGATCCACCGATCACTGGAACGTGTGACTTCCAGCCACACCCCGGCTAAACTGGTGCTGTGGTTTCTCTAGCTGTCGATATGATTGCGCTGAATTGACTGCGAAAGCTGCTGGCAAATTGGCAAAAAACTGCCATACTTTGTCAATTCAAGCAATTTTTGCAGGAATCGGAGCCGCGATGTCAGATGTGGTGAAAAAAGTGGACAAACCACCTGAACCTGTTCCATGCCGGTACAATCCAGCATGGAGCAAAGGCCTTGAAAGCCCCAATGCCTTGACTTTGTATACAAACGAAATGCGAGTTGCATGCACATTGGGAGTTTCTTTTCCACAACTTTCTTCACCATTCACTTTTTGTGAGTGGTAGAAATGTCACAAACAGATTGGCCTTTTCACCTGTCGTGCAGTTCAAAATATCATGGCTGGAGCCACCTACTCCGAAACCAAACACACACAGCATTTGCTACTTCACTAAAGGAGAGGTGTGGTTGTCAAGCGAAAGGAATAAAATTAGCCATTTTTTGTGGAGCTTTGAATTCCTCTGCTACCTTTTGCCTTGAAAACTGAGGGCGCAAGGGAAGGTCGCTCGAAAGGCTGCCCAATGGAGCAAAAGAATGTTTACAACAAGGTGGAGATTTTGCAGAAAATTTGGTCCAACTGATCGTTGCCGGCTAGTTGGAGATAAAGGACTTAACAAATGCGTGTGAAGACCCGATTTCCTTACCCAAGGCTAGCGTCACAAATGCGTGGCATGCGTTATTTATAATTAAATTGTAGTAATAACCAATTGTGCTGAGCTTTTTGGTTCATGTGTGATTTTCTTCTTTTTTAACTTCGTCGGTTTGGTGGGGTATGGATTGGTGGCGCATCAGAAGCGTGAAACATTTCCACTGCGGTGGTAAGTGACCCTTGGTGATCTCATTAGCTATCGCCATAAACGTGCCTTCAAGGAGGTGTTGACATCCTATGCCCTATAAGTTGGCAATGTAGGACAGATGCGCGTTTAACTTCGTTGTGAAGCCCACGCCAGTGGATGAAGCACCTGCCTTGAAAGCAACACTAGTGTATATGACGTTATAGCAACTCCCCAAGAAGACACAAGCCGGAAGGGGAGGGAGAAGAGGTCTGTTAGTGGCGGACAGAAGAGGACTGCCGACAGGCGTGGAACCTCTTGGCGTCGGCGCGGTAGCAGAAACAAGGGATCGCCAAAGTCTGCAATCGTGGAACAATATTTTGCATTATAATTAAGCCATTTAGAAAAATAAGTTTCATTGTCGGCGGTGTGTTGGTCTCCTTCCATTCAGGAAATACGCTGATGCATTTTATCGTCCATTTGTGCAAGGAAGTGTGATTGATGGCTTTCTTGTCTTGCTTTTTACGGCCGGATCCACGAAAAAACCTGTTTTTTGTTCGGGATAGAGAAGCTCTCAGGAATTCGCTGTACGTTGGGGTTCTAAGCAAATATAACCTGGTAATCCATTTCTAGCGAGCATTTGCGCATCCATTTTGTGTGCTTCGTATACTTTTAGCTGTTGGAAATGCATTGAGGGACGCAACTGCCTCAGTAGCGTGTTTGCCGCCTGGTGTCACATATGTGTGGTGGGATTATTTGCTTTCCCAACCGCTTAAGTCATAAGCATGTGACAAGTCATTTTTTAATTAATTATGTCTGCGTGTAAGCAAACAAGTCAAAATACCAAAATCAGTTGCACACGAAGAGGATCGACCGCCTTTTCATGGTGATTAAGTTTGCCGGTCTGCTGCCGCTGCTGCTGCTGCTGGTGGTGGTGGTGGTGGTGGTGGTAGTAGTAGCAGTAGTAGTCGGTTCTTTAATCTCTCTTCTCATTCTCTTTCTTCATGGTGTAATGTAAAATCAACTTGACTCGGGTTTAATGCCTGACGGTAGCTATGTTGAACAGAGGGCCACTTTTTATCGCATTATCAAGGTATTTGGGAAGTTTCACGGCTTTAGGCAAGCAAGGTGTCACCGCTTTTCGCACGGTCATTTTCAGTCTTAGCGAGGAGTCTTTTCGTACTATCACAATAAGTGTTGTTATGAACCAGGTGTCACATCACTCGAGAGCCGGTCACTTTGGCAGCCTTTGTGATCGTTTGCCAAGGCTGTGTTGTTGTCAATTCACTCCGCACAGGATCTGCATGTCACGTCCGTGTGGGCTTTAGTTGTGACACCTAGTTCGCTCACAGGCCTTTGTTTGTGGGCTCTTCAGATTCCCACATGAGTGTCAGTAGATGGGTTTGCTTCGAATATCTATCCTTCGTATGCAAGTACGAACCCTTCCGTTATGTGAAGAGCATTCCAGCTTGCAATATTAAGCCTACGTCCGGTTACATTATTGTTAGTTAGTTAAAGTCCTTTTTTGACAGCTAAATTACTTAAAATAAGGCGGAAGAAAGTGTGGATGTAGGTAACCTTGCTAGTTGAATAAATTCACCCAGTTCGACTTAAGTAGATAAGATGAGATTTGGCATCTACCTCATGCCTTTTTTCCCACAATGCTCAATTCAGGGCAGAAATCTATCTACTCACAGGTCTTGAGGTAGTGCTTACCTAAGGTGTCAAAGTGCTTTTGGCACGTGCTTATCGGCTTGCCTTCACTGCTTCATTCAAACATCAGAATGGGTAATAACTTTAAAGTATATCCAGCATTTCCTGTATGAAAATGTTTTTCATCCACCTAAGTCTGTTTTATTAAAACAGTCAACTATCATCAACCTCGCCAATCCACACTGTGGCTGCTTTGCGAACAAAACCATCGACAAGCAGTTTGGGAAGGTACAGCCTGCCGCCGATATGCCCAAACCGTCGAACCTTGCCGCCGCACTTGGGACACCCCACTCTGCCTTTCCCAAGCCGCCAATTCTCCACCACTCGCGTGGTGAGTGGTGATCAAATATACTTTGCTACTGATAACAATTAAGTAGGGTACATGTTTAGTTAAACTACGGTGCCCGGTTGAAGAATTGGGGACTCGTTTTGTGCCAGTAGCCCTTTTCACGATTATTGTAAGGTCTATGAAGGTGGTAAAAACATTCCTTTGCGTTGTAGCAGATTTCGTATTTAAGTGCTTTAGATGGGCCTTCCCTGGAACCTTTTGTTGAGGCACGCATCTGACAGAAGATAATCGCAGATGATGGAAATTGGCTTTCTCTTTGGGAGGAAATGTCACGCATTGAAGTCACAAAAAACTGACCACCGCTTTGTTTTCGTTTGCTACTTTTGATATGTCTCACCTTTGGGCGTGGCCCGTGGCGAATTTGTTGCATTTAAACCCCAGCGTGAAGAAGCAGCCTCATCACGGTGAGTCACGCTGCAAAGCAAAATTTTCTGGGGCTGTGCATTAGTTCACCTTATCACCGCCTAACAGTTCGGAGCATCTTTTTTCCCTTGGTTGGAATCGTGTTAAGTGTTTGCCCATCCACTCTCCTTGCAGCAACTTTACTTGTAATGAACCGAAATGAAATGCGATGATTCAGAGTCGGAATAGCCTGCCTTTCGCATGCGTAGCAACTCTGGACGATTCACTTTCGTTTAAAGTAGCTCTAAAGGTGCGGTATTATGCCAACTTCCCTACACGGGCTGAACGCAATTAGCCGCGGATTTGCATGTAAAAGAGGGGAATTAGGCAGATGGTGGGTGATGGCGATGCTCAGAAGGAGCACTTTCGAAGCACTTGTTCGAGTTAATGGCAAAGTTCAGAGAAAGTCTGTCAGGAATGCTCGATTTCTGCTTTAATGAAATTTGTGTGTTCAATTCAAACAGAGTTCAAAGCTTCGTCTGCTAACACCGTTGTTTCAGGAGTTGTCCGTTTTTTCGCCTCCTCCTGTAACAACTGGGATGCGGGCTTGAATCTAGAAAAGTGGCTAATCTCTCCAGGCGCCTTGCTTTAATCACAAAACTAATACTTCGCCCTTGTGGCACTGAACCTCCCTCCATAAATAGGCCTATTGTGAGTCTCTAATCCGAAATAGTCGAAATGGTGATGATTTTTTTTGGTAGGGAATCAGCCTGAACTGCCAATGAGGGGACTAGGTTGGCCCAACCAATAAAGAATGCGCTCTTAAATGCGTCATCACAGAAAGTCCATCCATTCGACAGCATCGCCACACACACACACACACACACACACACACACACACACACATCGAGGCACGCAAATCGTGGGCACCTGCAGTCTTCTATCGCGCCTCGAGTGCTCGTCGCAGACATCCGTACGTTGCCCCTCCACTCCCCACTTCCGTTGCCTTTTCTCTCTTTTGCATGCTCCTCCCTGAGTTGCACCGTCGCTATCACCGTCTGACCCTATCTCGACCTAGAATGTTGATGCAGGGGGCGAGGAAGCGCGGTCACTTAAATTGTCACCAAAATGTAAATTTCAGTGCTAAAGCCGAACCGCTTTTATAGTCTACACAAGAGAGAGATCACAACTTCAAATGCTTTTGGAAGAGAAAATACAACTTTCCCATGCACCGCTGAGATTCTAATTGAAATCCCACCCCACTCATCCACTTCGTTCCGATTTTATCCACTTTTTCTGCCAAGAATTTTTTCCAAAGGTGTGTCGTTATTTACTGCCATTTGGTGCTTTTAAAGGGACACTTTTTTTACCGCCAAAGTAGAGTCAATCCTTTTTAAGCAGGATGTTGAAAAACCTTTGTCCCTCAAAAGGGTGAAAGCGCCTTTCCCTCCCCAAACTCCACCACCACCGCCTACTAATTGGCAGACACAGAGTGGGTTAGGTCGTCTTGTTTCGTTTTTTTTCTTTCTCCTCACCCGGCATCTTATCTTGGTACTTAATCACCTCAAAAGGCGGGTATCGCGGTGCTCCGTCTTCCCGACTGCGATATGCTTCCAGACTTCTAGGCGAGGATCGTGACAACCACCAAAGGTGTCCCGTGTGAGTTGCATGATGGGAGGAGCCTTTTTGTGGTCCTGTTTTTTCCTTTCAAAAAAAAGGCACGAAAGGTAGTCCGCAGTAGTTGTTCGCAAGTTTGTCACAGAGTGACTGTCGGTTCTTACTGTCCAAGTCAGTGGACAGGCGTGTTTCATCAAAATGTCTTGCAAAAATAGACTTACTCCTTCACCTTTTATCACCGATAGAAGTGTTTGGGACAAGTGTAAGCCGAATTGCCAAAATTAGTGTCATGTTATAAAGTGAATCGTGAGAGAACTCCTAGCCCCTTTGGATGAACAAAGAATGAAGTCTGTGGTGACTGGTGCAGCCTTTTGCTGCCAGTCCATTATTGTCTATTCCACTTTGTGCGTATTTTAAAGTAAAATGGTCTGATGCAACTCCTGTGCATTGTTGGAGCTTCCGTGGTTTGTGTCTGGTAGAACACGGCGATGAAATGAAAAGGCTGTGGCTCACCGAGCATCCAACGCATCTCAAACCCAGCGATCGGGGAATTGGGAAATGTGTGCTGTGGATCGTATGAGACTTGTCATGATGGGCAAAATGCCAGGTCGCCAACAGTGACGGCGCTGATTCGACACCAACACAAACAGACCGACGCTGCTCCTCTTCTTCCCCGCTGCCTAATCGTGGTGTCGGTGTGTGCAAGAGGTAGTGGGGAATCGTTCCACACGTCGACATATATCAGCCATCGCCCATTGGTCTAGCGTAAACAATTTGCCCTCGCGGCTACCATTTAATGTCTCCACAGGGCGAAGAGCTGAGTCACTCCGTCGAACGGCTACACCGAAGTGGTGTCTGGCATGATGGAACACAGGGGATGGTGGTGCCAGTTGCGTGATCAGCTTGTGACTCGAGTTATCTCTGAGCGCTACATCGGTTATGTAAATTTGTCCGTCCAAGACCTTATTTTTACGTAGACAGGAAAATGCGCAAGTTTGGGCAGCGAAACATGATTTTGGTACTGGAAATCATCCACCACCACTTTCGAGCACTCGGATTAGCGTGCAACTGACGCATGTAAGGTAACTTCGCCATGGAAGGATTCGTCATGGGTCAGGACAGTTTTTTCTCTTCCCAGCATTCCTTCGTGGCTGATTGTGCCAGGCTGTATTCACTAGATTGCGGGTCGACCAGGCATCGGAAGGCTTATGCGCATTGCCTTGGACTGAGAACCATCAGGGCCAGAATCAGCCCTTTCTCCACACAGTTCTCCTTACACATCTTCATTAGCACGATATTCCCTCCACCTTCTTGTCATTTGTTGCCTGCTATCTTGAGGAAGAGGAGAGGTCAGGCGTTTTTAAAGAGTCTACCGAAACGGTATCCTTTGATGAGCTTTGAGACTCTTCGTGGATTTTGTTTAAGAATTACTCCCCTTCCAGAGCTCTCGTACTTTTAGCATCGTCTTCGACTGCTCTAGACGTGCGAATTTACCGAGAGCAGTATATGAGACCTAGTACGAGCCGAATTTATCGACATTGATGCAGAAAGAATTCAGGCTTGCCATGCGATACTCTTCAACTCGCACGCACTGCAGTCAGTCTACGCGACTGTGATCGCCTTCACACCGGCTGTCCTTGAAGGGCTCATCCTCTATTTGGGGGTAACGTTTGAAGCTTTCAGTTGCACAATCATCTGTGCATGTTGCAGCATCAATACAGCTTCCTTGGAATTTACAGCTTTTAAAAAAGTGCCATAAGGCCTAAATATCGCCTCGTGGTCACTACAGTAGTGTAACAGTGAATTAAAGGAAACCACGAATAATCAAAAGGGCTAATGGGAATTTTCGTCGTCCACTCTGCCTTTAACACGCCTGGGTTACGGTCGGCAGAAAGATGAGCCGTGTAAATGCAGCATTCTGGCGGTCTTAGCTGATACTAGCCAGGCGAACGCCAAGCTGCGATTACTCCTGAAATCTGGATCATCAGTAGTTTGCATGCTGACAGAATGGAGTAGTCAGGTTTTGGTTGATTGTCATCTTTTTAATCAGTAGAACTTCTTCGACTGATTGTGAGTTCGTTAATTTTCTGTTCGCTATCTTCAGTGGAATTGCCCAGTAAAAAACTTAACTTTGGTTGGTGTAGGATTAAGGACGTTTTATGAAGCGCATTTACCTGATTCCATGATGTTCTTGCTTCATCGCAGTCACATATGGAGGCTCTGCTGCGAATTGTCTTCCAGCATCAATTTGTGAAGTAACTAAGTAGAGTGTCTGTGTACAGCGCTGGAGAGGGATGTACCCGTTCAATCACCTTGACTTGACTGGCAATAGCTTTCGGCCATCCATGTTGGAGTTGGGTTTTCTATGGTAAACTAAAACAGGTTTTGGAATGCCCAGATCCTGTGAAGTGCTTCTAGCCATTGCATGCGGCAAGAGTCCTTTACTGGTTGTCCTTTCTGCCGCACTTTTTGTGAAGCTCGGATTTTTAGAAGACCTGCGACTTTTTTTTAAAGCCTTTTGGTTAAATGGTGGTCACGCGGAGGGAAATGCTCTCCACTACTAATTTGGCAACCATTCATCTGTCCTAGCCACCCTCGCTGAGATAATTACAGTTGTGCTGTCGGATAGCTCGTCCATCAGACATGTCAAAATGGTGAAGGACGTTTAGCTCAGTTGTTCTTTTTTCGTTCGTCTGGACACTGCTACAGGCAAACATAATAAATTTGGCAGCTAAGCGATATTCCAACGGCAATAAAAGCTTGCTGTATTTAGTTTCGATTCGACGAAATGGCAAGAAGTTTTCAGTAAACTGTATCAAATGTTGGAATCCTTGGAGGTGGTGTGGGAGATGCAACCCTCTTGTGATATCCCACTCAGGCGGATGTGGACTTTGCTGCTGGAAGTAAGACTACAGCTTGTAAGAAATATGCCTGTAATGTCAGAAAATCATTGAGATGAACCATTACTTAACCACTTTTCACATCCTCCACCAGCGTCACGCAAATGTGACATGCGTTGATTGATTGATTGATTGATTGATTGATTGATTGATTGCGCTAAGTCCCTAACTAAACCGGGTAGGTACATTTGCTTCTGTTTCTGGGTAGGGGAGAACTGAGGGGTCGAAATTGTCTCGGAGACTTGGAAAAGCACGAGTAGCTCAAGGTAGGGTCGAGTGAGAAGTGTTTTGTTGTGATTGGTAAGCTTTTCCAATGTACTTTCGAGGCCCGTTTCTCTTTCTTTCGGTAAGTGTGGACATGCAAAGTAAGTTAGAAGTATTTCGTCTGAAGGATCAAATAATCAAGCCCAGTTGATTCTGTAAAGACACCAGCGTAATCCTGATAGTGTGAGCATTCCTTTGTCAGTGGCGTCTTCTCTCCCAATTGCGGTGAGTTGAGGAACACCGGAGTCCTGATTGCACTCACTTGCCCATATTCAAGTTATGCAGGCTTTGCGAAAACGAGAAGCGCAGTCTTGGCAAAATTTACCAACGACTTGCCTCTTCGCAGCGCTCTAAAACCGCCACCGGTGTCTGGACGAGGATGTTAGAATACACTGTAGGTGGTGAGGCGCCATGCCGCATGCTCCAGTTCTTTATTGATGATGTGTCTGAGTTACTAAGTTAAGCCAGTATTTCTTCCTCTCTCCACCTCCAGATGTGACTTCAGATGACGTTGAGGGGTCTCCTCTGGCTTTTAATTTAAAAAATTGTGGTTCACTTTGTTGTGAATGCAGTTTTTTTGCGTCAATGTAATTGGATGGCTGGAACACAGTAACCGCGCGACACTCCAAGCTGGCACTGACCGGCTCTTTTCACCAGTTAGGCTGATGCTCAAACTCTCAGAGGCGTAGAGCCTCCTCACATCTGTTTCATTGTTTCAAACCCAATGAAATCTGTTTGCGATCCTCAGCTTTACCGTTGCAACCGCTTGTCACCATTTCACACATTTGTGAAGTCGGACGCCGGTAAATAAATCTGACCCTCAGACATGTGCAGCCTCTGGACAGCGAACTGGACTGCAATTTTGTTATTCCCATTGATCGTAAATTCTCCAGTGGATCTAGCCTAACAAAGTCACGGTTCCATTAGTTTGCTCTGCACCAAAAGGCTGATTAGGCTTTATGAAGCAGTAGTCCTTCTTCTCACGAGGTCGGTTTTTCAGTCTGACGCGATGATTGGGCCGCGAAGGGAAAAAGAGAGAGCGGGTGAAGAGGAGAGAAAGAGAGAGAGAGAGAGAAACCGTTGCGCGTGATGACTAACTTTCACTTGCAACACCAGTTGTACTGCCTGCGAGGCTGGAGGAGGCCAAGACAAGGCCAAAAAATCGGCAGTAGTAGTTAAATTTGCGAGAAAATCAGCTTAACTTTGCGGCAACGCGTGTGTACATCCTCAAAAAAGAGACGCGTCAAATGGCTGCCAGGGTGTATCCTCGTGACTCCGAGTGGCTTGCCAATCACTCCAGGTCGCTAGGCTGACGTACTTGTAGCTGGCCGGGTGGCCGGGTGGCCGAGTGGCCGAGTGGCCGAGTGGCCGAGTGGTGGACAGACAGATTTTGAAGTCTTGACAACCCCTCACCGATTGCGGTTCTGCCTTTTAGCTTCCTTTTCAATTACAGCTTCTCTCATGACTCTCACTTTCATCACACGCCTTCTTCAGAGAGTTTTTTCTGTCCATCATCGATATTTTTTTCACCAAATAGAACCCTTTTTCTGCCAATCCTTGGGACAATGCTCTGATTACTGTGTTTGGAGTTGTTTTATGAGGAGAAGAAGGGTCCGGAATCTTGATGACACTGGAAATGCTCCCTAGTAGACCTCTGACTGCCTTTAAGTGGTAGTGGTTGGATCCAAAGCTGTGATGAGATGAATTTGCTAAGAGGGAACATGACGCTCTCCTCCGTGCCCCAAATTCTGGAATCACCGCGGTTGATGAGCATGGCTAGGCCAGTGATATAACTGACCTTTATGTCGACTTCGAAACTCTCACATTCCCACGACCTGCATTCTGTAAAAGTTGGTGCCAGGAATAAGTTATGGAACCTCTGCGGTTATAGTTAAACCGCAGAGGTTATTAACCGCTGTGGCGTAAATTGCCAGCTACTTATACTCGGGTCAAGCTTTACAGCTGAAATCTGCCACAGTGATGGAGTGTGCTGCGGTTGAGATTTAGCTAGGCAAAAGACATGGTGAACGAGATAGGAAAAGCCTCAAAGTCTCAACAAACTTTGCATGTTTCCCACCGTTACTGTAAAAAGAGCGCCTCTTTCAATTCTCCTTGCACCCAATCAGTGGGCTGCTGCCTTAAAGTTGTGCTCGCCAAATAATTTCCTTTACTAAAAAACGTATCGTGTCAATCGCTTTTGAAGTCAATCCTCGAGGGAGCGTCGGGAGCAGTTTCAAATTAAGTGGGGAAAAGAAATACTTTTATATCCCAGGATTAGGTAGAGCGGAAGCGTGGAGCACAATGCATGGTAGAATTGCTTCAGAAATTGGCGCTTCTGCGAAGAAGCCAAAAATTTTACAGCCTAAATAGAAACACAGACATGAAAATGAACTGCCCGTCTGTCATAAACGGGGCGACACGCGACTTGTGTCAATATAACCGTAGGCCTTGTTTTTGGAATGCGCGCGCATGTCTTCTCCACCCAATCAAAGTGCAGGATGCATCTGGTTGGTCCAAAGGGTTCGAGGTGGCTGGCCTTGCAGGTGGTGGATGAGCGAGCGAGAGATAAAGAGGAGACGCTGAGAAAGGCATCATCAGGCATCTTTCTGTGGGGTTTTCCTCCCCAAATGGATTTTAAAATGCCTCCACAGCCACCTTCACCCCCACCGGGAAGGGGCGGGAGTGAGGGGAAGCCACGAAGTGGGATTTGTCCTGCTGTCCCTCCGAGGATTTGTTCACATCTCTCCAGCTCAATTGCACCACCTCCGAGTACACTCAGTCAGGTTTCACCCGTTCCTTACAGGAAATCCAAATCTGCTGTGGATCCGGTACGCCTTCAGTGCATTTTGTTCTTTTGAATTGAAAAGCCACTTCACTTAGACAATTAGTTGCCATCGCTCTGGACACTTTGCAGCAGGTTTTTTCGCAACCGATCTACTTATCACTAGCCATGTTTTCTAACGATCCAAGAATTAGATCATAAAATTGCAAATTTGGTTCACTTTGACTAACCCAAAAGAGTCGAGCGGTCGTCATGCAATGCATTTTTGTTCATGTGGCACCCTACGGCTGTTTGTAATGGCAAAGGTGCTGCAGATGGTCATCCATAATTGCATCATTGTTATGCATTCGAGTGACTGAGCGATTTTCTCACACAGGGTAGTGTTTCTCCTTTCTGTTGCGCTGTCAGTGAGTCACCTTCGGCACCGCCGGGCATCGCGAAATTCGATCCACCGACTCCGCCGTCTACAATTAAGAGGTCTCCCCCTTTTCGTTTGGCTCTGGTAGAACGGCTTGAAGGTCACGGTTAAATGCCTTTTTTGTTGATAAGTGACCGATCCCAGCCCCATTTCCTTGCCAAAAAAACGCCTCAATTGGTCAGAATCCTCACGAAGTGGGGAGGCAGGATGGAAGAGTGCGAGTAGAAGGACGGACAGGGTGGCGGGACGTGGAGCGCTTCTCCCTCGCGTGACGTGCGTGTTAGTTGCCGCAAAATTTGAGGCAAATATTCCCTCTCGGTCGGTAGGCGACCTCTCTCCCCCTCGCCTTTTTTTCAGTCCACCAAAAAGTAAAACACCTTAAAGTTGTGTGTGACGCAAGAGGCAATTGAGTGAAACGGGAGGCAAAACAGTGGGCTTGTCGTGAGTGTAAATAAATCAAGAGGTTGTAGTCTTTCCATATTCTTAGGATTAATCCCACAGGGGGAAGGGGGGGGGAGAGAAGCCGAAATACACGCCGTTTGCGTGATTTATGGGGCAACACTTTAATCCTCTCTTTGTGGATAAATTAAAGTCTACGTGAGGAAATGTTCCCTGTGCCCTTGGAAGTGTAGGCAAAAATTTGTCTCAAACGGTGGCCTCAAAATTCTCCCTCGAATAATTTGCCTCAGGAGTTGCAGGCCGCTCCCCACCTCTCCCTTCCAAACCCTGATGAAGTAATTAAGGCAAAAGACCCGACCAAAATAAAAAATGAGGCCTCAACAAATGGCACACTGCTGGGTTAGATTTATACAATTGCGTGCGATTATACGAGTCCCTGGCTGGCATTTAAAAGGTGAATTTATGGGAGTTTTGAAATCCTTTTAAAATGATTGTTTTTTAGGGCTCTTAGACAAAACCGGAATTAACCGTTACCCTTTCGCTTCCTGCCACAGGAAACAAAGGGAAGGGCAAAGCGTGAGGTCCTTATTCCCAAAGCCTTTACCTTTTTCATGCAATTGCGCTCTCCATGAGGTCTGTGGGCTATTTGTTCACCTGGAGTCGTGGGCTGGGATTGCGGGACCGCGTGGTCCCGTGAATTAGCCTCCGTTGATCTGTTCTGTCCCTTGATTTGCCAGTAAGGTGACGCATGAGTTTATCTCGGTGGCTTGTCATCCCATAGGCAAGGGAAGCATCGCCTCCCCTATTTCTGCATTTGGTCAGACCCAAAAATGCGGCCTGCTAGGAGGGCGGTTGAGAATAGCCTTTTGGCATGCAGACTTGCCTCCCAGTATCCACTTTTGTCCTCAAAGCTGGCTGACGTCTCTCTCTCCCCTATTCGGTGCTATTTCGTGTGCTATAAGGGCTCCGTGTGAGCACAATTGCTTCCCATCATCATGGGCAGGCTTTCAGAGCTGTTTCTCCCCACGTGTGCGTATCTTGGTCGTCACTAATTGTGACGAATCGTGGCTTTTCGCTCAATCAAGCATTCAAAGGTCACCTAGCGGGATGCCGATTTGTTCAGCACAAAAGTGTGGTAATGGAAGTGAAGCCTTCACAGTTTTCTGCCACTTTTAGCCTGCAGGTCTTGCGACGGAGAATCAACCATCGGCTCAACACCAGACGATGTTTAGCTGTCTTGGAAAGGGCAATCCTGGCACAGAAGGTGACCCTAGCAGCGCTGCTCGGAGACACACTTTGGGCGGCTCCACTTCAGTGCTTGGGAGAGGCATAAACTCCGCTCAGAGCTCCTTTGTCCCGGTCTCGCCTGTTAAACTTACGCAAAAGGCGTCATCGCCTTGGACTCCTCAAGGTGAATTTTTTTACTTTTCTTAAAGTAGATCTGATTATTTGGGGCTTAAGTTGGCTAAGACACAAAACGTGGTTTCTTCAAGGCATTAATATTTTAATTCTTGTTGTTTTTTTTATGCAGATATAATTGCTCTTTTGAAATTTTGGACTTAGAAAAATGAACAGATTTGGCTTGGTATCTCCTCCAACGCCGTACCAGTGTGTTTTACATGGCGGTTAGCGGTGATAAAAAATGATTTATTTTGGTACACGAAGGCAAAGGTTTGGTGTTTTGGTTCCGGTTTACGAAGTTGAATCGCTAGTTTGCACAAAAAGGGAAATAATGAGGTTTCCCCTGACTTGAATTCTTCACAGCTGAGGAAGTGGTCCAATGAATGGGCGCAAAATTAAATCCAAAAGGGCTGCAGACTTTAGCGCCTTCATGTCATTCGTTGTTTGTGTCATGCTGTTTTGTTAACTTTAAGTCTTTTTCACGACTGGTGTCACACATGAGTGACGTCAATATTTATCGCTCGCCTTTTGAAAATAATAACGTGTCACTTTGTTCTTGGGGTGATCAATTTGTTTAAGACGCTTACTACTGGCAAATGGTACGTGGACGCTTGCCAGTTTTCAATCCCAAAACTCTCCACCACCCGTGGAGTCCGCATAATCGGTCTATAGGAAACTATGTGCACCGATCAGAGGCGCAAAGAGATGAAGGGTGTTTTGGGTCTGAGACTACCTTTACAGCTGACATGGCGGGTAAAATGGTCAGAAAAAGGCTTCTGCGGCTGATGCGATGATTTCTGTCCTAAGACTAACAGTCAGAGTGTTGGGAATATGTCCTAGTCGAAGGGACTTCGCCAGCTTCGGCAGAAGTGTGGCACCGAATAGTTATATGAGGTTTAGAATGCCGCATCTCTGAATTGCCTGCGAAGGCACTGGGCAGCACCCACGGCAAACCCGTCTGCGCTTCCAGGACGTCGTTAGCATGTAAGAACTAAAAATCTTTTGGAACAAATGCTTTAAGTTTCGGGGATTTGACCAAGTTTTTTCCTCTCTCTGACTGATTTCAGTCGAGGCAAATATAAATTCTGCAAAAGGGAGAGCGAGAGAGGGAGAGAGTTTCCTATAAACATCGCGGTTCTTAAATTGTAAACCAGTTCATTTATTATTTTTTGAAATTTTTTCGTCCCTTTCACAGTGTATTTTCACACGAATAAATTTTGACGACCCAAACAAACAAGACTTGGTTTTTTTTGTGTTTATCAGTAGTTAAACAGGCACTAGTGCTGCTCCCCTGTTTGTTGTAGGGTTTTGTTCTCACACACACAACATAAACACACACACACACACCTTTTTCTCACCATGTGAGATTTTTTTCTTTATTTTTCACAAAGAAAACTTAAGTAAATACTGGGTAAATGACGAGTTTGTTTTGGTGAAAGCCTTTTGGCAGCACCAGGTCGACAGGCATCTGGGACACCTCGATTTCGCTACTCTTACTTCGACGCCCACCGAAGGCATCAAGTGGTGTCCCAAGCGAAGAGATTCACTTAGTCCCAAGGACAGCCTCAGCCTTTGAGTTGAGCAAGAAGTTGAATTGCTCACTTCTGTGATCGGAGTTGCGGTGTCGCGCAGCAGTGGCTGTGATTGCAGTCGCTTTTTTCTATTTTCTGCAAAAAATGATTGAAAAATATCTTTGGTAGACAACAAAAGACACCGAATGGGTCGCAGGTATAAATTATTACCCTAAAAGGTCGAATACCCGGGAAGCCGAAATATTTTGCCATTCGTCGTTGGTAAAGCATTGGGCATCTTACTTTTCCAAGTTCGCCTTCCTCTTATTTAAAGGAGTTGTAGGACAATGTCGTTTCCTATTTCACTGCATCGGTTGACTTTACCTCTTCACGGTCTGGGCGAAAGTGTTCACAGGCCTTCTCACTCCGAAGCAGTCTTGGATGTGGCCTTTTGCGTCTCACTGGGCGGGCCATGATAAATGCCCGTCATACTTGGTAAGCCGCAATTTTTTGTGTGGGTGGGAAAACGCCGTTAGACAGCGGGTGAAGTGGGTAGCAGGAAACCTTGAAATTTAAACGCCTCTCATTGGATAGATGAAGTGCTTTCCTGCTTCCTCTCCTTCTTTGGGTGACGACAAAGTTGAGTGATGTGCCTTTTGTATTCGGCGTTTTTTGCTGCACCGAAGAGTTGAGCAGAGTGCACATTCCAGAGGCTCAGGAAGGCGTTTGCATCTCTACTTTTGCCTCTCCTTTTCTTCCGCATGTCCACTTTTGCAAGAAAGTTGGGCAGTTTTCAGGATGTGAAGGAGTGAGGTGATATGTATGTGTATGTTTGTGTGTGTGTGTGTGTGTGCAGAACAGAAAGGGAGAAGGAGAAGGCTAATTTCTGTGTTAAATAATAAAAAATATCATGCCAATTTCACACTGATGAGGTAGTGCGCTGTAGACGTCTGATAAATGCCAAGCATGGTGCCTGGTGGATTTCTCCATCTTTTGTAACAAAATCCGTGACTAAGCTGGCCACTATCAGCCTCCTCTATGTTAATTTGTTTGTATAAAACGTGTTTTTCTACTCACGTCCGTAGAACAATCGAGTTGATGAAACACTGTGCATTTCAAACCTCAACTTCTTTGTTAACCGTTCTGTGGCAAACAGTTACCGAGTGGGGCTCCAGCCAAAGCAAGTAGCAGTATCTAGTAAATTCCCTCCTCACCTGCGTTAATGGTCGGAGGTCCGTGCCCGAAGATAGTCTCTGTGAGATTTTGTGTGTGTCCGCACGGAACTGAAGTCACCGACAACTAAAGAGTCCGCGCATTTAAGCTCGCAAGCTTTATAAACTGGTGGTTTATTTTTGTCCGACTGCTCCTAAAACCTTTGAAATTAAAGGCCCTCGCATTGGACATTCTTCATTTGTAAGTCTCATGTTTTCCCTTTCAAGACGAGGGGTATGCAGACATGGGCAGAAATCTAACTTTCCTGCCACCCAATGGTATCTTGTAAGGCACGCGACTTGTACTGCCTTCTGTTGTTTTCCTTTTTTTATATTTCGTCTAAAGAGTGGACTTCGCGCAGGCTCTTGTGGCTCTTTGCCTAAGGTAGTAGTGTCATTCTTTTCTTCCTTCCTCTTGGAGGCATTGTCTTGTCCACATTTGGCTCATTCAGGACTACCACTTTTCCATCGGAACGAGATGACGTTATGGCCTATGACTTGCTGACATAAAATGCTATTAGAGATGAAATTGAAGAAAAAAGCTGTTAAACTGGGGCAATTTCCTGTTTCAGTGTGAGAAGGGACCACCTCAATAGGCAATAAATTTGGAGGCGGGCAAGGATTAGCACATGTCAGTCAGGTGTTCTGTCTGGAAGCTGCTCCTTTTTAGTCAGCCCCCCTGGTCAAAAGTAATCTAGTAGCGTAACTTTTCATGCTCTGTCCATACTTTACTTGTTAACTACTTAAGCAAGAGTGGTCGTTCCAAAAATACACTCTCTTCACTAAGGCGGAGGTGATGGAAAAATGACCTTCTTAACCGGTATCTTTTTATTGCCGGTATTCGAGATGTTGAATCGAAGTTAATCTGTCTTTGAGCATCTGGCAGAAGATCTTGTCCAGAGGGCATGGCAGCAGTCGGGGATTAGAGGGTGTCCACATCCCAGTAACAAATCCGTCCAATCACAACCCAGCAAATGTGGCTATGCATCTTAGACATTCCAAATTACCAAGAGGTTGTTCCCTTTTACATTTTTTTATGAATCCTCTGCTTTTTTTTGCCTCATTTACCTAGGAGTCGAATTTGTAAATTTTTTAATCCGATTTTCTTAACTTAGCGTTCTGTCACAAATATGTGACAGCGTGTTTTCTACTTGTTTGCACGAAATTACGATAATTTTCAGTTTTCTCTTGAGTCTGCCTGGGAGTTGCTCGCCTAGAAGGCGTGATGCAACCCACATCCACTTGCTACGTGCAGGGAATGCCGAGTAATAAATTTTGTGCAGATTGGAAAGTGCAATAAAAAAGTGGCAATCATTCAAACAGGCGAGACAGCCTGAGTCCCCTGTTTTCCACATGCGACCCAACATGCAATTACTTGCTTCTCTGCCATGTCATAGGTGTAGTATGTCCTCCTTGTGGCATGTAATTTTGAATGATTTCACTCTGGCGTTACCCTATATGGCTTGTCACCTTCCTTTTTGACATTGTTGAGTCCCAAATGGAAGATGTCACTCGTTGAAATTTGATAGCCACGAAAAATTTCTTCGCCTACCGTTTATGCTAAAGCGGGCGAAGTCACGTGGAGATGGCTATTTCTGAACGCGTCTCTATACTTTCGACACACCGTCCAGATGGGCTACTGTTCCACCGGTTTCTCTATCGACTAAGCCGTTACCCGTAGGCATAAAACAAGCTCGCTGTTCGGTCCGTGTTGTACACTAATCACTACGCAAGTGTGCGGTGCTTCATCCGTTAATGCAGCTCTGCCCTAACTCCGACTGCTAATACGGGGATTTTATGCTTTTCTCTCCACATCCTTTGATTAAGCATTGATATTGAACTTTCCCATAAAAAACCCTCATCAATAAAAACGCAATTTCATCAGGAATAGGAACCTTGGGATCTACGTCACTCACTACAGCTTGCTGTAAGGTCTCTTATGGGCAATAAATAAAGGGCCGAAAAGGTGAGGGAGGGAGGGAGGGAGGGAGGGGCCCCGGCAGAAGGTGTCCAAGCTAGACCCCAAAACACTCCCCTTGCCTTGTGTATGCGTGCAGATGCAACTCTGCACAGGTCGACGGACAGTGACTCATTTTGGCCTGGATTCATTCAACAGCCTGCAAAGTACTGAATCGAGGAGAGAGCTGACTAGGCAACCTTCGTGATATTGCAACACGTACCTTCGTGCCTGTTTTTTTATTCTCTCTCTTTCCCTTTAAGGACATAATGTCTGACTGCATTTCTGTAGTGTAGTGCTTTTGTTCCCGACGTCAGATATGTGTGATATATTTTCCTTTGTGATGATTACATGCTATGGTTGATCTTTTCGGAGGGATAAGTGCTGCTATCCCATTTGAGTAATAAGAATGACCCGTGCCTTGGTGGATGATTACGTCCTGAGAGCCTATGGGGAACCGGAGTAAACCAGCCAGTTGATACATCTATTCAACTGCCATCTACGCTATCCGAAGTGCAGATCAAAGGAACAGGTTTACTTCTGCTTGTTGCCTTACTAATTACACGTGGTTCTCGAGTTTCTCACGAAGTCATTAATCACCCACAAGCATCTGAGTGCCGTTGTTTTGGATAAGCAACAGAAATTGTGCTGTTCTCGTGAACAGGCTCCGATGTTATGAACTTAACACCCTGATCATATCGCATGTAAGGATTTTATGACGCCTTGACTACTCTCTGCTTTGTTCAATTATCGCACAGGAGCTACAATTTTTTGTGCTGAAGAAGACGATTTCTGTCTTCCAGTCGCAAAGTGCCTGGTGCTGGGCTAGCTTGACCCTGAAAATACCCACCCCAAGCCTTGTCGATAGTGTGAATAACTCCCCTTGGCATTTTTTCCTGCCTTTAAACAGCAACGCATCCGGAGGTGCTGAAGGCACGAGCCACTGCCCCTTTCCACGATGCTGCTTGCAGAAGTCAATCGCTCTGCTTCAACGAGGGCGATATAATTGGGGTAGGTTGGACGATCTCGAGAATGCTGACTAGCCCATCATTTACAGTGCTGTAGCAAGCCACTTCGTTCACACCCTTTGTGAGACTTGCAGCATGATGTAGTCCCAATGTATTCACAACTGAGGACGTACTAGAGGTTGACGTAAACATGAAGGCTTCTAATCGAAATAATCTTCACTGCTTTACATGACACGATGAAAGTTAAATGATGGCTACAAACTAGGAAACTTTACTGTGTTCAGTCTGACATTTTTGACAGTATCTGATCATCTAAAATTGCTAACATTTAATATAGTCAAACCAGCCTCGGTAGAGGCTGGAAGCCTCCATTCTTGTCTTTATGCAATAAAATACTTTACAAAATAACTGCAGACAGTGAATGGCACTTTTTTCTTCGCAGAAGTGGATGAAATTAACCGCTGTGATTAATTCTGCTACAATAAAATGGCGAGCCGTTCACCCCTCAGTTGCCTTTCCCTCAAGTTGTGATAGGAGTGGCAGGCGAGCATGCTTTATCCCCTCCTTTCCCTCTCCTCCCACAGGTGTTCGCTGACTCCATAACCTCGAAGGAGGACGCAGCGTGGTGGCGTGGTTTTCGCTTTGCCAACGGACCCTCAGGAGGCATTGGGATGTTCCCCAGTTCGCATGTCACTCTCCTACCACAGCATCCACCTCCTCCACCAACTGCACAGACTGGGAAACAAAAGAAAAAATCAGACTTTTCTGTGAGTTTTCCAAGGCAAATCTGCACCACCGAGACATCAGAGTGTCACAGTTACTAATATTTTGATACGGATAATCTGAAAGCCTCCTTCATTGAAAGGTAGCTCTGCTTTCCTGGGCCAATTGTGACCCAATTACCAAAACAAGAACATTGCTGACACTTTTGTGCGGCTACTAGTGGAGTAATAATCGTAAAATTTAAAACATGTGTTAAAAGTGCTTCTCTATTAAGAAAACTTTTGTGCATGCTACAATATTTGCCGAATACCTGTACCTGTTCTTCAAGGGATCAGTTCACGTCCTACGGCGTCAAGGATGTTAAGAAGTTACCTTGGATTTGGCCTCTTTAGGCTCAAATTTTGCACACCTTGTACGCAGTTTTGAGGACAAAAATCTTATCGTAAATTATTTCTTGAAAACTTCGGTTGCCATGGTGGTGTTTATGGTGGCATCTAAATCTCGGCCTTCACTTCCTCCTTTCCCCTTTCCCCTGTCCGCGTTTCCGGCTTCACCATGTCTAGACTGGACGCTGATATCAATATTTTGCGATGCTTTACCCTCTTCGCCTTCTCCTCTGGCCTCTGCTTTTCCAAAAGTGAACTTTAGAATGTTTTTTCTTTGGGGGAGGCTAGACAAAAAGCATTAATATTTTGCGAAAGCATATTACACTAGGTGTTGATGTTCCCTGTAGACAGCCTTCTTGGTTTGAGAGTCGTGCTAACCTTTATGGCTAAGGTCGTCCACAACGTACTGTGGGCCCTTTTGCGGAGGAGATTCTTACAGGTGCGCCATAATGCATCAGCGCCTCGTCCTTTAATCTCAAAACTTTGGGTCTTCTTGTGCGGATGGTGAATTAGAGGAGGTTTCCATTTATGTCGGCAGGAGGAGGTACTGATCGCAGCATTGGACGCTCTTAGCTTTACGGATTTCAGATCGAGGAAGTTAAAGGGTGACGAAGACATTCAGTCATGTGTGATCAAATTTCCTCTACGGGATTTGGCATGGATCTCATCGACTTATCACAATTTGAGACGAGGAAGATACTCGCCTCCCAGCATCTCTAAAAATGTCAGATTGCAAAACTTTCCAGTAGAACATGAGCTGTCATGACTTCTACCAGCCTTCGTTTTGTTTCCACATGCCGCAACATTCGTTCCAAAAGCTCACTCACTGGAAAGGTGGATTCCGAACTGGGCCAAGATGATTAATCGGATGGAATTCACAGGGAGGGAGTTTTACAGAACATAGCCCAGTTAGGTGCCATGCGTGGGGATTTGATAATGCCAAAGGAAGCCAAAAAAGGGGCAAGACTCACAGGCAGATGCGCCTGTGGCATCTGATACCTAGGAGAGCAGTAAAAAGCAATGCCACTATTCTCTCTGGCTTAAAAGGGTCATTTTGCCCCAATTTTAGACTCAAACTGATGTCACTTCGAGCTGTTCCTCCTCCACTGAAGACGATGGGGACGAAGAGGATGAAGGCGGTGGATCATCCATGAAAAATGACTCATCAGTCGCCGCCGGTGACAACGGAGAAGCCACAAAGGTGGTGAGTGAAATGGCGACGCTAGCAAACACCGCACTTCCTGTACCGTTGCGTTCATCAGTCATAGGAAGGCAAAGCTCTACCTCCTCCTCCCCCTCCACAATGACAATGAATGCCTCCACACCGACGTCTGGACATACAAACATCCTCATGGATTCAAGCAATCGTAACAGCGCGACCAGTTTGGACAGTGGACGCGGTTCTGCCTATGCAACGAGCTCTGAAGGATCCAAAATGGTAGCTCGCGTTTAAAGTTTTTACAGCGCTGAATTTTTATTTCAAGGTTTTTTTAGACTTTCGCAGTTGATTCTAGGTGTCAAGTAAAATGATCTTCTGTGTACTTCAAACTTTTTTGGGCAAATCCCACACATTTCCCCCAAAATCCAGAAACCAACCAAGTGTCTAGATTTGCTTGATCCCGTGACTTTGGTTTTCTCTGTCGCCAGTCAGCGTGCCTTAGATCTTGCGGGTCTCTACCTCTATCCCCTGCGAGTCTCTGCGTAAATATTACAAAAATGCATTCTTTGGTTGTCTGCGCAGCAATGTTTTTGCCTTTTTTATTGGTGTCAGAAATGCGGCAACATCGACCAAGCGCACGTCCACGGAAAAAAAAGAAGCCTCGCTTTTCCTAGCAACCGTTTAACCTATGGAGTGCTTTAGCGGCAAGCCACAAATTGTGACAGTCGTTTGGCTTTTTTCACCTTCTTTACTTTTGATTTCTAGAATGTCTTCTGCATGAGCGCGATTGGCAGTAGTTGTGCCAAAGTGACAAACCCTTGCATGCGTTTTGCCTGTCAGTGCGCTGCTAAATTCGAGTGGCAAAATACTCTTCGCTAAACGGATTGTTAAGACGTTCAGCCTCTTCTGCTACTTCTCCTGCTCTGAATAGCATTTCTTTGACCACTCGATGTGTAGGTTGATTAAAACGCAAATCAATTACAGTACTTCTTGCGTTGATGGAAGTAGTAGGGGCGCTTGTAGTGACAGGCCAGTGCATGATCATTTGTCATGATGCATTTTCGCCCCCTCTTATGATTGTCCTTTTTGCCATCTGGAAGCGAACAAGCGGAAGGCGCTGTAGTTTTAGATGATCTTGCAGCTACTTCGGGCAGTCTCCTGCTTAAAAGAAGCAGAAGTGGGAGGAAAGAGAGAAGCAAAAAACTACTCCTGTGAAATGTCAGATTGTTATGCTAATGAGCCTAGCAAAGATGCTGATATGAGTGAGAAAATCACGTTTAAGTAAGCTATGCAAACAGCGGCCTCCTAACGTAATACTCGATGCTGGTTGAACCCACGTTCAGGCATTTATTCTGTGCAAAATTTTGCTATTTTTTGTAACAGGTTACCTGGTTAAACGTCAACCTTGTAGGCTAACGCGTCATTCAGTCGGTGTGGAGATTCCAAATCCGTGGGGCCAAAAGAACAGTAATGAGTGCAGCGCATTCCAGCCGCTAATAGAAATAGGTTGGGCACAAAGATGCAAGAGATTTTTGGGAAAACTTTGTCAAATAAAATTGGAATACTGTGGGTCTAAAGGAGGTCATGATTTCAGTTTAAGCATTATAAAAAAATGCTTTAAAGGCATTATTCTTTCCCGTTGAACTTTTACCAAAACTCACTTTGTAATGAGCGAAAATTTTTACAATCCAAACATTATGTCGCAATACAAACAAATTTACTTGAGCGATTAACGAACCCATTGGCCAATGGGGAGGCTCGGTTGGTGGGTGTTGACCTTGACAAGCCAATCGCGTGTGAGCCATCAAGTGGCATTTGTGACCCTTATGATCAGAATTTTTTGCAAAACAAAATAATTACTCATTTCCCTGAAGACAAAAGGAGACAAGATACTTGGGTAAAACGTATGTCCCTGGTGAACAGAGGGGATCGGAGCTATTGGCATGGCTAAGGCAAATTGGCTGACCAAGTGCCGAGGCTTGGACAAGTAACAAGCGTATTATAAACATCATCTGTACACTATATTGCCTAACTAGAATTCGTACACTCAAGAATTTCGGCTGGTTCATCTGAACGTTTGAATTTGGAACATTGAGAGCTACTGCCTCCAGACTTTCCTTTTTTAATTAGCTTTATTCTAGCTCCGACAGGATATACACGCATCAGTCACTTGCATTTTTTACGGAATAAATGACTTATCTGACCTGCCTGAAATCCCACAGGCCTCATTTCCATTCTTCACTTCCTCCCCATTGTTGATGAGATGAACGTGTGATAGGGAAGTGAACCCTTGTCAAATTGTGCAATCCTTTAAATGATCAAAAGGGAAAACCTCCTTTCATAGTGTGTGCCTATAAGCAATTGATAGTACTGCTCGTCCAGCACCCACAGATTACAACAGGCTGTTGAACTGAGCTTTACCAAAACTAATGCTAAAACTTTTGTTCCTTGGTATTGTTTCTTTACAGCTTTCAAAATCTTTTGCTCGCTGAAGTAAAAGAAAAATCGCCACTGAAGGTTTAAGTGTTTCATGCAATAACACCAAAGTGGTGCCAAGCCCATGTGATTGGCGGTGCACCCAGGTCTTTCACCTCCTCTCAAAAGTTGGTATTGCAACCTCTCGTGGTTGCTTTTGTGTTAGGCATCATAACCTAGTCATTGATTCAAGATCCGCCCACGGTTTATGGACGAAGATCACTCAACCCCTACTCGTGTAAAATCCGGCGGACCTGGAGCGGCGGCCTCCATGTAGAGATTCACTGGCTGTAGCTCCCTTTACTGTCGGTCATGGGTCAACGACAAGCGCAATTCAGCCAGTCATTGCCCAAAAGCGTTCAAACTCATCCCCATCCCCTTGTCACTCTGCTCTTATCTCTTCATCGCTCAATTGACTATCTGGACGCTTCACGAACATTGCGACACCAAGGCTCGATAAACGCAACGTACTAAAACGATGGCCATTCAACAGGCGTGAGGGTGTCTTTTTCCCTTTAAGGCAAAACAGCGTTAAGTCTCTTGATTGATTGTCCAAACTACCAGACAGTACAAAAAAGCAATGTTTTAAGTAAATTCAATCTCTCTTTGCTTCCTCAAAGTCTGAGTGCATCCGACATTCCGTAGAAACTGTGTGTCCTCGTTGAAATGAATAAATGTACGAGGCTTAGTCGAGACAGCGTCAGATGATGAATCAGCGACAATTGTTGATTTTGCTCTTCTTCGGTAAACTGTTTTTCCCAGGACATACTTTATCGCTTACACATTAAGCCTTTTTTGCCGCATCGTGAGACAGAGAGGGAGGCGCGAAAGAGTAAATGGTAGGGGAACACTGCGGCCGATGCATGTCTAAACGTCTGTCAAAGCCTTTTTAAGGGCAGAGGGAGGCAGAGCGTTATGGCCGAGGGGCTCGGCGAGCAGCAGCAATCCATTCGAGTCGGATGGGCAGATGGCGGGATTTGCACAATCAAACAGTTCTATCCTTGGGATGTGCATAAGCGCCTAGGGAAGGAGAAGGAGGAGGAGAGCTTTTGAGACCTTTCAGCCAATCGCTTCACTTGGCGCCTCGAGCAGCGAACAAAGGCTGTTGCATGGATTTTGAATGGTTGCTAATACTTTTGTTGCTGCATAAACCCAGAATAAAGAATATGTTGACTGCTTTCTTGGGGATGCTTTAAAAGTATATTTATGCTTCATGATTCAGTTTCCGAGTTCATTCCGCTTTTCCCGCCGTAAGAGCATTTATCGCCTTCGCTCCCATGCGATAAAATCTCACTCCAAAATCCACTTTTATAACAAGTTTGCCTTCTGAAGACAAGGAGAGCATTGTCGAGCCCAACTACTGAGATTTTTCACTCCACTTTCTTTTGATTTGTTTGGTCATACAATTGTTTAATAGTACAAAAAAATGAGGCGGAAATAAGGAAGTAGGGATTGTGGATTATGAGGTCTTTTATTGTTTTCAAAGATTACGACGAGAAATCTTTTTCACGCCTCCTCAAGAATTTCGCTTGGTTATGAGGAAGTAGGAGACATTGCAGCAAATCATCAGGTTGTACAATTTTGTGTCTGGAAGATGGGTTGATGCATGGTGTGTCCACAGCCGAGGTTGTGAATTACCTTCCAACAGGTGGAGGAGCGTGTTTATGATGCACACAAAGCACGCATGGTCGTCTGCCTCGGCCACGGGATTCTGCAGCAGTGGTTAGTCTGTGCTGCAATACGTTGCATCCCGATGACCGGCTAATGTGTTTGTTTGGGTCCAGAGGTCACTGCTCATCACACCTCAGCAGGTAATTCGGTCTTTCAGTTGTCAAGCCATCACAACACACGTACAATGAGAGGCAAAAAACTTGGTGGTCTCAAAGGCGCTTGCCTGTCACCTGCTTAGGCTTGACATACCGCGTGGCGTCTAGCTGTTTGCTCCCTTTTTCTTCCTCTGTTTCATCGGTTCTCATGGTCCAAATTACTTAGGGCCTTTTATACGTTGAATTTTCTTTTTACTGCATAGGCTTCTAATTTTGACAAATGCAATACTTTCCATTTTACTCAGGTTTCGGCAAGTATGTCCGCAACCTTTCCTCACCCCCACCAAAACCTTCAACAGGTTTGTCCCCCACTACCACCATCTATGAACCCTCGTGTGCCTCCACCCTGTCTTCATCGAATGACATCAATTACCTCCACCACCACTACTGCCACCTCCAGTCATCCCAGAGGGGGATATCGTGCAGCCTCGGTGCAGCCCTGCGCCTCTTCTACCTGCTCCTCCACCTCCTCTGCCTCGTCCGCCTCATCAGGTGCGTCCTCATGCAGCTCCTGTGCCGCCGCCGCTGTCTCCTCCGTTGGCAGTGGTACTAGCAGTTGCGATAGATCTCCCGTTGAATTGCTCGTCAATTGGTTGCTCTCGGCGGGATTCTCTGAGTAAGCAGCCGTTTGTTTAGAGACAGGAAGAATCGATGCATCGCATGTGCTTGAATTAGTGTAATTACTGGGCTCTCGCTAGGAGCTTCTCTAAACATCCCTGATCTTCTGCTGTCACTATTCTGAATACTTCATTTTGAGGGAATAAGGATGATCTCGCAGCCCTCAAAACCTTACTTGAAGTGAAGATTTTGAGGTGTGGTGAACTGCGATTGGTCAGAATGGAAATATATCCATCTGTCTCATGAGCCAGCACTCGCTTCGCCATCCACTCAATCACTCAGCCTGTCTACTGTTCCGTACACCGGCGTTCTTTTTTTATTCCCAATCTCTTCCACAAATGAGTTTTATCTATTTGCCTAGATTTTGTCCACTCTTCCATCTGTCGATCCACCACAGATCTATTTATCCCATTTGGATCTGTTCTCTTAATCATCTATCACTCCGATCGTTCATTTTGCCACCCAGGTATTCACTTATTCAGTCACCAACCTTTCCATTTACCCTGGTAAAAAGAATGGAGCATGAAAGTTCTGTGTCAGTACACAATACTGAGGTGCCTGAGGTCACTTGGTAGAGAAAGCAAATCAAAGTCGCGTGCCAAAGCGATTTGATCAAGCCATGAAGCAGATCCGCATGAGACCTTGTTAGTTCTAGCGTCTTCTTAGGCACACTCTTTTGAAAATGTGGCTAAGTGGGGGATGTTTATCCCCCCGACCCTGTCTTTCCCCTGCCAACCACTCAACCGCTTGTTTCAATTTTCAGCTATACCCCGTGCCTAGTTGCTGCGGGCTACGATTTGAGCACGCTGCGACGTGCAACACCGGAGGACTTGAACGCTTGTGGAGTGACGAATCCTAGGGATCGGCAGCAGCTACGAGCACGTCTGAGCAGACTGCAGCTTCCTGAAAATCTTCCCGATTATATTCCGGTGAGATTTGCTGAATAGGTTCCCAAGACGCTCTACGTTAATTTGCTAGAAAAGTGTTGAACTCGAAACAGGACTTCTAGATCCGCGAAGGAGGGGAATGCGTATTTTAAGGGCTGTGACAAGCTTTTCCATCAACCCAGACTTCTGTTTTGTTTACATACACATAAAAACTACATCGTAGGGGAGTCTGGCATCACTTAATCCAACGCCACGCTCGTTTTGCCCATGGTGCGGAGTTCCATCAAGTTGTCTCACTAAGTTTAATTATTTTGTAAACTGTGGGAAAAGTCAACCTTCTGTTCTTCCTTTTCGTCTTCCTTTGAAGAGGCTAAATAACGTCGGTGATTAATTGCTGCGCCATTTGACTTGGATTTTGTGACCAATCACAGTTTGACTTTTGTGTTGAGTGATTTTGAAAACAAGTTTCGCATAAAAAAGTTATTGGCCTAGCTCTTTACTTACTTTTAAAATAATTCAAATACTGTGGTGAAATTCCCGGTTCCTTATGACTCCAAATAAACAGGTAGATGATGCTTGGATTTCCTCACTCCAAGACTTCTCCACCCTATCTCTAATCGGCAGGAATCTTTTGAGTTTTTCGTATAACTATCGAGGCTTGCTTTGAACGTGGTGAAAGAGGCTAAGGCAGCACAACTGCGTCTTCCACCCGGTCACAGAGGAAACTTTGTGTGCTCACTCACGGCGAGAAGTTGTTCAATATAATTGACATAGACTGGTGTGGTCACGCCTGTTGATAGCTCTCTGGCCAACCCTTTAAAAGGGGTTCAAGTGGGCAGTGTTGCGTCCCGAGACTTCCTTGAAGGCAGAAGAAGGCGTAGTAATAGGGCGGAATCTGCATATATTTGACGAAGGGAGGAATTGGAGTAGCTGGCATGGTTCAAAGGCCAGCTCCAGCTGGACAGGACAAATCTGACACTCAAGTGATCGTAACCAGAACCGGCACTCAAACAAGCAGAGTATTACAGAGAGGACCTGGTGGCTGAAATTATTGACAAAAGCCGTGATTTCTTTTCCTCTGGAATTTTTAAATCCCATAAAACTATCTCGCTTATCGTTCCTGTCCAATGCAAAATCACTTCCTTCCCATACCTAGTGCTTAGCAATTTGGGTGGGGTTGAGTAACCACCCACGAGTTAGTCACTATCTTCGTTGTTGATGTTCCCAACCTACTTGACACATTTGACGCGTCTGACAGTGTCCAAGCTAAGCAAGGAAAATCCCATTACCAAACCGCAGAGATCTTTCAAGCTGTGTAAATCGTGAACTGAAAACAAAACTTCAATTGGAAGGAACTGTCAAATTCTTCCTCAAGTGAGTGTCAAATCCGTAGCAAGGTAACAAACCTCTTATTTGAGTTATTTTCAACTCCAGAGGGATTTACTTTGCCAGAAAAGGGCGTTTGAAGTGCAAAAAGGCAGACGGAGGGCAGTGCTGCTCTTGCCCTGAGGACAGCCGTTTTCCGGTGTGCACACTCGTATCCAAATTCACTTTCTCGTCCACCAATCGCAGCACGTGCAGGTTCACTGTCACTTTTTTTTCGTTTTTCTCTTTTCATAACTCAAAACTAATTTGTGCCCTTGTTTGTCAGTTCATTCTCCTGACCTGCTTCCACTTTTTATCTTTCCTATATGCTTCCATAATCATTAAAGTAATTTTCTGTCGTAGAAATCTGCCACACACGTGTGATGCGTAGTTTTGTTCACTTTATGGCTGATAATTAATTGGTGTAAATCAAACACCTCACGGAGATCGAATATGTCCAGTAATTTTTTGCCCAAATGATGCTATTAGGCTTTAAGTAAAACCTTTCCTTGTGGTGAGGTGTGGACGTCGTATTTCCCGCCCTGGTCGAGTCCTTCAAGTCTCACAGGAGGGCTGAACGTGCTACTTCCGCGGTGCGAGTGTTGGTGGTATTTGGGATAGAAAAGACACCGATCTCGCCTTCTTGTTAGCTACTTCTATTGCTCCAGTTCATGACTCACCCTGTTTGCGTTCTTTCCTCTTCTCCTGATTAATGCCCGCGTTGTAGGCGAAGTGGAGGATGGGGAAGGGAAGGACTAGCAAAAAATTGATCCCTCCCGTTAATTATGCCCCTGATTCCTCCGCTTTCAGGTGCATTGCTGACATTAACCTACCTATAAAGCTCTTTGTAATCATCTACAACTTGGTTCCCAGGTGTGTTAATGGAAGGCTTTTGACAATAAAACGCTTTCCGCGTTTTGTGGACCGAAGCACATAAAAGTGGCTGAAAAGGGAGAGTGGTCACAGCAGAATGGGTGATTGCAAGGCAAGAATAACCCAAACATTACTGGTTGACGGGTCGTAGGAAAACGCAAACAATTTTCTCTTACAAATAGCTTGCACAAAAGAACTTAAAGTTTTTTAAAATTACAAAGTGTAGGCCATTTCACGATTTCTGAAAAATCCTCTTTTGAATAAACCTGTATTGCAGTATTCAAACGCGAATGCTGCCTTAAAGATGGGAAGCGTGTTTGGGAAAAAAAACCAGCCAATAGCGTTGAAGCGGGCTTTTTTCTGACCTCTCTTTCAGGCTTGTGTGTTTGAGTGGTTGTCGATACTCAATCTGACTGGTTATTGGCCGGCCTTCCAGACACAAGGACTAACCACCTTCGAGAAGATCGCCGTTCTCACGTGGGAGGACCTTGAAGAAATTGGTGTCACAAAATTGGGTGAGCATTCAAGATTTCTGGCCAACCTAAGGTAGTTCACCTTACTTCTGCTTGCCGCCTTTAATCTGGTTAGTATTTTACTATGTTTTGAGTTTTACTATCCTTATTTTGATCCCGTGACTTTTGAGTGTCAGCTGACCACTTCTTTTGTGCTCCAGGTCACCAGAAGAAATTAATCTTGGCCATTGAACGGCTTCGAAGGGCTCTGTCTAAACGCAACGAAGACCAGGCAGTAAGAACCGACTCGCTCACCCGAAATCGCCAGTCACTGCAACAGCAACATCTATCATCTCCTAGCCATCTAGGTACTACTTATTGTTTCATTAGTAGAGGAGCATGAGATGTTAGTGCGTTTCCAAGGTTCGCACATTCTTCCCTTAGATCAAATGCATAAGAACCCACCATTATGGCATTGGCATACGAGGTTTTGCTGTTTGTTGATGTTTCTTCTCATTCGTGGGATAGCATTATTGTCTAATGCAGGGACTCCATTTCTAATAGAAGGTGGACAGTTTGATTGGTTTTCATTCGGCTACTACACTGTCAATTTTGGCACTTCAAGGCCAATCTTTAAAAAACCTCAGAAAAATGTTGCTTTGCTGATTTTCAGTAGCTGCACAACCGTTGGCGATAGCGGAAGAGCAGGAGGTGACGATGACAGGAAACCTCGCTGATCTTACACCACCACCCCCGCCGGCGTTCCAAGATCCCCCTCACATCGTGCGTAAAGCCTCCCTCGACTTCACACCACCCAATATTATCAATCCGAGCTCACCCGAACCCAGACGAATGGGTCACCATCGACACCATTTTTCGACCAGCTTTCTCACCGATGTTGGAAGATTGAGCTCCAACAGTGCTTCCAACGCTGTCGATATAGGGGGCGAGGGCAGCACAAAATCGGACCCTTTACCCAGGATGGGGACATGTGAAGGGGAAGTCGAGGTGGAAGTGGAGAGAGGGACAGCGGAAGAGGAAAAAAACCCCAAAAGTTATCAGAGGGGGGCTCAACAGGCCTACGCAGAAAGCTTTCTGTCTGTAAGACAACGACATCGCAATGCTGCTGCGGCTGCGATCACCATTCCTGGTAAGAGTGGACTTCTCAACGAATTTGTTTTAACGCAGCACTTGTGTGTTTGTAACAAATAAAATCATTTTTCTGGCATAAACCGGCATAAAGTCAAAAACTTGGCTTATTCACATGTGGGAAAGGTGTGTTTTTCAGATTTCCTAAAATTAATATTAGCGCTGATTAGCTGCAGAGACTACACCTAATTTCAGTGAAGGGGTCCAAATGTGCTTTCAAATGGGAGCGTTGGCAGGCTCAAATATAGCAGTCACTTATTTGCTGCCAAGATGGAAAAGAGAGATTTTTCGGTTGCACAGTGAGACTACATTAGGGAGAGACATTGCCCACTTCCATCTACCACGTGTACCAGATGGTGCGGACATGAGGCGCGTTCCAACATGGCTTATTCATTTACCACCACATGCGAGTCCAGAAATTGGCCACCCATCCTCCTCCTCCTCCACCTCCTCCACCTCCTCCTCCTCCTCTTCCTCCCTCTCCTCACATCCACCCACTTGCGACCACTCCTCCGGACAACATCAAACCGCAGCAACCCACATGTCACTCACTCACTCACTCACTCACTCACTCACTCACTCACTCACTCACTCACTCACTCACTCACTCACTCACTCACTCACTCACTCACTCACTCACTCACTCACTCACTCACTCACACACACACACACAGAGCACTGACAACGAAGTAGGTCGCACTACATTTCTGTATGCGTGTTAGCCGTATGCCTCAGCCATTCGTGGTGAGCTCCACATCCCACCGGTCGCATCGTCAATCAGGGACAGGCAGATGGAGCGCTGAAATACACACACTTATTGCTAAGGCCAGAACCCCTCATAAGAGATTGTGGCGCATGGTAGTGTACCACTGATACTTCCATGCACAGCGATGGATCGGCTTTCAAGTACCCTCACGCCTACGAATACATTTGTTCACCACGTCAAACATTTGGGGCACCTGTGTCTCCACAAATGCATACCTTTCCTTGTAACAGCCGACACCGTCGATGTCAGCCTTTCCTTCTCCTTTTAGTTTCCGTCGCCAACCAGATGATTCCTCCTCCGACAAGGTTCGTTCCTTTCATCTTCACATCACCACTACTGCTGCCGCCACCACCACTACCACCACCACCACCACCACCACTAAATTCACATCTCTCACACATTGGACTTTTCGAAGTGTCAAGTAAATGTGCAGGGGAACATGCAAGTGAATGAACAAACGGACCGGTAAACGAGTGTGCGAATGGGCAATAATAAACATAGGTGGACAGCTGGAGAGGGAGGGTGGTTGGAGGGTCAATCGCCCAACCAACAGCCGGTGAGAACAATGTCATCGACACATCAACCAGGCTAGTTTACTAAGTGGTACAGGAGAGTGCGTGCGCCTTCTCACAACACTCGTTGTCTGCCTGACCTCCAAAGCACAACCAAATGACAGCATGCAACCAGTGCTCCATGTCGTTGCCTCTACCACCCGACTCGACTCTCACGTCGAACCGTCACGCCTCCAAATGTTGGGGTGAGGCAATGCCACTAGAGGTCGTCCACTTCATGGCAATGATGGCGGTTGGTCGTGGCTCCGTGCTCGTGTAACCCTCATGTCAAACTTGTTTTCTTCTATGTGACAGTGGAAGGTGCACTGTGTGACAGTCGAATGTGTCGCGCAGTAAAGGTCTCGAGCAATTTGACTTGGTGGGAAGCAGCAGACCGGTGGGGAACAGATGCATCATGCAATGATTGGGGTGGAAAGCCTCCCTCAGTAGATGGGAAGGGAGGGAAGAGTGTTGGTACTGATATAAATGTCCAAAGGTCAGCATGGTCACAACAAGCACCAGTGAAGTCACCCGTGGGGTTTGCAGTGATGCGTCGTCTGTCTGTTCACCGTTGCGTCAACTTTGAGGAGATCGTGGTTGGAGCCTTTGGTCAGCTGAGTGGCACATGCCAAGCCAGGCATTAGCTGCAGACGGCAGATAGGGTAAACAGACAGACAGGCATCTTC
Organism: Taenia crassiceps; assembly: GCA_023375655.1. Lineage (NCBI taxonomy): Eukaryota > Metazoa > Platyhelminthes > Cestoda > Cyclophyllidea > Taeniidae > Taenia > Taenia crassiceps. Next base: position 4,607,967 of record JAKROA010000005.1, on the reverse strand, counting down.
AGAGACACTTGACGTCTCCTCCCTTACTGCTTGCATATGCATTATGGAAGAGCAGGATGCATTGAAGATGGCTGACCGCTCAGCTAGCTGACGGACCAAAGTGTGGGTACAAAGTGGTCTCACAATCCCAAAGCGATGCTCCTTCATTGAGGTAATGTTCGCGTCGGCTATTTTGCCACGATCCCAACCGTTGAACCCTCCTGACGCATCAGCTCATGCCTTGCATGCGTGTAGTGCATTGCAAGCATAATTCTTCCTTTAGTGGCCAATTGCCTTCCTTGTCGCCAAGTTACCATGCGTCTTCGCCGATGTCTATCTGTTTGTCATTTCCACGTCCCATCAAACTATTAATCCGTCAGATAAGATTCTGCGTTCCACTTGTGGGCATAATTGTTAAATTTATTGGGGAGAGGGAGGGTGCTGCAGGAGGATGCACTCTATTAATCCATTTTCTAAATTTTGCTAGAAAGGCTTTACTTGAAGTTACCAGATCAGCTTACGAATGCGCTTCATTCTTATGTTGCCGCCGATAAATTACAACGCATTTGTGAATTTTGCAGTGGACGAACCCTCCTTTGCCTCCATTACCTCAGTGATCTGTCGTGTGCTATCATGTCCTGCTCTTTTCTCTTTTTATTTCCCTCTTCCCTTCCACTGCTTCTCTAAAGTGGTTGGAGTTTTGGATTAGCTGCGTCCTCATGCGCCTTCTAAATGCTTTTCCGTATTTGAAGAAAACAACAGAAGGGAATGCGAAAAAAGTATCTTGATATATTGCCGCACAGGCTTCTTCACCCATCAGTCAGCGGATCAAATTGCTGAGGTGGGAATGCTTTCACAGGGAAGGTAAAAGGTGGATTCTTCTGTTCAGTGATTCGTCAACATTCTAAGAATTTTGGATTGATCAGAAAGAGTCAACCAAGTGCTTGTGCTTTGTTTAAATCATTGGAACTACAGCGAATCCTTTCAGGTTGCAATTGTCCTTCAATTTTGAACAGCCTTGAAAAGGCTTTTATCGGAGGCAACTTTCGTCTACACTGCCCAACAAAAGGAAGTCTTTTCGCCATCTTGTCTAGCCTCCTACCACCTTTTTTTATCCGGCTGTATGTCCATGCTCTAGCCATCTCTCTCCTCTAATTCCATGGCATGTGTGATATGCTTCCAACCTTCAAAGCTTTGTACTAAAACCTCGAGCTTTTGTTTCTCTCGCAGTAATAAATTAATCTGAATTCGTGGTCCACCTCAAAAACCGCCTACATTTAGGCAAGGCCAGTGGGTGCGAAAAGAGTGGTTACTGTACACTTCCCATAGGTGGAAGATGATGACTTTCCTTCATGTGTTTCTTGTAGTGGTTCAGCGATGGACAAGGATCTGCAGGACATGCAAGACATTCGTTCAATGCTGGATAAGTTGAGCGAACATCTGGTACCCCGTGGATCACCCTGACTACAGCCTCTGAGCCAAATAAACTCCGCCCAAGTCTTTCAAGCTCACTCCATCTGTCTGTCTGCCTGCCTGCTCGTCTGTTCCCTCCTCCCTCCTCCCTCCTCCCCTCCGGTTTTCCAGTTCGTCGGTGAACGCTGTGCAAGAGTTGGAATGCTGGAGTGAACTTCACAATGTTTTCTTTTTTTGACACTCAGTAGCGCCTATTAGCTCTGTTTTTTTCTCTTCTCAGTCTAAATAATCTTTTTAAGAGTGTGAAGGCCTCTTTGATTGATTGCCTCGTCTCCTTTTGATCAGGAAATATCAACTCACTTGGCTAAATTGAGTTGCGGCCGCGTGGTACGTTTTGTTGCCTTGACGGCACTGTGTGGCCCACGGGTTACCAATGCACTAAAGAAGCAAAAGTAGGGAAGAAAGTCTTGCAAACCTATAGAAGAGCATTGGAGCTAGCTTTGCGTCAGGGGCGTGACGACCAAGTCAAAGACAGATGAAAGGAGTGGAAGTTGCAATCCTCCACACCATCTGTCGCCATATTTACAGACGCATAATTAAGTTTAGTTGTCGTTGGGAGAGACCCCGGGACAGACGAGTATATTACTCGGACTGATTGAGCCTAAAGTGGTTTGGGCAGAGATTCGTCCCACTGGTCAGGTGCGCATAGGGCTGACCGAAAGATTGTCTTACAGAGGCATCTGCATAGCAGTAGTAAGCAGCATTCTTGTGAGGAGCAGGTCCTAACACAAAGATAACTTTAAACACCGTCAAAAGTGGCATCTTTAGTTAATTCAATCAAAGTTGCCTGTTTATTTACACCATCAACAACCTTTGTACCTCACTTTTGTTCCTTTTCCATTTACTTTATTTGGCTTTCGGTTAAGTGGCTCTGGAATGGGGCAAAGAAGAGAGGAAATGTAATAGTGAGGGTAAGAGTGAGGCAGTGCGTCCACCCCAATCAGTGTCAAGAGATTTTGGCACATAAGCTTCACAAATTTATGAACTGTAAGACCTTGCTTTGTCCTCAAAGACTACGACTGGAATTTTACACCGATTCAATGAAGTAGCCTGTATATTTTGACAGAGGGGACTTTTGTACACCAGCAAGACGAATTGATTCGCCTGGGGAAGATGTGTCACACCTGAATTTTTCCATTAGCTGTCAGCTGGTGAAGAATTATGCTTGCAATGCACTACACGCATGCAAGGCATGAGCTGATGCGTCAGGAGGGTTCAACGGTTGGGATCGTGGCAAAATAGCCGACGCGAACATTACCTCAATGAAGGAGCATCGCTTTGGGATTGTGAGACCACTTTGTACCCACACTTTGGTCCGTCAGCTAGCTGAGCGGTCAGCCATCTTCAATGCATCCTGCTCTTCCATAATGCATATGCAAGCAGTAAGGGAGGAGACGTCAAGTGTCTCTGAAGATGCCTGTCTGTCTGTTTACCCTATCTGCCGTCTGCAGCTAATGCCTGGCTTGGCATGTGCCACTCAGCTGACCAAAGGCTCCAACCACGATCTCCTCAAAGTTGACGCAACGGTGAACAGACAGACGACGCATCACTGCAAACCCCACGGGTGACTTCACTGGTGCTTGTTGTGACCATGCTGACCTTTGGACATTTATATCAGTACCAACACTCTTCCCTCCCTTCCCATCTACTGAGGGAGGCTTTCCACCCCAATCATTGCATGATGCATCTGTTCCCCACCGGTCTGCTGCTTCCCACCAAGTCAAATTGCTCGAGACCTTTACTGCGCGACACATTCGACTGTCACACAGTGCACCTTCCACTGTCACATAGAAGAAAACAAGTTTGACATGAGGGTTACACGAGCACGGAGCCACGACCAACCGCCATCATTGCCATGAAGTGGACGACCTCTAGTGGCATTGCCTCACCCCAACATTTGGAGGCGTGACGGTTCGACGTGAGAGTCGAGTCGGGTGGTAGAGGCAACGACATGGAGCACTGGTTGCATGCTGTCATTTGGTTGTGCTTTGGAGGTCAGGCAGACAACGAGTGTTGTGAGAAGGCGCACGCACTCTCCTGTACCACTTAGTAAACTAGCCTGGTTGATGTGTCGATGACATTGTTCTCACCGGCTGTTGGTTGGGCGATTGACCCTCCAACCACCCTCCCTCTCCAGCTGTCCACCTATGTTTATTATTGCCCATTCGCACACTCGTTTACCGGTCCGTTTGTTCATTCACTTGCATGTTCCCCTGCACATTTACTTGACACTTCGAAAAGTCCAATGTGTGAGAGATGTGAATTTAGTGGTGGTGGTGGTGGTGGTGGTAGTGGTGGTGGCGGCAGCAGTAGTGGTGATGTGAAGATGAAAGGAACGAACCTTGTCGGAGGAGGAATCATCTGGTTGGCGACGGAAACTAAAAGGAGAAGGAAAGGCTGACATCGACGGTGTCGGCTGTTACAAGGAAAGGTATGCATTTGTGGAGACACAGGTGCCCCAAATGTTTGACGTGGTGAACAAATGTATTCGTAGGCGTGAGGGTACTTGAAAGCCGATCCATCGCTGTGCATGGAAGTATCAGTGGTACACTACCATGCGCCACAATCTCTTATGAGGGGTTCTGGCCTTAGCAATAAGTGTGTATTTCAGCGCTCCATCTGCCTGTCCCTGATTGACGATGCGACCGGTGGGATGTGGAGCTCACCACGAATGGCTGAGGCATACGGCTAACACGCATACAGAAATGTAGTGCGACCTACTTCGTTGTCAGTGCTCTGTGTGTGTGTGTGTGAGTGAGTGAGTGAGTGAGTGAGTGAGTGGTGAGTGAGTGAGTGTGAGTGAGGGAGGTGAGTGAGTGAGTGAGAGTGAGTGAGTGAGGAGGAGTGAGTGAGTGGTGAGTGAGTGGTGAGTGAGTGAGTGAGTGAGTGAGTGAGTGGAGGAGGTGAGTGAGTGAGTGAGTGTGAGTGAGTGAGTGGAGTGGTGAGTGAGTGGTGTGAGTGAGTGAGTGAGTGAGTGAGTGGTGAGTGAGTGAGTGAGTGAGTGAGTGAGTGAGTGAGTGAGTGAGTGAGTGAGTGAGTGAGTGACATGTGGGTTGCTGCGGTTTGATGTTGTCCGGAGGAGTGGTCGCAAGTGGGTGGATGTGAGGAGAGGGAGGAAGAGGAGGAGGAGGAGGTGGAGGAGGTGGAGGAGGAGGAGGATGGGTGGCCAATTTCTGGACTCGCATGTGGTGGTAAATGAATAAGCCATGTTGGAACGCGCCCCATGTCCGCACCATCTGGTACACGTGGTAGATGGAAGTGTGCAATGTTTTCCTCTCTGTAGAATCTAAATCCTTCGTCGTCATCCATATACTTGCAAGCTCGTCGAACTTTTTTTTCCCTCCCTAGTCTCGAATTGATGACTTTAATTTGTAATCAACAGCTTTTAGTAAAAAATAAAAAATCCTGACGAAGTGGTTTGCATTGAAAATTTTAATATTCCGCTTCCCAGCTGTTGACGCCTCGGAGCAATTAACTTCGCCTGGAAGACACTTCCACGTGCTTGCAGTGGACAGCTGTGAATGAAAAGAGCGCCATTTCAAACCAACGATCGATAAAAACGGTCCATGACCAGCGAGTTGCCGCTGGAGATTGTCGCATCCACCTGAAAGTCACGCATTTCCCTTAAGAGGCAAAGAATTTCCTCCTCCCTCTCATGACGGATTCGGAGGGAAATGAAATTGGAAAATTATTTGTTGGAGGCATTTCGCAGAACACAAATAATGTTAGCTTACGCATCTACTTCTCGCAGTTTGGTGAGCTGGAAGATGCTGTTGTTATGATGGATAACAGGACTGGACGGTCTAGGGGTTTCGGCTACGTCAAATACCGCGATCCAGAGTGTGTGAAGGTTGTTCTAGCCGCGAAGCCGCATTGGCTGGATGGCAAGGAGATCGACGCCAAACAATGCAATGTTAAGATGAAGGGTCGAAATCGACGTAGTTTGAAGGTATTTGTAGGTGGAATCAATCTAGACCAAGATGCCGCCTCGGTTAAGGCATTTTTTGAAAAGTTTGGCCGCGTCACAGATGTGAACTTAATGATGGACCCCAATAAACAGCGCCATCGTGGATTTGCGTTTATTGGTTTTGAGGAGGAGACCGTTGTTAATCGACTGATAAATATGCATTATTTAATGATGGGTAATAAGCAGGTAGAAATTAAGGCAATGGAACCGCCAAACTTTGGTAGGAAAAGTGGACCCACAATGCTTCGACATAACAGTGAGGTCTGTGACCTAAAGGAGTCAACCCTGCGTGATACTACTCACCCTCAATTAAGCGGTAAACAATCTTTTAGGAACCGAAACATTCAGCACATCAGCAACCTTCAATATGGCGCAGGTTTGGATGGAAATGCATACGGATTGACAGGTTGTCAGCAGCAGAGCTACTTAAGCAGTTTCGTTGGGGATGCGAGTGGACAAATGCAACAGGAACGATTGACAGGGGAGCAATATTCTTCAGGACCGTATTCACTTCCTGGAAAACTGAATCCACTGCCCGTGATATTTGCGAACAGTTTCGTGCCAATAACACCCACTGTGTATCCAGGATGCCAATCGTATCCATACCCCATCCTCCAGCCTCAGTTCCTACACCCAGGCCTTCTGCCTGGAAATGAGGGATTCTGGTCCCATGGAATGTGTGCGCAACAACAGATGCTGCTCTCAACTACTCCAAGTACTATTGGACCTGCAAAGATCAATTCCTCCAGTCAGACTAGCCCTAAAGTTTCAAGGTCGTACTCGGGATTATGCGACGACTCTGAATGTGATCAACGACGAAGGACTCTTAGCGGAACAGTAGGGGATGATGCACATCCGAATGATGACATTGAAGGCCCCTTAAACTCATTCGATCAGGGACTTGGAATGTGGTGCCTCAATTCAGCCCGATGCCTGAAGGCCTGTGAATCAGGAATCCGTCTAGATCAGCATTCAATTAATGAACTTTTGATGCATAGTCAAGAGATTTCCACTTCGAGGCAACAGACGGCTTCGGAGATTTCGGATGCTGAAAGTCAACAGACTGCCATTTCGGCTAAGCCGTCCGGAGATAACTTCGATCATGATGAGATCGTCTCTGGCATCCACGATGGTGGGCTGACGGTTATAAAGGAGGAGCCTGGTGAAAGTCCCTCTGAACCGAGCATGAGTAGCACAAACTCTTTAACAGTGTCCAATTCATGCGCTAGTTGGCTGCTTCCAAGACCCCAACAATTCACCTCGATGTGGAATTTTCGACCTCCCATTTGGAACGACATGCAAGTGCCACCTACAGGATTTGGTCTCCCCCCGAATTTTATATTCCAGCCGGCAACCACAGCCACTTTAGATCCTGTTACAATGGAGCACACAACGGGAAGCTTTGGATATGCATTTCCAGTCCTCCCTGAACGTCAGTCCTTTCATGATGATGGGGCGGTCATTAATGAGCACGCCTCAAATCCCCTTCTTCCAGCAAACCCCGCATTTGTCTCCTCATCCCTCCAGACCATTTCAAAATCTGGGGGCCTTCGATCACGTCGATGGGAATCCCCCGAATTTCCCAGTCTCGTTGGAATGCATCAGCTCTCCGGGTCCAGACATCATGACTATTTGGGCCGATGGATACCGCAAACGCATATCAACACATCATCAACATCGGAAGTAGGTAAAAAGACGACGACGGATGATTTTAGTGGAAAGAGCGGAATGAGAGGCGGATGTGGGGGTGGTGAAAGTCTATGTGTTACAGAGAAGACCTCAGTAGCAGCTGGTGACCACCATGCCAACAATTTCAGGAGCTTCCGCATCTAGAGACGTCAAAAGAGGCTTGTCAGACTAACGTCGGCAGGAAGCATCCGATATTGGCTTTTTGCACGCTTATCTTTCAAATTGGAGTAAAGTAACCATCCAGTAGCGTCTGGAGCAGTTGTATAAGCCTTATAGGGTGGAGGAGAAGTCATGGGAGCTAAGGCGTGTTGTTCCAATAGTCCGATTATCAGTAAACCCATTCGATCAGTTGGGATTGTCCAGCAGCGTGCCCCGAGCGTTGGTCTTTATGCAGTAGCCAGTACTGAATACGTCTTGCACTGCAGAGTGGACAGACTTTTTTGGAACTTTTGAAATGGTTGAGTACAGGGTTGCCGCTAGCTCTGCTTAACGCGGTTCAGAACCGATTGCTTACTTAGGCACCAATTAGCTAATTCATAACTATTAAGGGTGAAAATAACAGTTCTTTGCAACATTCATAGACTCACCTTTTCAGATTTTGAATTGTGCTAATGGAGTCTAGGCTTAGGGGGATTCAACTATTCGTGGGCGCTTCACTAAATGATTGGTCAGCTATGCAACCTCAAAGAAAGCTGCAGGCCAATCATCCAGGTTCAGCATTCTACGGAATGGGAACACCGCGTTGAAAGTCTGCACTGAAGGACTTATAACTGAGAGTCAATTGCATGCCTCAGCACGATTAAGAGTATGTTCACAAAGCCACGATGTGTTTGGGGTTCTCCAGTTGAGGACGTATAGTTGTGCGGCTTTTGACAAGAAGATTTCCTCGCAGCTTCATTTATGTGAACACACATTCTATCACTAGTCCGTGGCTTTGCTTACCGATGCTCCAGCTGGTTCCACTGTGCCAAAGGTTTCGATCTTTATTTATCACCGCGCTCACAAGGGAGTCAAACGTCCCTCAAAATCGCTGGCTAAAAGAATGCGTAACAATCATCAACTCATGCTTCGGTAGACCCAGACGGTCTTAGGGTTAGAATGCATTTAATTTAGTTGGTTTTCCCTCAAAATAAATAACCTTTGTGTGCTTTAAACATGTTTACTTACCGTTGAGCTTATTGATAGCATCAAACAGATGTCAAATCAAGGTGCCTTACAATGCGAGTCCTTTTTTTGGTAGATGCTGCAGCTCAAAAGTGGTTGAAGCACATGTGTTGCTAACGTTTATCAGGACAGAGTGGCTACCGCCATGGCCTGAAAGCTCTGCCATAGGCTGCGGAAGGGAAAAGTGTCTGCATGGGTCAATACGCAGTTCAATGAAGCACAAACCTCCCACAGATATGCTGAGGCGATGGCAAAGGTGAATAAATGCGTTGATATCTCGGTAGCGAATGGTTAGTTGAGACCAGTCGGTAGGAAATTCTAAATCACTTAGCGTGATTCTGCACACCACTTTGAACATTTAAGTGCACACTTTTCCTATTTTTATTTATTTTACTGAAAAATTATTCGGAGAAGCAACGAATTCTGCCGGTATCCTCTTTTTAAATACAGAGAAGACTGTGTGGAGGCTGGAGGGGGCGAGAAAAGACTCCCGTACTGACAATCCTTTCACCCCATTTGCCTTAAAGTTTGAAAAGTGGAGGGAAAGCCGTTATCTTAAGTAAGCGTTAAGTTCTTACCTAAGAAGCGACCGCTTTCTTTTATGTAATTTGGTGCACCGCGGCTGATGAGAACGGGAAGTCGGGTAAATTTAAGGGAGGTGGAAATAGAAGGTCAATGCTCGGGACTGAAAGATGAGTCAATAGATGTACTTTGAAAGTCCCTCTACATTGTTACCAATGATTTGTTTAATTTTTTGCTATTAAGCCTCGCGGTCATTGCAATCTCTTCCACTTATCGGCATGCCCTTTGGATCATGCCGATAGCCCCCTCGCTCTACTGTGCGTTATTAAGTAGTACCTACTTCAATTGCTGCTAAGGCTTGTTAAGACCCCAGGAAAGACTGGTGGCGGTATAGCTCAAATTCTTTTGCAACATTTCCATGTCAAAGTTTTAAAAGTTTATTTTTGCTATGGTACAACGCATGGCACTGGTTGAAGGCATTTTGACTCATTTTTCATTCACAAAAGCCAATTTCTGAATTCAATTCCATGAGGTACTTTAAGCATTTAATGAAACTTTTAAAAAGGAAAAAAAAATGCTGGAGACATTTGTGTAGGTTTGAATCATTCCTTTCAGATGACAGGTGAGCATATTACGCCAACCCATTGACTAAGCGGATGTTGCGCTCCCCAAGGAGGAGATGAGCATAGATTCTCCCTTTTCCACCCGTGAAACTCTTTAGTGTTTTAAGAGCAGATATTCTAATTCCAAAATTTTAAGGGAAGAACACAGAAAATAGCATTCATGGTCGCAAATGACGAGCCTATGTGAAGTCGAGGGGTTGATTCCACGCCCGGAAAAGGGAGAAAAATTCAGCTCTCTTCAGTCGAATAAACAGCTTTATTTTCCCCCAAGTCATTGCAGATGTTTATCAAAGAATAAGGCAAAGATTTCCTCCTTTCGTCGGTGGAAAGTAGCATATGAGGTAAGATGACACTCCATCACCACCGTCTCTCCTCAACTGACCGCCTATCAAAACCTGCCACTCCTGACTAGAAGCTAACAATTGGAGTGCTTCATTCATTTTTGTTTTTTGAGTTCTTGAGTCAGACTTTACCTAATCAGAAGCCATTTGGACGAAGTTGACTTAACGGCGACAGAGCTCTCTTTCACCGATATCGTGGTTGGCCTATCGTAGGCGGCTGTAGTGAGAAGTCTGTCCCTATCAGGCGCTCTCCAGTTTAAGATCAGATGACAATCAACTGCGGGGAAAACTTAGTCTTTTAGTCGCTTTTAGTAGAGACAGTTATCCGCACAACCGATTGCTAAATTCGTCTCCGTCCTCTTACTACTACTGCCTTCCGTCGAATTCATTCTCAGCTTCCAGCAGCACACTTCAGGGACAATGCAGCCTAGAATTTTGTCCAGGGTCTGCTTTTATTCGCAGGCGCTGTTGTCGATTTGGTTAAAAAGGCCTTTAATCCATTCAGTTTGAGCAGTCAAAGTTAGAACTATTGTTTACTTGGTATCAAGATCGCTTGATTTCGTCTCTAAATTTGGCGTCAGGGCCCTTTCCAAAGACGTTACAAAGGGAAGGCGATACTACTTATTGGCACAAAATAGACCTAGCTATGGGCAAGGTACAAAGGCCATGCCACAGAGTTGAAGCATCATAATCTGTGGAATCGGAACTTTTCAGTTATTTGATTATGAAATTGAGGGTAGTAAGTAAGCATGAAGGGGCTCCATAGTTGAAGTTGAAGTTTGAATAATGGCTTAATCGTTTATTTCGAAAAAGGGCTCGTCATATGCTAAGTGGAACTTTTTGAGTGCTTTGAAAGGTTGGAAAATGCGGATTTATCTAACAGCTGCCTGAAAACTGGTGTACCAACTGACCCTTTTAAAGTGTGTCACATTTACAGAAGATAATTTTGAGCGCGTTTTACATGACGCAGTTGAATAGCTGCTGAAAACATCTCAGTGGGACAAGATCGTAGCAAAAAAGTACGCTCTAGTCAATTATTCCCCTCTGCAGACATCCATCCCATAAGAGGGAATTCCATCGCGCTCCTATTCCGGCTAAAGTGCCTACCCCCTTGCGCACAAGTTTGACCCCAATGTAAGGCGCGAGGTCTCTGCCCACCTTCAAAGACTAGAAAGTCCTTAAAGCGGTGGACTCCGAGTCACACCAGCTTCATTTAGTGATGATATTGGTAAAGTGGACAGTAGAGAGTATCGGGTACCTGGCAGACATCAGAATTTTTAACGCACTTTTACGGTCTTTTCTGGGCTTCCGATGGTGCAACCAATTTCAAGAAATTATGACGATATCGTGCCTACTTAAGTATTTGCTTTGGGTCTGTAGCACTAAATACCCGACGAATGCTAATTCGTGTTGGAATACTTAAAATCCCGTCTTGACACAATTCACCATTAAGAATACCCATTAATTTGCGATTTTTATAGCGACCGACAAGCAATTAATTTTAACAAAGAAATCATTGATGAAGTATGCTACCAAAAGAAGAAGTAGAAACATCTCACGGAACCGAATTATGGTTATTTCAAAGCATAATCAATCGTGAGCTTGATGACGTGGACAGTCTTCTCTCTGAGAGTTGTATAACCATACCCATCATGAACTTTTGAATGTATTACTAGCCACTTTGTCTACTTTTACATTTGTGGTTAGCATAACCTGTAATGACACGATGACACGATAGGATCATAGCAAATCGGGATCGATGTAGACTAATGAGGGAATACCTCTCTTATACCTTAACAACACAATGACTTATAGTGTAGGCTTTAGAAAAGATGAGGCGTGATTTATGAAGATGGAAGAGTTCCCAAGAGTTTTAGTCAATGCGTAAATCAAACCTGAACGAAATCGATTTTATGCATGCCTCAACATTAGTATCGTGTGGTTGTGTAGTAATCGCCCCAAAACCTTGTTTAAGTGAATGTAGGCCCCATTTTATAGGATTTAAAAATATTGATACCTTTGTAAATAGAGACGGAAGTTAAAACCATGCCATTTCTTACAAGGCTTTTGCAAGTAATGCCCGTCCGTGTTTATGTTTTTGAATGTAACGGCAGCTATGTTACCCCCAAAAGTCATTAACCAACCTGTAAACTTTTGAAAGAAAAAGCAACGTGTTAGGCAAATAAATGCTTTTAAGTGCATTTAATATCGATTTATACTTTTGTGCTTCTAATGCAAACATTTCTCACTCCATAGACAATGACGCTGATGCGGGAGGACTCAGCCTTTCCTAGGATCCTTCGTCTCTCTGGCCCAGGTGTTCATTAGCCTTGTCCAAATGGCACTTTCGGCTGTTAAAAATACGCTGGAGCGAGCCTTAGACAAGGATCTTTCCGATTTAGTTAGGGGAATAAGAGCACACAAATATGATGAGGTATGCAATGAGGCGCATTATATTTCTTATCTTAGGTCAAATATATCAATGAATGCATCGACGAGATTAAAAATGAATTAAAGACAGGGAATATAGTATCCAAGGCCAACGCTATCAATAAATTGACATATGTAGGGGTTATTTTTTGATTGACTTTTAGCTTCAAATGCTTGGGTATGACATTTCCTGGGCTGCCTTTAATATCATCGAAGTTATGAGCAGCTCGAAATTTTCGCATAAAGTAGGTCATGCAAAAACAGTCCTCATTTTATTTATAGAGAATCGGTTACTTGGCTGCGTCACAATGTTTTGGTGAGCAAATCGATGTGTTAATGCTTGCAACCAATCTTATAAGGAAGGTGGGTTTGGGTTCCCTTCTATTTCACTCTAGACTAGGATTTAAATAGTGGCAAATTCTATGATACGAGCGTTGCGCTCTCTGGTCTTTCCTGCTTCGTGACACCTGACCTGGCGAAAGATCTCTGTGATGATATTTTGGCTTTGGTAAATTAGTGTGACTTCAGTAACCGAGTCTCTAGACTATGTCGCCTAAGCCTTACCTAGCCAAAAAGGCTATTCTTCTAATGTACAAAGTATTTCTCAAAAATCCCGATGCGCTCCGAGCTGCCTTTCCGCGACTCCGCAAGAAGTTGGAAGACCCAGACCCAGGTACGATTTTTCCCCACTTTTTAAGCTCTTCTTATTTTCTCCAAGGTATTCAATCAGCTGCTGTGAATGTGATATGCGAACTGGCCCGTAAAAATCCCCAAAACTATTTGTCGCTCTCACCTGTCTTCTTCAAACTTATGACCACATCAACCAACAATTGGGTTCTCATTAAAATCATCAAGCTGGTTGGTCCTTTCTTTGATTAATTTATTCCCTTAATTCAGTTTGGTGCTCTCACTCCACTAGAACCGCGGCTGGGCAAGAAGCTCATCGAACCATTAACAAACCTTATCCACAAGTGAGCCTTTGCACTGTTTATTTGTATTCTCTATACCTTATGGGCAATTCGCAACAGTGTAGGGCCCTGTCGGATCTGTTTATTCATTCATTGTTAATGTCTGTCTCAGGCGAAAATTGACCTCACAGCTATGCCCCAGGGAGCCGACCATTTCAACTTTGTGATTGTGTTCAGGTCATGAATGACCTGCATCTATTTTTCTGCTTTAACTCCAGCAAATTTGGTGAAACCGTTTTTTATAATTTGATGGAACTTATCGCCTGTGTAACTTCCGGGCCTCGATGAGAATATTGACGTCAGCTACAAATAACACTGGTGGGGAAAGCGTCACTCAGGTGGATCGGCTGATAAGTAAATTTGAGGCAGTTTAACCAGTCTCCAAATGTAGGCTCTGATTTGGACTGATGGCAATAAAATTTGGCCAAAATTTGTTTGCTTTCAATCTCCCCTCCCTTCTTTCTTCCTTCCTGCACATGCAGTACCTCTGCCATGTCTCTGCTCTATGAATGTATCAACACGGTTTTAGCAGGTGAGTCAGTCTCTTGTGAGTTGCATGTGTGTGTGTGTATGTGTGTGTGTGTGTGTGTGTGTGTGTGTGTGCATCCGCTTTCTTGCTCCGTGCTAAGTTTAAATAATTTTCCTTTGGCATCTCATCACTCTTGGCAAATGCTACAATCCGGTTTGATTCGGTGGTAAGGCAGAAATAGTCATTTCAGGGTTAAACAAGGGCTGTCTCTTGTGATTTGCCACCAAAGGAGAATCTCTTGTTGCCTTTTCCATTTTCTGTCAATGATTGGCTAAAAAAGCCTGTTGCGGAGGTTTATCCGGCCTTTTAGGCAGTCGGATAAGTCTTGAAAATTGCCCACACCATAAAATTATCATATTTCATTTACTTTGGTAATGTTCTGACTACGGGGTTTAATTTATGGGCAAAGTTAGCTAGAAAGGTACGTGTGGAATTGCATTGCATCCGAGTTTATGATGCTCCCAAGCCTACGCCTTACCTTTGCGTCGCTTTTAAGTATTTTTTTTTCAGTTAAAATACTAAATGATGTGGCATCACTCCTTAAAGGAATGGTGCAATTTTCATGAATGAAGCTGGGCAGCATTGCATATCATGGCAAACGTTGCTCTTTCACTTGACCCCATTAGACCAAATTGTGGCCTTATCAAATTAACCGCTATCAGTATGTCTAACAATAATGATGCCTTTTTTACCTCTGTGCCTTCCCTCCTCTTCGAATGGGTAAATCCACGGCATTGGGGCCATATTTGTGTGTTTGTGCTCGGTGTGTGACTCCTTTATTGCTGTTCCTGATGTCGTCTACGAATAACTGACGCCTAATTGATCATATCTGCATGCTTTTGATGCTAATGTGTGCTTCGATCACTTCCCCTGTTTGTGTGTGTTTATTTACTTCCTCACCTGAAGTACTCCTTTCAATTTCTTCAGGTGTGCCTGATCATCATGCTTCTATCCAGGTAAGCATCCCCATTTGCTATGACTGCCATTGGTGGGAGGAGGATATAACAGTCACTAAACCATGAAATGTCCGATTTCCTCATAGACTGACAGTCATCTGGGTCCTCTTTGGCCTTCCTGAGTTAATGCTTCAGTGTAGACACGAGTGGTTTGCATGCGAAGTTTAGCCAGATGATTCCAAACGTGCGAATTTACAAACTTGATTATGGGCATTCATTTTTCGACAATGTTGCCTACCTAAATCCTTCCAAGGCTATTCCATAATGTTCATTGTACCTCACCAAAGGCAACAGGGAGATTTGTGAATGAACCGATTTTGTCTCTGTGGTGAAGGAAGGTAGTCTGCCTACAATACAGTGTGGTGTTTTGCTCATTATATTTCCCTTGGATAGTCTAGCATTCCTCCTAACTTGCGAGTGGCCTCGAATGGCTCCCTCACCACCGTGTCTGAACTCGTGAACAAAATTTGCAACTTTGACGCTGAGAGTGAAATTCTATTGTTGCATAGCGGACTTGGCAAGTAGAGAAGTTCGTGCGGACTTCGCCGTACCTTTCTCTGAAATGGCTTCCTGTAACTTTCGGCGACTTTTGTGCTTGTGCATCAGTCTCGTTTGTTGCCTCACCTCCTCCCTTCCAACTCCTTTTGTATTGACTGAACCCGACAGATGTGATTTAAACTTGCCTGCTTCATGAGCTCAGCCTCCCCAAGTTGTTAAAGTCCCACGACATGTTTGTTGCATTAGCATTCGAGGTAGGCGCAGTGTGGTAGCTAACATCATCGCTCATAAACAGCAGAAAGTGTGGTTTCGGCAATGCATCACCCAAGGATAGGTGGGTCACAAATCTCGAATTTAGAAGACCGGAATTAACATGACGAGAAAAGCTTATGCTTGACGTGAGCAGTGATTCAATTCGTTTACTCCTTGATTAGTGGGATAATTTGTGGGTGACAACTGACAACCGATAACAGACAGTGAACTTCAAAGCTCACCAATTTTGTTGCTGCCGCTTTTTGCGAGGACTGCTTGCTTGTTGACTTGACTGTGGTGTGGAAGGGCTTTTTGGATTGTAATACAACCTTCGGTTATCCCTAGACGGCCTACCACGCTTTCTCTACGCTTTCACTGGGCATACGGCTTCAGTTCTTAGTGGCTGCGCCTCGTTTGTGAACCGTCTTTTCGCTGAAAGTAAACTACTTCCGGCTGAGAGGATTGGGTATATGGGGAGATGCAAGATCTCGTGTCTCATAGTATGGCGAAACTTAGATTTGAGAGGGAGGGTGATGCTCTCTCCTCCTTGTCCTTTCCCTTACATTGGACAATCAAAGCAAATAGTTGAGAACTGCAAGGGAGATAGAAAAGGCGTCAAAACACCAGGTAGACGCTGCTCCATAGTTTTCCCGGTCAAACTGCTTCCCGTTTTGCTACCTCTAGCCGTCCAAGATGTGTCAGATTTCCGTGTTCAGAGAAGTTGGGCTCTCGGACTTCATTCTACGCTCACAGTTTTTTCCGTTTTTTACTTCCCATTCGTTTCCTCTGCTTCCTTTTCAATGAGTGTAGCAACCGCTAACTAATCGCTCTTTCTCTGTGGGCCCTCGCAGGTTTAAGCACTTACAGCAAGTGTTTCTCGGCTGCCAGCAATTTCTCATATCAGTTCAGAAATTGATATTATTGTGTCGGGTGTCGCATCACGATTATGGAAGCGATCTTGTTAGTAATAGCGTAGCGCATCAACTCTCGCGGTAATTGATTTCAGCTCGTCCGGCTCATCCACTGCTCCCTTGTTTTGAAAGATTGTGCTCCCCTCAGAGAGGTCGGACATTTAATGCTTGATCCAACTTTAACCAGTGAGACGTCCATTCTCCTCAAAAAGGATCGTGTATGTACGACGGGTGTGTGGGGTGTATTACAACCGTACGATCTTTCTTAAACGCTTATCCATCTATTCCTCTCTGTAGCTCTGCGTTCAAAAACTGCGGATTCTTATCGAAGACTCTGATCAGAATCGTGAGTTATTTATGATGCCATTTTACTTCCCCCTTCTTAGAGTTCAGATTAACTGCCTCTTCCGGTTGCCAGAAATGCGACCAATCAAGGAGGGGAAGATGTTTTAGTAATGAGGCGGAAGCGTTAATAATCTTCTGCATAAGTTTTGCCTTTACCTCGTAATACCGTGAAATGCAGATCTTTTCATTTGGGGTTAAAAGTTTTTCAGCTTTCTCATTGGTCTCTTGGTTGCAAACCAATCATCGTTGAGTAAATGTCCTAATTAAGCGGCTGATTGGCTAACTGTAAATTGTTCTTATCCACTTGACAATAGTTTTGAGTCATGCAACCTGCTAATTTGTTACCTTTGACGCAGCGTGGCGTTATGTTAGCTTCTGGAAACGCGACCATCTTTCGCGATGTGTCAGTCAAAGCGACTGTTAAGTTTGTGCCTTTCCAAAAATTACCACTTGTAAGTGTCCTTTCATCCGCTTCCGTCGGACGATTAAAAATCGGTTTTTTTCAGTACACCTTACAGTGATGACTCCCTTTGACTTGCGGTTGCTTGTATGCAAATATTTTAAAACTGTGGAGTGATTTGTCATGGCTCGGAATCTCTGTATCATGATACATTGTTTGGACCTGGTTAATGTGATTCTAGTTTGACCTCCTCACGAATCAGATCTGACTCAGTTTTTGGAGCTGCGGATTCTTCTTTTAACAGTTGCATGGAACTTCGGACACGGAAGGTACTACTCTAATATGGTTAAAAGAAGTTGCTTTTGCCACGATTTACTCAAAGACGTATGTGTGACATTTTGATGGACCCCCCATTTTGAAAATTATCTGCTGTTGTTAGTTAAGATGGCTGAGAGTTTCTCTGCAGTGATTGGTTACTGTAATGAAACCATGTGCACTGCAATTTACCCAGAAAGGAGAGTCGCTGGAGCTAAGTAAATGAGCCTTGATACCGGGAAAAAGATTTAGTAAAAGTAGAATTTGCAGATGGTGTGTGTCATAGTAAAAGGAGGTTATGAATTGTAGTTATGACTAGTTCATTGAAAATAAAGAATCTTGGAGGCTTTCTCCATTCACGAGATAATATTCGTGACTGTTTGTCGTGCTCAAGGTAACCAGCCATCACAAAGGAATAGTCAACTTTATCAGTAATCCAAATATCAGTTAAAAGGGGTTGTGCACACGGACATACCCCCTGAAAGCATAATTGAGGGCAAACCGATCGTAAATAAGTCGTTACCCCAAAAATAACTTTTTAAAGGTCATGGCTCTACTTGTTAATTGCTGCAAAGCATTATCCAACTTCTACCGGAAGCTGTTCCGTGTGCGCATTTTGAGGGCGTATAATTATGAGCAGCCATTTTTATGTCTTTTTTATTGCGCCAAGGGACAATTTGGCTTATTATCTGCGCAGACTAGTCAAATGAGTAGCATCAGGTGAGTAAGACTCCCAAAACTAAAATAAAGCTTTACGCAGTTTTCACCGGAAGCGTGCTACTGACTTTCAATTAAGTAGTGACCTGTATGAACTTCAGTGAAGTATCTGGGGCTGTTGGCAATGGGCAAAATCGTTCGCCACCACCCAAAGAGCGTGCAAGCACACAAAGATCTCATTCTGGCTTGCCTCGATGACCGTGATGAGTCGATCAGGTTACGGGCGCTGGATCTTCTCCACGGGATGGTAAGTCGAACCAATCTGCTAGAGATTGTTCGCAGCCTCGTGCGCCACCTCTCTGCATCCGAAATTGGCGCGCACTTTCGGGCCGAACTTATTGCCACAGTGGTTCGTATCTGTTCACAAGGCAACTACCAGTATATCCTCTCCTTCGAGTGGTGAGTCGCTATCTGTTTGCGGCTATCCTGTGTTTGAGTGAAATGCTAGCTAGGAATTAGGTGAGTGAGGGACTTTTCAGATGCATTGAGGTCTTGGATGAAGGAGATTGTCCTTCAGAGTCGTGGCAGAAAGGCTGGTTCATGAGAGTTGGGAATGACTGATTTGTTAAACCGGTCCGTGGCTGGATTTACAAAAGAAAAGAATATGAAATTTATGCATGGATGAGCAAAATAGGTGCTAGGCAGTGAAGAACTGGTTGAGTGATCCACTGGATCCATCAATCACGTCGTCGTCCTTGAGTGTTGTATGGCTGTTGTCCCCTTCAGTAGGACTCGATGTTCGTTCCCTTGTTTAATTGATAGAACAGTAGATGTGCTGGTGAATTGTTCAATGGGTGAAAGAACTGTGAATCGCTGACTGAAGTGTAAGTAGACTAGGTAGTTCAACGAATGGGTGTATAGTCGAGTAGATAGAAAAATCCACTCTGATCATTAATGTAAATGAATGTTTCATTGTTTTGTTGATTGAAGATGGTTGATTGGATAAGTGGAATGCTCGTCTGTTCTCGTTGAATGAGAAGGGTAAGGCAGAATGAGTGGAAGACTAGTGAAACTTGAAATGTTGAGCAGACGAATATGAGATAGGAAAGTGAATGGATAAAGGGATGAGCTCGACCCCAGCTTGGCATTATCTCATCTTCTTATTCTTGAAGGTACATCTCTGTTTTGTTGGAATTGGCTCAGTTAAACGTCAACCGGAGCGGTGAAC
Source organism: Taenia crassiceps (assembly GCA_023375655.1). Taxonomy (NCBI): domain Eukaryota; kingdom Metazoa; phylum Platyhelminthes; class Cestoda; order Cyclophyllidea; family Taeniidae; genus Taenia; species Taenia crassiceps. Next base: position 4,588,720 of record JAKROA010000005.1, on the reverse strand, counting down.
TTCTAGCCAATCAACTCCTTGATGTGGCGGTTCGTGTAGCCTCTGTTCGACCCTTTGCTGTTAGTCAGATGGTAGGCTACCAGATTTGCAGTATTTCCTAATGAAGTTTGGCATTCTAAATTGATAGAGTTCTCTCTGCGCTAGTTCTACCCGAACTAAACCCCTTTGTCCTCCAGAACTTGCTTCATAGCGTATTGTTTTACTCTAGCCGATCAAAATGAAGCTGGAAAATTCCCACCTGACTGACTGTACCAATTGCTTGTAATTCTTAATCACTTTTAGGCGATATATTTGCGTTCCTGTAAGGGCATGATAACTCACTCTAATCAAGCCAGTCTGCATGACGTCATCTACCCAGCGGCCTGGATCTGTGGGGAATACGCTGGGTGTGTGCTACTTGTTATTTATAAGTAGATTCATTCTGGTGAACTGGAAGTAGCCACGACTACTTGTTCCCACTTACATTTGGTGAATTACAATGTTTTCTTCATTAATCAGGTTTTTAGAGGAGCCACGAGAAACTCTAGAAGCCATGCTAGAAATCGCAAATTTGGTGGATCTTCGCGGTCACATCCAATCCGTGCTTGTTTTGAATTCACTTAAGCTTTACTGCAAACTTGCGGCCAAGTGGTTCAATGAGTCAACCAACGGTTGCAAGTTGGAGAGTCCAGTGTTAGAAATGGGGTCTTCGGAACCATCGCTATCACAACTTCAAGCCCTTTTAGAGCGCCTACTTGGACTCACAAATTTTCTAATGGATAAAATCTCCCTCTTTGTTCATTCTGCCAATCTGGAAGTGCAAGAGAGGGTGAGGATCACTTAATTTTGTAATTTGCCTTCTCTGAACTCGTTTAACGGTTTAATTCGCTTGTACCCAGGCCGTGTCAATACACCAACTCTTACATCTCATGACAAAGAGATTGTCGAAGCTACGAGCTCAAGTTGGAGATCCGATGCCCGATTCTACTACAGCCACCGAAGTCGCAGATTTACTAGGGGGTGATGGCGACGGACCTCTAGACCCTCTTAGTTCTGTCCCACCTGAAACCAAGTCGTGTGCTGGTGCGCCTTCGTTCATTTTCATGAAATTTGCACTTATTTTATCTGGTTAGATGTCCTCTATCCGTTTGGCTAGTTGTGGTTAGTACTCTGTTTTGGAATTCATCTCGTTCTGTACTTGCGACTTTCTGAACCCAAAAAGCATGGCGCAGGTGTTCAATGCCCAAAGTGCTTTCTACCTGTTTTACAGAGGAATAGTATATCATAGGGCTTGAGCATTTAGTTTTGCCTTGTAGTGATTAACTTGAGGTTGTTGCTACCTTCATATTACGTAACTCCGATTCACACCCTTCACTTGTAAAAAAATTTAAACTTTAATTCTACGTCAACTAACTACATACGAGTAGTATGGTCAGTTTTCTTTTACTTCTAGAACCACAGCAGCAGGCTACACCAGCGCACGATCTTCTCATGGGGCTACACGCTCTCCTGTACGAGTTGTGTTCCCTTTTCGAAGGAGAGTTGAATCCGGTGGCGCCGAAGGCTCAACGCAAAGTGCCCGTACCCGAGGGGCTCGATCTTGATGCTTGGATCAATGGACCACCATCACCACCACCACAGACCTTAATGGCTTCACCCAGTGCCCTTTCCCCACAGGATACGAAATCTAAGAAGAGCAAGCGTGTCAAGAATGTATGTTTTACTTATGTATTTTAAGTAAAAATAATTTATAGATTACGCGGCGGTATCGCTGATAGCCTTAATGCTTTAATTATTTTATCTTGCCAATAATGTCGGAAGTGTTAGGTAACATACTTCTATAAGTGCTCAGACACATTTACCCGCGGTTAACTTAAGCGCATGAATGAAGGTGGTACCAAGGAATGCATTACTCATTTCTACAAACTTCAATTAAACAAAATTTTTCTGCCAAGTAACTTTTTCCGTCTGGTTTTCTTGAAATGCTTAAGCGTCTTTTTTGCTGTTTCCCGACTCCGTCTGGAAGAAGTTAGCTTCCTTCAATCTGAGTTTTCTTATTGGTTGGCCTCCAACCTTTTTCCAATTGCGATGTGACTCACTTCGTCTGCTTTTTGATTTTGCAGATTGAAATCATACCAACTGGAGATGGTATTTTCGCTGGTCTAGTAGAACCCGAAGGACCAAAACCCGTTCACTTATCAAAAGCAGAACTAGACGAGGTTAGTGACTCAGCTCAACGTAGTTTTTATCGCTACTTCTCCCCTCTCTCTGGGTCTAGATGCGAAAGCAACGCTTGCTAATGCAGGAGTCAAATCCTCACTACTTGAAGCCCACGAAAAGTAATTTGCGCAATTCTGTCGCCCAGGATGAAGTGAACATTCCAACTCCAAGCCAAAATGATCCACCTGTGGTGGAACCCAGTAATGGCGGTAAGTGTGCTGGTGTGGTAGCAATAAGGATAGTATTTTATGAAATTCCCTTTGGATAAACCGATGGTGGTTAATTTTTGGATTGAATTGTAGGGCTGAAACTGGCGAGTTCGGATAAATTTGCAACGGAGATGCAGAAGCATTTCAAGGAGATGAGTAAGGCGAATGCGAAATCTTCTGGGTGTGTTTCGATTTCCAGCTTCTTGAATACCAGTCTTGCAACTCTACAGTGAATTCTTCACCTTTGATTTTTCTTGAAAGCCCCAGGGAGTTGCATATTTTGCTTAGACGTGTTGAGAGGCCTTTTTGTTTTCTGGCTAAGGTAGTGAAGCTACACGAAAGATGTTTTTCTTCGAAATAGATTAATTGTTTACTAGAAGACAGAAATTTCTTGTCCAATAAGGTAATTGTAATTCAATCCGTCAGATTAATTACTCTCTAGAAAGGAATAATTTCGTTTTTTTTGTTGTCAGCCTCATCGTCATCGTTTAATTAAACCACTCTGAGGTGTACTTTCTACACTGTCTGTTCTTAAGTAGTAGTATGTGCTGGATTCACGTCTATTGCGATAGGTGTTATAATTTTCCCAGATTTTTAGGCCACATTGCTTGTCTGAGTTTCCTTTTGATTAGATTTCTTCAGAATCAAAGTTGTTTTCTACGTATTATGCAGAAGGTTTTATTTCAGTCTCATTTCCATCCACCTTTGGATTCAACGGTCTCTTTCTCCTCACTGCAATATGTCATTCATCGAAATCGACTTGATTGACTAAAGTTTCAATTAAGTGGTGTATGACGTGTCTAGATTTACATCGGTGCTTTTCTCTCCGCAGATCCCTCGGCAAAACCACAAAGAAGGGGCCACGTTCGAGGAAGGCAGTTCTGACTGAACAGACGGAAGGAGAGGAGACAAACGAATTTTCCACAAATGTCGCTGTCAGCAATATTATGGACCTGCCGGAGGTGAGGCGAATTTCTTCAGGCATGCGTTTTCTTTGTTGTCATGATTGGAATACACGAAAGTAGTGCGGAGCTTTTGAGCCACGTTCTCTCGCACTCTTTTCGTTCACTGTTCTCAAGCCTGGAGGCTGTTTTCGGCTTTCGATTGAGTTCTTTTTGTGGCAGCTTGCTGTTTGCATTGCCCACGTTTGCGCATTTTACAAGTGACAAACGCAAATGAAAGAACTATTGGGTGCAGTACTCTTAACCTGTCAGTTGTCAGGAGGATCCTTCGCTTGGGTTTTACCCGTCACACCAGCTGTGATGGATGAACCGGGCTGTAACGCTGGTTCAGTTTACGGCTGTGAAGTTGGTGGAAATCTTCACTGATTCTGTAGTGGCTGGGTTTAAGTTTTCCATGAAGCAATGGCAAAGGTGAAAAGGAGTCAAGCAAATTCCATCATATTAACACCATGAAAAGCTGGTGACATTTCAAGGTGTGTGAGTCTACATTCCATCCCACCATCGCGATTTCTGATCACGGCTGGCTAACGCATTTGCTACCGGGGCCTGAGGAGAAAGACAACCGTCCTGGCTCCATCCGTCTCAGTAAGACAGGAACTGAAAGGCAGTATTGACCTCCAGTTGGGGCCGCTCTGTATCTCCTTTATCATTTTTCTGAACAATCATTCAAGCTTTGACACGCGATTTGATGCAACTGAACATCGTAAGCAGATGAGGAATACGCGTCGCATGCTTACAACACTGAGTTTTGGATGAGCCTGCTGAACTACGATGCTTCAACGATGGTAACAATTTCTTGTAGGGTGTTGCACCCAACGAGTTGGATTCGCCTGATGAAGGGAATGGTTTGGACCCAACCGATCCTCATCGCTTTCTGAACATCCCGTTGGACATTCAAACTCCGGATACTACAACCATCGTCGCGCATAGTAACAAAGCAAAGGTGAAGAAACGGAAGGTGAAAGCCGAGGAAGGAGGTGGAGAACCGTTGAAAAAGTGCTCGACTACTTCCGATGTACGTTTGGAAGCTGTCATTCCTTAGTGCTACTTACCTTGTTGTCAGTAGCGTGAGCTCTTACACCACTTGTTAAATCTCTTGTTGGAAGAACTCGCAACGGGCGGTGGATCATCCCCTTATACAAGGCATTTCAGAGGAAGCCTTTTTGAAGCTACTGATGGGCTCTACACTCACCGCCGCTCACCGTGTTAAAGTGCGCTGCCCTGCGACAGCTGAGGCCGTGAAGGGATCCGCCTCAGTATCTGCCGAAGAGGCCTTTGTCGCCCTTCTGCACAGCCTTTCCGTCGACGCTGGAGTATCGGGTTCGTGCGTTGCATTTTTTGCTCATCTTTTTCAATGTCAATTTAATAAAGAAGGCTTTTTTCCTGAAGTTGTTGAACGTGTCGGGACCACTGCATCGATCTACGCCGAAGTCGCGGAGACACCGGTTTGCGTGTTGGTGAAACTTTCGGTGGGTTCCATCGAATGCTAAGTTTGACTCTTCATTCTCTAACATCTGATTTTCCCGTACAGGCACAGACCGGATCCGTTATGATTGAAGCAAAGTCCAGCCGGCAAGCGTCGGCCAATGAGGCGGTTCAGCGGATCAAACAGTGCGTGAAGAGCTTTGACTGATAATTAGTCTCCCTCCTTCCTCTCCTCCCACTCCCCGCTGCATTGTTCGTGCGTCTTTCCGTCTGTTTGTTTTGTTCTTGTCTCCAACACATTCCATTCGCCCATTCACCCACGTCATCCATCCGGACTTATCTCAGGATGATGGCAGAAACCAGCCCCCTCCCCGTTTTTTTGCAATGCCGTGGAGCTACTTTCACTTTCTCCTCGAACTGTCAGAGTATTTGGTAAATTTTCTTGTGGAACGTCCTAATGAAGCTATTTCACGAACTCGCGTTCAAATTACTTAGTGCACCGGGGTCTGAGAGCATGGATGCAACTCTCAATCCAAGATGATTCCATGCGATCTGTCCAGGTAGCACAAAAGCGGAGCGGCTCCTTCCTCTTGACGCTGATGGAAGCCAGCACGCCCTCGCCTGTGCCCGCAGCCATCCTACATGCACAATAACCGTTCCCAGGGGCCCACTCCGATGCGATAAAAAAGATGGAAGCATCCGACACAACACCGAGTGCTCGTTCCCAAAAAGACCACCGAGTAAGAGGAAGTAGACGATAAGGATAAAAAGCCCTCTATTGATGTAAAAACAGTAGGTTATCGACTTGTATTGAGTACAAAAGAAATGCACAATTAAATGAATCACCAGTGCTTCACACTCCCCGACCTCACCAGTAGTAGTTCTCCATCTCGCGTGGAGCTTCGTAGCGATCGTACCCGTCGTCAGCAGCTAAACAGAAATATCAAGGATCAACCCGACACCTACCTTCCACCTTTGAAGGAACAGCAGATGATGGTGGCGGGGCGCCGTAACCACCACCGCTGCCACTCTCGCTCCGGCGGACATCCACGCCTCCGTATCGATCATCCACAGGTCCCGAAGGGGGAGGGGGAGCGTAGCCATAGTCACCGCCGCCGGTCCCATAATAACCAGCGCTTCCACTACCAGCATCATTTGGCGAATCGTAGTAGCCACGGGATGGCGGTCCTCCAGGAGCTCTTCCACCTCCATTGTACCGCCCGACCGAAGCAGCCTGAGCTCCGTTTGCGCCACCACCAGGTGTGGGAGGTGCGGTGCTGCCGCCGCCGTAGAACGGTGGCCCGTAATTCCATGAGGTGCCGGCGGAACCACCGCCGCCGCCAATGTAACCAGGCGATTGCGACATTCCGTGAGAGGGAATGGAATCGAGAAAGAGTTCAATGTAGCGCGTTCCGATCTTTTCACGATCCTTTTTCATCGCCTCCTTCGCCTCGTCGTGCGTGGCGAACTCGGCATCCGCTTCACCTGTCGGCCGGCCCTGTGCGTTGTAACGCAGGGTTATATTGACGGGTTGTACAGGGGTGAAGAACGCGGCTATCTCATCAGTGGTGGCTTGAAAAGGCAAACCACGCATGTGGACCACGTGAGGTGGGATGCCACCGCCACGAGGGCTGCCATAAGGACCATTGCCTCCTCCAGAGTCCATTGAAGGTGGACCGTAGGGGCCACGAGGACTCGGAGGTCGCTGATCATACCCGTAGGGGCGAGAATAAGGACAAGGCCGAGGTGGGCCACGCGGACCACCGCCACCGTAACCATAGCCGCCATCACCACCGTAACCGCGATATGGAGGACCGGGCGGTCCTGGTGGCGGCGGCGGTGGATTGCCATAGTAACCACGGTCACCACGGACTCCGTGTCGCATCATGGGCCCGACGCCACTACGTTCCTCTAAACAAAAAAGGTTTGGATTACATTAGGGAAAAGAAAAAAGGGCAAACCTACTGTTTAATTCGTGCTGCTTCCGAATTGCCATTGAGGCCTCCATGCCAGTAGCGTCGAAAATTTCGATGTACCTGAGAAAACAAAACCCGGGTCAGAAACGGCCCACGAAAAATGAAAAGACCCAACTTCATCTCGAAACGAATTAAAATTTGTGGATGCACGACGGAAACCACCCCCAAGGCGATCTTAAAGGCGGAAACCCATGACTATTAAATGCCAACGAATGGAAGGATAGAGGGAGAAGTTACGGAAAGAGGGAGGAGTTACACACAGAAAATATCACCTTCGCCCTATCTTCTCCAAGTGCTTCTCCTTTGCCCGAGCTAGCATTTCGGCCGAGGTGAATTGGACATAGGCATCCCCCGTGCAACGGCCCAGATGGTCGACCAAAAGCCCGATCCCGTCTGGCGCTATTGTGAGATCTGAAGGCCACCACCACAGCCGCAACGACACCCGCCACCGCAGCCCCCATCACCACAAAATTGGCCGACCCGTCCAGAGAAGGAACAAGATAGAAAACCAATACGTATCATTCACCAAATACAACCAGTACACATTGACAAATAAGCGTATCCGGGAAAACGCTCAGACCTAGGCAAGCTAACCACAAAGCGCCCACCCTTGACCATTTACCGACCCGGAGCTCGAACACCGCCACGTCCGCCATCCCACATTCCGCAACTGAGCCTAGCGATAGTGATACATGTTTACCACCATTCCACGACCATCTGCACCATACAGCACCGCAAATTAGTTAAATCTCTCATTCTAGAATGACCACATCCTCCAACATCCGACCAGCAATAGTGGTGAAGAGGGCAAGTCTTGACACCCCAAGTTTCGATAACCCTCTGAGACGGTGAAAGCGGATGTGACATACCGGACTGCAGCAGTCTGGGGCAATTAGAAAGCCACCCCTGTAACGCAGTGTCTAGAGACCCCAGGTGGAAAGGGCACAATCGCCATGAGATGCAACCCAAATACAGCGATCAGTGAGCCCATCAACCTCCCCGCAGTTTCCTAATAAACATTTGACGTCAGACTTGATTATCCTGAATGAGGCAGGCCGTATACGGCTAAGGTTCAAGACAACTCAGAAAGCGAATCCCAGGTTGTCGACAGCACATCCCAAGAGGACACCAAAGTAGGACTTCGGTTACAAGACCATGGAACAAAACCCATTCACTCACCGTTAAAAAACCTAAAGATGTCCTGTTTTTCGGTATCATAAGGGAGACCACGAAGACGAGCGAAGAATTCCTTCCGATTCCGATCCGGCTGCCAGCCCATGGCGCGCTTCATCTCTGCTTCGTCAGAGCGGAAAACTGGAGGGATCAATAACAAAAAAAAATACCTTCTATATACCGACGTCCCATGTGTTCCTTGTGGTGAGCCATAGCCCGCTCAATGTCACTTTCGTTGTCTAATTCAACAAAAGCTTCACCGTTGGATCGACCATTCGGACCTTGAGGAAAAGAGATGCCTCGCTTGCCACCCTTTATCGTAACATCTACACAAAAGGTAAAATGAAACAGAATAGTGCCTTTGAAGAAATCGATTACATCATCCGCAGTTGCAGAATACGGCAAACCCCGAATCCTTAGGATAGGAGCCATTATAACCCGAATGCGAAAGCCGAGCCCGACCAAACAAAGCGAATTATCAGTAAAGATTAGTAAGACACAAAATAAATTATAGAACGGCAAAAGCTGGTTTTGAATCAGACTTACTGACGATGTGCGCAGAAAGCCAAAAGAATATGAGTCCAATGTGTATTCGTTGAATAACAATGAACCGAATTAAAACCATTTAAACAGCCTTCACAAATAAGGATAACATCTTATTCTCCATGCAAAGACACGATATTTTAATACTGGGAAAGCTTCCTAGCACTCAGTAGGTAGTTTGTCAGGCAGCGTTTAAGGGTAAAACTTGATTTCCAAAACGGCAGTACTTAGCTAGAACTTATGCACTCTTGCTTCTGACCCTTTTTATAAGTTCATATAAGCCGATGTTTTCCAAACAGGAAATTTGTCATAAAAAAATTGCAGAAAACTGCAGATAATCGCACTAAAAATCTTAAGACACGATAAAATGACTTGAAACCATGGGGATAACAGGAAGAACACAACAGCGGGCTACGATGCGATGCGGCAGGTTTTAAGCCTAAGTAGTATAGTAGTTCAAGTGTTGAGTAATCTTAAGGAATAGGTTTCCATTCGACTTAAAAATCTATTTAAAATTAATGTTAACGGTTTTAGAATAAGTTCTAATGTTTGGTTTCTGGGCAATTGCGTGGTTTGTAGTAGATTATACTTTTTAAAACTAATCCAAATTTGTTCGTAAGAGAAGGTTTTACAACGACTATTTCGGATTGTAAAATATAAAACTCATTTAAATATCTCTATTCTATGGCTCTATTATTAAAGCAGCTTCATAATTTTGTTTCAAAATTTCGGTGTGTTCGGTCCCTCTTGACCTTGGCATAGCCACGTCTCACGTTCACCCATGAGCCAGGTCGAGGATACCTTGAAAGGTGTAGTAGCTGATAATGCTACCAGGATATTTACGCCTGATGCTGGATTGACCACGGGAGCCTTATTTCTCATGGCCATTATTCCCATATACATTGGCGCACATAAGTCAATCAAAGCTCTCAAGGAGTCCCTTGAACCTGATGCGACGGACATTACAGTTTTTCGTCGAGACGAAGCCGTTATGCTACCAATCTACGCTAGTTGTGCCCTTTTTGGTCTTTTCTTGGTGTTCAAGGTATTGTGCTCTCTTCTCCTCCAAGCCAAACTTAGATATTTGCCGCTGAGCACATCAACATGCTGCTGTCTATATACGCCTTTTTTATCGGTACTTACACTGTATTCTTCCTCATCAGGTAAATTGTTTCGTTGAGCCTAAACTGGATTTCAAGACCCTATGCTGTGAAATTGTATCCGAGGCATTTACGCAACACTTACTACACTTTGGTACTCACTGAGTCAGTGAGTGACACTCCTACGCCGCAAAAAGGTAATTTGACCTTTCTTTCTTTGGCCTTACACTTCTCCTCCCACAGAAGCGGGGCGATTTAAGTTCGAGAGGAAGGATGTCGTTCCTCTGGCAATTGCACTATCAGTTGGGCTAATCTATGTATGCACTAAGGTAACCAGTTTATTTCACTTACTCCCACTCAATTTTAAGCACTGGATCGCCAACAATGCCATTAGTATTGCAATAGCTATCGCTGGTATCGAACACCTTCATCTAGATAGAGCTATCAATGGATGTGTTCTACTTTGCGGTCTCTTCGTCTACGACATCTTTTGGGTCTTTGGAACTGGCGTCATGGTTTTTGTTGCCACAAATTTTGATGCACCGGTCAAAGGTATGAATAGGTCGTGGCAATTCTTTTCACCTATTTTGCTTATTTAGTTGTCTTTCCACGAGATTTCCTGACAAACGGATTCTTCTCGAAGGACGTTGGTATGCTTGGTCTGGGAGATATTGTTGTTCCCGGCATCTTCTTGGCCTTGCTTTTGAGATTTGACAATAAGTGGGTTCTTTGAAATCATAATAATGTATCGTTAGAATGGATCGTAACGGCAGCCGTCTCTACTTTTGGACCGGTTACGTTGCTTACATTATTGGTCTGCTGACTACCTTCGCTGTCCTATACATCTTCCGCCACGCCCAAGTGAGTGTTTTGCCCAGCTAGTATGTGGTGAATCTGAAGAGCTGCTCTCTCAAATGTATTTATGTTGCGTTTTATTAAGCCTGCACTTCTCTACCTCGTCCCCACTTGCCTGGGTTTCCCTCTCACTTTGGCACTTATCAAGGGTGATTTCAACGAGTTGATGGCGTGAGTTTCTTGGTTTTCTACTTTGTTGTTTTGGAATTCGGGTCTTTTGTTCATCTCTCTCTATTTTTTTAAAGTTACAAAGACATTCCTTTGGAGGTGGAGGAACGAGTCAAGGCTAACAGGGAGGCTGCTGAAAAGAAGGGAATGTAGGCAGTTGGGCTACTATTCTATTCTTCCTTCTTTTTTGCCCACCCTTATTGACGCACTTGTGGCATTGTCTTCATGTGATATGTTTGCTTGTTCGTCTTGGCTTAATATTTGCCCTTTTATCTCTTCCCTCTTCCAGTCATTGACGTGTTGCGGAATACAAGTGTTGCCTTTACTTTGGTTGGCTTTCTGATACTTTAACGAATTTAGAGTTAGAAGTTAGTCCTTCTCAACTGCTTTCTTCCATTTATTAAAAAAATCATTGGGGCATCTAAGCTAGTGAGCTTGCTTGGTTGCCAAGGCAGCCTGTCTGTGTTAGGTCCTGTTCTTTTGCCCTTCGTCTTCTGCGTTAATCATCGTAAGTACTTGAGTGAAATTGGATCAACTGAGGAGAGCGGATGTCACACACTACTCACCACAACGAGGGGTTGGGAGAGTTCAGCTCCAACAGTGAGAGCATTCCTCATCGATTCCAACCCGCAGTCCAGACTGCATTGGCTTTGTTCGCTTTAACTGAGGTTGGACGGCGGCCTACGGTGAGAGCGCTCCCTGCTCAAAAGCAATGCCACCCTATCGAGTGTGGAGTGCCCTACCTTCATAGGACTATGTTCTTTGTCTGTGCCAGGTGGATCTTGCCTCCTGCAACTAGCGTAGGGCTCAAACTACCTTGGAAAGCTAAGGTTTACTTGTCTGGATTCCTACAAAAATTCCAAGGAGTGAACAGTGTCTCATGACATTCCCATTCTCATTTGAAAAAACTGAACCAAGAATTAAAACATATCTTGGCAAGAAAAACTCACAACTTCCATTTCTACTCATCTTTCTGGCGTTTTTGAAGCTCATGTTTTACCACACTGGTCCAGTTTATATTGGGGTGGAGGCTTCTAAGTCGATCGCTGTCCATTGTCCCTGTGGGTGGATCCATTGTTTCACTTTTGATTTCAGTGTCGCTTGGATTCTTGCCTGATGGGCTGGTTTCACCTGGAAGACATTTCATTTGAATATTGCTGTGAGGTTGCCCTGAATCGCCGCATTGAAGACCATGTTCCATTCTTTTCCGCCTTCTCTCTTTAGCAATGACATTTTCCCAATTGATATATGGATACTCGCTTCTCAATCGAAGTATTTCTTGTTCAATTGCAGCCTTGGACACTTCCATCCTCTTCTCCATCTTCTGAGCCACCGGAACTACTGAGGAAACCTTTGAGAGGGTCGCAGGATCCTCCTTCCCCCGATCTAACGTCTGACCATCAAGGTCGTTTTCTTCCAGGACGACAGTCCAGTGAATGTATGGATGCTCACGTCTCATTCTATCAACGCCAACATTCTGAAAGGCGCTCCAGTTGACAAGCTGGTAGCGCGACTTGAGTCGCTCAATAATGTTGGAGTTTAGCTTTCCGCTTTCCTTGATGGATCCACCTTCTTCACAGGTTAAAATGTAGTCCCAGTTGATGTAAGGTGATGCATACTTTTTCTCCACGAAGTAGCGCCAATCTACGCAGGGATAAATCTCTTCTAGACATGCTACTTGGTCCCTAAAGCTCTTGTACATCTCTGCATTTTTAAAATTAACTGATTTCAAGGTGATGGGCTGAAATATAGCCATTGTGATGGCATTCCAGTCGAGGTAGGGATACTGTTCCCTCCAACGTCTGATCGCACAGTCGCTCAGGTCCTCCGTGATTACATCCTTCCAAGTGACATCTGGGAAACGTAAATTCAATCGTTCAATGACCGCTGCTTTCGACAATCGTTTCGTGCTTTCGTCCCCGCCGCGTACAATGCTCTCCCAATCCAGTTGTGGAAATCGTTTTTTGAGGCTTTCAATTTCTTTTTCACACAAGTTATCACGGATCACATTGGACCAGTCAATACAGGGGTAGAGATGTCTCAGTCGGGCAACCTTCTCCTCGCTCACAATATTCTCCCAATGCACCATCGGGTGTCGAGCCTTCAGCCACAAGACTCGCTCCGCACACACAATCGCCTCCCAGTCAATTTCAGGGTACTGACGCTTCAATCGCTCCATCTCCGCCTCGCACAAATTATCTTGCACCAGTTGATCGAAATTGACTTGGGGATAGGTGGAGCGCAGTCTTCGAATCCGTTCTTCACAAATAATACCACTCCAATTAAGACATGGAAACTTTCTTTGGAGACTTTCAATCCTTGCTTCACACAGCACCGTTGTCCAATCCATCTCGGGATTTTCTGCTCTCAAACGGTCAATCTCTCTTCCACAGGCGTCTTCAGCGACAATTTGACTCCAATTGATGAAGGGATATCTGGCACGGAGAACATAGGGCAGCTCTGTGCATAGAATCATCTCCCAATGAATAAAGGGGTAATTTTTGCGAAGACGATTTACTTCAGCTTCGCAGATAATTTTATCCCAGTCAATTTCGGGATGAAGAAGACGAAGGCGCAGGACCTCAGCATGACAGAGCTCCTGTCTCGCCACCTCGTGGAGATCGATGTCGGGATGGAGTTGTTGCAGTCTACAGATCTCCAGCTCGCAGATTTGGGAAGGCGTTTTCTTTCGAACTGTTCGTTCTATATAGGGTGCGCGGGCTATCCTCACCAGCATGAAACCGATGGCTTCCAGGTAGAAGTAGACAACACAGGCCAGCAGACCAATCATGCAGAGGCAGATGAAGAGGACTCCGGCTGTGCTAATTGTGGTGGTGGTTCGTAGTTGTACTGCGGATTGAATTGCCTCTGGTGAAGTTGCGGTGTCCTCCACCGAGTCTTCCACAGTTAAAGGGGCTGGAGGTGTCTCAGTGCAGAAATATGGGTTCTAGAGAACAAAAAAATATTACTGAGAGGTAATCACTCTTCTTCCCTTCCCCACATATCAATGAGCTCTTACATATATAGCAGAGCAGTCGATGCACATAGTCTGGCTGGGTTCTGGTTGGTAGGTTCCTTTGGGACAGAGGTCACAGAGAGTTGCATGGGGCGTGTTCAAGTCGACTTCTTTACTTTCGGGGACGTATTTGGCCTTACCAATAGCCTTGTAGACCGTCGCCTTAGTGCCAGGAGGACAGGGCACACAGAAAGGCGGATTCGCTATGGCCAAGTGCTGTCCTCTAGCACACACTGGCCATGAGTTCTTATAAATGATCTAGGTTATTAAAGTTAGTGATTAAAAATGTGCTTTGAGTGTATTTTTGACGTGGACAGCAGTAACCTACGGACACATTCTTCGAGGCTGTTTTGAATTCCATTCTCTCGAACCAATCTCGAAGGTCTTCTCTCGAATCCGTCAGATCGGATTCATTCCAGCTGAGTGTGAACGTTCGAAAAGCTGTGAAGCGGGGTCGATTTCCCACCATTGACCTAATCGGAGCAACTCGATTGTTGATCGGTGGAAGGGGTGGAGTGGACTTCCTGCTCATTGGCCACTTAAGAGGGATGGAGGTTGCGCCTCTACGATCAATGTGAACACTCACAAAACAATCGATGCAGGCTCCTTGTGGAGGCACCTTAAATAAGAGGTAATGACATCTGTTGATTGGCTGGCAGCGCCTTGACATCTGTAGGCCTATTCTAAGGGGATTGGTTCGGCAAGAGATCGTCATAGTGTCACGCTGCTTTCTGTCAGCTAGTTGAATTTGGGCTATCGGCACCACTTGTAAAAATTTTTTCCCTTAATGTGGCAATCATCGTCTGCTTGCCTATTTAATAATTTAAACTTGAAGGCTGCTGGATTTTATCAAAGGAAAGGGAAAGCATTACCAATGTGTCAAATTCGAGGCCGCTGTCCACAGCAGTTGCCAGCGTCAAATGTCTGATAAATTTTGGTACTTTATTCCTCATGGCTGTAAAACTTAGTAACAGCGATGTGCCAGCATCACTGAGCTGCATTGTTAGACTGCTCTCGATTACTTTCTTTTCCTTCAGGGTGGGAAGTGCCAAGGTCTTGTTTATGTGATAGGCACGATTGCCCTCATATGTAGTAAAGCAACTAAACAGCGAAAAATGATCCACATAAGATGGTAGCCATTTTCGATAGAGAATAATTGCTTCTTCAAGTACACTGGTAATTCCCAAGCTTTTTTCTATCTCATTTAGGGGCAGAACAATCCTCTCACGGCTAAGAATTTGTGCATGTAAATAGAAATTTGCGTCTTACCAAAATGCGGTGAATAATTAATTCAACATTAAGATCAAATCATGCCGATTCAAATATTAAAAGTCATTTTTAGTTGGTGGTAAAACAGCCTACTGAAAAATAGCAAGTAGTGCGGTGAATGTTTTAAAGCCTTTTGCTTTCAGCGTGGCTGCAATGGAGGCGATGACATCAAGGTGTCCTAGATGGCAAACGGCTGCCTCTAAAGGAGCTCCCGTTACTTTCATAATTAAAAAACGCTCTCTTGAGCAATTCCGTAAATGCATTTAATTAGCCTGTTTTAATAAACTAACATTCGTATACGAAAATAGCAAACTGTACAACACGTAAAACTAACACTTCCAGGTTGTTCCATCTAATCTCTAGCAGTTTGACGAATTCCGCCTTGGGCTTGGTGGATTTTTCAACCTTAATTAACCGCTCCATTAACCGAAGAAGATAGAAATATTCAGGAGTATGCCGATTCGTTAGAAGTGCGTCCACCTTTATAATGACTGATCGGCCACTGCCGCGAGGCATCTTTGCCACATCACTGATCACAACAGTGGTGAAGGAAGTCACCTTTTGTGTGCAAAGTTGGTCGTGTATGACTGACACGAAGCCATGTCCATACGATGTCAATGGCGGTCCGCATGGATACGATCGCTGATATTTCGGTGGCAAGGGCAGGTCTTCGTGAGGAATCGGTGGTGCACGATCCAGAACGGCTTCAGGATCCAACGCTCGCTCAAGGAATACTGACCTGAAGGACTGAGAAACAATTATAAGAACAGTCGTTCTTTTTTAAACGGCACTAGAATATCTGTGAGAATGTAGGAAATTTTGTTACTATTCGTTGTTCACGCCCTCTTTTTTCGGTAATTAAATGCTAGTTTTGCAATAATTTCGTATTATCTCAATAACGCATTGAAGATTAAAATGGGATTAAAATCGGGAGATTTCTAGCAAATAAAGTATCGATAAGCCTTTCCTTTTACCGTGATCAATGCTTTCTCTCAGAAACTCGGACTTCATATGCTCAGATAGATATATAAAGAATAGCTTTTACGAGTTTTGGCACCTTAATCATCGTCAGAAATTTCCGAATATTTTAAGCTACTAGTTTGCGCAGTTTAAAAAGAGGGGGGAGGTGAAAACTCACACCTCCATCACTCTGGTAGACTTGCAAACCATCAAGAAGCTCGAGGTCATCTGGGGAGATCATTTTACTGAAAGGTATGCGAAAGCCACCAGCCAACTCTGCATAGCCCAGCGAAATCTCCAGCACCATCCATTCGAATCGTCTGCCAACTTGACGAGCTTCTACACAAAGGCTCTCCTGTGTCATCGCAAAACTGTTCAACGTCTTTGGACGGTGGCCATGTTGTCTGCTAAGGCGGACGAAGTCCAATTGAAAACCCACTCGAATCTCTTTAAATCGCAATCGCACTGTCCGATCCAACGGACCTGTGCGGATGAAGCCCGAAGGTGACTTTTCCAGTCGTTTTCTTTTCCACTCATATTCATCCCATTGCCCGACGAACTTGATGCAATGCCAGTACTTTGAGTCTTGTACACACTCAGGGTCTTCTTCTCTTATGGTTTGTGGGACACCGTACCTACCGAATGAGATTTTTGAGTGAGACAGGGGACTTGAGGCTGCTTCACAATTAACATGCGATGTGGCAACAAGATCCACTTGAAGAACGACAGTTGGTTGTTGGTAGAGAAGGATGAGGAAGACACCTCGTTGGATCCACTGATTCTCACCGACATTTTCAGCACAGGTAAAGTAGCCGACGGTTCCAGGCTGAGCCACGACTTCCACCACCTCCACACCAAACGCCTTGTAATTGTAAAATCGACGCTGGAAACAGATGTTGCGAGGAAGAGGCACTAAAGAACTCGCTAGAACGCTGGAACTGACTGGAGCAGTGGCACTGAGGTACCAGGCATACTTGGAGCCCCTTTGAGTGTGGGGACACCTCAGTGCCACACGTTCGCCACGGAAGGCCTGACGGATTTGAATTTTGGGCGGCGGTACTGTGGTGTTAATTCGAAGACCCGTCCTGATGGCGTAATCAGGCACGACAATGCGGGAGCGCTTGTAGTTTTTGCATACCTCAATATCTCCGGAGTCTTCGAGCTCTTTGATGTGGAAGCAGGCGACAAGACAGGCGTATTGTAGAAGCAGTGAACACTTTACGGGCATGTTTTCTTTTTTGCATTCACGTGTCAACTTCTAAAATCACTCATCGATTTAATGGCACTTTTGAATTTTTTGTCCATAACCGATAGCATCACAGAGGCGTAAAATCTTCACGGAAAACAGAGAGAAGCAGATTTGTGATGAGACTTACTTCAAAATGGTGGATCTTAGGCCTCCTAAAGACCCTGCCGACTAGAGGTGGTTTAACTTCTGTGCATGTAGGGAGTTACCATGGCAACAGAATGTGCCATTGTTCGGATGGTGTATATAGGCCTTAGAGGCGGGGATTGGAAAAGAAATAGAATTTTTTAGTGCGCAATGAGCAGACGACGAGTCAACGCCCTAGCCAACCAAATAAGGGAACAATTTATTAATGCCCCACCTCAAATACGGGTAAGTGTGCCTCTTATTCTTCTTTACATGGCATGCTTGCACCTCGAAAGTGGGTTTGATGGGTTAGGGGCGGTGGTGGTGGAGCTGGACCCGTCTAGAAGCCGGCTTGATACCTGCTGTATAACAGTTGTGTGTATTTGGGCGTGTAATTATGCGGCTCAGAACGATGACCAACTAGACTGTCGGTCGGAGGACAGCAACACGCAACAGGCCCATGATAAGGACATTAATCAGTGACAGTAGACAACATTCTCACTTACCACTGCGACCTGTTTAGGGAATGAAATAGTCGTTAGAATGCTCTCGTCAATGTCTGCCAGTTTTCATGCATGATATTGCTAGAAAATGTGCTAATAATGCTTGGCTTCTTAACTATCTCATTTACAGATTGATTTCTTGCGCAAGAATGATGAGGCCCTCGAAACGGAGTCCAACGACTTCATTCAAACTCTGGCCTCCTTTCAACAGGAGTTAGGTCAGATAACCTCTGTCTTTGATAGCAACAGTAACAACAAAAGCATTAATCAATCTGCCAGAGGTGAGTTTAAGCTAATCCCCCCGTGATTGTGTGTGCAATCTTGGGTGATTCGTCAAGAACGCTACTAAGTGGAGAAGCCAAGTAGTTCTGCCTAAGGGCTCTCTCTGTCTGCGGTGATTTTCTTGGCAGGCATTCCCAATCGTAGTTTTCCAGAGAATGATATTTATTTAACCTCTGGTAATCCCGCGCGGAGCAAGCGGTTGCTGTTACAGGGCTCCAAGCCGACTTGTGTCGGGCTCGCGTCGCCATCTCATTCGCATGCCTTTGGGTTTTCATCCAGTTGGAAATGTAGCACTTGCTCACCATAGTAGGTACTCTCGAGTAGCTGTGTTCGTCACTGCTTTGGTTGTTACTGCGTCACCCTGGCATTCCGCTTTTCAATGCCTGGAATTTTTGCTCACCTAGTGCCATGAAATTACTTCTGGAGCCGTAGTAAGTCCCATAGGTGCAGGAGGTCATAGTGCGAGATACAAAGGACTGGATCCACAGAGACTGAAGTGCTCGTGTATTTATGTATCCTATCCAAGTTAATACCTATCCATGGCGTACCTTAAGCCTTCCTGTTAAACATGTTTTAGCCTCGGGGGCTTCAGATGTGGCCGACTCGGAAACAAAAGACTTGGAAGAAATGCTGAAATTCATGGCGAATAAATACGCGACACCAAAAGTGGTGGTAAACCCCGAAATTACTCAGAAGGTTCAAGCTGCTGAATCGGCGGCCATTGCAAAATACTTGCAGTGCGTTTATTGTTTGCTTGAGTAGACAGTGCACAATGAACCACTTTCCCTGCCTAATAAAGATACTCCCTCATATAAAGGCCGTCTGCCCCAAAAATTGAATGCTTATTTTTCATTCTCTTTTACTTTTATAGGCAGCTTGAATTTCAAAAAAGGATTTCAGAGGGGAACGCTGCCCTCAAAACATATGCTAGACCTGCTACTCAAGCGTACGAAATTTCTACTTAATTGCTATTAGTAGAGTCGAGTGCCACAAGTGAGATTTTTCATCGGCACCTCCTTTTAGAACTGCAAACAGCTCTGCCATTCGACAACCACCTCCTGCTGCTAGAACCAGATGGCCATTTATGGACGATCCAGCAGACATGGGGGCTGCGTCGGACAGCGAAGAGATTGCTGTTGAACTAAAGGGGATAAAGGTGATGGAAGTTTTTGACTAAGAAATTTAACATTTATGCACGTTTAAGAGGAACGCATATTGCCTTTAGCGTAGATCGTTGTAAAGGAATTAAAATTTATTGATGGGTATCATTAAAGACGAACTGGGCAAGTCAAATCGGAAATCCTTTTACATTTTGGTAGGAGGAAATAATGGGTAGGCTGATAAACCATGATCGTTTGATTGAAAGCGGAAGGGAAAGGCTGCAAAAGCGGTTGAATGAGCGTCGAAGGGCCGCTCTGGCTACAAATGAGGACACAAAGAGAACTTGCGTGCAGGCAATTCTCTCGAGGCAGAAGGAATTTGAGCAAAAGTGGGTTGAATCTGCCACTTCTTCGTTACTTTTAAAAGCTCCATTCATTTGCCTCTCGATACACAACGAACTGCACAGTTACTAGGCAACCCTTAAAACGTCCATGGCCTCGGTTAATTGTAGAAGCAATCCCGCTGGTCAGTTTACAAACCCTTTTTGTTTTCGTAAAGCCTAACGTACGTCTAATTTTAGTGTTGATAAGACAAAAATGGAAATGCAACGCAAGCTAAAGTCGCGAATAGAGCAGCGAATACAAAATCGGGCTGAAGCATCTCCAACTATTGGGTGCGTTAATACATTTAATCGCCATTTATTAAAGCGGGGACGATGCTTGGTATTATTATGAAAATGTGAGCATTCCTTAAAATTGTGGTATCCCACACCAGTACCAAAAAGCAAGTTACTAACATAAGAGAAAGCTAGAAGGCTAAAAGAAAGTCTGGAGACCACCTCTGTGATATCAATGTATAGACGTCGAGCATTGCTATGCTTACGCTATTTAAAGATCGTTGGAGCTAATTTGACTGACCTGTGTTAATGGTTATGAGCAATTTCTTCAACTGACTTTGAACAAAACTTCAAAAAAGCCAGATTTTTTATAAATTTACTGAACTACCGTTGAAGTATGTTGTCTAATTTTGTATTTTAGTGATTCTGAACAGGATTGATGAGGGAACAATCTTCTCAAAACACAAGAAACAGCCGTGTTTCACGATCTAAAACACGCTTTATCAAGCTGACATTTCATTCTTTTGTTTCATTTTAATGAGATACCAAATATTTTGAAGAATATGATGCACAAAATAAAGAGGGTGAAATATGAGGTCGTCCGGTAAAATGCTCATAAGCGCATGACCGGGAATTATTTTAAAAATAAATATGTGTTAAAAAAGTTAAAATTCACCTGAGACAAATGAATCAAGCAAAGAAACCGGCCACACATGCTTAAACGGCTAATTCAAAACAGTTGAATTGTTACAATGTGAATGCCGGAAATCAAGGGGATATTTTTCAAAAGACTCGTTCTTGCAAAACCGTACACAAAATATCTATTAATCGAGTTTAATAAGTGCTACTTGCTTAAAAATTAAACTAAAAGCTGTGTTTTTACTATTGTTTTGCTTTGTTTAAAAATAAATTGGCTACTTTGTTTATACTTTTCGTTGCGTATTTCCAAGCGGTTGCTGTGTAAGGCGCCTAATTAGAGTACGAATACTGGGTGCTGCATCTTTGTGAGTGTTCTGTGTTCGCTCATCTCGGGTTTTACTTGATGCACGATTGTGTTTCGAGGAATCGGATGACGCTTTACGCGTAATGCATCAGTTCTGTAGTGACAAAGACGTTTATAGTATCAGTGAAGCTATTTTGAGGATAGATATTTTTGCATTAGTGATTATGGCTCATATACTGGGTGTATTGTATTCGCCCCATTACTTGCTTGTCATGTGGGTATGCGGACTGCTTTTCGCCGATTTCATTGCTATGTGTCACCTCTGTCTTTCCTATAAGGTCTCTATTAGTCATCACGTCTCTCATCATCGCTTGTTTGCTTCAATTTTAATTGTTACTGATAACAACGATCTTACTCTTTCATGTCACGGTTTGCGCAATTTTTTCTAGGCACTTACGTTTGGTGAAAATCTTAATGGGATGGTAAGTGGTGTGTTATTTTTTGTCTGGCTTATGAGCTTTTAAGTTTCTACTTAGTCTTGTCATTTTATAAAATTTTCTTTGCAGTCGTCTCTAACTGCTTTCTGAATAGTGTGTATTTGGTGGACTACCACCGAGATTTTGCTGATGGTCAAAGTTGTCATTGATCACACACTTTCCTTGTAGGTGGACGATAGCGAATCAGGTGCTTGTTTGGGCTGTACTTCCGCATCTACCAGCGAAGGAAGCGATATCCTGCCATCTACTTCGGCAGAACAACTTCAGTCCGCCACCACTGAAAGCATAAACAATCTTGAGGTCGTTTTGCGAGTATGTAGCCGCTTTAGCGTTGGAGACTCGTTTTATTTTTAAGTGAATTTCCAATGAATATATTCATGCTAGTGCTTTTGGGCAAAATCTCAAGTTTCTTACTTGATTTCGGCAATACAAGTATGAGCTCTATTCTCAATGGACTTTTGGTAAATGATTACATCAGACTGTCTGAACTATGGAAGTGAATGTTGGTTTGGCATTAAAAAAAATGCAAAATATCCGGGGCGTTGTGAATGATTTTCAACTAGGACCTCATGAGCGAGCATGTTAGCCACGATGTCTTGTTGAATACTTTACTACGCACGATCAGTCTCGATCTATATTATTCGAAGTCTTTGATCCTTTGCTTCCTCCTATCAACTTAGATCCCTGACGTTGAGGAACGAACAGATGTCAACGATGTATACGATTCTTCCAATAGGATTTTTACAACTTTTTTTATGGTGAAGTTTAAACAAACTGCTGGTGAAGCCACCGTTTACGCTCATGCGGATGCACGAGTTGTTCTCTCACCTGATGTCAAATCTGTCCCCGGCTCCACCAGTGTCGCTCCTGCATCTGCCAGTGATCACGATTATTATGGTGACAAAATTGCCTTCCCAGTGGACAGCGCAATTATGAACGGTGGCTGTAGTGAACGTGATATGTTTGACGAGTCTATGCAGCATCAGGAGCTCTCAAAGTAAGTTTGTTATCATTGAGTTTCCTCACTTTTTCTCTACTCTATAAAGAAGTGTTATGTGGTATTTCGGTATGGTTTGCGTAGGTCTATTGTCATTTGGGTAAGGAGGGAGTTATTGAAATTAGGCCATGCAGAGTTTTTTGAGGACGCAATCGCCACGGTCAGAATCGTCTTCATTTAGATACCTTACTGTTGAGTGTTGTCTCAGCGGTCTCTACCCTGCTTGAAGCTCTCTACACTCAAGCATATTTGCACCTTTGTCAAGATTTATTATACCCTAATGGTTAGCGTTTGCAATTATTGTGAATTATGTTTCCATTGTTAGTAATAAGGCACACCCTTTGAAGTTACCAAGTTTGTTCACCCCACCCTTTTTGTCTGTACGGGCGGATTCTGTTAGCTTTGCAACAGCTTTGCCCGCTTTGCACACCACTTCTACCTGGCGTCTTTATTTACGGCGCCAGCTGGCGAGGGAGGACACTTGCGTATAGTCTCGTCATGGCAACATTCCTTTAACCTTTCTCGTGGCATTATTGGTACTGTCAGAACTCCACGTGCTCTC
Organism: Taenia crassiceps; assembly: GCA_023375655.1. Taxonomy (NCBI): domain Eukaryota; kingdom Metazoa; phylum Platyhelminthes; class Cestoda; order Cyclophyllidea; family Taeniidae; genus Taenia; species Taenia crassiceps. The sequence continues at coordinate 4,565,992 of JAKROA010000005.1, read as the reverse complement.
ATATATCTACACACATGCGTCCACCGTGGGGGTGGATACGACTAATCGCGTAGTAGCATGCCTAATTAAAGCAGCTATCAGCGCGTCCGTCTCATTTGGAACGTCTGAGCTCTTCCTTTTTGTGTTGGGTATCGTAACTGCGATGATATTTGGTGTAGAAATCGCAAGCAGATTTATCCAATTTTCGGTCACAACGGTGTATATACTTGCGTATCAAACGCCTGTTGCCTTTTAGAATAGAGCGCCAAGTGGTTGATCGGTTAATCTCACTGGGCGATACCATTGAGCAGCATTGTGGGGAAGAGATTGACAAACTTCTTACCAGTCTTCGAGTCATCCAATCGCCAACTGAGACCCTTCGTAAAATCGCTGAGCTGTGAGTTGCTTCTCGCCTAACTTCGGCTATTCCTCTTTCTTTTCGGCGCCTTTTCTTACTAATTCTGCTCCATCCAGCATTTTCAAGGAAGCCCAACTGAACTGGGGTCGAATTCTTGTATTCTTTTACTTTGTCGTTCGGTTCTTTCTACGCTACGCTGCGGAACATCTTGCCAAGGGTCTTATAAACCTCGCTTCCATAGTTGTCGATGCTCTCAAGGAAATCTGCACTGTTCGAATCTTCCAGTGGATAGCTGATCATGGCGGTTGGGTATGAAAGGGCTTTTGAGTTTTTCTCTGAAGCCTTTGTTATCATTTTGCCTTCAGTCGTGTCTGTGATATTTTTCTTGATCAACGCGATGTGATTGATGCTTTGAAGGCGCTTATGGAGCAGGACCGATGGTCATGCGTTGATTTCCTACCTATGAGATCGGGTCATTCAAAGTGGGTTGGGTAGATTTTATAGGCTCTTCGCTGCTTGCAGAACCATTTTTCAAAGTCAGAAGCATTTAATTTTGACTCCTGCATAGTGCTAACTTCTCATGTCAGGGTGTCATTTGTTCATGTAATTCCTATGCGTAGGCCGTCTCTCCATAACCGACCTTTTTATTTTTGGAATCTTCTTCATTTCAGCGTCGACTCACACCCCTTGGAGGTGCCATCGCACGAGCTGAGAGCATTAAGCCCTTTTTGTTCTCGTTTACCTTCCTGATCTTCGCCCTTGGCACAGCATTTTTCCTGGTTCGGGCTAGAGCCCGAGCCCTCTTTTGAAAGCCCGTCCATCCTTTCCATCATACCATCTTCATCTTCTTGCCCATCCATCCGAGTGCCTAAAATTGTGCTTTTTAAATTGACCTTTTTTGCCCATCACGATTTTAAACTTTCATACCACTTTTTTCGTACGGCCACCTCTATTCTTTTTATTGGTGTATCTGAGGTTAGATTTGTTCATGGCAATATAAACTTGGACATCATTCCTGTTCCGTAAAATTGCAGTGGAAGTAGGCATCTGTCGGGGCTGTGGACCAATGGAATTGCACCCTCGGAACTGATAAACAGATCTAAGTGCGCACCCCGACGCAACGTTGTGGGTGGAAGCGGGGTTTGCTGGATGCGCAAATTGGAGAGCAGTCAGTCTTGATGTGGTTAGAGTACTGATTTGGAAGCCATCCGTTGGCCTCTAGCGCGACCAGGAGACAGTTAGCACTAGTTGCATGGTGGCAGCGAAGGTGAGCACTTACACTCGGCTGACTTGAAGGCGTATTGGGTGATTTTCGTCTGAGCGACTCGGAGAGGCGACTGATGGTCAGGTCGAGGCGCACTTGAGGTGGGAATCACGCGCACACGCTTTCGCGAAGGCTAATGACTGTGGAGCCAGTTTATACATCGGCCAGACAGTGGTGATTTGGTGAGGGAACCCTCTTTTTTCAACAGTGCGACATCTGAATGCGGTTGGTGTTTCGCGGAGCCCTGTGCGCGACCTCTCTTTGTGATTGAAATGGGTGTCAATGTTGGGCTAGAAGCAGCAATTATCAAATTTGAAAGAAGCTGGCAAGTTTTTGTGTGTCAAAGGCTTGTGAATTCCATGCTTTGGCGTGTGCATTACTCTCTAACCCCGAAACAACCCTGTTATTCCACCAAGCTGGGCTATCCAAGCTTGCACAATTTGACAGATGCGTTGACTGAGGTTTAGCACCTCGGATCACTCCGTCTTGGATTACGTGGACAAAAGTTTTACTTCTATTGGCTAGACACTCTTCATTGGTGTGTCGACGTCCACTTCTGGCACTGTCTTCAGGGCCTTTTTCTCTGAAAATGTCAATCATTCAGTGACACTTGACTTGCTGGATTGTTAGTGCTATGGGTGAAGTAGGTCTCTTTGAGGAGTTTGATGCTTCCTCTTGATTTGCTCAATGCTTACTGTGAAGGGGTTTGTTTCCCTCTTGATTTTGCTTACCTTCCTCGGGTTAATATGTCACCAGCCCTACTTCAAAGGAGGGGTGCATGGTCACCTCCCACGGAAGAGAGCTCCGTCTTCTGTGGATCGGGTAGCCATGCCACGTGAACATCCACTCTGAATGTCTCTAAATAGTAAACGGGTTTCAGCACGGATCAGCCTAGGAGCTGCGCATCCTTGTTGCCCTCTGTATCCGTAGAAAATCACCTACTCGGTCAATCTCACTGACCTCTTTCCAATTATTGAATGTCCTTCCCTCTATCATCGCCTTTGTGCAATGGTCTGAAGCCACTCTTTAAATCTCCGAATATCATCATCGTTCATTTATCACACTGACAATCTTAACGCAAGTAGGAATGTTTTAATACAAGCATTTATAGGCCCTTTATCTAGTTACTATGCCATGCTCTATGGTGTAGAAACGATACATTTAATCTTTAATTGAAAACGGTTAAGTACTACTTGCAATACATTGAGCAGTATGTGGTTATTGGTTGCATGCTATGTAATTTCAAGAATGCACACGTGCGCCAGTGACAGCGTCCGCGTTCACCACCGCCTAAACGATTCAGCGTTATGGATGTAAGGCCAGCCCATAAATTACCCGATCCTGGTACGGGACGAAATAGCACAACACCCGAAGCTGTCTGATGGGAGCAGCCACCTGTGGTGGGATCAACTGAGGCTAACTGGAGTACAAAGAGCAAATTCATCCCACTCACTGCATTTATTTGACTCGAGATTATTTCTTTATCCATCCCATAACCACACTAGCTCCCCTGCGGTAAATTTCTACCTAAGTGCTTCGAAGCTGAGAACTTTTATAACCCTACCGAAGTGGAGCGAGCCGCCCGCGATGGATCAGTCCGAGTGAAAGGCAAAGACACTTGAACCACTGGACGCATTTTAAGTCTCTTAAGCCCTGAAGTCCTGTTGGACTTAAGAACACCTCGCAGCGATCGTACCCCTTTGGGTAATTGCTGGTATGGGAAAACTTGATCAGCCAAGATAGGAGGTTACCATATAAAAGCAGCACAACCCAACGCCATAGTAAAAAATTTTTTAGAAAGTGCTAAGAAAGAATAAAAACGAGTGGTTATATTCAACCAATATTTGACCCACAACCTCAGTACAACTACTCAAACAGTATGAGTAGTAAGTGAGTCAACAATCATTCATCAGAACAGAAGAATAAATGAACGTGGACCGCTTCATCAGGCTCACAAAAAATAAGTTGGAGCGGCTCAAATCACAAACAATAAGCAATTTGGGCTGTACAGGAAGACAAATGGCGGTGGCTTCATAGCGAATGAGCAAGAAAGGGAGCGGTGGTGGCATCCGGAGTGGGCGATGGGGATGAGGTGCGTTGCCAGGGTAGAATCCTCGAGACCTTGAAGAAACCCCTTTGGCGTGACGTGCAGGGCCCGAAGAGAGCTGTGATGGCGCCCCTCAAGCGCAACGCCACCTGACCGATCAGAGACACTGTGGCCGTGCGCGTAGCACAAAAGTGTTGGCGTAGCCAATGAAGACACTCTTGTCTATTCATGCGGTGGAGTTAAGGAACGTACTTGGCGAAAGTAACCACTAAGTATGGTTAAACGAGAATTTTTTGCGTAAGGCAGTAAGGAAGTCTGGCAAAACCCTCTCACTAAGACAGCGTTAATAGTAGTAGAATCCTAGATCCTGTTGTCGAATACTAAAATCGGCTGAAATCTAGGCCCCAACCAAGAGTCACGCAGACAACTGAGGAACACGTGAATGCTAGTGCAAAATATGAAAAAAAAGGTGCCACAGTGAGCAAAAAGATACGCAAAGGAGCGCTGTGGATAACCACCATTGCAATAAAACACACAGCAAAAGCCGTCAGCAACACGACCCTCGATGAGATAGCAACGCGGTACAAGGTGGTGTAGACTGAAGCCTCGGCGTCGATAGAAGCGCAGTGCGATGCGATTGGTGCACTCGGTGTGTAGATAGACCGCACGGCAGGGCATGTAGGTCCGGTATCGCTGGCACAACCATTGGACAAACCTGCCTTGATGTGGACTTAAATTAAGGGTTGCTGTTATCTGTTGGGAAAAAAATTATTGAAATGCGTCTGTTTAATGTACTCAAAGTGAGGTAATAAACTAAGGTTCCCTGCAATGACATACAGGGTCATCGGATTCAAGCAGTGGCTGATACTGCAAGTTGCCAGTGACAGCGTCAGCACAGCTTGCAAAGTACCTTTGTCCTTTTGCGTGATCAAGAATAACAGAGAGGAGAAGAGAGCCTATGTGTAGAGAAAGAGTGCTTGATAGGAATAATGATTCAGATTTTACTCTGTTTTGGTTGGTCTGCAATTACAATCACAAATTCCACTGCCGGTCATTCAGTTAAAGGCTCTTCTTAAACACCTGTCCAAAAATTCATAAAATTATGAGTTGAGTTCGACAATCCAAGAACGAGAATTGCATCAAACAATCAAGAAAAATTGGTTTTCAAATGCTGCTAGCGTATTACGTGAAAGATGAGAGCGCGTTTAGAGCCTGCACAACAAAATGAAAATCTGAATTAAAGCACTGAAGAGAGGAGAGATGCAAGCGGGCATGACCATGCAATCTCCAACACTTTGAGTTTTATTCCATCATGATGGTGTCGTGGAAGAGACATAAATAAGCATGTTCATAATTTGAAGAGCCCTTCATTGTCTGCAAACAATAAGGAAGTTATGATTAGCATGAATGGGAGCCGCATTAAAAAGCATCAAGTACATGAAAGGGATCTCATTATCAATGAACGCTTATGAAATTCCTCAATATTGTATAGATAAATAAGCCAGTAACCAGTAAGAAGTGCAAAAAGTACTAGACGAACCCACCGATGCCACATTTGCGATAGCGCGAAGTGACAGCTAAACTAAGGATGTACATTACAACCGAATCAGCCGCTAATCGTGGATGAATGATTGTTCGATCCTAACAAAAAAACACATTAAAAATGAGTGATTGTCAATTGGGACCGCGAACCAAAATGAAGAACCTCACAGCCACTTTGCAGCTACTGAGGGTACGATATTCGGCAACGATAAGACCGACAACACGCTCCTCCTCCCCCTCCTCTCGAACAAGACCAAACTGACGGTAATTGGCATTGGAAAGGCAAGCAAGTAGAGTGAGATAGCGGCTAGTGGAAACTATTTCGTTGTACCACAGATCTGGATAGCGAACAGGGAAGCATTCCAGGCAGAGCTGTTGAATCGCCCCGATGTCAAGTGGACGCGCCAAACGTAACTCAATCGCACTGACTACATCCGACATTTTGAATTACACTATAAATTTGAAAAAAAAGTTGGTTTTAGCAAGTTAGTAAAGGACTAAAAGGGTTCGCTGTAAAAAATTTAGAGAGCAGACGCTATAATGGCATTAAAACTGAGCTAGCAACCAAAAAGGCAATTTACTTCAAATATGACGTCCAAGAATGGCCACTGGCTCAAGAAATGGCAATTGAATCTAATATGATCACAAGTGTGATGACATCATTTCGTGCACACTGCCATTCGCTAGCGAACAGCATTCCCCGGGCCCGGTAATAGTAACTATTAATTAAAAGCGCATTTGTAACAGCAATAAAATACTCCGTATTTCGGTAAACACTACTACCTTAAAATAACAGTAATCTAAGGTAACAGAGGAATCTTTGCCAGATTGTTTGCAATTTAACTCACCGAAATAATTTATAACTATTTTACTACATTGTTCACAAGCCACAGTTAGAATTTATTGTTTTGTTGCCTTTTGCCCAGATCTCATTGCTTCACCAGGTCATTTGCGCTATCTCTCAGCACAGTCCCACCAAGTAGGGTTACTGGGGCTCCTATATTTCCTCAGCGTCCTAAACACGTCATCTACCGTTCTCTGCCGCCACCTCTGTTAACATTTCAGCTCCTCAAGTATGAAATCCCCATGGCGGAAAGTGGAAGGCCACACCGGTTGCTGAACTGATCCCCCTTCCTCTCCTAATCCCGCTATCCCCTACTCGCAAGCACACACGCAGTCCAAGAGGTTCCGATGCCCACAGCGGGTCGGTAGGGCCCCACAGGCAATATCCCACACGGCTTGCACCTAATATCAACACGTCCACGACTGGGACGTGATCCAAAGATCCCTAGCCGCGCCAGAAGCAGAAAGCGGGACCTCATCACGCGATTCTATACACTCGCATAGTGGAAAACTGACAGAGCACGAAGGAAGCGATATAAAATGACAGTATATTGTAGACGTGAGACCCAGCTGTCAAGTAAAATGCATACACAATTAGGACAGTCAAGAGAGATTGAGGACAGACAGTAGAGAATTCATAAAGGAGGAAACAGAAAAGAGGTAAACAACGGACTTCTATCGGTTGGTGGCAGCGGAAGAGGAAACGGAAGCAGACGCCAGGGGCGGATGCGAGGGAAGTGAAGGAGACTCGGCGCCCTTGACAGCAGTTACGGCAGCGGAGTGTTGAAGGGTCTCCGACACCACCACTGAGAGGGAAGCCGACGCGCTGGAGGAGGGAGACGGCGGCTCCGGTGTGAAGTACTGATCCGCAGCCGACATCGCGTCCACTGGAACACATAAACACATGCAGGCGTCAAGGCAGGCACAGGATAAGCCGCTGCTGCTACTGCTGCTGCTGGGAAGCAATTCCGACCCGCTCAATGACAAGCTATTAAAATTCGCAGGAATCATGCGAGTGCATTCATGCGGGAAGGCGGAGGAAGAGCATGCATAAACAACACCGACGCGGACGACGCAGATCTTGAAGCCGAAACCGACGACGAACCTTGGTCGACTAGGCTGCAGAAGCTGGAAGAAGCCACCGAAGCTGTCTCGGAAGCCCGCGCCGCAGGCAGGGAGGAGGAGAGGGGTAGAGTGGCTGCCGTTGTCGAAGCCGACACCGACGAACTACCCTGGGTTGTCGCAGCTCGACGTCTTGTTGAATGATGGTGATGCTGCTGCTGTTGTTGTTGTTGAACTCCAGACGTCTGTTGTTGTTGTTGTTGCTTCACCTTGGAAATTGTGAGAGATGTCGAAGAGGACGAGGCAGAAGACGCAGCCTCATCTCTTGGCGTTACGGTCGTCGACACCGATGTAGTCTTCTTCTTCGACTCAACGTCGAGAAGTGTGGCAGGAGTAGCGGAAGCCGACTCGGTGGGGCTTTCTAGTACAACCAAAAGGCTTCATCTTCTATAGCGACACACAACTAACGTACTCTACCGTGACAAACCAAGAGATTGCATTCCTACATGCACTAGCCGGCGCACAATTCGTGCTCCAGCTCGCACGCCGCTAGTCAAGACGGCAGGCGACGATGGTGCTACGTGCATGAGACAAAACAGTGAAGAGCGATGAGTCCTGTGAAAAAGGTGAAAAACCCGAATCCGCAGTCATCTACCACAGCATAAGAGAAACACTAGGTCGCCTAGCCGCAACCAAGCAATCGGATTTGCGTGACCGCTTCAAGGGCAATTGTATGCATGAAAATTGGCAAAGATCGCTGGGGCGTATAACCAGTGCATCAGGCAATAGGGAAACTTCGTGCGGAAGCGGCCCACAAAAAGTGATGCGCCGATGACCAAGTAAATCAGACTGACCCAGAGTTTGTCAAAACTGTGCTACCAACGCTTTCCACACGACCAGTACTTTGTTTTCCAACTATTATTTAAGTGCTGACAAGGGAACAGTACGAAAAAGGTGATGCTAACACTCCTCTCGGCTCAACTTGAGCGCCATTCACAGACAAAAGGGAGAGGAGAGGAACGCACCCGAATTCTTTTTGCCGTTGGGTGCAGCGACAGCAGCAGCTGTTGGTTTAGAGGTGTCGGAGCACTTGAGAGAGAGGGAGTGCATTTCAGCAACCGGCACCGCTGCTGATTCGGTGACTTTGGTAGTTGCCTCAGCAACGGGAGAGGTTGCAGCAGATGTCGCCGCAGCAGTCACAGAAGCGGCAAGAGGAGGTGTGGGAGATGCAATTGGACGCGATGGGTAGGTATGCCGTGGCCCTAATGCAAGAAATGCAGAACCCCAAAGGGAGTGAAATTCGTCCCCAGTAAAGCGCAAATAAAAAGGCAGTCAGAGCGACTAAAGTCTAGTCTGTTAGAGCTATGAACTAAGGTCTTGCACCGCACTTACTCCGCTTAGAATGTAGTGACAAGTAGTAGGGCATCGGGGAACCTAAAAAAGTCAACATTTTGGGAGAAAAGGAAGGTCGGTTAGTTCTAGAGTGAAAAGGGATAGAAGGATAAAACAATAAACTTGTAGCAGATTTGTACGTGTGCGTGCACGCCCAGCAAAACGAAAGGATAGGTGAGGTCAGCAACAATAGTGTCGAATCAGCCTCTTTAATACAGCAATAGCTTTATGCACACAGTGGGAGAAAAGGGGAACAGGGTGCTACGCGGGGCACGGAAACAAACCCTGAGGAGTAGAAAATGCATAGCAAATTATTGCACTACTCTTGCAATGCATCTACCAAACCGCCTTCACCGAACGAAGGTTAAGCCTTATTAAAAAAAAAAATTGAAGTAAACCCCAACAAGACATCAAAAGTAGACCAGCCAAATTTTAATCACAGACATCATCGACGTTGCTTCGTGGCCATGTAATCAAAACCACTTAAGCAAGCTAACTCCAGACAAATGGATTGATGATGCCCTTCGTAAAATACAAGCGACATCCCAAATGACCAACAGTGACGAGGTAATCGACGCTAAAACCCATCAACCATGGCTTGCACAATTTTCAGTGCCGGAAAAGGTCAGAGGTAGAAATTCCCTTCTGATCCAAACACGGGGCAGTAGGATACAGCCTTTGACCGGTTATAAGCAACGTGACCAAACTCTTGCGGTAGAACAGGAGACTCGCTACTTGTGCAATTAATAACCACGATATTTTATCCTGGTTATGATCAGGTAGGACCAACTGACCTCAATTAGAAACGGGTCAAGGCACCTTGCTTGGAAGTTTACAAGAAATGGAATGCTGACCAACGCAAGGCATCCCCTCGATACGTCAAAGAACCAACACAGCAAATTCAACTTACAATCCCACGAGCATCGTTCGCGAGATGTGATATCAACGAGACGCCAGTGCAGTGCTGCGTGTACACTTCGGATGGGAAAAGGCCCAAATTCGCCGTGGGAATAACCCCGACCATCACTCACTCATGCGACGTTAGTTCACGTCAGAAAAGCCATCACGGCAAGGAGGCGCAATAGGAGCTCATAAAATGGCCCACTGATCTTAGCACCACAAAATTATCCACGCAGACTTCGCTCTGCAACCCACAACCCGTCAACTGAGACACGACATTAGACATGCTCCTTTTTGTCTTTCGTCCAAAAAGCGGCAACCAGCTGAGTGAATTTGTTAAATGAGAAGCTACATAAATACAATAAGATGAATCCACTGATTCAGAGTAAGTCTCCAAAGATTATGCATTATATCAGAGTACTTTAACAAAAAAAAATACATGATGGCAGAGTTTACCCTAAAGTGGTACTGTAAATGAATAGAGGATCGCCGTTGAACCTAACACACGCAAAATCGTAATACGAAAACAAATATTTGCATAAGATTGCCAAGAGATGCCTGAATATATGACAGAGACCAGCAAACGCATGACGTAGCAACAGCCTACCCCAAGAGAATTAACATTTTCAGCCCCTAGCTACGCCCAAGACTAGGAACGAGGACACATTTGATGCTTTGACAATCGATACAAGTTCTTCCAACTTTGAAATTCAAGGCCTAGCTCCAATCAGACGATCACAAAATAGGCTAGCAGACTAACTTGAACCTTGCAATTCAAAACGAAGACAGTATGGCACAAAGTCAGCAAAAAACAAATCACAAGAATGCAACATAAGGCTGCGCTCCCCTGACCCTGTACATATAGGCCCGAATCCCGCTAAAATGCAATCACTCCTACTACCTCAACAAACAAGTTTAAAAAATTCGGATTGGAAACAGGTAAACCGGTAAAAAAGAACCATTAGTAGACGATGACACTGCAAACAACAAGCATGCATCCGAGCAAAATCTGTCAATCATGGCATCTTAAAAGGCTAATAGATTCGTCAGGTTGGTGAAAACGTAAGGATTAAATAAGACGAGAACGCCAAAGACAACCTAGTAGCTTCTGGGTTATAGACACAAAAACATAGTCGAGATTTCTTTGCTCGGACCTCTCATACGAAGGCACTCAAATCCTAATTTAACAGTCGACTTGATGGACGGTACTCAACTTCCCTCAAAATAATGCAGCGCGATAGCAGTTAGTCGTTAAGATTGTGCAGATCAACAAGTTTAATGGACCTGACTAAGGAGGCCCAGCACCTCCAAGACGAAAAAAGGAGCTTACATTTGCGTTAGAGCTGGACAGTGTCACCAGCGTAACGCCCACTATCAGACATATACATGTAATCACAGTTCCAGTGGTTTCTGTGCACCCATAAGCGGTGAGAAAATCGCTTCTCTGAGGATCCTATCAACGTCTGGACATCCCGAAATTACCTGTGGAACGGTTCAATGTGTTGTTGGGCGAGTTCTGCCGATTTGTTAGCGCCCCACGTTGCCATGGTTGGTTGCCTGGAGGAGATGACGAAGAAAGTAGGCAAAGGCCACCAACAAGGGAAAAGGCTTAATGTAACAAGCAAATTCTACTTGCTTTGCAATAAGGGAGAGGGGGCATGACCACCACCACGATGGTTGTGATGACGCCTAAGAGACCCCGTATTAGAGTGATCACCATTTTCGGAATACTTGCGTCCATTTCCACCATTATTAACAGACCAACTATTTCCGGAGGAATTTTGGTGACTGTAGCGCATGTGTTGTCCTCGGTGTGGGGAATTAACATGCCCTCCTACTCGCGGGGAGGTTGGTACCATGGACTGTTGCTGCTGGTGCTGATGTCCAGAATGCATAATTGGACCATTATCAATAGGGTCGCCAGCATGAGTGCTTCGATAGTGTGTAGAAAATTGGTCCCACTCTACAGAAGCAGAGAAGTTCAGAAGCCAAACCAATAAAAAAAAGGTGGGCATGAAATGCTTACCTTTCATCATGAAATCAACAAGAATTTTGGAGAACGGGGGACCATGAATCGGCGGAGGAGTTCTACGATTGAGACCCGAGTGGTGTCCACCAAAATGATTGTGACCACCATAATACCCTCCGTCACCACGACATCGACCACGTGAAAAATAGGAACGATGATTCTGATGGTGTTGAACATGTGGAATGGGGTGATGAATAGCTGCAATGACAGGGGAATTGGGGCTGCCAGGACCGGCATTTTGAACTGGACTGACAGTCCTCTGAGCCGATGCCGACGAATCGGGGGTGTCACTCCTCTTTCCTGGGAAAGAGTTTGTTTTCAACATTCTACGAAATATGTAAATAAAACGCCATCAATTCAACCCAGACGAACAAACAAAAGTTTGCACAATCTCACTAATACGAACACAACATCTACCTTGCTGTAGGATCCCGAATATTACGATTAGGTATATTGCTCATTTGTTGCGATAAAAACTGACAACCCACAACCACACGCACAGAAAGTGTGAACAGATGAGACTGGAAGCGATCTAAACGACGCGGGGTTAAATACCCGCAATCAATACAAACAAAAGTAAAATTTAAGAGCTTTCTAAACAAGAAGAATTCCTTAGATTACAGCATCGTTTTTTGTTACAATCTTTTTATTTATTTAGCCATTGATGCTGACAAGTCTTTTTTGCTATTTGCATGCAAGCAATAGTTAAACAGCATTATTTACTCATTGGGATCGTAATTTTAAAAAGCAGAATCAATTTTTTGAAGCTAAAAATTACCATTGTAAAAAGCTTTTATGAATTCTTTATTGAGTGTATCGGTGTATTTGGCATTTTGAGGTTAAATCTTGGCATTTGACTTTACGCCATCTGTGCGAGCTCTCGTTCTTTTGCTGCGCTAAGAAGTAGTTGCTTATTTATGTGGCCACTTTTGAAATATTCTACCATATGGTCATGTTGTATTGTGTTTGCCGTTTGTGTAACTCTTGGTTTCCTCTAGAGAGGTTTTGTTCGTTTTGGGAGCTCACCGGGTCCGGCTGGTCTCTAGATCAAAAACGCGCAGTCTATATATGCATTATCCCTTTTAGTTTATGTTAGAAGTCTTAAAGCTGTATAGCATAGCATGCCACATTCCTTTGTAGTGTTAAATGTGTAGGAGGCCCTCGGCTTTGCTTGAAGTTCCTAATACTGAGGTTAAGGATAAAAGACAGAGAATAGAGCACTCACGTATTCGGTCGCATTGCGACTACTAATGCTCAGCAAGAAATCATGCTTTTCTATTCCTTCTAAGCGGTACTAACTTTAAAAACATTTGGTAGTCATGGGGTGCTTAAAATATTCTTAAACCAGAGAAATTGCTTCACTAAGGCAAATTGTGTATCACCAACGTGGTTTACTGACATTGCCTGGCTATCATGCAACCAAACAAACGTACAGGATTTAGCCTTGAGTACCCGTGATATCAAACTGGGGAGTTAAGTAGACATTTAAGTTGTTACGCAGCCTCTGTCATCTGTCAAGTGAAAGCTGCGGCGCTCAGTGTGGTTAATTTCTTGCCTTGGCCATCGCAACGCAGACAATGACGTGAGAAAGCACCCATTGGCCAACCACTACATTACCAGGCATTCACGCAACGTCACTGTACCTTTCTGACAATTCTACCGAATTTGGGTCTCATCCTATTTGGAATTCGTACTAGGAGAATGTGCTGACCATCTCGCCTGTCCACCGCTAGTCGTAAGAACACTGGCCAACATCAGTCACTTATTAAGAGTAGGAGTAAGGTATCGCGTCTACTCCTCCTTGCCAACTTCTCACCTTATTGCTGTTTGGCCATACCTATCTGTCTCCTGTCCGACCACCTGATATAGGTTTCGTAGACATCTTTGCAATAAGTTATTTTTTTCTGGCTGTTTGTAACAAATGTCGCTTCCGCTGTTAGTAGTATTCCTGCAGACTACAGAACTGGGACAGCTACCGGTGGAGGACGTCATTAGCATCCACATCCTTTGTCCTTCATCGGCCACATTATGGCATAGCATTCATAACCAGAAACCTGGCTAATTGCCCTTTAGGTTTGGCTTTGCAATCTACTGCCAAAAATCTCCCCACAATTCCAGAGGAGTCATGGCGCTGTGGCCAAAAATGTATTTCTGGCGTAGAGGCTATTCTGCCCGGCAGGAGCTCAATAATGGCAAGTCAAATGTCCGCACAACCAAACAAACCATTAAATTCTCCAGCTTTTCTATAGTGGTAAAACCATCAGTTCATTGCTTCCTAGACAAATTTTCTAACCAGGAATAGTCACAACCAACACCTTGGGGCTCCCACTATCGTACCTCTTCAGGGCAAATCCAAACCCTCTTGTAGGTGACAATACAAATCCCGTACCACCCTCGTGCCTTTCTCCTTCAATGCCATGCACTGTACGGTATTGGCAGAGCAAGTGACGCCCAATGGAAGGTGGATCACGATCCACGTCTAGGTTAGCCTCGTACTGGACATCCACGCAAGACTATGGAAAGGATCAAACCCAAAATCTTCTAACTATCATTTAATTTATCTATTTTTACATTCTTTTTCAAGAGCATATCATCAGAAGGGCTGCTTTTTTGAGGGGAAAGATAACCTATGCTTTCCACCATGTATCAGAGAACGAGTCGAGTTGGCTGGGAAGGGAGGAGGGTATTTGCAGAGACGGGATGGCTGGGAAGGGAGTCTGTTTTGTTTGTTGTTGATCGAAAAGACCAGAAATAAATTCTTTGCCTTGCGGACTCATATAAAATAAGCGGATGAAGAGAAGCCATCGTAGTGTGTTGGGCGAATTGGTATTCGCTTGTTGCGAAACGGGAAAGAGGGGATGAAGACGACGAGAAAGGAGGGGACGAAGAAGTTTGTGGGAAGCCGGGTGGGTCTATTCTGATGTCATCAGCTTCTTGAATTCTAAAATGAGCAAAATCGTAAGAGTAGTTGGTAATTTTGACTAGTACTTCACCTATTTTGATGCCAATACCCACCATCAAAGTCTACGAATCCCGAGCCGTCACGATCCGTGTCGCGAATCATCTCGTCGATCTCCTCTTCAGTCAAGTCATCGCCCAACTCCTTAAGGATCCATCGAAGGTCATCAACATCAATCTCCCCTCGGCGATTCTTGTCGAGAACACGGAACGCCTGCCGCAAGTCCTCCTCGTCCTGCTCGTTTTGGAGGATTTTCCCATAAACCAGGAGGAATCCACTCAGATCGATGAAACCGGTGGCTAAAAGGTCCCCAAAGATGACATCAACCTTTTTGCCTTTCTTTAATTTTCCCCTTTAGAAGGTGTAGTTAGGCTCACCGTCATCGTCCACTTCATCAGCCCACTCTTTGAGGAGATCGGGTTTGATTGAGACCTTGAGTGCACTAAAAGCTGGTCCGAGGTCGTTGGTGCTGATTTTGTCCTGTCCACGCTTGTCAAATTTCTTGAAAGTCTCAGTTGCAACTAGGAAAGTGAATGATTTATTTACTTCGTTTATTCATTTTCAAGGCCAAGTGATGTTTTTAGCCTTATCGGAGGGCCAGTGATCTTGCATCGGCGCCCTGGCCAAAAAAACACGCACGCACATCAGTGCGCATGACCAATCATCGCGTAGGTGCGTTTCTCCAAAGTGCAGGCGGGAGCCAATCAAATTTCAATTTGGGGAAAACGCGGTCACGATCACATAGCTATTGCTTTAGGGAGATATTGACCGACCAAATAAATGCCACTGTTTATTTTTTCATGCATACTATGCTTTTTTGAAATCAATCGCAACATAAATGTGCCGAGGGGCCAAAAAGCGGCAGCAGGAGTACCGGGGAGGGGGGCGTGGGGCGTTTTGACGGTAAAATGGCAATTTGTAAGTGTCGAAGCAAAGGTGATGTGGAAGGTGAAATGGAGTGGTGGTGTAGACCTACCCCTGACTTGATCGTCGCTGATCTTGAAGCCCTCCATTGTAAATAGCTGTAAATACAAAAAAGGGGAAAATGCAGTGCAAGAAAGTGTAATTAAGGGAAGGTAACCCAAAAATCCGGTGAGTTTTTAATTTATTACCCTAAGTTGCACATTTTTCCACGCTACTTATGAAACCGGGTTAGATGTAGAAGTCATAATTCTTTTTCAAAATCTGCATATAATCAAGCAAAAATGAGGGAGAATAGAGAGATTACACCGAATGACAAATTTTTAAGCATATTTTTACAAATTAGTCCGCAGTGAACAAAGACTTTGGGCCTTGTTGTTTAGTCAGGTCAGTGAAAGCTTCGGTACCTGTGGCCAGACGCTAGGGATGATACCTACAGTCCACTGTTTTTTAGCATCTGCGATGCCTTAAATTCCACACGAAAAATGCAGAAATGTGGAGGTGGAGGTGGAGGTGAGACGACAGGGAAAGAGGCGTGGGCAATGGGGAGCTCAAACACTCACCACTCTGTTGAGGTAGAGCTTGCGGCGTTGCGAGAAGGCGTGTCGGATGCTATTGCAGCCGGTAGTGTCGCTGTGACTCCAATGCCGACGTTGGCGTCGAAAGAGGGGACTGAGCGCGTGGACAGACAGGCGCAATCGTCGCACACGCAAGCCCCCCTCGCCCGGGTTGCTAAGGTAACAGTGCGTAGGTTGGTCCGCGGGTCGATGGGAGGATTGCACGCTGGTGCGCATTGGTCGGTAGCTGAAGACCTCTATGTCCACTCGAAAGGCCTCGTCATTGGTGCGTGTGCTCTGCTTGCCACGGTGAACGGCTGTGGCGGTGGTGGTGGCTGGGGGCACACACGCGTTTCCCCTCCAAGGTCTCGAAGCGATTGCGATTGGTGAAGTGAATTTGGTTGGATGGGGCATAGGACCAGGGTGGTCTGCGCAAAAAGAGGTGCAGACACGTACTGGCACCTTAGATCATCATGGCTAACGCGACTGAGCCTAAACGTGGCTAAAGGGTTGTGCTTCTGTCTTTTTTCATTCTTTAACTGACAAGTACCTTGCCTTCTTCCATGCAAGGAGAGCTTATTGCAATAAAATAACTCCAAAAACCCTGCCGATTGGGATCAATGGGAGGTCTTTTCAAAATCCTTGTAATCACGATGCCGGAATCAACAACTTTTCATCCTCTCCTCCTTGGTTTAATATTTTAAAGATAATCCACAACGTTCTATATTATAGAAATTTGAAGCACTGATATGAAAGGGAATTATTTTCTGATATCTCACTCTGACTGAAAAACATTTAGTGTAACTTCATCGTGAAAGTTGTTCAGCTTATCAAGTGAGGGCGATTGGAAAATCTCCATGCCTACTTTAGGAGACACTCTAATCGGAGAGCTTCAGTATGTCTCTGTTTCACGTCTTTCACTTCTGACTTGGTTTGGTTGTTGCAAAGGTGCATAGAATCGCCGTCAGGAGTAAAATAGCTCTTTGTCTGATAGACTCTACCTACCTAAACTTCAACTGAGACAAGCAACAATAAATTATTTCATTTGAGGATCTTTTTTAATCCAAGCACAGTTTGCTTAGTCTGATCCTAACTAGCGAAGAATAAATTAATAAATAATACGACCAGCGAAAGAACGGGAAGTTTGAAATTATGATACCACAACCAGATGATAAAAAGCTTATTTAAACATCTACTTATTACATTTAAGTAGAAACCCAATACATTAAAGATATGTTGAAGCTTGTGTTCCATTTCGCATGCCCGTTGTAAAAACTGATGGGTTTAAGCACCTCTCCTTGAAAGAAGGAAAAAGTGGAGGGGAACCTTATGTCCCATTGAGCACCGTTTCTATTCCCCATCGTTGCCATGACCGCAGCCTCCTTGAGGTAAAGAGGAGCCTACTACTATCATGAAAACACCAGAACCCTTTTTGCGCACCTGAAGGCTATAAGCAACTCTGAGTATAGAAACTATTTACAACTGTAAAACAAAAAACATTTTTCACCCTCGTTTTTTGAAAAAAGTTATAGAAAAGGAATATAAAACCATTCTTCTTTGGAGGTTCCACTAATAAAACAAGAACGGATTATAATATGAAAATAGTGTCTTTTGAATTCCAAAACTTTATTTTTTTTATCGTGCCGCGTTCTTGCTTAAAGGTCTCTTAAGCCGAAAAAGCCCAAAAAACAGGCTTAGATGCAAGAGTTGAGCAACAATGAAAATGACTTTGGCTTTGTCATGCGATTCTTTTTAAGAAAAATGCCATCAACGCTGCTTAATACTTTTTTATTAAAACCTGGCGGAAATTCAGGTGTTTTTCGCTTCACCTGACTAATGGGTCGAGGAAATGGGGAAATTTCTCACAAAATGCTGTCGTACCCTTAGAGCAATTATAGATGGAAAAGCAATCGTAAAGCAAATAAAATTCCACAAGTTTACCTCCTATTGCAACAAAATTCTGGCATTTAAGATGCCTTTGTTCATACGTTTTGATGTACAAAAATGGAGGTGCATTCCTACGCTGCTGCCTGCACTACGGGAATGGCTTTTTCCTTAATAAGGAAGGCGGAGGTGAACCAATTTCCCCTCTTCCATTGCATATTATCCGGCCTGATCAAATCTACTGCCAATGCGAGCAGACTCGGCTGTTCCAAATACAATGCCACGGGCCGTCGCAGAGTCACGGATGTCTGCTTCCACTTGGAGACAAACGGGCTGCACTCAAGTTGCGGTGGTTCGCTCTATCCAACAGCAACTTGGCTTAATAGGCTTCAGTTGTCTCATCATAGTCGGGCGTCACTAATGCGCGGCACTCGGTGGTCATCCGCACCAAAACACGACTACTTCAAAACAATGAGGACAAGTATTCCACCCATCGCCTCAGACAAGAGCATCCAACTAATTGTGTTCCTCACAATGAAGCGAATAAGAAAGTCGGCATCTTTTAAAACAAGCTTTACAGTTCTGTGATTACAATAGCTGCCGCGTGTTTCCTTTAGTCATGCGACCCGAAAGGAAGCCGCCGCGTGACGTTCCGCGCGCAATTTTCACCGCGCAGATACAATCCCGGGGGCTACAATTTCCCCATCTCGGACCGCATCTTTCATGCAATAAAACAACGTTTGAATGATCGTCTACTATTTGACCATTCTGCGGAACATACCAGAACAAAAATAAAATCCTCGATTAATTTTTTTGGCGTTGTCGATTCTGTTGCATGAAGAAAGTGAAACAAAGCAACTGCTATTAAAAAAAATTAGGCGAGAAAACTTTCCACCAAAACCGGGCAATTCTTATTTTTGGTGTCGCCGAATCTGTCAATTACGGCGCTGATGCATCCGTGAATTAAAACGTCATTCCGGGTAACTGACTAATTAGGAAGTAATTAAAGGTTGAGAGAATAAACCAAACTAATTTTGTGGGCAGAACTAATGAAAGGCAAGAAAACCTCTCACATTAATGGGCAATTTTTAAGGAGACAATCAAAATTAAGATGTGCGAAAAATTATTTACGGAAGAGGTTAGTTTAAATCCTTTAATCAAGAGATTTTGGGGTGTGTAAAAGTGAAGAAAAAAGTTTATCTCATAAGCACTTACATGATGTGTTCTAAGCCCTGTTTCCCTATTTGGCAAGGCGTCTGGTAAAGTGAAAATCGTGCTTCGTTGAAAAGAGCAAATTACTTACAAAGAGGCGGAGGGGCCAGAGCAGAAGAGATGAAGTTGCCACGAGCCGAAAGGGCCCAACTCCCTCTACCCATCCTGTTGCGACCACAGTGGACGCTGTGTAAATTAACAAGCTTACGGCCCACTCCCTTCTCCCTAGCCCCTCCCTTTTGTTCACAAGTGGCCAATCCGCTGTTCACATTTGGTCTACTGCGACCTTGGGGTGTGACGCAATTAGTGATTGTCTGGATTTTTATTTGGGAGAAAGATTAATTATAATCGGAGGATGGATTGGTTAAAAATTGAGATTAATAAATGTGAACATACTTTTAAATTGGAATGTGTAAAATTTACAACAGCAATTTTCCTTTCAATAGGGATCTGTGGATGTTCCAGCTTGATTGGTTGGAGGAGAAGTGTAAACATTGCACCTTTCAGTGACTTTACGAGCTAGTCACATTGTACCCTTAATCGTAAATGTCTGCCAAAGTCAACATGGCCGACGGGATTTTTCCCCCAGCATTGAAGCCGCGGGGCCGATGTCAAGTAACATTTCAACGCCAAGACAGCTCTTGCCAATCGCGGATTGCTTTTAATGTGGATAATGACACATGCTGTATTTTTTAAATTTACTTTTGCGAAAAAAATGTCAGACGTGGAGCATTCTGTAGGATAAAGGGAACAGAGTCGTATACTACTGATATAAAGCGGTTTATAAATAAGTAGCAATTTTGTTTTATACAATCAGGGAACACACAGTGACATTTTCAAAAAGGAAGCATATCGGAGGCAATTTTGTCATCACCATCCAAATCGTCTGGCTTGGCTTCAAAAATAAAGTAATGAAGTAAATGAAGTATTGCTTAACCCTGGCATTTTTGTCAAATAAAGTAGATGTAGCAATAATTTGTGGAGAGAGAAAAAGTTATAAAGCCAACCAGATATAAGCTCTTCGCCTTTGCTGAAACCACTCGCTGCCTTTTGAGGCTCAGAAGAGAATTAAACACCGCAGCTTTGGTGGATTCTTTACCATAAATTGTGTTAAACAGCTCCCTTCATTGCTTTTGCGAGGCAAATTTGTTACAGCCCCTCATCATAGACCGCTCACACGTGTAACCAACACAAATATGTTAGCGGCTAAGGCAAATTGCGAAATGAAGGCAGAAATGGCAGATAATAATCACAGAGGGAGGTCTTCTGCTCCCAACTCTTTCCACGGCCGAGGAAAATGAGGCATCATTCAGCCATGGTGCTGCAAGTCAGCCAGAAATTAAATGTCAAACTCTGAATGTCTTATGGAGGTTTCAAGTAAAACGTACTTTATCGTATCACTTCGACCACCCACGAAAATGCTCCAAATTCCGCATAAATCATGCGCTTCCAATGCACTCCCAAGTACTGTTCCTGCCTCAACAACGGAGTAAATATTTTTGTAATAGAGAAAACAATTGGATAATCTTAACCAATATAAAACGAGTACCTCCAACAACCATTTACTGTTCAGTGACTGCCGATTTCACACTCTGGCCAGGGAGTCTCTCATTTCCAAGCTTACTGACTGATGGAATTTGGGAATTTATAAAATTCTACAGCGTGTTAGTCCACTTTCCAGTAAACAGGGATAACAATTGCCCTTTCAAGTGCGCCTTCACGTGTTTTCAAACAGCCGCATGTCGGGTTTGGTAATTCCGTGTCTACCTCTGCAAACACCAGAACACTGGCTCTTCGAACGCTTTCTCAGACCACATTTCAGCCCAAAGGCTTGGTGGGCGGTATTTGTGAATGGAGAAAGGACGTAGAAGGAGGTGGGTGGTTGTGGGCAGGAAAGGAAATTTTTTCTAGTCGGTTGGAGCGGAGGTTTAAGAAGCCAGTTTTTAAATACGACTTCTTTTAATCTTCCCGCAACGTCAAGGGACTCTTTGGTCTCCGATGGCTGTGCGACTCGCGGCACTTTGAAGCGGCCTTACAGACGGGACGAAGACGAGTGCAAAGAATTAGTTTCAAGGAAATTGGAGCACATTTTGACTTAACCTAAAGGATTCTGTAGCGAAGAACTGTTTGGGTAACATCCTGTAGGTAGTAATTAGGCAGTTTTAATCCACCTCTCGACCGTTCAGTAATACCTTAATTAACTCTCTCCATACCATACGAATGTTGGATGTTGTTTTTGGCCAGGCTTCTTCTTTCTAGGCAGTGTGAAACCAACGGTTAAAGGGGACAAACGGGGAAAGTAATATCACAACTGACCACCTCACAAACGATTAAGTGTGTAGTTGATGCAGAACAGGTTCGCATGACGGGTTGGAGTGATAACAGGACCTGCTAAAACTGCCCGCGTAACAGAAAATAAAGTTCTGCCTTCACTAGAGCCGAAAAAAATAAAGAGAAACTGTTCTATTATACTGGTGTGAATAAAACAATGGCGTGAAGCACTTATAGTTTAGGAGAGGACAAACGTCACATATGTGTGACGCTGGGTTCAAACGTCTCACCGTCCTATATGAAGGTACGAAACCAACTATAATAAAAAGCCCACTCTACAGAAATATTGACATTATCCTCTTACATGTTTGCGTTTATTAGAATAAGTCTGTGAACCGCACAAAAGGCGACATCGAATGGGCTCTAAAGAGGGTTATTTCAAGTCTGCTTAGCCCATTCACGTGGTATTACTAGCTGCATAGACCAAAAATTATAACCCTCTTCTTGCCGTGAAAGATATGCAACTACGATAAATAATATTAAAGAAATCAGATTACCAGGACCGAAGGAGAACACACCAGTCACCTCCGAAAGGTTGTTGAATGTGTGTAAAAATCGTGGCATTGGATGAAGGTCTTCAACACATCTCACCCCCGGGCTAAGTAGCTTTGGATACAAAATGATTGTTCGCTCTCTGTTGTTATAACTGTGTGCGTGCCTGTTGATACTGTAGGTGTCAGGGTAGCCCCAGCCGTCAAAGTCTGACCAATGAGCTGCACTGGTGATATTGTACAGCCTGCATGTGAACCACGCCTGTGCCAAGAACTAACAACCCGGCTGGCATGCAAAAGCAAGGTAAGGAGTTTTTAAATATTTCACCAGGGGAGAGCACGAATTAATGGCTTTAGCCATGTAGTCTGTTCAACCCAACAAGCACAGCCTTCACGGTGCTGAAGAGGTTGATTGTAGTCGGTTTGGAAAATCGTAGTGGGTAGTATGTCGGTCTCCCTTCAAAGCGATGCATAAGGCAGGTGATAGGGATAGAAGTCGTCTAATGAGATGAACAAATAGATTAGCTTTAGACGTTTCAAGAAATTCAACGGTTTAGGGAGCTGAATTGAATTGTTTTTAGAATTCTTGATTTGATGCATGCATAAAGGCTCAGAGCTTAAAGCACTTTGCACTTTATTCCTAGATACAATTTAAAGTTTACTTTTCGATTCTATAAGTTTTTCGGGTGGTTCAATTAATTTTTACCAAAAAAAGTGGTAAAGCAGGGAGAAGGCAAATTAAATGCTCCCCACGTCAAAACCTTGTTATTCTCGATACTCAACTGACTGCCTAATTACTGAAATTAATTAAGTAGGTAGAATAGTCGAAGCGACCAAAATTTAGTAGTACTCGCGCTATTGTTTCTAAAATCAGACCAGAATATTGCTAAAACTTTTAAAAAATGGGTTAAGAGTTTTAAATCCAAATGATTAAGAAGGTGGTTTGTGCCGTTATTCCAAAAATGGTAACTAAATCCAACAAGTTGTAATCGAGATGCATAAGAATCAGAATCTCTCGTGCATTTTGCTAAACCCACCGGTATTTAAAATCTCGCCTTTTTTACTGCTCCTTCAGCATAATAAACAAGTGTAACTAGGTCAATAAAAACAACGACGATTCAAAATTTATAATTAGACACTGTTGCGCAGAATGGAGTACTTACAATGCCTCTGGAATGGCATTTATTTGGATGTGCGGTAGTCTTGCCACAAAAATGGCTCCCTTCCTAAATTCTACTGTACTATAAAAAAATGAGCATAGGCCAGAGGCTGGCATTTAGGACAGATAAAAGCACACTCACATATTTAGTTTTAAACTCCCGTTAACGAATGAAATAGTATCACTCAAGATGGCGGTAGACTTGACTGTAATTTTTATCAATTTTTTTAAAGCTGTTTAGCAATCAAATGTCGGTTATTCATTACTGGAGGAAACATGCCGTGGAATAAAATGCTACTTTTTGAAATTAAGTAAAAATATTTTTATAGATTTCAAAAATGAAATTCAATCGAGATTAGAATCGCGATGAGGTAAATAAGTTGAACAACTTCATCTTTTATTCCACCTTGCGACTCTAAACGACTTTCAGATGTTTTGTTAATGCTTCTTTTATCGAAATCGTGGGCATGCGACAGCTATTCATTAGCCCGTGACATAATCTGCTACTGCAGAAATGAACGCAATATCTTTCCGATATGAGAATGAGAATCAGACAATTAGGTGTTTCGTTTATTAGAACTAATCAAATATAACGGAGTTTTAAAAAGGATTGCCTGTTTAGGCAAGACAGTATTACCTTCTAGCAGAGTTTTCAAAAGATTCGCCCGACTGCTGCAAATTTTTTAGTGTAAAGATTTTACTCCTTAGCCGAGAAAGTACCCCAAGTCCAGTCATTCCAGTTGCAAATTGAATGTTTTTCCTCTTTAAACTGTCTACTCAGAAGAGGTTGTATCGCTGGCGTAGAGAGGATAAGAATGAGGAAGTAGGTGCGCCCTTCTCCCTTATTCCAATCGTAACTAGGGTGCAGCATACATTGCAAACCATGCTCCGCGCCGCCTCGACAGAACAATTAACATATTATCATTACGAAATCAACAGTTCTGGCTGTTGACAATGCTGAAGTTGTTCTACCCCCTCTGGATGTGTTCTTTGCAGACAGAACATAAACGAAAAGAGTTCTTGGCCCTTGGGATAGAAACTGTAGCGAAATGAAATACCAGGAGCTGATTTATCTCCCAGAGCCTAGAAGTAGCGTATTTTGGAACTTTGTACTCATTATGCGACTGTAGTGATGCAGTGTTTTATTCAATCGTGCGGACACCTCAATTTTGGCATAGAAGGATCTGTTACCATGGCTGAGCTACCTCAGGTCAGCTTGTCTCACTTCAACATCACTTTACGCCGTGAAATCGCAGATGTTTGTCAAAGGGTAGTAGTGACTGGTTAGCTGGGAAGAATTTGAGACGCCACAGTGCCACGCGGAATCAGATTTTGAGAGTAGGGCTGTCTAACTACCACAGGCTTAAAAGCTAGCAAGGGCTTGCTATCCTTGCTGTTGACTTCCACCTCACTTTGATTAACATTGCCTGGAATAGATCGGCTAGGTATTTGGTTCATGTCTATACAGGCTATTGGGGCTAGTTTGAGGAGAAGGCGGTAAAGGAACGCGGGCCACTAACCACTAAATTTAAACAACTCTGTAAGATATCCCGAAGGGGGTCGAAAAAACATCATAATGTCTTGGAAGTGCACAGACATGTACGTAATGCATTCAACATCACTGACCCCTTGAGGTCACTCCACCGAATTGCTAGACATCACTTGACCTGCAGGCGAGAGCCAGAATTTAATGACCCTGTGTGTGGTCAGTTCACACGATATCTTGCAAGGCTACACATATTCAGAAGGACACTAACTTCCTCAAACTGCGCGAATCTCCTGAGGCAGACTACGGTTGAAGACAGTATGTCACCATATGGCCTTTCTTAGCAGTTATCACAAATCAAGATCGCACTGGCATTGCATCAACTGAGGTGCAATTGACCGTGGCAACTGATTTTAAGTATTTAAAAGGAAACCTAGCTTTTTGACTGACATTAAGGAAGTTTTAATATTATCAGTTTTTTACAACTTTAGCCCGGCGTCACAAATACGTGACATCTATTAAATAAAACTTACACCACATACAGAAAGTGCATTTTTCTCCATCAACTAGATTGTCCACGTATTTTAATACGGTCATATGTACTGAATACCATTTGAATTAAAGGCTGTTTTAATAACCTAGACTGCTGGGCACACTTATAAACGCTCTTTGTTCTGTAATGGAGATGCACTGCTTCGGTTACTACGCCACGTGCTTTTAGTGCGAAGATGATGTGTAAGTTTACTTGCGTCTGATTCGTGAATCGGAGCTGCCAATCGGAGAGCAATATGTCACTCGCCACGCAGTGATTGGTTTCCCCTGCTAGAACCAACCATTAAGCTTCGTCGTAAACATAAGGCTTTGCGCGCCGCAATGCCTCATTCAGCACGCGTGCGAGTCAGCGGCGGTTGTGTGGCTGTCGCTGCGGTTTCTGACTGGCGTCTGCGCTTCCCAGTCTTCTCTTCTCATTGCTCGTCTTTTCATTCCTAACCAAGAGCCATGGGAGCTCTTATGACCAAGCCTCGCAGCGGTGATAATCCACCCAAGAAGATTCGTACACGAACCTACAGTGGAAGTAGCCTAAACAAGAAGCCCAACCTCTTTAAGTCCCTGTCTAAACGCAAGGATGAAACGGCGAGGAAATCGGCCACTCTTCAGCCAACCAGAACTGGGGATAATCTGCAAGTGTCCTCCGAAGCTGCTACAGAACCAATTTTGGCTACTCCAGCCTCTTGCGAAGTGAAGTCGTCCCCTATTGTCCTCGATTCCCAACCTCTCAAAGGTGTAGATGGAATGGTAGCTCAAGAGTCCACAGCTCTGACAGATGAGGCTATTTCCAAGGCGACTAGTTCCATTTTGAAGGAGGAAGAAGTGGCGGAGACACCTGCCAGTCTGGAAAAACATCCTGCAGGATCCGAAGAACAAACTGTGGTTGAAGATGCCGATGCTGTTGAGAAAAATGTTACAGAGGAAGTGATTGAGGGTTCTGTTGAGGAGAATAAAGAAGTAGTGGAGGAGGAAAAAGAAGACTCCCCAGAAGACATCCAAGAACCAGAATTACAGGTAGAAGAATGCCAAAGCAAAGCCGAAGCAGATGAACCCGAACCTGAACCTATTAGCGAGGTAGTCCGTGACCACCAGGAATCCGAGATTGCCGAGATTTTGGTAAACGAGGCCCTTAATGCTGGAGTCGAAGCTGAACTTGAAGGGGAGAAACGGGCTGTTTTTTCAGAATCCATAGCAGGTGAACAGCCGGGATCCAATGTGGAGGAGCAACGTCCGCAGTCCTCTGATCAGAGCTCTGATTATGTGGAAGCTCTACAACAGAGCCAGTCGGTTAGCGAAGCCTTTGCAGACCCCAACGAAGTCACTGACGGAACGAAGAATATAGAGGTGGTCTGTCTCAATGATGAGACAAGGGACGTTGATTTAAAAGGTGTTCCAGAGGATGAAAGTCACGAAGCTGATGCTGAAACTGAGGTGATTGCTCAAAAAGAAGAGGAAGAGGATGTTATTCCAACCAACAATGGTGTTCCGAACGGACATGATGAGGTGTTGCACGGGGACAATGCAGGTACTGACGAAAACGGATGTTCGGAAGGTGAACCTGAGTCTGATCCGATTGCTGTTTTGAAGGCCTCCATTGGCGAGGATGTTGAGCATAACGAGTCGACAACAGTTCAAGAATGAAGAGCAATCAAGACGGCAAGTTCTGTTTTGGAACTATTCACCCACTGATCCACCTTTCTCTCTATCCCAAACTTTTGTTATGTTCTCTCAATCTCTTTTCATTTTTTTTTATTTTTCATTCTACCGCCATCACCTTTCGAAGCATGAAAAATAATCTGCAGAGTTTGGTCTACGCTGTTTCTCTTTCTTGGACAATTGTAGCAGCTATTTAATTTTGTATTAACCAAAAAATACTGAACTTCCAAACGTGAACAGTCTCTCTCCCTTATCTCCTTCCCCATCTTCTTTTCCCCTTTCCTCTCTATATATATACAGGCCTTATTGTGTAAACATTTATTTCTGTCAAAATTAAATCCCCCTTATTGTGTGTCCCCTTCGTTCGCTCGTCTTCGTTTTTCGCTGTGAAAATGTGGCTTCCCTTCCGCGGGTTTTGTTCTCAGGAGAGCGATCTTCGAGTTAAAGCCGACCCGTCACCTGATTGGACCACGTGGAGCGATCGATTGTCCCCCATCAACCTGCGGTGGGGTCCTCCCAATGGTGGTCAAGTGGGATTGATTTGGAGCACATGGGGCGTACTTTGTGGCCTCCATGGCCCCCCACTTCCCTTGTTATTGCATAGCGTGGCGAGCTGTCAATTAAGTTGTGCACGTACGCGCGTTCACTCCTGAAATGGGGCAGAGGGGGTGGGGGGATGCGTCTTACGTGAAGTTGGAGGCCTCGTCGGTCTCCTTGACGGTTGTAAAGCATAAATGTTGGAGGAGCTGAATGATGAGCACCTCGAAGGGTCCGCGCTGGTAGCTGTTCTTTGGCCATCTCGGATGGTGGTGCACTTGAAGGCGCCTCGGACTTGGCACCTCTGTGGAGTCGTTTTGATCACGAGTTGGCGGAGTTATGGTGGTATCCGACCTTTCACCCCTGGGCAGCTGAGGTTTTCTCTTAGATGGACAAAAGCGGCCCGTCCCTTTCACCAGCCTTATTTCAAATGACTCGACGATGGCAAGCACAACACCCACACGCAGTTGGACTCTTCACCGACACTCCGCTAGTTTGGATGACCTAAATGCATAAACAAGCACAATGTCACGGCCGTTGCCCTGAAACAAAGGCAACCGTGGCAAGTTTGTCACCGTTTTGGTGAGGCGCGCTCTAGTGGCGGATCGGGTTACACACTAGGGGCAGGGGAAAAGGGCGCATGCGGTCAGGATCAAAGTCCAGAAGGCTGGGTTTTTTGCACCAGGTGTCTTCGGTTTTGGTGTCATAAATGGGGTTAGTTGGAGGCCACCCAAAGGGACATTTACTGCTCTAGACGCATTGTCGCCTTGACTGGCCCTTGGGAGATAGAATTAGAGTTTAAGTCCATTCCAAAGCATCAGATTCAGATTTAAGCTGCAGTTGAATAGATATGTTCTTGTGGACAGTGGAATCACGGTGCAGAAAGCAGTCTTCGCCGCCTGGAGGGTGTAGCATGTGGTCCGCGTCCTCCGCCTGCGAGAACTCGTCAGTCCAACTCACCGACATGGCAACAGAGATATTATTGATGAGGAAAAGATTGCTTATTGCCTATTTTAGATGGAATGAGTGATAGCATTTACAGTGGTGCATACCGTGAAGCATTCCCCGTCGCGGTTGCTCCTTCTGCTCCTCCTATTCGCGGAAACTCTATTTTTTTTTCCCTTATTTCGCTCTGTCTCATTCCTAAAAATACTACTTCCAGAGAGTGTGAGTGAGCCGAAGAAGGGATCCTACTTGAGTACATAGGTGGCGACATGGACGAAAGGATAATGCCACGAAATGGTGTGTACATCACCTGAACCGAGTAGAGTGAAGTGAAGTGGAGTGGAGTGCGGTGCTTTGGAGTGACAGGCACTTTGCTGCCAACACATCATCTGCCAAGACGATGGAGAGATGTCTCCCGTCTTGGGTCACAATGCATGAGCGATGACTAAGAAGATTATGGGGTGAAATAGACAGTAAAAGAGTAGTCAGCAGCGTCAAAGAATTTTTCACGTCATTATTTTGTAGCCTTGACAACTGTGCCACAAATAGACGTCATATTCCATTTTTCAACCTCACTTTCACGTTGCACAGGTGACAGGGGTTACCCATTTGTTTACCATAAGTTTCTCGGAAGCTGGAAGCTGTAAAGTAGGAGGTGTAAAAGGGTAATCTTTCACGTAAAGCTAACTTTTCTGCCCTTTTCACATTCTTCCCTCTCCATACCTACAGCCGCAAAACAAACAATTGCGTACACACAAAAATCAAACTCCTTCCATGGCTTTATAAATGGAGCAATACTAAACAAAGCGGAGAAATTTTATGTGCGGGGAACTTCGTACATCATTTAAGCGACCGCCACCACACATCTCCATCCTTCCTCATCCTACCAAACTCCCTCCTCCACCGCTCATCGGCCAGTCAGCCATCCACTGACAGGTTGAATGGTCAGTGCTCCATCAACTGGTCGTCGGTCAGCCGAGCATCGCACGGTTCCTCCTCGTCTCCCAACTTCTGCCAATGACGCCTTTCACTCCGCCAGTCCACTTTCTCCCTCCTTCCAACTTCGTTTTGTCCCATCCAAGTGTCATTTCTTCTTTCTTCTCATCTCTCTCCCCTCACACTCCCCTCCACCTCCCCTTCCCCTCCCCTGCCCCTCCCCATTCCCCTTCCCCTTCCTCTTCCCAAGCACCCACTTCACCATCACAAACTGTGGCATTGATCTTCAGGGCACAGCAGAACCACTTGCCACACACCACATTCTTCACCATCACCCAACATCCAGCTTCACCTTCAGTTTTCGACTTGTGCACACGGAAACATCCGACTCCATCCACTTCTCTTCTCCCACAAACACAAAGCGCTTTTCACACACATTGTTACAGCACTACTCGATCTCATTTCTGCTCACCTCTACATTTTTGTGTTTTATGCTCCTGCCTCTTCTCCTCCTCCTCCTCCTCCTCCTCCTCCTCCTCCTCCTCCTCCTCCTCCCCAATCCTCTACTGCATGCATCCCTGACTCTGCACAGTCGAGGATCATGAAGCCAGCGCATTGCCTCCCTCACGCTCCGCTGTACTACACTGATGTGCTGCTGTGCTGCTGTGCTGCTGTGCTGTTGTGCTGTTGTGCCGTACAGAGCTGTGCTAATTAAGCATCCACGTGGACCCAGTCTAGACCCATCAGTTTGTCACCACCAGTCATCGCCACAACCGCAGCAATCAGCAATCAACGCTATCAAGAATGATGCCATCACGAATGATGCATACGTCAGGTTTCTTCAATGCCATCATAGCATCATCTCAACCCACCCCCACGGCTTACCATTGCGCATCTTTGTAAGGTCATTCTTGAACAGACAAGTGTGCAGAACACAGCTGAAATGGAAGAGAAGAAAAATGGAAGAGACGATACGATACGACACGAGGCGAGACGAGACGAGACGTGGATAAGCAGGAGCATGGGGAGAGGACGAGGAGAAAAGAAGAAGAAGAAGAAGAAGGTGGTGGTGGGGAGGAGGAGGAGGAGGAGGAGGAGGAGGAGGAGGAGGAGGCAACGTAAGCTTTGTTTGCCAAAATAGCTACCGAAAACAAGACGCTGAGTGACACTCCTCTTTCCATCGACCATTGGACCTTCTCAACACCAGCCAAAATGTACCACTTCATAGATGAACATATGAATACGTCAATGGCAATCCCCCCTTGACAGCTGTCTCAACATCCTCCTTATTAGTGCTAGTGCTCTGGTGTTTTGACATTCGCCTTCTCTCCCTTACTCAGCTCATTAACACTCTGTTCTGTGTGTTGCCACTCCCTCTGCAATCGACCTCAACAAGAATGACGGCCACCTCAACTCTCCTCAGTGCTCGCATGGCATGATCCTCCTCTCTCTCCCTCCCACTCTCCCTCACTGCCTAAATAGTCGCCTTCTAGGGTCATCCTGCAATGATGCAGTTTGGAGAGGGGAAATGCAAATCGAAGAGGAAAAGAAGAGAAAAGAAAAGAAAAGAAAAGAAAAGTGAAAACTATGCATTCAGGGGTGGAAGTAGGTGGGGAGGTGGGGAGGTGGGGAGGTGGGGAGTTGGGGAGGGTGGCACCTCCCACTGGCTGACTCCACCTCTTCAACACCTAACTACCACAGCATGCAGTAATAGGGTTGCGGAAGGTACAGCGAAGGACTGTCAATGACCAGTGACTTTGTAGATGCATTGCATCAGCCTCTCTCCCTTCCCTCCACACACTCTGCACTGGCGCCTTGCCAACCTACCCACTGACCCACTGACCCACTGACTCACTGACCCACTGATCCACTGGTGGACGGAGTTTGCCAATTAGCACCTCCTTCTGCCAGGCTCTGTCCTTTTTCCATAGGCACCGGTATCGCCACAATCCGTCTACACAACACCAACACCACCCTCGGCACCACCATCGGCACTAACACCGCCAACAGCACTAACATCAACACCAACACCTGCATCACTGGTGCCACCTTGCCGTCGTTTGCTGCTCCAACCGATGACCTCCCACACCCACAACAACTGGTCGTGTTAGAAGAACAGACAGTCTGCTCGTGATGGAAGAAGATGCTATGCATGCGCTTGCTGTGACCGCATCACAGAGGTCACATACCGCATCTGCATGTAGTCGGTGCCAGGTGAGAAAATCCGTCCCCTCGCACATCTGTGACACCGCAGGTCGGTCCGCCTTAACAACTGCCACCTGGCAACAAACAACCAGACCTCTTGCCATACTCTGCTTGTTTGACTGCCCATTCCCGTTACGGTCACTGGGATGGACGTCATTATTGTCCTGTGCGGTAGGAGTTGGCCTTCGGGCCATGTCAGCTGCCCCGATCCCTCTGTTTGTCCAACATATGCACATTCTGCTCTAGTACTGTGCCTTCTTCTGCCCTCGAGAAAGTTTCGGCACGCTACACCTCCTCTCCAAATTCTCCTTATTGCCATTTTCCCCACATGCTCTCCATACCTGTGGCAAAGCTTCCTGCCAATTTGTGGCCTACATGCCACCGGAGGAAGAAGTGGGCAACTGCTAGCACCTTGGTGAACGTGCCGATGACCTCGCGGTCCTTGTGCATCTTCGATGACGCTGGGATGAGTACGTGGGCGGCATTGGTGAAGTCGAGTTCAGTTGTGTTTTCAGTGGCTGGTCACAAATGCCCGCTGTTTTGAATGATTTATGGCGCGCCGGTCTTCGCAAGCAATTTTCTTTTTTCCATAAGAATATATTGCTTCTTAAAGGGAGGGAATTGAGTGTCTTTTCTTAATTAATCTCCTCATTTCTCTTAGTGCTGCTGCCTAGGCCTTGCTTTAACAAAACCTGGTTTTGCTCTCTATAACTTACACGCACAACTTGGATACGATCTCTGCCTTTGCAGATTTTTGCGTGGAAGAGTATTTCATTCACTAGTCGGCAATATCTGATTCGTGCAGTCAGCAATTTTCGCCGTGGCAGTCTAATGCATTGCAGGCGGAATATGAGATTATGGGAAGCGTCAAGTGTCAGTGTCGTGCATTCACTCCGCTCATTGAATCCCTTAACCCCCGTTTAGGACATTGTGAAAGTGCACAAGACTGACAGGAGGTGAACACGTTTTCAGGCGTTCGTGGGACCCTCGGTTCTGCTCTCGAGCACGAGGGTGCCAGATCCACTTAGGCAACGGGCAAAGGGTGCTAGCCAAGCACACATTCCACAAGTAGCTAAACATGTGTCACAAACAGTCAAAGGTTGGCAACTGCTAACTGCTACAGTCATGTGCTGGCGTGAGTCACACCGAGGACATGACATTTGGATCTACTGAGGGCGGAATAAGAAATCTCAAGAAGTGTTATATGCGAATGCCAAAATTTTACATTTTAAATAAAACCTCTAGTTTGTTTGAATGACTTGGCATTGGGTGGCAGACTGGTAGATTATTCCGATCTCGTAGCTGAAGCAAGGTCATCCTCTACCTCACATTCCACCAGAAAAAGGATCAACATTGGCCTCCCACACTCCGGAATTAGGGGAAGGCCTCCTATAGTCAGTCTTTCGCAACCAAGGCGTCTACAAGCAGAGCCGTAAGTGAGAAAGGAATCACGGATACGCTTTGCTTAGTTCAAAGTCTTAAAAATGTTTGTGTCAGTATTTTTAATTAATTCTGGCCTTGCACTTTTAGGTGAAACTAGATGCTTGCGCAAAAAACATAATTTGGCCTCACCCATTAAAGTGCTAATTAAGATATATCCGTTTTGACTACAAGAATTTGAACAGCAATTCAGATTTGCCCACTTTTTTGGCTCAATTCTGCTGACAAGTTAGTTCCATTCAGTTCAATCAACTCCTGGCTTGTTTAAAAGCTGTACATCAAATTGTTTACGTCATCACCGCCAAATCATGCAATTCTGTGTGTGTGAGGGTGAGTATACACAACAAATCACTCAGCTGGCCTGACACCAATAATACCATTTTAAAAGTGCTTTTTTAATGCAAAAATGTCTTTTTACTGGAAAGGGCATCCCAACTGAGTGTTGGGTGTGAGTCATCGCGATGTAGCTCTCTCATTGGCTAATTTCCAGTCTGCGTGGGTCGCCAAAGTCAAAGCAACCACCCGCTGACCAATCAAAAGGCCAAGAACTAAATTTTATGTGCAATGTTAAGATGAATCACTGGTCCCTGCTTTTCTAATTCCAGTTGCCTCTCTCTCTCCACCCCTACCCGCACTCCCAACACATGTCCTTCTCGCCGGCTTGTTGACCATTATTTTACCCAGTGGAACAGCGATCCATGTCTGTTTCAAAACGACTTGACTGCGACATGGAATTGTCGTGTCAAATTTTCTCTCAATTTAGGTTCATTTTACTCTTAAAAGTCGCCAAACACGCAAGCCTTGCGTGAGACGTTGGCGATGTTTATTATTGACATGACCTTGAAAGCTCTTCCTGTTAGCAGTAAAATGTAGGTTGATGTAACCTGACGACGTCTAACCTACTGGAAACGTGGCTTAGGAGAAATAAATGCTTAGAAATTTGTCAAATATTTTCCCGCGTCCAATTGAGACACTTTAGCCTGCTCAAATGAATCTCTGTTGATTGCCATCGACCGCAATTTGATCCACATTCCGTTAATCAGCCATTACATTCCTGACCAGTGTGTCCAAGGTCAGTGCATAACTGACGGATAGACGATTACTGGACACCAAAGCAATTCTAATCCAACACACCGATTAGTTGTGCGGGTCCCGGGGAGGCTGGCCACTACCGCCACCCCCTCTCGCCATCCTGTGCATGAATCACGCGACAGGCATGCAGTGAGGTTTTAGCTGGAGTTTGGCATTCTATTTCTCGCACCCCAGCAAACGCAATGCCATTAAATCATTCGCGTACACAACCATTATTCTTAAGGAGGCCTGAGTCATGCCGAAGGGTAGCGACAGCGCTGACTTTCCGACCAGCCTTCGAATCAGGGTTACTGACGGCCCTAGATGTGTTACGAGGCAAAGGTGACAAGTAATGTGTCTGGAAATCATGCAGATTGCGCAATCATTATTTCTCAGGTTAAATAGATTATTTGGCCAATCAGAATGAATGGGAGAGGGGCAGGAGGTGTGGAAATCTGGCCTTTGCTTTGCCTTTACACAAGATAGGGGGTTTGTATAATTGGTGTGGGTTAAGTGTAAAATTAATAATTGATAGAGAAACGGATTTGGCAGGGAGGTTAAGTGATTGCCACAACTAAACGCAAACACCCTTAGAAATTGATTGACAGAGAAGAAGTGCAGCACTGGCATTGGCAGATTTTGTGCGAATATGAACCCCTTTTGTCTGATTGGCAATCAACTGGTGTTTTACAGCAAGAAATTACGTTTCTGTGAGGCATCAACTTGTCTGCACCTCCGGTCATTGCCTTCTTCAACCGTGTTTGCGTTCGGTGCTGTCTGCTTTTGCTGCCAGAGGGTATATTTTGTGAAGGGCTCAACCTATGTTTCACAATCTGACAGGACGCATTTTTTTTCGTGAATTAGTGAAGACTCTTTTTGACTCCCATAAGCATTTCTTGCATCACTTCGAAATGCTACCTTTTTTGGAAAAAAGTGAGCACGGAACGCGTTCACTAGCACTGTCACATATACGTGACAATTCAATTTCGTCACCTTACTTTAACATTAAACATATATAATGTGTGATGATCTTCAGTCGGTTGCATTGGCACATTAAATAAAATTATTAGACGTGTGTGATAAACTCTTTTCACTGTAGATAAAGAGATTCTAGGTAATATGAATCAGACGTTGATCAGCCAGATAAAATGGAACTGTGTGGAGCGCAGCGGACAATAAATCATTGGGTTATGCTTCACCCTGTTAGACCCCGCGATACCCACAAGCAAGGCTGTCTAGTTCTGTTCTCTTTCCCCCTCCCAGTCCTGGAGGTTTGAAAACCTCCCGGGTATCCACCCCATGAAATTGTTTACTCCGCAATGCCTTGATGAGTAACACGATTGGTATTTTTAGCCAACAGCAACGGGGCACATGAAGGCTTTTTACTGTCTTCAGATACTTTGGACGTCAAGCTCATTGCCAACGGACTTCGTTGGCACGAACAACCAATTCGCGTGACGGCTTGACAGTAAAGCTCCATTTCGTGTTCATTTTCGGAGCGTCGATAGGGAGGAGGAAGTGGATACTGGTGGCTCCGAAAGCGCTCACGCAACCAAAAACGCCAAGCTGCCTAAATACGGCCTTGGAAGGACCACTCAAAAGCCCGCAATAGTGTCTTTGGACGTCGGGAAATCACAGAGTTCAAACGAAAGCTCAAAGAAATTGAAGAACGATTGAAAGCTTGAAATCCCACACAGTAAGAGGAGGTAGATTAGATTGAATTTGGTAGACTCCTGAGTATACTGCGGAGTTATTGGAAGTCAAAATGGAACCACGATCACAGATGGGTGATGGAGCCCGCGTCAAGAACAACTTTCACCGTTGTTTTTAGGCAACTTGGTAGAAGGAGGCATGAGAGCTTGATTTACTTCGTCACTACCTGATCCTGATTGCAGCCAGAAAGGTTCAGACCATGCTCTTTTTTCAAAGAATTTCATGCCAACTTTAACGTGGCGCTGTGCAAACAAATGAGCCTGTTGTTTAAGAGGCGCATAATTTGTTACTTCTGGGACTAATAAAATTCCAAATCGTTAATTTATGTCATTTTTATTCATTTGTTCAAAAAAAAGTGTGAAAAGCTAAAAAGCTAATCCCACTGAACTGTGACCTCTGAACAAAGGAAGCCTCACTAAGCCGGCGGCATCGCAGCAGTTGAGCGGACGGTAAAATCTGCATTGGCGCGCTCCATCCTCACAATTGTCATAAAGTGAGTCATTACAGGCGTGTGTGTAAATGTACACATCAGCCCGAATTTTTCCTACCAATGGGGGAATGCTGTGTCACTGTGTTTGTTTTGCCTGGGCGGAAAGGGGATTAGACGTCGCTACCAGATTGGTCGATTCCCTCCCACAAAGCGGGCGATTGCACCAAAAGCCTCGAATACTGGCTCGGTCTTTTTGAGGAAGTTGCTTAAAGAATGGAGCATCTGGCAGATGTCACGCGTAATAACTTGTCTACCATTTCGCGGTGGCATTGTCAATCCGTGGAATTTATTTTTTTCTATCTCGAGCATTCGCCTAAATATGCGCCGAATGGCGTTAATGAGACAAAAATGTCAGACAGGCGGACAGCTTAAGAAACGGGAAAGCTCCTGGAGCTTTTTTTTCATGCTCAGTGGTAGTTTTCTTAATGACCATCTTGATTTTTCACGGCTTCCCTCTCCCCACTGGAGCCACATCGACCTTGAGAGGGCAATTTAATTGGTCAGCGCCGACTATGCCTTAGAGACTTCCTGTAAATCCAATGTCAAGGTCAAGAATTCGCTGCACACCATTGGTGCGTTCATACCCATCAAAGGAAAATTTTGGACGAAAAAATGAAACGTTTGTAAATATTTGCTGTGATTAAAATTTTGCAGTTTTTCCTTCACTCTACCCCTCTTTTTCCCGACTAAAATGAGGCTTATGGACTAATTAAAATATGACTTGATATTAGCTCTTCCTGCTGCGCCAATAGAAAATCCTAGTTATAAATTCTGCCAATTCCTGCATTTCCTTGCCTTAGCCAGTGTGCTGGACTTGGCTAAACAGGTAAGTTAGGCTATCTCTTGACAGGCGAGGCAAGGATGGTTGGTTGTGAGTCACTTCAGCGATAACAAAGACGGTCGCGTGGCACAGAAAACGGACAGAAGGACGACCAGAGGTTTACACGTCTCCTTGTTATGCATGCAACTCGACTGGCATAGTAATAAGTAACCCGAACCGGAAATGGGTGGCTGTATGTAGGGGGAACAATGACCTAGCAACTGTTGCTGTGACTTTTCGACTGCTCGTCCCGCCTTCTTTGCTTCTAGAAAGGGCCAAAGAGCAGAATTAGGATTTGGAAACGCCCTCGTGGTGCCTTTCGCGAACAGCGGTGAGGAGGTAGGAAGAACAGAAACGGGCCTCTCGGGAAGGCGGCAGGCACAGTTGAGAGACCGTCTGTTTAAAGTGCAGCATCATAACTTGAAAGTCTGCCTCGTTGGGCAAATAGTCAGGAGGTGAATGCTTTCCACCAGAGAAGACGTTGAGCCTTCGAATCAGCTGAATTTTGGAGAAGCGCACCTCGTTCACATTAGCTCTGAAATGGATCTGTTATGCGACCGCAACTCCAGTGCAGAATCCGAGAGGCGGGCAGAGGCACTCACCGGAGGTGGTGACGAGCAAATCCCCAATTTCTTGTATCATCCAGCCGAAAAATGCAGATAATCGGCATCCACTACTAATCAAGAGCGACTGGGCAGATGGATGGATGGAATAATGGACTGCCATTGAATGGGTATTCGAGAGGGGGAGTTAATCAGTGAGCAAATGAATTAACATTTCTGTATATAAATAGTAGGTTTCGTGAAGGAATGGATGGATACGTGAAGGAGGATCAAGCGGGTGGGTAAAAAGAGGGTTGCATGATTGTGGAATAGGTTATATGGATTCATTTTTTCGCTTGAATCTGCCTTAACCTCTTCCCCTTCCCTCCAATTGCAAGAGAAGCAACAGACCTAATCCATCGGGAGGCGATTTTGTTATACGGGTGAGGCAAAAATAGCCTTTAAGGGAGTTGTTACAGGGCGGTCGTGCAAACAAAATCCCAGAGTCAGGGGCATGAGCCTTTCAGGTGGACGCTGTGGCATCAAGCATCAACTATTAGGACCTTAACAACACCCACCTAGTTCTTGGTATCTCTTGGCGGGCATGGCTTCAAATACCAACGTACCTTACAGGGTGAGGAAGGTGGCAAGCTCAATCGCTTAAAGTCAGTAGCTCTTCAAGATCTAAGACACTTGATAATCGCCCTAACAGTCCATGGTTCATTGCAAGTTCCGTGGATGAGATCCCATAAACTCACTCATTCCAGGAAGTAAATACTTCCTCAGTGGAATAGACTTCACCTTCTACTAAAAGAAAATAAGGAAAAACCTCTTTTTTTGCACCAGGCTTTGGTTCAACCACTCATTTTAAACTCGTAGGATACCCGTGTCACTGAATCGGGCGACACTTGTTGCAGGTTTAAAGAACAAGGATGAGATAACAGTAGTCACTAAAGGGATTTTATGACGTCTTAAGTTTGGCATTAGTGCAGCACTGTCAACAGCTCTAAGCGTGCTTGTTTGACAAGGAGGGGATGGGAGGGGAAGGCAGGACCGGTGGTAAGACATCTGACAAGGGACAAGCATCAATCCTTCCAGTACAGCTGTCACTTTCTTCCGACGGGTGATTTTAGTGTTTCGGGAAAGTCTTTTGCTACGTAGGATATCTTATCTAAACTGGTCTGGGTCAAGGTTCAACCTGTTGGTTAAATGAATTGCAGCCTACTCAAAAGGGGATTTGAGGAAGAAGTAGATGGCAAGTTTTTGCCATCAGAGACAGCCAATTCCACAGCTTTCCGATCTTTCAAATCCTTTGCTATAAGAAAGTTATGATGAAAGGAAAAGAGTGGCTGAAAAATGCTTTAATGCTTTGGGTGATTTGCCTATTGAAGTGTGCCAAAAATCAAACCAAAAATCTCGGTACCGTCCATCCAGTGCCCTCTTTCAGTCATTGTACATGTGTAGGGAGTCATATCATGCCCTGATGGTCGCATGGAAGCGTTTGGGCAACATCGAGCTGATACTGTTAATAACAAAATTTCGGAGCACGCATGATTCACCACAAGGCGGTCGGACCGAGTCGCGTCATCAGGCCTTCAGTGCCTCAATCCTGTTGATGTCGTGTGTATGGGTTCTGTTAGACATCGTTGTTAAGGCGCTTCTTTCTTTAAGGCGGTGGGTGGAGTATTGAACCCTTCTGATGTGGTCAAAATTTAAAGACTGTCTAAGTTCCTCGAGATCATGCTTGTTCAAGAGTCTTTGTACCGCTAGTTCATTATAAAGATCAATTTCTTGTCGACTTTCGTCGCGGCTCATTGTTTAGGTACAGAAAGTCCTTCCATGTGCTAAGCGAATGATTATAAAAGCATTCGTTGCCGTCGTTGATCCAGATGAATAGGTCACCTTTGAAGCCTTTACACAGCACAAATGCTGCCATGGGCTGGCTATCTACACGACCCTCTAAGACATTAAGTAGCTCCGATTTTGTGCCTCTGGTCGCTGGAAATTAGTCTTATCTGCACGCTCCGGTGTAATTGTTAGCGCTGTTGATTAATGGGGGTTGGGGGAGGGTCCACGAGCTGTGAACCGCCGACCGCCCGCATAAGACCGTGTGTTGTGCAACCTCAGCAACACACAAGATGTATGCGCGCCTCATTAAATATTCCAGACAGAGTTGAACAATACCAGTATCTTTCTTCACTCATATTAATGCCACCAAATCCTGACGAGTTGCTATCTCCTAGTCGGCCATCTTGGACAAAAATGCGGCTTCATTGATCCACTCCACGGATCCAATTTTGGCTTGGCTAATTTTACTGCCGAGTCTCCTAGATTTGCTTTGGAATTCGAGCCTCCCCTGAAAGTGCAACAAGATATAAACCGTCTAATCAGTGCTGTAGGGAGGAGAGTCATTTTACCTCGTCGGAAGTTTGTCAAGAACACATAAAATTGCCAAGAAGGGAGGGCGAAGTAAAGCCGTTCTCTAAGAGAGTAAGTTGCAGGACCCTCTGAGAGGCACATCTCGGTTTGCAGAGTGATCTTAAGCTGGTGGATACCGAAATCATCTGACATTAATGCAAATACGATTCTCCATCCAAAGGCGTGCAATATATGAGAAAAAGTGAGCGGAACTTTCATTTTTTTATCAGAAGCTTTGAATTGTAGACATCGGCATGAGCCTGAATTTGATGTAGCTCACTAGTAAAACCGATTGGAGAAAGGGCAAAAGTATAAGTTAAAAGAGCCGATCGACGCCTCATAGACAATCGGTCCTAATAAGATATGGAAGAAGGTGACCTTAAGGACTAGAGACCAGAGGCATGGATATTGAAAGAAAAGTGGTGTCGCCGGAGAAGCCACTTGTCAAACATAAATGCAGAAGTCGTCATTTCCCAACACAAAGTGATACGCCGAGTACTCAAGTGACTGTAGGCTAGTTGGTGGGAACTGGCAGAGACGAAGGACACCTTTGCTTGACCTTAGTCTGAAAGTGAGCACGACCGCACGTAAAGTACACCCATGCATGGCATCAGCCAATCAGGAGAGGGGGATAGCATGGCAGATTTCCGGATACGCGAGTTTGGTCAAAAAGAGAGGAACTTTTAGAAAGCGGAAGAAACGTTTTTAGGAGTTGCAGAGTGTCCTATCAATTTTATAGTCCCCAGGATTGGGCAATCTAAGCGCCGAGTACCTACGAGAAAGGCGGATATACTATGGAGAGGGAGGATCACGGCAGCTAAGTCTCTCATTGCATGTCCCATTGCTCAGCGACGGAACGTCTGACACTGCCTCGTTTTGGGAAATTTCCGGTTAGGAATTATGTTTATCGTGCATGAAAAGGACTGTCATGTCTTTATGCCATTTTGACGAAGAGCAAAAGGGTAGTATCACTTTCTTTTCTTGGCCTCTGTCTTGACTCAGTTGCCTCTACTGTAACACCATATGGTGACTACTACTGGTTTTGAAACACACTAGTATGTCCATGACTTTGAGTATATCCAGAGTAAGGCGTTTACCCCTATGGTGTGAGAGAGGAATGAAGACGAGAAAGTGACTTTTACACCGCTGGATATGTATCACTTACTAAAAGGAGTGCAGACTGCGGGTTTAGTCGAGAGGCCAGGGTACTGAGTAATCAGTAATACAAAGTGTTTCGTTGAGTAAGTGATCCGGGTGACATTGTGAGGAATTATATTGCACTCCAATGGCTTATAGCGACAGCCATTGCACATGGAAACGAAAAACCGGCCTTTATGTATCCTATCCGGATGAATAAAGCCATATCTTGTCTCTCTAAAAGGAACTGTCAATGTTTTGTAAAGGGCAGAGTTGCCTGGATTAAAAATTAATTCAAAACCTCTCAGATGGACTTACAATTCTTCATTAAAATGCAACAGATATAAATGGCAAGCCATTGAAAACACAACTGAACTCGACTTCACCAATGCCGCCCACGTACTCATCCCAGCGTCATCGAAGATGCACAAGGACCGCGAGGTCATCGGCACGTTCACCAAGGTGCTAGCAGTTGCCCACTTCTTCCTCCGGTGGCATGTAGGCCACAAATTGGCAGGAAGCTTTGCCACAGGTATGGAGAGCATGTGGGGAAAATGGCAATAAGGAGAATTTGGAGAGGAGGTGTAGCGTGCCGAAACTTTCTCGAGGGCAGAAGAAGGCACAGTACTAGAGCAGAATGTGCATATGTTGGACAAACAGAGGGATCGGGGCAGCTGACATGGCCCGAAGGCCAACTCCTACCGCACAGGACAATAATGACGTCCATCCCAGTGACCGTAACGGGAATGGGCAGTCAAACAAGCAGAGTATGGCAAGAGGTCTGGTTGTTTGTTGCCAGGTGGCAGTTGTTAAGGCGGACCGACCTGCGGTGTCACAGATGTGCGAGGGGACGGATTTTCTCACCTGGCACCGACTACATGCAGATGCGGTATGTGACCTCTGTGATGCGGTCACAGCAAGCGCATGCATAGCATCTTCTTCCATCACGAGCAGACTGTCTGTTCTTCTAACACGACCAGTTGTTGTGGGTGTGGGAGGTCATCGGTTGGAGCAGCAAACGACGGCAAGGTGGCACCAGTGATGCAGGTGTTGGTGTTGATGTTAGTGCTGTTGGCGGTGTTAGTGCCGATGGTGGTGCCGAGGGTGGTGTTGGTGTTGTGTAGACGGATTGTGGCGATACCGGTGCCTATGGAAAAAGGACAGAGCCTGGCAGAAGGAGGTGCTAATTGGCAAACTCCGTCCACCAGTGGATCAGTGGGTCAGTGAGTCAGTGGGTCAGTGGGTCAGTGGGTAGGTTGGCAAGGCGCCAGTGCAGAGTGTGTGGAGGGAAGGGAGAGAGGCTGATGCAATGCATCTACAAAGTCACTGGTCATTGACAGTCCTTCGCTGTACCTTCCGCAACCCTATTACTGCATGCTGTGGTAGTTAGGTGTTGAAGAGGTGGAGTCAGCCAGTGGGAGGTGCCACCCTCCCCAACTCCCCACCTCCCCACCTCCCCACCTCCCCACCTACTTCCACCCCTGAATGCATAGTTTTCACTTTTCTTTTCTTTTCTTTTCTTTTCTCTTCTTTTCCTCTTCGATTTGCATTTCCCCTCTCCAAACTGCATCATTGCAGGATGACCCTAGAAGGCGACTATTTAGGCAGTGAGGGAGAGTGGGAGGGAGAGAGAGGAGGATCATGCCATGCGAGCACTGAGGAGAGTTGAGGTGGCCGTCATTCTTGTTGAGGTCGATTGCAGAGGGAGTGGCAACACACAGAACAGAGTGTTAATGAGCTGAGTAAGGGAGAGAAGGCGAATGTCAAAACACCAGAGCACTAGCACTAATAAGGAGGATGTTGAGACAGCTGTCAAGGGGGGATTGCCATTGACGTATT
Source organism: Taenia crassiceps (assembly GCA_023375655.1). NCBI lineage: Eukaryota > Metazoa > Platyhelminthes > Cestoda > Cyclophyllidea > Taeniidae > Taenia > Taenia crassiceps. Next base: position 4,523,278 of record JAKROA010000005.1, on the reverse strand, counting down.
CATATGTTCATCTATGAAGTGGTACATTTTGGCTGGTGTTGAGAAGGTCCAATGGTCGATGGAAAGAGGAGTGTCACTCAGCGTCTTGTTTTCGGTAGCTATTTTGGCAAACAAAGCTTACGTTGCCTCCTCCTCCTCCTCCTCCTCCTCCTCCTCCTCCTCCTCCTCCCCACCACCACCTTCTTCTTCTTCTTCTTCTTTTTCTCCTCGTCCTCTCCCCATGCTCCTGCTTATCCACGTCTCGTCTCGTCTCGCCTCGTGTCGTATCGTATCGTCTCTTCCATTTTTCTTCTCTTCCATTTCAGCTGTGTTCTGCACACTTGTCTGTTCAAGAATGACCTTACAAAGATGCGCAATGGTAAGCCGTGGGGGTGGGTTGAGATGATGCTATGATGGCATTGAAGAAACCTGACGTATGCATCATTCGTGATGGCATCATTCTTGATAGCGTTGATTGCTGATTGCTGCGGTTGTGGCGATGACTGGTGGTGACAAACTGATGGGTCTAGACTGGGTCCACGTGGATGCTTAATTAGCACAGCTCTGTACGGCACAACAGCACAACAGCACAGCAGCACAGCAGCACAGCAGCACATCAGTGTAGTACAGCGGAGCGTGAGGGAGGCAATGCGCTGGCTTCATGATCCTCGACTGTGCAGAGTCAGGGATGCATGCAGTAGAGGATTGGGGAGGAGGAGGAGGAGGAGGAGGAGGAGGAGGAGGAGGAGGAGGAGGAGGAGGAGGAGGAGAAGAGGCAGGAGCATAAAACACAAAAATGTAGAGGTGAGCAGAAATGAGATCGAGTAGTGCTGTAACAATGTGTGTGAAAAGCGCTTTGTGTTTGTGGGAGAAGAGAAGTGGATGGAGTCGGATGTTTCCGTGTGCACAAGTCGAAAACTGAAGGTGAAGCTGGATGTTGGGTGATGGTGAAGAATGTGGTGTGTGGCAAGTGGTTCTGCTGTGCCCTGAAGATCAATGCCACAGTTTGTGATGGTGAAGTGGGTGCTTGGGAAGAGGAAGGGGAAGGGGAATGGGGAGGGGCAGGGGGAGGGGAAGGGGAGGTGGAGGGGAGTGTGAGGGGAGAGAGATGAGAAGAAAGAAGAAATGACACTTGGATGGGACAAAACGAAGTTGGAAGGAGGGAGAAAGTGGACTGGCGGAGTGAAAGGCGTCATTGGCAGAAGTTGGGAGACGAGGAGGAACCGTGCGATGCTCGGCTGACCGACGACCAGTTGATGGAGCACTGACCATTCAACCTGTCAGTGGATGGCTGACTGGCCGATGAGCGGTGGAGGAGGGAGTTTGGTAGGATGAGGAAGGATGGAGATGTGTGGTGGCGGTCGCTTAAATGATGTACGAAGTTCCCCGCACATAAAATTTCTCCGCCTTGTGCATCTCGCATTATCCTGCGTTGTCTTTTGCAAACACCTTTCTGTGGATAATGATTACTCGCCTTTGCGGCTCAGTGACGGAGCGAGGTATAATACGTGACTGCGTCTTTAGCTTGTATCAGCACTTACGAACGCTGACGCTCACGAAGGTGACTGATACCCGCTTTGATTGCTGGGGAGCATGGCATGCAGTGCTATGTGGCGTGGGGCGGGTGCAGTCATCGGTGGAGATGAATGAGTGTAGCTGAAGAGGTGGATGGAGGGACAAGGGCAGAAGTAGTTCTTATGAAGCTCTGTGTGTAAGCAACGCATGTAGAAGGAGTACATGTGACGTTGGTGGTGACGACCTAATGGAACACATGCGACAGGTCTGTTGATAATCTTTTTATATAGCTTTATTTCTGCCATCTTCTAACTTAATATCAACGAATGGTGGGGCTGAAAGCGTGTTTGCATTGTGAGCAAGAGGAGTTGCAATGGAGAAGGTGAGGTAGTCAAGCCTAGTCTAGATTATGGAAATCAAGTCAAATGGGGTGAATTGAAGGGTGTGAGGGTGCCGAGCACTTGATGGCTCGGCCTCAGACTGGTGCGGAGCGGGTTACTAGGCCCAGGATTTAATTAATACACAGCATCAAATTTCTTGGGTCGATTTGCATGAAGGACTCTGTAGAAGCAAGGAGATGCGCTGTTGCCAAGTTACATTGGTCATCAACTGTGAGGCTGGCCAGCAGCAGTCTAGACAGTGCGCACTTAAAAGCACTTCAGCAGTATTTGGATGATGAAGTTAATTCTTAGAGTGATGGAGAACTGCAACAGGAAGACAAAGGAGAAAGGGAGAGAGACCATGAGCCTCTTTAACCCTTCACCTAAGTTTGTCGTTTCTAATCCAATCACTCTCTTTGGAAGACTATATCTTGGTCTTCTAAGTATAGTAAGCAGAAGGATGACAAACGCCACGCTTGACGTTAAAGTGAGGGAAAAAAGGTTTTAGTGGTGGAGTTTATGTTTGAGTATGTTGCAAAGTAAAATTGACAAGATCTTTGAGACTGTCAAGGCCTCAAGCCGAGTGATTGCGCCGTAGTTGTAAATGGGTGACTGACTTTGTTAACCTCAAATTATAGCGATTCTAGCGGACGAACTGTGCCGCTGAGACATGCACAAACACTCAATCACTCAAAAGCGCCTGACACTTCACTGCCAGTTAGTGCTGGTGGTGGACTGTTCATGCACAGTCAGCGTTACTGTGATGGCAGCAATCGGACCCCAGTGGTCAGAGGTGGCGGCTGTCACTCTACCTACCATTTTTTGAGGCTGCCATGTCGAGTGTAGCCAAGATCTCGGGGCCACAAGCTTCATCCTCGGCACGACCAACCAGGTGAACACCAGGGCTGGGAACAACAGCCTAATCCACTTCTCCAAGGTGCCACCTTTATCACTCTCTCAAATTAAGCATTTAGGAACTCTTAAACATTCACCACCCATCACTGCTGTACTTTGTTGTTGATGTCCTTAGAGGAAAAAAATGGCTCCACTTGTAATGTACAAATGTAAACAAGCGCCTCAAGATTAAGGGTGGGAATACATTACCCACTTGTGCGAACCAAACCCAATCTAGTGGAGATTGTGTGTGCATAGCTGTATTTCGCCTTTTTGGTTAAAAGTTAAATTGTTTTTCTTTGTAATCTTAAATCAAACCCGACGCCTCTGCCTGCTGCTGCAGCTAAGCAGACGGCTAATCTCCTTCCTTCTTCACCATCTTAAAGGATGCAGTATGTTTGTGCGTAATTATCCATCCAAACTCTTTTTTGCAAATTTAGACGGTGTAATTACGGTGTTTCTAGCTGTTGCCACGCCAACTGATGGTATGGGGTGCCTCCAGTGGTGAAAGAGCAGTCCAACCACAAAAGATTAAAGAACGGGTATGCAGTGGCACACATCATGAGTAGTAAAAACTCAACAGTGAAACAAAGGAATTGCATCAGAGCCGAAAAAAGTTAGTCTGTCTGAATGTGCTATTAAGGCGGCAGGCAGACCGATTTACCAACTGAGCGACTGAGAAGGCAACAACGATCGCCTACATCCAGCTTTGATGGAATGTAAGACGTGGTGCTCTCCTCCAGCTGACCTGCCCAACCAACGTTCCGGAACCAGGGCTAGGCGATAGCTTCAAGGACCTCTTAGGCGTTGAGTACAGCTACTTTTACAGTCTTTGACCGGTAGAAGGAATGGCGATGGCAGTAGGCGAGGAAATATCGCTAGGCATTACCATGAACCAGAAAGTTAGGATTGTTCTGGGGTTAGCTTAGACTCTAATCATTGGGTCGATTGGATTGATTTCCTGATCCTGGTACGGCTGTGCTGTGCAGGAGTAACCTTACACTGTCTACAGTTCAAAAGTTTAGGGGACGTTGTCATCTGACAATGTGGTTCGATGTTTCTGGCAAGAGGGCGATCATAGCTACCCCCAAAGGATGGAGTTTTAGCAGGCCAAGAAGGGATTAGGCACATAAACGCCTAGCAATACGACCAATCCCGCAAGATTTGCATGAGAAGTTAGATTACGGAGAGAAAAAGAAAGTGTTAGACGTCTTGATCAAAATTTGTTGGTGTCAATCAGATGGCCAAGATCAAACAAAATTGCTGCAGGACAAGCAGTCTCTGTAGCTTATTCAATAGACCTCATCTTGAGGTGATTGCAACACATAAGCTATGGTCTCAAATACCGATGGAAAAGGAGTGGACACTGACATTGGAATTTCTAGTCGATGACGGAGGAAGGAAGCCGGTGTGCTCTTGTAATGGTAGTTCATTATCGTAGCTATTAGTTGTCAAAACCCCGATGCGATTTCTCATGTCTTCTTCATTCGGTGAATGTCAACAGAGGACTTCTAAAATTGTGCTGACCTTGGATCTACTTATTTTAAAATCGCAGTAAACGTTTGAGGACTTGGAGATACGTACGATGTTTAACCCTTCGAAAAGTACGAAGAACGAAATGGTTTCAATTAGATTGCTAAATGTTTAAAATAAGGCTATCCAATCGAAGGACTGGACACTTGCCTAGACAGATGACAGTTTAAGCATACAACTCTAGCCTATGCGTTTACAAGGACTTCACTGGTCAAGGTGACATTTGTCTTGCAAGCATGAATTTGTGCATTCACGAGGCTTCACAAAGGTGGGATTCCTAACTCGACCAACACACTAGGAAAGAATACATATCCAGCAAGCAAAGAATTGCTGAGGACGCTAGAATAGCCTAAAGATTATGCCCATACGGTTAAGGAAATATGTACACCCAAATCATCCAGACGGAAACCAAAAGTATTACAGCCAAAAACATTCAACCACAAAACGGGAAGTGAATATGACGCCTACTTGATTACGTGGGCATTTAAGTTAATACATACTATTGGGACACTTATAAAATCAGCACCGGAATATTGTACTATGCAAAAAAGGAATTCCTAACTCCTCAAACTCTCGACTCTCGATATAATTCTATTCATTAAATGCCTTTTAATTAGAGCACGCTGAGATAATAAGTGTTTAAAATAAAATAATATGCACAAAATATTTTATGTTTTTACTAAAATTCATGCTTTGTAAAGATTTTTCTCCATTTAAATCTATATAAAGCCATCTGATGATGCTCATGTCATTTGACCTTAAATTAATTCAATCTTAGGTTTCTGCGTTCATGATTGTCGTTGTGCTCTCTGCTATGTCTCACCCTGAGTTTTTCTAAAAGAATATTTTCCCAACCTAAGTCACTCAAAATTATTTCCCTACCGCCTTAGTTTATTCTAAAATGGGTGCAAAACAGGCAAAGCTTAAGGCAGAAACAGTCGACGAGCTAACTCGATCAACACCGTTCAATGAACAGGAGATTCAATTGTGGTATCGAGGGTTTTTAAAGGTAACGCTTGATTTTTTGCTCAGTGTCTATTTAGTCGTGAACTTTGGGTAACACTCTTTTTGATGCGTAGGGTAATATTAAGTCGCCACCCTAAGGTATTATTAATAATCCATTTAACATCTAATCGGTCGGCTTATTTTTTTGGTCCTAATATGATTTAGTGGAATCGTACATTTTCTGTGCTAATCCAGCGCTTTAAATTCGTTTCGGCGATGTAACTTCATGAATATCTAACCTATTAGTGCTTGTCGCTCTAATCTTATTTACAAAAAGGGGAGGAATTTTTGAAGACTTTTGCGTTTTTAGGATTGTCCCAGTGGACAGCTAACAGTAGAAGATTTTCAGCGCCTATATTGCGCGCTCTTCAGTTCTTCAACCTTCAGTGGGGACCGTCACGGTGATCCAAGGCCGTTTGCGCGTCTCGTATTTCGTGCCTTCGATCAGAATGGGGACGGTGTGGTCGAGTTTCGGGACATAATCACTACTCTGAGTGTCACGAGATACCCCAGTGATGAGGAGCAGCGGCTACAATGGGCTTTTCAGATTTATGATCTCGATGGAGATGGCTACATCAGTCGTGGAGAGATGTTGCATGTTGTCAAGGTGAGGCATACTGCTTATTAGCACTTTTTCGATATTACTCTAGCCCTAAGATGAAGTGTCGCCTTAGTGAAGCGTTTAACTGGTTCACGTACCCACAAAACTAGCATCAGAATGAAAATCATTATGTAAAGCCAAATCTTCACATGATCTCTTATGGATCTGTTTGTTTGGTTTTTGTGTTCGGCTGGCTCCCTACTGTGAAGGTGTTTCACGTAATGTGGTAATTTCATTCGCCTCTCGGCACCTTACCATGGTGAATCATACCATGTCTGCCTAATCACCACAGTCCATACCCATTCACCCATAATGCAAGCACGTGCTGACTAAATGAAGGTAATTTGCTAACTGCTTCTAAACCGTTTTCCTGAGGTAGTGAATGACTAAAGTATAAGTCCCCTTGTTGGGAACCCACATTTTTAATCTCATTTAGTATTTTCAAAGATTGCTAATATTTATTAAGTGTGTTTACCTATTTCCCGAGGAGTAATTTTTTTTATCAGCATGGTGGTTTCCATGCTCTATTATCATCAATGAGGTTTTTAAGCGCACTAACACTGATGCATCGGAAATTAAATGAAGTCCCTTGGAGTGCCTCTTTTCTTACATTGCCTTTACTTTCGCTCTTTTCACTTGGCAAAAGGGTCACATCTAGTTACGCCGACAAAAGTTAACACATTATTCTTTGGGTCAGCCAATCGTAGTACCAATGGTAGTACTTTTTTGTTTTGTTTATTTTTAAGCTTAATTCGATGCTACTACAGCCAAACCATCCTATTTTTATAAGCAATTAAAGACCAGTCGCTTCTTCATAATGAATGTACCAGCCTAACTGCACACTTGTTTATGCCAGCAATAGAGGGGAGGGGGAGGGTTTTTCGAAGATCTCATCTAACACTGATGATATCGTTTAAACAACGGTCTATTGACTACACCACTGTTACCATCGTCTCTATTGGTCGGCGTTAACTGTTCTGTTTGTCGTTTAAGCGCATTATTATAACTTAGCAGTTCTTAAAAGATCGGGTTGCCATTGGCAATGTTGGTTTAAGTAATGGTGGATTATAAGGTGCAAGCAGGTTATTTGGGTCAACAAATTAGCCAACTCATTTGGAATGGGTGGTCGTTGTCTTTTACGAACAGTGTACAGACGTAGGCACTTTATTACGATAAAATTTCCTGAAAAACATTGTGTAATCTATAGCATCAGCCCGTTTACCATCAATGGCCTTATTGTTTTCCTCATGGTTTTTCTACTGGTAGAAATGTCTGCACTTAATTCCAGGTCACCATTGCTGGCACATGAGCCGAGTACCTCACCAACCTTTGCCCGACTCGAATGAGGATGTTGCTGTCTCTAGGCCTAATTTTTAATGCGGTGGCATTGTCATCCCCTCCAAAAGAGACGTTTAAACACAGCCACTCACTACCCCCCCAGCGTTTCCTCATCCACGGCTTTTCACGTATCCTTTTAAAAGCCGGAAAGACCCTTTGGCATCGCCAGGGATGTGAATTGAAGAAGAACCATATTCACTTTATATTTGGATCGAAAAGGGAATGCGAGTGGTTGCCTTATAGAGGCAGTAAAATACTGGCCTGTCTATCAAACTGGAAGACGACTGTATTCCCAACATAGAATAATGCCGAAATAGGTTGGACTCGAAAAGGGTGCCCTTTAGAAGCACGATCAAGATTTTAAGTCGTCTTTTTCTTGTCTTTCAGTAGAGGTTGCTGTAGTAGTAGTGGCTGTTGTTGTTGTCACGTAGTAAAGGCGTTGCATCATATCGCGGTTGGAGTGGTGCAGAATCCTGTGTCAATGTGTGAGCGCTTTCTCTGTGTTCACTTATGATCCGTTATAGTCTGTCATCGTCATGCAATAAAGCTTGATTCAAGGTTGCCCGTGCTTAGTTGACTGGAATTGCTACATTAGAGGTGCCTTGGTACATTGGTTGACTCATTTTTTGACTGCGGGAAGAGAAGTTCAAAGGCACTGGATATGCAGACACCTATAGCAACACTGGACTTTTCCAAGGAGTCGGTGGATGCTTTTCCAACTACTCTCTCCTGTTTTACGGTCTCTACTAATAATGCTTGATTTTAGTGGTTAAATAGACAAGATGTGTAATCTTTTTAGACTTGTCACTACCTGTCTATTGATGAGTTTGTCTTTTCATTTCACCTCTTTGAAGTATTGCTGAAGTGTAATCAGGGAATGTTAGTACTTTCAGAAAAGCAGTTTCATTATAGCGCGGAAAGGCAGGCGGTTAAGAGGGATCATGCGCTAGTTCTGTGATTCAACCATTTAATTTTGTGAATTTTCGATCTAGAAGGGGAAAGTAATTTCAGACAGCCTCATGACAATTTGGCATTTTTCCTCAAACGAGACGCAAGCCTGTTCCGGGTTCGCGCTTTAAACACCTTCGCTTTTATCTCCTAATCATCATTTCCATTTTGCGTGTGGTCCTTGAATCACTGAATACCAAGAAGGAGTAATGGTTGCCACTCGCAGGAGGAGGAGGAAGAAGCAGCATCCCCCTTTTCCCCATTCCCATCCCGACTAAAGTGTGGCATGCGACATGGCGACTTGCATTGCAACTTTCCTCACTAGACGCACTTCTTTGCACCGAACCACTGATTTTGTCTGTTCCTCTGCACCTGTGCGCCTTCAAGGTATTGCGAGGCAAGAGAGCTCAGACGTCTGTTGACTTGCCTTCAGGGAGTAAAAAATTTGCAGTAAACAATTTCACTATGCAAAGTGTGCGGATAGTTTTTTTGCAGAAATAAAGAAAAACGCGCGTTGGGGAGTAACTACTGATATCTTGATTGGTTTGCTTTGACAACGTGAAGGAAAAAGCAAATTGACAAGTTTTAAAGCCTGTTATCTGTCGATGGTGCGCAATGGAATTGTACAACCTTTCCTCTTCACTTGGTTTGGGTGCAAACAGTTTATTCCATCCCTCCCATTAAGCCCTGCTGTCAACCGAGCTCCTGGACAGGTTGGTCCGGAATTCCCAGTTCGAACTGAGGGAGGGATTTCTGGGTAGGACGCTTCACTTCCGCATTAGTGCGCACCACACACCGCGCTTCCTATAAACTCGCCTTCCCCCGGATGTGACAGGTCTTGGGAAGTCTACGCATTGAGTAGAACTGCTTCATAAATGCTGTTTTAGACGGTTTGAAAGTTAATCTGGAGTATCGGAATGCCGCGCCTAAAGTAGTTTTGAGTTGCATGGGCACCTTCCTTATGGCGGACTATGACCAATAAGCGCGAATGTGTAACTCTTATGGCAAATCTCAACTCGGTAACGTAGTCCGCGTGGCTGTTTCAACCTCAATGAACTACTTGCCAAATGGATGGGCAGTTAAGTCTGTTGATAGTTGGTTCGCTGAATGAATGCATGAATAGATGGATGGAAAGGAGGAATTGCTGAATGGAATCGGTGTTGGTGCTTAAATGAATGAGCGGAACCAAGGCGTATCGATAGTTGACCGACTGAGGGATGAATGGATGCGTCCATGTCTTCCCGTCTCAACAGCTTGCCTTTGACCATCCAAAAGTGCGACGCATTCAAGTTCATTCCTACCACCTGGGTTTATTATGTAAGATGTTCAAAGAATCACCAGGATGGAATTGCTGGGTTGTGTCGTGGCTTTGCTCCAACCATTGTTATTGCTCTTTTAACCACTTTAAATGTATATCCTTTTTTTCTGTACCCAAAGAGGTGGAGGTTCCATCGCAAATTCCGGACGAAAATGCACTAACGAAACTTTTTTTAGTGGGGTGGTTAATTGACAAACAATCAACCGAATTTCGCCACTTCTCCCAGTGTAAGTTCAATTGCTTTTTTCGATAAATGGAATGTAGAGATCGTTGCTTTGAGTAACCAATGCCTAGTGGGTAGGGCGTTGTGCATACCAGTGGATTTGATGTCGCCCAATGATTGATGAGCCACCGCCTTTTTCGTCCCAGATCCTGATGTGCCCGACCTGCCCGTGACTTTTCCGCTTTTTCATTTGGAAGGAAGTAGAATGCTGGCGCTCCAGGAACTCATCAAATTTCTGGACCTTCCCTTTTTCCCAGACATTGCAATATCTGTTGCTCCAAGAGGCTGAGACCTACTCACAATCATTTAAGTAGACTACGAGGGAGGGTGTGTAATCGACATCGCCCTTGAGCGGCCTACAAAGTAATCAGTGAAGTGAATCAAGACTCAGGTGCATACTACGACAGGGCTGTTAATATCAGCTCGGAACTATGATTTCCGCAGGACCGGTCTAGGTGCCGTTAGCTCGGTGGTGGTGGGAGCCTCAACCTTCTCTTGCTATAAATGGGTTGAACACTAAAGATAGTGGCAACATCGGCCACGGTGAAAGCTCCTTTCGCAGCAAATCACCATAGTAGTTACCTTTGCGAACTTCAAGCACGTGGTATGTCTGGTCCAAGACAAGGGGTAAACTTGTGATGGAAAGTGTGCATAAACGTAGGAGTATATTTGCTTGTTCAATTTCCGAAGTCGCGGTTTGCTTTGAGACTCCTTGCGAAAGCATAATCGGCGGTGAGTATACGTAATCCGTTAAGATGAAAACTCAATTAAACCCTGGATGCACTCTACTAACACCTGTTTAAGTAGCGCTGGGGCGACCCATTTTAGGCCATCTACAAGATGATCGGACCTGCAGCTGTGGCACGTGAAATGCCAGCAGAAGAGGCAACTCCAGAGCAGCGGACACGTCGGCTGTTTGCAGTGATGGATAGGGATGGCGACGAACGAATCTCCTTTGCTGATTTTGTCGAAGGTGTACACGCTGATGCCGAGGTACTAGCACTGCTGCAAGCACCATCTGTATCCGTTGTGGCGCCCTCCCCCTCCTCAACGCCTCCTGAACTTCAGTCTGCGGCACCGCCGACAGAAATCAATCAAAGTGGTCAAGGGTGATTGGCGGAGGGTGGCATCGTGTTATCTCATGTGGTTTCAAGTGAGGTTGTTGCAAGAAGCTGTCCCTTGTCTTGGAATAGTTGTTTTTATTGAGGCGGATTAGTTTGTCTCTAGTAATAACGTAGCTACCTGATTAAAAAGACACCGGTACGGAACCCAATTTATCACTATGACACTGATTTCAGAGATTCGTGCTACTTGTAGTCGACTGCCGTGTAACTGAAAAGCCAAATTGGTTAAGTATACAAGTGAACCAAGTATCCTTCTTTTTACAAACTGATATCTTTCTTATCAATCGCGTTGCTTTGGTCAACCTCTTAGAAGCGCTGCGTGTACTTTGCCGATGAGATTGTTTTAGTAGTATCGTACCTTAGATTGGGGGTCAAATGCTAAATAAACGTTGTGTTATAGAGATTTTACCCTAATTGAACACCTCTTACTAACCCTCTAATTGGTCACTCCCTATTAGCCAATCCTTCTTCCCTTCTCCTACAGATATGCATTCCGTTAGCCTAACGCGAAAAAGAGTTGATGAAGTGTTCGCTTCGACTCGTACAATCCTCCTTCGTTTCTCCTCCTCGTCTTTTATTTAACTCAGCTGTTGTTGTTGCTGTTGTCCTCCCCGCCTTACCTCCACTCCCATCTGTTGTGTTCACTCCACTTTTGTAAAGCCTTATATGTACGTATCACGATGTATGCTGTGTGTATGCGTAGAACCACCTGTAAATGCATGATGGGTGTTATGTGATTCCCTTTTTGCGCGCTCCTCGGGTCAGTCTTGGTGACGTCACAGAAGAGGTGGAAGGATAGAATTACAGGAGCGGGGCGCGTCAGCAACCCCTCTCCCAGTTGATCCTCCTATCTATTCAGGCGCGAACTAATCTGTCATTACGACTAGAGTGACATGATTTGCGCTCAAATGCTGAACATGCAAATATTCCTTTAGAGCTACACTTTGATCGTCACTGCCATTGGAAAGGCCTATTCTGCGTTGTTCATACCTCCAGGGGCTGGTTTCATGCGGTGTCCGACTGGAACTTTGATAAGTAAATGCGCAAATGTTTACTCTGAAAATGCCAAAAAAGTTGTGTTATCCTTCCGAAATTCGGGTAGCGTGACTTATCTGCATCAGCACCGATTTCAGGAAAAGATCCCTATCACTTCTAAATGTACAGAAAACTAAGCAAAAACTTGAATACTTAGGTCACGAATAGCGAAAATCCCAAGTGCCACCTAGTGCTTCGACCGCAGTGAGCTCTCCACTGCATCAAGGAAGGATCTACTTGGGCACCCGCAACAAAGGATAGCACTTCTCCGGAACAAGTGTTCCCTGAGTTACCACAAAAATTGATAAAGTACGGCAGTATGGAAGGGCTGTTGCTGCCATAAGGAGAGGGTGTGGTGCCGAAAGAAGCGCAAACCTGCTGTCAAGCACGAACTAGTATCAGCCCACCGCACGGACAACCAATCAGCCTCGAGCACAGGCAAGTCATTGGTCAAAAGACCAGCCAACCGCTCACGAGCAGACCCGGCTTAGGACTCTGCTCGTTCATAAGACAGTTAGCAACCTACTTAATCCTAAAGGTGCCAAAAGTCTTCTACATTTATCAAAGGGATGAGAAATTTAATTTAACAGACCGACTTCTACAGTCATGTGAAGGTACCCATCCTTTCCACTACTTAAGCAGCTCAATGATTGAGTTTGCCCTAAGCTGCCAAGCCCAGAAAACCTCCATTATGGACAAGCAGTTCATCATTCCTTAGCGAGTAGTAACAGAAGCCAGGCAGCGACACCAAATATGAGGCATATAAAAACGGAGGGGGAAAGAAGAGATGGGGGACAGGTCCGTCATCTCAGGCTGAATCCATCGGACGCGAGACCCCAGCAATAGCATTCTTTCGCTTCAACGACTCCAACGCTCTGCGTCGCAGACGATCCTCTTCACTTCGACTACTGCTTCCACGACGCCTGCCCATCTCATCCTCATCCTCCCCCTTGTCCCCTCCTTCAATGGCATCAGCATCTCCATCACGTCTTCTACGTTTACTACTGCCGCCATGACTTTCAGTAACATCCGCGCCGTTCTTGAATAAACGAAAGGAAGCGAATAATTAGGTCAGTATGAAGTCTACTCTCACTCCTGTGGTCCTAAGTAGGTTCTTTGAAAAACAAGAACACAAATCCTATTTAACCATTTCGCCTCAACATGAACTCACGTTTCGTTTGCGTCCACGCTCTTTATCTCCTTCAATAACATCACCGTCCTGACGGGGGCGTTTTGGAAGGCCTTCTCTCAACACCTCCCGTTTCTCCCCAGAACTAGAACTCGTCGATGACGAGGACGAGCTTGAAGATGAATCAGAGTAGGAGTCCTCACTAGAAGACGAGGAAGTAGAGGATGAGACTTCATTGACATCATCTCCCCTCCTCCTCTCTTTCCATTCTACGCCAGGACTTTCAAGTTCGCCAGCTGGTGGTGGAAGTTTCGGACCTTCAGGGGAGAGTGACTGTGGAATATCTCTCTTGTTTTTCTTCACATTCTCCTTCAGTATTTGCATTTCTCGCCCTTTCTTCATCGACTTCTCCCTGGCTTTGTGTTTACACACCTTCCGCCTCTTCACCGATTTGCTCTTCTGAAGTGTACAAAAGGGAGCCGTGATTCATGATTGGCTAGTTAGGAAGTGCAAGAGCCAATCAAAACCGCGTGCTCTGCCTAACATGAATAGACGCAAACAACTGTCCCAAGCATCTGAAAACATAGGCCGTAAAAAAAACAGAACAAGAAATAGTGTGTAATTAATCTTAGAGGCACAAGTTATGAATGCATCGCAGCTAAAGATGAAGCCAACCAGAGGAGGCATGGAGACCCAGTCGAAATCACGAGACCCTGAAAACAGTCTATTGAAAATCAAGCTAATTATGGCAAGTATTGCCATCTCCCTACATCTTTAATAGCAAAACACGCTACCCCTACAGAGAGCATCACATTCAAGTAATTTATGGAAAGCAGACATATAACGGAGAGAGAATGAAAAGTACCTTTTCGTGAGCTTTGGAATTCTTTCCTTTCTTCCCTTTTCCGCGAGCGGCGGAATCATCAGACGACGATGAGGAACTGCTACTACTGTCACTTTCGCTGCTGCTGCTGTCCGTGTCAGAAGAACTTGAATCTGACGACTCTTCGTCTGAGCTGGACCCCGAGGAAGACGACGAGGACGTTGATGACGATGATGAAGACGACGACGAAGACTCTGGCGGCTTCTTAGCCTTCCTTTGCACTTTCTTAGCCTTCTCCTCCTCTTCGTCCATCCGCTGTTTTGACAGACTTTTTGGAAGCTCTGGACCCTCTGGAGAGGCTAGAGGAGCATCTAGAAGGTGAATATACAGGCACGCGTTTAAGTGCGAAATTAGTGACACTAGAGAGAAACACAAATAAAAGTAAAAATTACCTTCTCGTTCCCTCCTGTCTTTTCTTCCACCTCTTTCGCCTGGCGGAAGAGTTGGTCCCTCGGGACTGCGACGTCTAGATGAAGAAGCGGGAAGCATTCGTCTTTGTTGACGTTGCTCTGTTTCCTCTCTCTCCTCGACCGACCTTTCGCCCCGGCGTTGTCGTACTTTTGCACGATCTTCCAACTCCTCATGATTATCGTATCGACGACGCTCCTCCACGTATGTCTCGTTTTCCATGGTCAGACGACCACTCCGACGCCTTAAGAAAAAGAGGAGTTTAACAACTTCCTTGCAGGAGGGCCAGGAGGGAATGAGAAAGATTCAAATGAATCGAATAAAGGCACCCACCTATCGTAGGAATCATCCCGCCGCCAAGAGGACCTCTCCTTGTAGGCCCGTCTGTAAAATAAGTCGAAGAGAATTATGACAGCTGAGGAGTATTCGTACGCGACTCTTCAATTACCAAGAAATAACTACGAAGTTCGAATCAAATCAGAGCCCTAGGTGCTTACAGCAGTCCGAGTGGATAGTCACTGCGGTGCCCGTGCATACCTTCATGGAATGAGCTTCTTTCTAGCAAGACCCTACTCATGGAGAAGACTTCAGGCACGAACACCACTACAACTAGGGTGGCGACGCCCAGCGATTAAGCCATGCTTTGGTGACGTGCACGAGTTAGGGTCTGCTGCAAACCCTGTAGCCTCGGATTGATTTAAATACGGATTATTTAATCTTTCCCAACCCCTGCAGATTACAATTTCAGGGCCTCATGACAACTTCGAGGATCAATAAAGCACTTACAGTACAGGAAAAAAAACAACACTCACTTATCCGTGTCCAAATCACGAGACCTTCTGTGTAAAAAGGGCAAGGAAACTTATGAGTGAGCTCAACAGTGAGCTTTAAAAGGCGATAAGAGAAGAAAGGTCTCACCTCTCTTCACGATAGACTTCCTCTGTGCGTCGAGACCTGTCCTCACGAGGAGGCGACCTTGTGGCACCTCGGCGAGGTGACCTCCCACTACGATGAGACCTGTGGAAGGGAAAGATTATACCAGATTGGTGAAACAATCAAACGAAAAGCTAGCCCCCCATATAACTACCAAGACAGTGAGCGAAAAGAAAACAACAGTTTATTTTGAGGAGACTAAATGAGTAAAAATAGAAGAGACCAGCTAAAAGCGGGAAAAAGTAAAAATAAGAAGCCAAAAGCGGGAAGTAAATGCTCATCTCCTTGGGCCAAAAAATACTAAAGAAATCAATCAGAATTGAGTCACTATTTGTCATCTTGAAAAAATCAAAGACATCCAGTTTTACGTTAGATGGCCTACCTTTCTACACTATCCTCAGTCCCCTGAACATCAGTCTTTCCACCGTTGACTTTAGTTTCGGTCAAGGGTGAAGACTGTTGGCGCTGTGTTGGCGGAGGCGGTGATGGTGTACCTGCACGCGGCACGCAGATTGGACCATCAGTGTTGTGAACGGCCCTGTCCCTCTCTTCTTCCCTCGGCCTTCTGCCTTCTCGTGAACTTAAGCTAAAGATAATGAAAGGCCCCTTTTCCACATTACATGGCTACCGAATTGAAATAACTAATGATTTTTGTGAGTACAAACCGAGGTCGACGGCGCTCATGGAAGGAGCGGATGTCTGACTCCATTTCCATCTCCTCATAGCGGCGATCTCGCGGACTGTGATGTCCACGACGATGACGGCGGCGATGGTAGTCACGTCGATGACTGGAGGGCGATCTAGAGTGGCTCCGACGGTGTCGCCGTCTCTGTAACAGAGAGTAACGAAAAGTTGGGGAATAAATTAGTGGGGGTTCGAGAAATTCCAAAGTCTAAGAAAGCAAGAAACGGATACAAACCCTCCGATCCCAATCACTCTGTTCTGCGGCTTCGGCTTCTGCCTCTTCTTCCTCCCTGCGTCGACGTCTGCTGCGACTTCGCTCGCGTTCGGAATCAGGCGAAGATGCTAATCAGGTGAGAAAAAAAATCATAACTACCGGAGGCAAAAATTTCGACTAAATCAGTTTTTTAGTCACAGAGGTTTCAATGAACATCGCGATGCCATGGAACCTCACGCTAATAATAATGTGTATTCCTCCACATGATTTACTGGAGTTCAAAATCCACTCATGAAAGGCAATTCAGATTCAACTAACCAACTAGCACGTCCAAATATCCCGGATGAAAGCCATTCTGGTTCATGAAGGCGCACAGCGGAAGAGCCTTTAAGGCCACCCTAACTTGGACAACTTCCTATTCGCTAAGATCACAACCAATGGCAAAATCGCAAATATGGTTTAGTTTGGAAGCCTACTTCGAGGAGTCGTTTACGGTTCTGTAGTAAAACACCACTTTTCAAGCAAAAACATTACAGGGAAGAGATTGAGAAGCAATGGAATGGATGCAGGGTAAGAGGGAAGAGTGCACACAAAAAGGGATTTCGCAAAGATAAAAGAGGCAGGGTAATCATGCGTGCTCAGAAAACTACACTTAACCATCAAGACTCCTCTCCATAGCTATGAAAATGAGGATTCAAGACCAAGCTCGACTTTCGATTTTAAAACGACGGAAGTGGATGCTATTGCGATAACAGTCGTCTATTGCATATGTTGTGGTGCTGTTCGCTTCTCATCTTTCCTAAACTTGAGGTTGATTTCAACGTCAATGATGATAAAAAGAATGAAAAAATGACTTGCAGTAGCGTCGACGGTTCCTGCTACGGCAGTCAACTTCCTTCTTCTCGTTGCGTGGCGAGGACGTTGGAGAACGATGACGTTGAGAAGCAGCGATGGGAGAAGTGAGATGATTGGGAGAAGGTCCATCGCCATGTTCCCTCGGTCGATTTATCGTTCCTCCTCCACTGCCGCTTCCTCCTTCGAGTTGTCGCGAGGTCTGCTCTGCTCGGAATCTCTCTTCTTGGGCCTGTAAAAGATAAAAATAACCTTGCAAATTTAATGATGCGAAATTACTACGCCTCCAACCTATTCATGCTTTAATCACTCTACCTATTCCAATCAGTCAAGTGAAGAAAACATTCACCAATATAAGGCAAGTTCTTTAATTTATTTGACTGGCAGGGAATGCGACCTTGAAAATGCAAAAAAAACGACTGACTGAGGGGGTCGAGAAAGCAAACGACATCACATCTATCGATGTGCTCCACTTCACCTCCAAGGAAACACATTAAGCTACCAACTGAGTGGAAGAAGTTTGAAGGCCATATTCCTGGTAATTTTGTAGAATTTTAACCTGCCAGAAGAAGCCGATCAGATGGCGTTCACACCAAGAAATAAGAAATCAGTTTGACCGAATTACATAAGGGCAGATGGCATGGCTCCCGTAGCGGAGCTCATGCTGAATAATGCCGGAGTAACCGCGAATATACGTTAAATAGCGATGCTTTCTGAACATGGTCCAATTTCGTGGTAGTTTTACCAACCAGCCACGCTAACGAATTTAGCTTACCGGCAAGCAGAATTAGACAGATTTAGTCCCGATTAACACGACTAGTACTGGTCACACTTTCAACCGAGCGGTTTGACAATCCACTGACCACCACCAGTCGACATATCTCCGCGTTTTCAAGTTCAACCAATTCTTTCGCGACACAAGATTTAATGGGTGCCCTACTACACTTCCCAATAGTCGAAGGGATATACTCGCATACATGGAGATACCAAGATCATGATAAACAAATCCAGCCGACACTCATGCTGAAACGATCTGTATGGTGCAAATGATAGAGCTAGCCGCCATGACCTGATAAAGACAATGTGCGCACGTGACGTCAGTTGCAAACATTGCGAGTAGTAGCCTCACAGTTTGCTCATTGGCAAATCCATAGCTGGCTACTTGAATTTATTAATTTAACTTTGCACCGTTCAGGCAAGAGGTACCACGTACACTCTGCAAACCGATCGCAATTGAGGCCCGAAATTGCGAATCCAACTTTTGAAGATAAAACGCGTCTTCTTTAAAGAGAGAATGCACCTAACTCCGATCATTTTCGAGCTCATCCCAGTTTAATTCCCTGGAGGCCCATTTTGCATGGCTACTCCACACTTGGGGACATGGGTAAATTGGGGCAGTGACCCTATCCCACCATAGACAATAAGCCCCGCGCGATAAGTTTACCTACGGCACGCAACCGAGTTGAACCTTAAGAGGAGAAGTTCTGACAGTAGGATAACGATTAAATAAGACAAACAAATAAACGGTTCATTCCTGACGCCAACTTAAAGTGATCCAAGGAACTAGTAAGCGGGAAAAGCGGAAATTTTGACAAATCTCAACCAACGGAATCCCAGCTGATTCCAAGGATATCGAGATTCGGCCGCCGACATTTTTCGGAAAATGCTCAGCAGAAAACAATGCCGAGTGTTAAGGGGTCATTAATTAGAAAAGCCGTCCGAGGTGAATTTGCGATGAACACTCCCTTTGAAGCCGAGAGACCTCAAAAGACAATTTTTTACCAATATCAGTTGTGAAATGGAAAAAGTGAAAATACCACGCCTTCAGTGACCTCGCAACAACACCCAACCAGTAACTGAAAGTCTAGGATTTGTTTGAAATAATGTGAAGTAACCCGTGACAAGGCTCCAAAACTGGCCAACGCCCTAAGTGAAATTTCTACATGTCAATTTAGTTCACTTCCTCAAGAACACTAAAAATGAAGCCTGATCTTGGCTCAAGACAGGTCAATCTAACAATCCAGAAATTCCCTCTCAAAGAAAGAGGCGATGGGTTGCAAAATGAACGTCGAAAATGGCTCGGTATTTTCCGTGAATGAGACTTGAAAATACTGCTCTGGTCACAAAAGCGGCAAAAAAGAAACAGCTTGAGAAAATATCGATTTGGATGAAAATCTGACTCCGCCGGATAATTTTGTGATTTAAACATTTAAGCAATAGGATACACAGAATTCTTCCTCAAAATGCTACATGATAGGTCGGTTCCGCAGCACATCAGTAACTCCACTTGTCACCAGAGGTCCGAACCCCTCGGTGGGGGATTATACTAGTCTTATTCCACCACGTAAACGCAGATCTTTTAAAGTTACGTCGAGATTATCCCCTAAGCCACAAACTCCAAAACAACGAAATCGAGAAATGCTCAAGCATGAAAACTAACAATTTGCCAAATGTTTACTTCTCACCTTGTTGCCGAGAATTTCGGCCTTTCTGGCTTCCAAGAGGATGGCAGGGACGCCTCCAGTCGTGTTCATCGCGGAAAGAAGCAGGTCCCAGAGCTCTGTGACGAAGATCCGCGCGCTCTTGCTGCCCAGAAAGGCCGTGAGGTTGATTTGAATATCCTTGGGATCAGGAAACTAGAAAAAATGGAGGAGGAAGAAGAGCGATGAAGATAATAGAAAGGCGTTACAGAGATTAGATAGGGTCTCCCATTAAAGAAGGACAACGAGACTAATATTATTTGGAGACCACGGTAAAAATGGTACCGGTAGATGCAGTGGCAGAGTTCAAACTGCGAGCCATCGCTCCAACACACTTAAGTTGATAGTAGCCCCTGGCAACACCTAAAAGCCAATCAAAATGTATAAAAGAAAGGCGCTTATGCGTCAAGAGAAGTCAAAAACGTTATTGGGCAAACCAACCTGATACCCTCCAACCTCCTTACAAAGACAATCATGGCTTAAAAATGACATGTTAGATATCCATGGATTTGAAGTGATAATCGAAGTGAGGAAAAGGGGGTACAATTTTACCTGCTCAGAGAGCATATTTACGACGAAATCGCAGACAATATCGTCCTCGTAGGAGAGAAGCTCTGTGATGCGCTTAACGATCCAAGGTTTAATGGATTCGACGTTAACTCTTTGTGTGTCGACCTGAAGTTTGTTTTAGTAATGTGGGGAAAGACACTAACCTTCTCATTCAAGTTATCGCCAAATTTCATACTTTTCAGTAGCTTCTTCTTTTTATCAGTAAATCTAGAATCCTGGTCTGTATTTGTGCCCTAGTAAATAAGGAAGTAGAAAAGAGAGACTCAAGTCACTTTAAAAAAGCCCGCATCCGTCATCTTGGAGTTCGAAGTCAAGCAGGCTATCTAACCAACTGCACATCCAATCAGCATCAAGCTCGCAATAATTAATTTATCTGCATCAAAGTGAATAACAAGATAATATCAACAATTAACTTAAAGTAATTTGCCTTTAAATATTTCACCGTAATCAATACTACATTATTGTTTTGTATTCTTGTTTAAAATTTTTTAAATTCTTTCTGGTCATAAATAATGATTTAAGGGCAAATACTTTCACGGTTAAACGTTCTGCACACTATTTGAAGGGGTAATTAGTATTCATCACCTTTTTGTATTTAATAAATTTTGGTTCTTTATCGCTCTTACTTATCGTGTACCTTGAATTGCTTTGAAGTATTTGAAATTAGTCGTTTGCGGACATCATTGTGGTTTTGACATTCGGTGGTTTGACTACCAATTAAGGTCACTTAGGCAGCCCTTTTGCCCTGTCTAGATAGGGCTGGCCTTTGGGCCATGTCAGCCGCCTCTACCCCTCTGCTGGTGGAGCATGCGTATTCTGCCCTATTGCCATGATTTCTTTTGCCTTCAGAGAAGTCGGGGAAGCTACAGCGATAGCCCACCTTACTTAAAAAGGAGAACTCTTTCTTTATTTTATAAAATTTAGTTTTTCTTAGTCCTTAATAAATTCATAGGAATGGGGACTCTTGACATAATCAATTGGACGTGCGATCACGACGAACAAAATATTCGATAATCTGTAGTCTAGCATATGTCTTAACCTCTGATTTTGTTGTTTATTATTTACTTTGAATGTTTTTAGACAGGGCAACTGGTCAGAATCCTTTCCGAGGCAAGTGGTGGTTGAAGAAGTATAGTATTGTTTGTATTTGCCGCCTCCAACATCTTACAATTGCATTGTAGACATGGGCTCAATTTGTAGGCTTTTACTGGCCTAAAAAGTAGGACGTCAAAATTGTTTGGCCTCTATAAGAATAAAACTATAAAAGCAATTTTCGAAAATACGCCAATGAAGAGCGCACGTCACACGTTTGTGATGCTAAACTCATGTGCGAAAATCGGCCTCACCTGGGATTGTGAATAGAGTTTTAACAAGTGCCGCAGCTCAGCATTCTGATTTCGCAGAGCTTCATTGTCAACGATGAGCCTTGATCGAGCTTGTAAGATGGTGAGGTAGCGCTGTAGCGTCCTTTTCAGTCCTGCCCACATCCTTTTCTTTTCATCTGGGGCAAAGGTGTTTCTGCCGTAAAAAGCAAAATAAATCGTGTTGCATCTTTGTTCCTTGTCGTCGGCTCTAATAGCTGGATCATTCACAAACTTGGGGAGCATAGAAAAAGTCTAAAGTGGAAAGGATACGTACAGATATTTGTGCCAATGCGCACGATCCATTTCCATGTCGAGGAGGTCCTGCTGACGCGCACTAATTCGTTGGACACCCTTGGCAACTCCGTCCTTTTCTGTAACCTTAGTAAAGCCGTCTTCGGCCAAGCTAGCAGTGACAGTAGCGGTGCTATTCATCGCGCGTTCGATGGTCGCCATGGTGGCGTCGTGGACGCAATTCTCTACAGCAAAGCGATGCAACACCAGCGGTACATCTATGGGGTCGATGAGGCGAATAGCGTTGAAAGCCACTTCCACGTTGAATGCAGGCGCTTCAGTTGGCGCAATACTCTCTGACGGTGTTGTGCTCTGTGATTCACACTCCTGAAGCTCACTATTCTCGCCTTCTGTTTCGGAATCTTGGCCATCTGGACGAGAAAGCAATGCTATCCCTTCATTCTTTGTTGTGAGAAGGGTCAACTGGGCGGCAGGGTAATCGTATTATCGTATTTCCTTCGCCTCCTAAGGCTTCCTACGTCTGAGAACTTTGCGCTCACCCAATTAACTTGTAATGGTAAAAGCGATTAAGGTCAAAGTCATCGCTGATGCAGAGATCAGTGCGATGGCACCAAAAGCAGAAGAAGCAGCACTGAGGGGCTTACGGGCAGGTGAAACAGGCGGCGGCACGGGTAAGGGTTGTGGCCTCCTGACATTGCAAGGCAGGATGAAGTAGGTAAAAAGTTTGTCCAACAGTACTTCACTATTCACCTTCAACACCTGAAATTTGTTTAAAATATTCGTATTGCTTGGCGCTTTTAAGCGGGCGTTAATGTGTCAGCACAAGACGCACGTTGAGGACGATGTCAAGGCGAATGAGCTTCTGGTCATCAAATGGCAGACCTTTTAGCAGCTTTTTCATCTTCACTTCTATCAAAAATTCCTTCAAATGAGGCGAAGGGACTGTTATTTGTCATCAAGACGGTGTATCACTTTGCTTATAGAAACCTACAGGTTCAAAAGCAAGCATTGTCAAGAATTTCTCCACGACCTCCTTTGGCGCCTCCTTGAGAGTCTGTGGCAACCGACATTTTGACAACTTTCTGATCTTAACGGATTGACTGCAATAGTGAAGTTGATCGACTGATAATAAGGATAGAAGGTTACAGGCAGTCCAGACGGCTGCTTGACACTTGCCTCTTGTTGCTGGGTGCTTGTAGTGCTCGCGCAGCGATGGAACTGTTGCGCCTTTCCCTTTCCGCCAGTGAAATCGGTCCGTTATTGTTCATAAAGGCACTGGAATTAAAATAGCAGACATGCAATTATCCGAAGGCCGCTATTTGTCAAACTACGTATTCAGTAAAGGGCACCCTTCCACTTTCACTAGCTGACATGACCCTGCCGATAGCCTCCCACCTCATCTGTGCATTAATGACAAGCTCGCCATTACAGAAAAGGCTCGGCACCCTACAGAGGGTTTTCATTAACCCCAAAAGTACCTATCGACCTATAACAGACCATCAATGAATGAACGTTTCATGTTGACAAACAAACATTACACATCGGGTGGCGTCCAGGAGAGTCCCAACTGCTGCTCCATGATAACTTTATCGGCAGCCATCAGCTTTTCTGCGTCTTTTCTCAACTCATCCTCGTTCATAATCCAAACATCACGGAAATTTTGTTCCTCAAACTTTATTAGCGACCTAGAAGGATTAGAAGGGAGACAAAACAACTCTCGCGAGGGTCGCTTTAACCAATTAACCAACGTTGGGGTTGTAAAAAAGTTGCCTTACTTTGACTTCTTTTGCAGATCTCTGAAGGCTTCCATCATTTTCTTGTAGTCATCTGAAAGACTCAAATTCTCATGTCTAAACACGATAAAAGTTGTCTAAGCAAATAGGACTTTCGCCTATGTCATTGAGCTGGCTGTGTTCACGCACATACCGAAGGGATTCTTCCTGCTTCTTGGAGAAAACACGAAGACGATTGAGTTGGTCTTGTAGATGCGTAATTTTACGCTTCTGCTGAGACCGCGTGAACGTATTCTCCTCGTCTCGTCTCTTCAGAACTTGAAAGTTGTACTCCAGCTTCTCCAAATTTAACTGGTAGGTCGCTTTCATCTGCTGCAGGTCTGTTTCCATGTTCTTGTAAGCAGTAGTGTTTTTAAATGCTTATTTATACCTGAACTTCCGTTGTTAATCGCGATTTGAGCGCATTGAACTCCTCAGTGTGATTGGTTCGCAGCCTTTGGATCAACTCCTCGAGTTCTTCAATGCGATTTTTTCGTTCCTCCAGGTAGTTCTCCTGTTTCTTCCTCAGTTCAACCATAAAATCCTCCCAGTCAGTGGTCTGCTCCTTTAGCAGATCCTCGCGATCTTGTAGAAAGGCTTTCTACCTCCACAGAAATAAAGTAGAGAGTGCAGAAGTTATGGTACTTAATGATCAACTAATCATCGGGAACCATTTGCCAATCAAGTCAAGAGTAGTAGTAGTGTTATTTAACGTTCTCCTTTACCTTCTACTTCTCAGTTTTCTCTCAGGGAGTCACTCTAATTAACCCTCATGATTTCGGCTATTGCCAACCAGACGATTGGAGGACAAAGTCTCCCTTATTTGTGCCCTCGCCCCCTAAAAGGCAGGTTAAGAGCTCAGCGAGATCCCAGGTCACGTTCAGAAACACTCGTCCAGCAGCTACTATGAGTGCCTGCGTTGCCTCATCACGCTGACAAAGGCTCCCTTGATGTCGCTTGGCTACAGTAACCCTGCACTGATTCGAGCGGAAAGGTGTGGATCATGCTACTTCAAGAATGCCCCCAACTAAACGATTTTTTCTGGTGTTTATCACACGCGCACACAGATCAGTTTTGTCTATATTAAGTAACGTAAACGATGGATTGTTAATGGGCTGCATGGAATACCGAGACCACTCTCACCATCACTCAGTCGGCTATAGAGGCACCTAAATTGGGTGACACGTTTAAGCACTGTAGGGAAACAAAGTGGTGAAAGGTGTCATCCAAAATCAGACTTTGATGGGTGATCTTCTTTGAGCTTTGCCATAGATTAGCGTGCAATCAAAGTATATGTCAGTAGCAGAGTCAAGACGTCTACTGTAATTAAGTTTAGAAATTCACCCAAGAACTACCTCGATTTCCTTCAGCTCGAAGTCATAGGCGCGTTGCATTGACTTCATTTGAGATTCCATCCGCTCCACCATGATATCCACATCTTCTGTCCTCTTTCTAAGCTCTTTTACGAAGTGGTCATCTTTGGCTTTTAACTCCTGCAGAGGTAATTTTAAAAAGAGTTCGTTTATTTCCCTTGGAATCCTTGGTTCGTTTCCTGTCTGACTGCTTACTACTTATTCACCAAAGTAGCACTAATTTGAGTCACCCCATTTACAAAATGAAGTGTATAAGCATATTAGAAAAAAACAGAGTTGCAGAGAATAAGAGAACAACACACCAAATGAATGTCATAGATCAGTTTGTTCTTCTCATCAATGATTTTGGCACAGTTAGTCTTCAATTCCTCAAAAATCTGTTAACAGAGATAAGGGCACTTAAACTGTGCACCACAGTTTAAACCCGTCTTTATTTACAAATCCGACTTACATCGTGCAACTCGTGAGCGCCTTTTGTGGTTTTTATCTCCTCCCATTTTTCTTCAACCTATTGAAGGACAGTTATGGAAAGCGTGAAATAGGATGAGATGCAAAACGTATTAATCACATCACATTAATCACACATCCTCAAACAGCTTTGCTGCTGCTTTTTGCTCTGCATCCAGTTTTGCCTGCCGAACGTAGTCAAGCTCTTCCTCTTCCACCCGACGTAGATTTTCACGAGCGTCGCAGGCTACCTTGAGATTGGTAATGAAGGCGTTGCCATTGCGACAGAGATTAACAATTCGTTGTGCACTCAACGCCACCTGGGCATTGGCTAAAGGATTTGAAGCAGCCGGTACAACCGCCTCGTCGGCTGACGCCTTTTCATCGAAGTAGTCAGGACTGAAAAATTAGCTGAAAAATTTAACCTGGAAAAAATCCAGACCTTAAGCTAAAAAGTTATGAGTTCTTACCGTAAAGATGCCATTCTCTCTGCAATTCGATGCTCTCGAGCTGCTATTCGCTCCTCAAGGTCTTCAGAGTTGACACTGGGACCCTTGTCGCGATCCTCATCATGATCAAAATAAAGTTTGCGTGTGTGCTTATCCATCTAATAAATAAAAAGTGTATACAGTTCTAGAACAACACAATTAAACTAATTCGTTCGATAAAATTAATAAGCATGTTACTAATTGTTTGTAGAAGCGCCCAACACACCTTTGGCACGCAGTAGATAAAAACAGGCGTTCGTTCTAGAGAATATTAATTGAAATAGCAATAATTTTAAAAAATAAGTACAGGTTAGAGCAAAAAGTATTAGTTAAATAAGTGCGTCCAATAATCATAAAATATATTCATAGCAGCCTGAGATGGTCCGACTAAAGCATCTCAGCACCACCGTAAATACTGTCTACGAACAATTATCGTATAGATAAAGGGCCTTAAAGTATAGCGTCTAGTCTATTAATGACGAGACCTAAAATTTTCTATCTATCTAATTTGTACATTATTCGCAAAGACTACGTAGTGTAAATCAGTAACAAACACAAAACCGCTCACACCTTACCTACTATGCTATCGAAAAGGTTTTAAAACTCTTGATCACAATCACCGATCTAGGTGATGAAGCACGAGTTGGTTATAACAACCACAATTATGGAAATTTTCAGAACTAGCGGGTAGCGTTGTCACCGAGTCAAGGCTGTTCTGTCAGTTTGGAAAACATCTCATTAAAATATCACTTCATAAAACGTTTTGAGGATGTATGGCATTTGCTAACTTTAAATCCAAAATGTCTGTGACAGCATCGAAGGGAAGTGAATTTTGTAAAAATCGCGTCAGATAATTGTTTGTGTATAAGCGCCTATTTTTGTTAAAATTACGGTCGTAGAAATGGCTATAAATCTAACGTTTTCACACAGTAGATAGCTAAACTACAGCTGCGGAACCCCCAGGTGACGTTGAACAGAATAATTGAGACGCTTTGTTTGGTCTTTGCTTTCGGTTTCAGGACGTATCTATGTCGCAGAAGGTTCTTCACTCCTACCTTCATTGCCATGAAAGGGCTGGGTCCTTTTTGGCATCTTTATTCATAGAGTAGGTAAGGCTGAAACAATAAAGAGGGTATCGATAACCACGAGGGTGTCCAAGTGTCCGAAGAGCCACTAAGTTCGTCCGCCAACACGTTCAGTTTGTCTTCCTGCCTCCGGAGTAAAAAGCATATTTAAAGTACTCAAGTGTTGTATATATTGCCTTAGGCAGGTGAACACGGCCCACAAACCGTTTCAGCACCCCAAATTCTGTTTTGTTAACTGATTCTATAGGTTGCCGTATTATTATACTTTCTTTTGCCATCAAGAAAGACAGAATATGCTACTATAACTCATAAAAACTGTCAAAATTGTGTATAATTTGTCTATTTTAAGATAAATTACAAAATGACGAATTTAAGATTTTGTCATACAAGGGAATTTTGTGTTTTGTTTCATGAAAATGCATCCGATGTTTCCGGTGGATATGCCACTAGTGGCTGCCAGGGTACAAATACGCCCTAATACATTAGTCGTAGATTTTTTCCTTTCCCTCACCTTCCCTTCTATAAGACTGGGCGTTCCTTGACATCTGTATCAAAATTTAGACTGCTGATTGATAACAAAACAGTAGCAATTAGAAGAAGCGCGTCCTTATGACTGAAGCACTGGCTCTATCGCTCAGGATCTGTTTCAATTTGAACCCCAGCTGCCTACAACAAGTTTGTTTTTTGATTACTTAAGCATTTCAGTGGACGTTTAACTCCTAGTTATCAAATATTGCTTGCACGTGCAGCCTTTCAGCGCACCTTAAGCCAAGATTGCTGAGAAATGAGGTTATGGTGGGTATATCAGTGAGGCTTGGTGGTTCTAAAATCATCAACATTAGTTTAACGCCAACGTATATACTAATCATTTCATGCTCCTCATGCCAACGCCCTCAGTTTTCTACATAACTTGAGGACGCGTATTTTTTTCATTGTGTTAGTGAGTAAACCATTCATGGGAGGATCATAATTAATTTATAGATGTTTGGTCATGCCTGCATTTTCTTCTTGCATTACCATTTCCTAGCCGCATTATGAACTTAGCAGTCCAAAGTACTACTATTCTTGATTTTATAAAATAATTTTATTTAGTCTACCTACACGCTGACAAATTAATAGGATTGAATAAAGAAAAAAACGCTTGTCTCTTAGCCTTCTTATTCCAGAATAACTTTCATAAATGCGTCTACACTTTGCTTTTTTAGTTGAAATCAATGTCACTGGATCTGAATTGGCGTGGTCATGCTTTTTAAGTTGGCAGATTGCTGGGTTAATTGCTTATCTAATTTATTACTGCTCCCACATTTTGCTCCTAAAGGTCTCTGTTTCGTCTTGGCCTTACTAGAGCGCTAATTAAAACCTGTTGATGTCCGTGTGTATGATGCGCTGGTGCTGTTGACCGGCTGGGCTTCGAAGTATGATTCCTGAAAATTTCTCCTGAAGACCTTGAATTATAATCTCGTAAATTTTCTATGCCTCGAAAACATCTAATTGTTCGGAAAATTCTTGAGAATGTTCCTCCAAATCATTTTATGCCTCGGCCCTACTACGTAAGCTTAAGTAAAAGCTTATCGTCTAATAAATTTTGTACATACTGAATGCAGCACCCTTTCCTTTAGCTTGATTTGTTGGATTCAGCAGAAGCAAGGAATACAATCATTTGTACAGATGACGACGTTACATTGCAGTTCTTGGCTCAGACACTCTTTGGAGATATGGCCGTAAACTATCCCGGAAAATGTATGGTCATTATTATCTCGGATAGTGGTTTGGTCGAAAGCTTTGCTGAAACCTTTAAATATGTTACTGACACTCCTGTCGTAGTAGCTTCTGGTACTTTCGCTGATATTCCAAACACCTCCAAAGTCGTTTTTATGTCTGCTGAAACGGCTGCAAATTTATGCTGCGGTGAGGCTCCTGTTTTCTCCATTCCTGAGGTAAGTTGTTGTTTTATGCTTGACACTTTCCTTAGAGGGCATTCCTCCTCATCTTGGATAGCTGTGAACTCGTTCTGTCACCGGGCCATCCCTACCAGCAGCTATTTCCATATTCAAAAGATCCTCTTAGTGAACATCAAATTGAAGAAATTTGGAATCGAGATATGTCTTTTTACTCTTCTGTTTCCCCAAGCTATCGAGTCCTCGCTCTCACCTCCAGTATCCTTCCAGCTGGCTGCTCCGACCATCTTCTTGCCAAGCGCTACATCTGTTCGTTGGAGGACCGTTTGGGTTGTAGGCTAGAGACTACCTCAGAGTTGATTAACCTCCTCTGCCTTGGCGCTCAACCAGAGGAGGAGGAGATTCCACTTCCACCTGCAGCACACAATGGCGGCAACGGTAATGGTCAGCATTTAATTCGTGAAACAGTTCTGCGTCTTCTGGAAGAGGCTCGCGATTTTCTCAGTGACGTGGACTTTACTGGATCAGAGGAAAACGTTGCCACTACAGGGCAACGTGTTATCAATGTTCCCTACTACTGTTTACGTTCTGTCGCACAGTGTGAATCCATTACAAAGGAGTTGGGTGTCTACTGTGGGGCACTCATTGCTCGGGTCTTTCTGCGTCACTTATATCGTTTAGAGCGGGCCAGAGCAAGTATTTTGGAGGCTAGGAGACAACTTGAGCACGGAGAGGACCTGCTGACGCGAATCCTCCGCTACACGGCAACTCAGCTGTCAATGATTGCACGACTGTTTCAAACCGTTTGCGATAAGTGGGCCAAAAGGAAGCATTTTTAATCGTTATTCCTTTGTAAGATGTGGGTTAACTGTTTTTTTTTTCGCAGTTGTATGACGAGGGAGGAGATACGCACCTTAGCATCGCCCCGAGTTCTGCAATTGGTTGATCGGTTGCGGACATTGAAACCGACAGGATCCTACCGGATAGAGGCCGTGTGGAGGACGGAAGGCGTCAGTGAAGACACAGGTTCAGATTCTGACAGTGGAGGCAGTGGACTAGTGTCTCATAGCAGTTGGAGCAGTAGTGGACGGAGATCCAGACTACGTGAGAGATCTACTTCTTCCAGCTTCATCGCTCCACACGGATTTGAAGCCATGAGTGGAGATGACGATCAGGAGGTCGATGATTGTACTGAGGATTGTGAAGACTCCTCCTCGCTTTCGGGCGTTGACTCTGTCTGTTCGGAGGATGATAATGATATTGAGAGTGCTTGTAACGGTGAAAGTAACAAGGATAGCGTCGATGAGAACGATGGTGATGAAAGTGGAGGGGAGAGTGATGCTACTGATGTTTCAATGTGAGTGTTGTATGTTTTGTGCTTTCATAAGTTGGGGTTCCACTATGCGGCTTCATTAAATATTGCCTTTAAAATTTCCATCAGCTTTTTTCCTTCACCTGTTACGAGGTTTGCCTTCAGTAGCCTAGTCTTAACGGCGCGTCGGAAAAAATGGCAGGCCGATGTGCGGTCAAGGTTTTAAAAGAAAGTGTACGTGGAACTGCCCCTAGATTTTGGCAGCCTTGCCCACATGGGAAACCCGCTTTCTTGCATAGACCTGAGTGATGCCTTATAACGAGTGAGTTTGCAAAACAGCTCACCTTTCGTATGCTTGCTCGTCTAAAACGGAACTAGCAATAGCTTTTTGGAACCCGATCACCTTTTAGTCTCTTCCGTCTCATTTCTATTTTGTTCGGCCGGGTTTTGACCCGTTACTAATCTCTGCTTCTAACTTGGTTTTAATTGCTACTTTCTAATTGAGGTAGTGTGTATATGACTACCACTCATCCTACTTATAATTTCTTCTTCTAGGGGTCTGTCTTCCGGAGTCCGACGCAAACCCCCTCGAAAGCCATATCGGAGACCTCATAAAACGCGTAAATTGCCCCTCCTCTCTCCCATTCGGTTCCATTTCAGTGACTTGTTTACTTTCTTATCGTTTACTTTATTTTTCCTCAAGGCTCTTCTCCTGTTGTCCGTGGTAGCCGTGGTGGCTCTCGCCTTATATACCGCGTACTTCCCGATAATCCTGATAAAGGGAACACCGTTCCTCCTCTTTGTGGTCTTCTGTTAGTCGGTGGGTGTCAGTTTTCCGCTTATGCACTACCCCGATTCATCGAGGAGTACTGTAATTGGGATCCCGAGATAGCCTTTGTCCGTCCTGGCTACTTCTTTGTGCCTGGTGCTTCTGGTAAGTTAAACCGTTACTGATTTTACTTTAATCGCCCCTTCATCACGTACGTTAAGGCTTTGATTAATTTGGTCACTATGAGATATGAGCTGTGGTCGGACCTGGCGCTTGATGTTTCTTGCATGCTGAGCAATATTAATATTCTTTCAACGCAGAGCCGCTGAAGGCTCCAACACTCTCGGCAGACGTAGGCAGCACACAGGAGGAGACGGTGGCAAATTTCCGTTGTGGCGGTGAGGTGAATCTTCTCGTTACTACTCATTCGGGTCTAGCCGCTGCCTCCTCCCTTCCACGCTGCAATCTCATTGCTTTATTTCATCCCTCCACCTCTCTTGCCACTTACCTGTCGGCGAAATCTCGTTTGAGATTGGTTGCAGTTAAATCCACAAAGGCTCACTTCTGGCACTTCTTGGGATCTGATGGATTGTCTCTTCGTCCTCGGTTTGTGGTAGCTAATATTGGCATTTTAGTAGTATGTCAGCTGTTGGCAATTCCTTATAATGACAGCTGTTGTTGGTTATAGGATTATAATTTAGTTTGAGATTTTCGTCCTGGTCTGAGGTGATGTAAATGTAGGCTATCCACTGCTATGAACACTTTCCCATTGAACACAGAAGTTGAGACGGTGTCCAAAAACCGAGCGGCCTTTTAATTACCTTGCTATTCCCTCCGAGTATATATATCCACCGCATTTCCTGAATTTCTAGCCTCAAAGAGATGGAGCGAATGCTGGTTCAACGATGCAGCAATTCCAGCCTCATTGTCGATGAGCATGATGTGGACGCTGACTACGTAAACGGAAAGTTTGCCTTTCTGCCTAAAGTAAGTAGTGGTTTCTGGTTTTCTGTAAGAAGTTCACGGCGACTTCTGTTCTTTAAAGTACCAATGCAGGCGATAAGTCAGCCATATTTCCTCTTGGGGACTCACTATACCACTGGTTTGGGAACAGCCTTGTTGAAAACGTGCCGTCTCGATGGTGCAGGGTCGTTAGATCTATCTTCCATTTGCCATTGGACAAGCTGCATCTTCCTTTTTGAACCCTTTATTGCATTTGTAGAAGGCGCTTATAAAGATAAAGCACTTTATCGAAACGTAAAAGTGGAACTCTTTTCCTGCTGTAGAAGAAGGCCTGTCGAGCAATAGACGTGGTGAATCACTACTGTGCTCGCTTGCCCTGCAACTTCATGACACGTTTGGCGCCGCGCTGGCGTCTCACTATGCACCAGCTGGTAGGTGATTCAAGTGATGCAGTGGCGGGTTCAGATGTCGCGAGCCCCCTCACCTGTCCCGATCCCTCTCACGCTGCTGCCGCGAGCAGCACAATCGTTTATCGCTGCGCCTTGCAAATGCCTATCAACTCACCTGTCCGTGAGGTTGTTTGGGTGAGTGTTTTGCTTGTAGTTTGAGCAATTGCTTGTACCGATTAGAATCTCTTTTCACTGGTAACAGTCCCTTTCGCATCTCTTTCTTTCCTTTGACCCTACCACAAGATGTGCCTTATGCCGAACGTGTTTTGTGATATGCAGAAGAATAGTGCGATTCGTTTTCCATATCCACCACTTCGTTGGACTTTTCTGTTAATTTAGGTTTTCATTGTTTGATTACTGTCGACTTCTGTCTACAGAGCGAGTGGTCGGTGTGCAAGAAGATGGCCAAGTATTCTGCGGCCGTTCGCATGGGTCAGTTGTTAATGGAGGCACGAGAAATTGATGTGCGTGGACGCCCTATCCTTCGCCACACACCGATAGCCGCTGTCGCTGCAGCCTCTCGCCGACTGCGTGCTACCCGCGAACGCTCCCCTCCAAGGCATAAATCGAGCTACTTAATTAAAGTCAGTAGTATTCCCGCATTGAGTGTTTTTTCAGTATGGCTACAGAATTGGGCGTGTTTGCTCAAGTCTCCTTTTGCTTTAGACCCCAGACTCACTGACCAAGTGCCTTGCCAAGGAGGATAGAGGATTCACTGGACAGAATCGTCTCTACCTTATCGATATTCGTCACCTCGACACCGCTCTGAGTCGCCTGCAGCGTGAACAGAGGAGTCAGGGCACGTCCTCTCACATCGATTTCTTTCCCGAGGCCGAGAATCGGGGATTCGCTATGCTCACCACAAAATCCATTCCATTTGTTAGTGCACGATTTAACTTCTATTTATTGTCCCATTTGGTGGGTTTTTAATGTGTATGAATCTAATTTTAGATCCCTGAATTTTCAATATTTACTCGCTCGGGTGAGGAAACGGTGCATATTTACGAGGCCTCCTCCTGCCCTCCTCTAAATATTGATCAACTTAATAGGCTTTCACGTTTCCATAGGATCATTTTCAAGGTGAGTGGTGGTGTTTCATTCCCTATTTCCTGACTCGCTCTTCTTTGTAGTCGGTATTGCGGTTCGAGAAGGACTGTTTAATGCAGTTCAATTTGGTTGACGCACCCTGCCAACTTCTCATTGTGCCAGTGGAACAAAGTACTGCTCTGTTTGTATTATCAGTCAAAATTTCTTGCATATTTTTGCCAAGTAAATTTTCTTATCTTCCGTATGTTTTGAATCTAATTTGCAATGGTCAGCAATCTAAACATTCATTAAATCTTTGATTTTCTTGACTTCTGAAATTGGATAATAATGACAAAAGAGCGTTTTTACTTTCCCATAGTGCAGCTGGGGTAACGAGCTATTGCTCATCATCGTAATTTTTTCTTTCAGGCAGCCAGAAGATCGATTGGGACCTCGTAAATCTCTGTCTCAATTCTTACATCCCTTCGGTTGGTGACTGTCGACTACCGGTTCGTTGGCGCCCTGCTCCGCCGTTGCAACTTCCTATTGAGCCTGTGCCCCTGACGCAACTACTCTCGCAAACTGCCACTCCCCGAACTGTCTTTCACTTTGTTCCGGAAGACTTTGTCAATGCTGTTCTCACACCAACTTATCGCAACGTGGAGTATCCGCCACGCTATTACGTTGTTGCCATTCGGTGCGCCTTTGTTATATTTTGTCTCAAAGACTTTTTTATTTGTATAGAATCTAAGTTTCACGAGTGATTGTGAGCTCAGTAATAACTTGCTTCATTGTGAAACTGCGCTTCAGCTGCTTTGAATGTGTTTCACATGTCTACTTACACCACGTGGTTAAATTTTTTCCTTTAAATTCAGATGAGTATCATGTGCATTCAGCAGCCTGGTGTGGGGAACACGTCCCTTTTTCGTTAATCAGTTGCTTTCTCGTCTGTTGAGAGAGTACCTGATGTTAACATCGTGGACGAATCAAAAGTCAACTCCATCTGTTAAAAAGCCAGTATAAGTGGCATGTGCCCTCATCAACTCAATCCAGTAAACATCGTTATAATTGCCCTATTAAATTTATGCGTTGCTGACTGAAGAACCATTTATCGTGTAAGTTTGAATACCCACCTCGAATGAAAAGGCTTTTTTTTCATGAGGCTAGTGGGATGCCAAAATCAGTGATACGCACTCTGGCCCAGACAAAATATCTTTCCAAATTTGGTACAGGGTTAGTTAGGACTCGATGATCGGGTTTACCTACCGAGACGTTGAAGTGGTTGATACTTTTGCAATTCTTTGCAGGGACGATCTCTCTCCAGCCACAACGTTCCCCTCAGCGCAGTACGGCACTTTCGCGGACTACTACGCGTGTAAGTACGGCCTGCATCTAAGCGGAGCGCCATCGGACCAGCCACTGCTAGATGCCGCCTACGCCCCTCTCCGTCTTGCTCCACTCCTATTGCCACGCGGTTGTGTTGCCCAACGAAAATCGAACAACGATGGTGCCTCCGGTAGCGCTAACTCGAGTTCAAAGCATGCCCTTCCCCGGCACATACAACTCCTGGTACCTGAATTCTGTCATCGCCACGCAATGCCTGCCACTGGTGAGGACGTTTATAGTTTCTCATTAGTAACTTCAAAAGTTTTGCTACTGAAACTGACGTTCAAATCCTGTATTTTTGAGGCAGATTTGATGCCAGGCGTAGAAATTGGCGTGGAAACTACTGAATTTTCCATTTTAATAGCACTTGTCTTGAAATCCCTTTTTTTAATCTTTCTCAGTTTGGCAAAAAGCGATCTGTCTGCCCAGTATTCTCTATCGCCTACAGCACCTCCTGCTTGCGGAAGAACTGCGTTCGGAAATTGCACGGGGGACTGGGTTGGGAGTTGTTACACCCCCGCATCGGTTCTGTTTTCCGCCCCTTCGCTGTCACTTTACACCACAGCCATCGTCGCCTTCACAATCTCCGTCACCGCCACCATCTTCTAAAAAACAGGGGGATCCGGAGGATCGAGACTCAGAGCCTGAAGTCGTCAAGCTAACTCTTTCGCCTCCGGTCCAACTTGAACCTCGGAACCCTATCAACGATATTCAGGCCTTATTGCAGGAATCCGATACAATGGAATTCGATGGGGAGGGAAAACTAGATGCAGAGGCGGAAGAGGAGGAAGAAGAGGAGGTGGACGCGAAAAGTGTGGACAGTTTTGAGGAAAACGCCACAAACTTGTGCTTTTTTCCACCTGAAGATGATGATGACGAAGCTGAAGGCACAAAGGTAATTTGCCTTTTGGAATTGATCCGATATACTTTATAGGAGCGGATAGTTTACAAACCCGGACCTACAATGATTTTACAATCACTGACACTGTTGGGGGCAGGCGATTTTATCAACATGGAAAGACTGGAAACTATTGGAGATAGTTTTTTAAAATTTGCTGTTACAATGGATCTTTTTCTGCGGTACCCCGATGCTCACGAGGGTCACCTTAGCTCGTTAAGAAGCCAAATTGTAAGTTTCCTGGTGTTT
This sequence comes from Taenia crassiceps, assembly GCA_023375655.1. Taxonomy (NCBI): domain Eukaryota; kingdom Metazoa; phylum Platyhelminthes; class Cestoda; order Cyclophyllidea; family Taeniidae; genus Taenia; species Taenia crassiceps. The sequence goes on along the minus strand of JAKROA010000005.1, from coordinate 4,487,501 downwards.
ATGCTTAGATTGAATACATTCATAGGTTGGTAATTCGAATCTCTATCGGCTTGGATGTGAGAAAAATTTGGCAGGCAGGATTATCGGGACGGCTTTTGAACCACATGAAAACTGGCTGCCACCCTGCTACGTTTGTGCCTCTGGTCCTACGGCTAATATCGCCTCCACCAGGTAAAATAGCATTGCTACTCAGCTGTCTTCAGTAGTCTGCATTTCTCATGGAAAATGTTTCTTGATGTAATTTTTTGCGCCTACGGTGATCTGAGCTATCTAGAGAGCTCTTTCATAGTCTCAATTTCTTTCTGGTATGCCACTTAGGTTTTATGCTGATGCGCTTTTTTTGCGTTTGAAGCTGTTTTGGAGTTATGTCTCTTCATCCGTCAAATGGAGAAATTAATCCTATGTCTGCGTCACTTTCGAGAATTGACCTCTTGGTAGAGGAGCGAAGATCTTGTTTATCGTCGCTTCTTAGAGGTTTATGTATGGTGTTTGAAAGTCATTACCTAACATTTAAGCTCAGCAGGAGTTGAGCAATTATGGTTTTTTTAAATAGTTAGCGTCTTCTCAGCTTCTTAGAGTCCAGTAAAAGACTTCGTTCCTGGTTTTCGTCGGCGCGTAGAATTTTGTACAACCCATTTTGTTTTAGAATAAGGAGTCAGTACCCTTCGTTGACGCACCAATTCTTGACCAACAAGTCTATTGCCGACTGCGTGGAGTCACTGGTCGGTTGCTATCTCACCGAACGTGGCGAGCGATCTGCTTTGAAACTGCTTCAGTGGTTTGGCATCGAATGTCTCCCACCTTCAGGTTCGTCTAGCATTGCTACTTAAGTATCGGTTTTTGCAATGCTAACGCTTGCTACTTCATAAAATTATCCATTTTTTGATACCAATGGTTGGAGCTAATTGGCGAATCACTTGAAGCCCGTTGCACACCTTATTTGATCTCAAATGATTAACTTGTTCCTGGGTAGACCAAAATTGAACCCTTACATATGAAAAAGCCTGACTGGAATTTAAAAGGCGGGGTCCTTTCTTTTATTTTTTCCTTTAGGTGAAATGCAGTTGACAGGATCGCCGTGGAAACTACCTAAAGAAGAGCCACTATCGATGGCAGAAGAAGCGACCCTTGAGAGAATCTACCGTGCTGGCCGATTTTCTAAACTGGAGGAAATAATTGGCTACACTTTCAAAAATCGCCGACTCCTTATTGAGGTAAATTGGGAAGTCAATTGGTTTGAGCCACTGACCACTCATGTATTGTGCAAGATAAGGAACTCCGAGGCGGCTCCTATTCTCTCCTCCTCTACTTATACAGGCTTTCACCCACTCGACTTGCCGTGATCTGCACGGTCCTCCATCGGAAGATGACGGTGATTTCCATGGTAGTGTAGCTAGCATCAGTGAAGGCTACGAGCGCTTGGAGTTCCTGGGCGATGCGGTATTAGACTATGCGGTGACGCGTTTCCTCTTCACCACTGACGCCACCGCTCGCCTCTCGCCCGGCGCCTTGACCGATCTGCGCTCAGCACTGGTCAACAATGTGGTTTTTGGTGCACTGGCTGTTCGCCATGGATTGCACGCTTTTCTCCGTGCCGCGGCCCCGCCTCTCACTCGCACGATGGCACTCTTTCTGCGTCATCACCATGATGTCGTTCGTGGTGATCTTGACGTGCTCATTGCTCCGGTAATCTCCTCCTGTCTTCATCATAGAATTCATTTCTCACCTCTGTCCTCCGTGATTTCCACACTGACTCGTTACAAATTTTACTGATTCCGATGAAATATCCTCCACTCTTGATTAACTGCTTTTGGGCAACGTCCCTTCCCATTCCCCTCTTCTACTTTCTTTTTTCATTAATTTCTATTGGTATTTTCAGGAGGTAAATGTTTGCCGGGAGAATAAAGGGGCAATCACATCTCAGGCCGAAGGGGATGTAAGTTGGAAGAATGAAGAGCTGATCCTCCAGTCGAATAGAGATTTTGTTTTGCTGCGTATCCGCCGCTCATGCTGTGTTTGAGTGGTTGTGATAGATTTCACTTCTCCTATCATCTAGTTGTTAATTGGGCTGTTTGTTCAGATGCTTCCACTGAATTGATGTGGCCAGCATGCATTTACGCACTGTTACCCTCACTCTTCCATTATTCTTGCATTGACGACTCAAGTCACGTATTTCCTTCCTATGGTCCACTTTTTTAACCCATTACCAGACCTCAGTCTCCTTGCATTTATGGTTCATAAAAGTAACTATTTTAAATTAGAATGGTCATCTATGATCCATCTTTGCAGTTTTGTAGGTTGCCGAAGTGGTGTAAGTAGCATTTGTATGCATGCAAAGTCATTTTCTCCTTTACTGTCTCACTTCGATTTAAAGTGGACCTATTTCTCGAAATTTGCAGCGCTGCCACTGAATTGAAACAAGCGGTATGTGTGGATGACATGGTTGCTTGGTGTAGCTGAATGTGTGTGTAGCGACTGCATCGACTGATTCATGAATGTAATGCGTGTCGCTGAAATGGACTAAGTAGTGTGTATGTGAAGCTCAACTGTGAAGACAGACCAAGTCCTCGTTCGGTACCACAGCTGGCAACGGTGTGATTAAAACGAATCGCGAGTTCCTATGTGTTTTATGTTTTGAAGCGGACGAATGAGGAGGTGGAGGTGCCAAAAGCCCTGGGCGACGTCTTTGAATCGCTTGCTGGGGCGGTCTTCCTCGACTCGGATCTCTGTCTCAACACTCTCTGGCGCGTCTTTTTTCCTTTACTGCGCGAGCGTATTGGTACGTTCGCTCAGTCGTCCACCTCTCCCTCATCTCCCGCCGCTTTGCCTGCCTTTCCGCTTGGCTGATTGTCGCTTTCCCCTCTCTTTGCCTTCTCCATCACCTCCGTCCACTTGCCATTTTGCCTGCCTGCTTGATTGTTCACCCTTTACTGTGCACTTTTTAATCCATAGAACGGTATTCTACCTGCGTGGCTAAGTCACCGGTTCGTCGTCTGCTCGAGCTATGCCCAGAACGCGTCAAATTCGAGTGGGTTTTATTAATTATCCCATGCTTTGCAGATTATTTTTAGTGGGTTAAAGCATAGCATGCGAAGATTAATCTGGGCGGTCAGAGCCTCCGATTGACAAACAATTCCATTGACAGGCACATAAGAAGAGTAAATTTTATGTTAATTCTAGAAGGCCTATGGTGCGCCCTGACGGGAAGATGCGAGTGGTGGTGCGCGTGGCTGGGATTGGTCGATACGTGGGTGTCGGACGTACATACCGACTGGCCAAATCAGCTGCCGCCGATCTTGCTTATCGACGTGTTACCGAGGCCTTCGCTGAACAGGTGTAAATGCTCCCTACTTATTAGCTTTTAATAGCGCTTCTCATGGCTTTGTTGCACTGTGTATGCCCTGCTCCATCAAAATGTGTAAATACATATATTGCTTATGTGTAAATTAGTTGTGTGTCTTTTCACTAATTTGGGACGTATTCTGGGGTGGATGTTGAAGACCATGTTGCTTGGCCCGTGACAACGAAGACAAATAGCCAACCTGTTGGGTCAGTTGTTTTTATTTCTGGCGTTGAAAGACTCAACGTGGGAACAGTAGCACTCCTGAACATTCACAACAAGGCAGTTTATCAGTTTTGATTCTCCCCTATGTGCAGTTGATATGATTTTGGTTACTCGGTAGGCGTTGGACGGAAATCTGAAAGTCGGTTTTTTAGCTTTGTACAAAGTCACAGCTCTTTGATGATGGTGAATGGTAGATTTAAAAGTCTACCCATTTTTGATGCAGTTTGCGACTGGTGTGTGGAGCACTGGTCCTCCTGGGAGGGAGTCTGAAAAAAGCAAAGTTTTGACAAGTAGAGCATCAATTCGTAGTCTTGTTGACTAGTTTGCTTAATAGGAAATAGATGGTTTGCCCCTTGCTGGTCTACTTGTGTGTGGGAGGGGGAGGGGTGAGGGGAATCCCACATCTAAGCCAAACAGAATAGGGTAGAATGGATGCATCTGCTCTCTTGCTTAATTCCAAATCTGGGGATGCGATGCATTCGATTTCAATTATGCAAAGAACTCTTTGGAAATTTGGGTGTTTAGTTCATTTAGAGAACCTTACTATGACTTGTAAAAGGTGACATTGAAAACATTCAAGGTCACTCAGCGTATTAACCTTGGATGAAAAATGTTAATTTATCTCCCGAATTTCGGTGATAACAAATCGTTAGCGATGAAAAATGAAGCTTATATCCTTATTTGAACTAACTGGAACTACAAGAGAAGCATCATAGATTTGCTTCACAATCGCATGATCTTGCAACTCACCTGCTGCAGCAGACGCACACTCCACTTGGGGACGGCGAGGGGAGCGCCTTTTATTCGCCTTCACCAACGCCTACGATTTGAGCGAGACTCACTTGCTCACTCATTCGTTCGCCCAACTGTGGAACGCAGGGCGCTCATTGGTTCACGTGCAGATCGCGCGTCGTTTGCAATGCCAACCGTCTGCTCCATTGGCTCATTCGCCTTTGCAGTGCTCGTGTGAGAGCGGAGGTGGGTTGTGGAGAAGGTTGCAGTAAAAAACCCCGTGAAATTTTATGTCTATATGTTACTGAGACATCTCTTAAAAGGAGTAATAAGAGCCTATTAACAAATCTCCATAGCCGAACGTGCTGCATTTACGTGGCACCTCAAGTACCTTACTTAGCCTCAGCCTCACAAATTGAGAGGAAATTCAAGCATTATGATAACCACAAAGGTGGGGTTTTCAAAATTCTGTCTTTTCTATTGGTTAAAATCATTTATCAAATCTAATTATCCAATGCGCTTGAGACAGCCTTGTTCCACCTTGAAATAATGAGGTCATATTGGACACTCAGTGGACGAAATAGGAGCGGGAGGATAATCTGGGAACCAACCCATATTTTTGCCACACTTCTACTATCTGCGATAGGTAGAGGACATTCACCTTGGAGAAGATCCTGCCCATGTAATTATCGCGATAAAGTACCGCAGCTGAACCAAAAGAGTCAAAGGAGATTATCGGTTGGTGGCATAATTTAATGCATGGCTGGACAAAAATGGTTCGACGACTGGAACACCAGGCGAGAGAAACCACTAAAACTCTATGCTGAAGGTCTATTTTATGTCACTGTGTCGCAGACGCGGCTATCTATAAACTAACAAGAAACCCTGTCTTTTTTATCATACAAAAAGATGCAACATTATGGGTAATAGTAGATCCGTTTTTTCCAATTATTGCTCAAAAAAGAGCCACCTAAACTCAAAATACAACTCAATTAAATCAGTGGCACTAAGGCGCCAAAACAACTGTTAGTGCAGGTGGCCTCTGGTAAAAATTGGCAATCAATGAGTCTTTTGTATTTTGAAGCAGCTTTTCAATCGTAAATTAAGAGAGCTTTATCAATTGTTCTTCTTGTTGGACCACTCCAGACATCTACCCAATCCAACGCCTCTGGAATTGCCTGACTACAAATCTCAATTCCAATGACTCATACCTACCCCAAGGCTGAAGATAGATTATCGCCACTAGGAGGAGTAATAATACTTTAGAAAGTCCTCATCCCAGTCCTCGTCACCTTAGCAACACTCAGCGCATTGGCAAAACCTCTGTTCAGAGTGGGCGTCACCTAAGCGTTTTGGGCGTTGCTGGGCTATGGGAAAGTAACGCGCCTCCTGGTTAAAAAATTGGTTTAAAGGCGACACTAAGGTAAGTTATTTTAATTGTTGGTGGCAAATTAAAATCCCTCTTTAAAGCATAGCCTCCATCTTAAGCTGCTACAACTTTTGCTGCTTTAGGAGATTTTTCTTTGTTAGAGGAATTCAAAAATGGTTGTTCGTCACACCAGCTTTGAGCTCTCCTTGACAACTTGCCAAGAAGGCTCCCCTCCCAGTAATGCCGAGTTATTCGTGCCGTCCCAGGGTTAGCAATATTTCTCCTCTACCGGAAGAAGAGTTTAAGCGACAAAGGCAAGACTGTTAAAAAGGCAAAAACAACCAACAAGTTTCTCAAATAACACCACTAATTGCCTCTTCCCCCGCATTCCAATACTGGTCAGCTGATTCACTAGCATAGGCACAGCTTGAACAGCTGACTGGCTTGTTAATCGATTTTTAATCCTCACGGGGAAAATAATCAATCGATCCATTAATCAGCTGTCCACTGTTGCGTGCGCAACTTAAACAGCTGATTCGGTTTAATGCAGGGAGAATCCGCAAAAATGAATGTTTGAGGCCCCACCATTTATTTATTTATGAGTGCATTTTAAATTACGGCATGTAACTAAAGAGATGGTTAAGTTACAGAGCGCGATGCCAATTTATTTCACTTTTTTGACAGATTGTTTAAAATTACAACTATCACATTAAAAACTAAAAAAATTTCATGAACTCTATCACATCTGCTTTCTGAGTTAGGCTGGGAGTTTTTTGCGGCCCAAATTAAACCAATAAAATGCGTTTTGCTCCACTAAGGCGCAGCTGGAGTTAGTTCGTATGCATTCGAAGACAAGAGCCATAACAAAAGTAAAGGTTGCAAGTTATTTTGCTTTATCGAGGAGAGGTGACCTTTCTGTCCTTAAAGCACTCTTACTACTCGATTTCCTCCCCCACAATATCGATCGGTTTTGATTTTGGCTTATTTGTGATTGGGCGTCAACCCTATTTTAGGGCGTTGCTGTGCCGTCATTTGTCTCCATCTGCTGTCCACCGGAAAGGGGAAGTGAATTTTTTAAAACAAATAGTGGCGGTTGCTCCGGCAAGGAAATCGGGAAAACAAGGTGAACGAAAGTAATAGGAGCTATTCGCCCTTTAGGTAAAAGTCTTAGCGCTATTTGGTGAGAATTGGAAGGCCTTTTGCATGCAAAGGCAGTTTTAGCTTGCAGATCAAGTGCTGAGGCGACTTGGCTGCATTAAAGATAGCAATTTAGGAATCTTTTAAAAAACACAATAAACTCTTAAAATATTCAAGATTCCTTCAATACACAAATCAACTAAAACAGTTATCTGGCATGCTAATTTCAAAATTGGGTGATGGAGTGGTGCTACGCGATTTCTTGTAAACACCGAGAATGGCAACTCTTTCTCGAAGTGGAGTGATTCTCATATCATCAACTCCCAACGCTGGAAGGGCTTTGTTACCTTTAAAACTGGGTTGCCCATAGTATTGGCACGTGTCTGTGTCGTTCATATTTCGTCATAACCTAAGCGTATTTGGGGGCAAGGAGTTGCTTAAATTAATGTGACGTAAATAGGCAGTCATACCACTGCAAACGTTTAGAATGACGTGAATGACAGTTGCTGTTGCCACCCTGACTTCCAGTTGATTGCATCGACGGTAACACGTATTCCTTCGTTTTAACCAAGCGTAGAGGATTTTTGTTTTCTCGATCCTGGAAGATGAATTTGCCTTAAACTTAACCAAATTGCTTAAAGTCTTTTCCACTTGAAAATCTCTGCTCTCAAAGCACATTCCTCCTACCACGTTTGACAAGAGGCTTGATCAACTGCAGAATCGGATTGAACGACTCCGGTTGTTGTGAGGCTCAGAGTAAAGCAGAAAAAGTGACACGAGCAGTGGCAACAAATCGTAACTCGGCAGTGCTTCAGCAGTAGCATCGACAGCAACTACAAGTGCGGTGCAATGCATGACACCGGAAGCCCCGCCCACCCTTGACCACCCATGCCATGATAAGGCAGCAATTTCAGGAAATCGGTTGAATTTCACACTTCAAAACCAAAAAAAGAACAGTGAATTAAAGGCCTTTTATTTAAAACAAAAAACGACACGGTAATTGAAGTAGAAGACGCATTTGAGCCAGTCAATAAATGATCTACACCTGACAAAGACGGTTTAATTAACTACTGGACTCAGCACAGCTTAGCATTTCTCAACGGAGCTGACGCACCGTAGAGATGGCGCCTTAGGAGAGCAGTCACAAATGCTGCCAAATTAAGGAGTCAATTGTTTGGGGTGTTGCCAGGCAACAGGCTGTACACACCGTCCTTGGCGTCGGTTTGGGAGGCAACGTAAGCACCTGTTTCGCAGTGAATGGGACGCATTTTGAGGAGGCCTTTCAAGTGCCAAACAAGCACATGCATCGTAACAATTTCACGCAAATAATTCAGCTATAAATTATCTCCTCCTTTCTGCCTCAATGCAACTCTCTAAACACACAGACTGACACTGCGGAATTAGAAATAAAACCTGTTTTGCCAGAAAAAAGACAGAAAGTGAGTTAGCAAAAACGGCAAAGTTAATTGCGGTCCCAAATTTTAAGGGGAAAAGGCAGAAACAGCTCATCTACTTGGAAACGTTGGAGAGGTGCGGAGAGAGTACCTGCTGTTGATTTATTTGATAACCAGACTACCGATTCAACCAACTGATCTGTGGAGTCGAATCACTCATCGCTAGTGATGGGAGGTGGCTTTTGTTGAAAAAAAATAAAGCAGGATCAAGGCCTAAAGGTTCGACCTTTTATGGCACAAAGGATATCAAGCAACAAAAAATGGAAAATAATGTACCCACACAGATCAACCACTCCAGTTGCCTAACTTGCGGCAAAGCAGGCTGTTGAAGTTGGGCTTCCAGAGTTGACCACCCGAGTGTTGCCTGAGCAGCAGATGGAACAAGTGAGTGGAGCTTTTTACCGAGAAGCTTAATCTGTGATTTTGACAATAGATTTGTCAAGCATCTCCTGACAGCAGCATGCAAATAAATAGACTGGAGTGTTGGTGAGAAAGATTTAAGTCAACCGACAGCAGACAACTGGGCAAGTCAATCAGCTGACCACTGACCCTGGGATGAAAAGGTCATTGACCCACCGGTCGGGCAAAGAATCAACTAACTGCAGGTGTCCGAGAGAAATGATCACTTAATTAACTCGTCCCACCTGACTGTCAAATCAGGGATCATTAGATGGCCAAAATCTAGGAGAAGCCCCCGGTAGGCTAACTCACGCCAACCGAAGACTTCAAGCCAAATACATCACCATCTGACCTGGTGACATCAGCGAGGGGGAGAGGAAATTGAACACTCAAGGCTGACAAATCCGAATCAACGCATTGTTCCTGAGTCCTTCTCACTACTCAAGCCCCTCCCTCTTCCACCTTAACACACTCGACCCATTCAAGTCAAGCCAATCGGTAACAAAGCAAAAGAGTATGTACTTGGTCAAAAGGTGGGGGAGGGGGGCAAAACAACTTAAGCCCTGAGTGAGGTGACAGAGCTAGGGGCGGTCTCGTAGAGGGGTCTCTCATCCTCCCACACCCATGAGAGAATGGTGCGATTGCGCAACAGGCGATAGAGGTTGAGCAGTGCAAAGGGGCTCATTGCCGCCAGACCGAGGAGTTTGTACCACTCGAAGGTCCACTCCAGTGTGCACATCTGCCCAAGAGAGACCACCACCGCCGTGTAGCACAGCCCATTGGTCACCAGAGTTGGCGAGGCGAACCAAAACTAAAAAAAAACCGAATACTACTATTAAAAGCCTCTATCTTAAAGTGACTAACTTGGTCATGTACTACTAACTTAGCCGAAAAAAGGTTGAAATATAGACTTCACTATTTGGAATAATTTGTAAAGCACGTCACAAACGCTTCATAAGCATACTACGGATCCATCCAGAGCAGTAGAGGTCAACTAGTGGCATAAGCATTAACAGAGCCAAAACTACAAAGGCTGACAATTTTTCACCTCTACTTCATCTTGGAATTCGAGCCTTCTGGTGTCGCAAATCGCTTTCAAATCACATCCACAAAGCCTCCTAATAATAACTGCGGGTGACCAGAAAATTGGGAAAACCTTAGTCCTCTTCAGAGTGCGCATCATCCGCCAGTTTAAGCTTCACCACCCACCTTTGTGAAATGACAACTTACAAAGAGTCTGGAATGCGAAGAATTGCCTGGTTCAGCGGCGTTTGAGGCACCCGTGGCTTGAAATAGTCCCCGAATGTGCTTCACTTGGACACCCTTTGCATACGTCTGCGAACAATGGTGTTGGAAGAGTAAAAACAAAGACATTAGCGCGTAGTCCAATACTTCGATTGTTTTTACACTCCAATTCATCTCCAAATTCCTCAAAGAAATTTAGAGATTAGAGACTCCGGCACTGCTTTAATTTCAGCTTCATAAGATACAATGTTGGCACTCTGATGAGTGATTTCTACTGCAATTTCATTTATTGGACATAACTGAATTAAAAAGAAGATAGTGACCGCTTGGATAAAAAAACAACCACAAAAAGCCCATAAATCCACCAATGCTTCTTTCTTAATGGTAAAGGAGGGCTCTCTTGAATATTATGAATCTAATTCTGGGATGTTCAGGACTTGTAGCAAGGAAATAACGCACACTACTTAAATAGGCCGATTCAGCGGTACTAATACAAATATTAGCAAACATGCCAGGTATCAAGATAAGCTAAAGGAAACTTCGTAAGCAGGAGAACTAAAAAGCAGCCGTTGAAAACACACGAGTCCGACTACGGTCAACAAAAAACAAAAAGCTATGGACAACAGAAGTGCTACTGAAATGAGACTTCAGTAGCTTTAAAACATGAATGGACAAGAAACTGAGGGACGAGAAATATAAGCTTGCCAATAGACGACTCAATGGCTAGAGTCTGAGGTGACTGAAAGGAGTAAAGCTCATACCTGCAGCTGCGACCAGGCCTGCCAATTGAGGTAGCCAGAGTGAGCGGCGGGCGAAAGCTCCTGCCAACTGCCCAGATGGAGGGCACAGCGATGAAGAAGATCGAGGTAGGCTGGAGGGAGGAGGTACTGCCAGTGCAGCAGAAACAAGGTCAGACCACTCAACAGAGCGTGACCCATGCACCACACCAGATCCACGCTCAGTCCACGAGGCTACAGACAAAACCGAAGATAAAAAAGCAATAATAAGTGACATTTAAGCAGTATGTTTGAGACGCTTATTCACAGGACTTCAGGCGGCCAGTTTCCAACCGACGCTTTGAGTACTGATAACTCACCTTTTTACTTAGCCCGAAAACCGGGACCTATCCATTATTTCTGAAAAACTTCAATGGAATCTACTTAGTAAGGCAAGAATTGAGTCGAACGGGGGGGGGAAGGGGAGGCGAGGGGGCAAATAAATTTAATGCATGGGAATTTCTGACAACCATTTGGGAAACGGCTTCTCAGGAAGGCTGCTTTAAGCGATCTCTTAATTGAAGCAATTTAGACCTTGTGGACGATACACCAAAGATTCGCTCCCCCTCCACCAATTTTCTAAAGCTGAAGTTAAACACTTTCAAACTGCAAATAAAAAATTTGTTTTTGTTTTGCAACCAGACATTGTAGGATTAACCGCACAAGTTCCTTCAGTCCCTAATGAAGTTAAGGATCAGTGCACGTGTTTGCGTGAGTTTGAGTGCCATCCAACTTCCAAACAGTAGACAGACTCTAGTACAGACGCCCTCGTTTGCCTTGGCGGTCAACTGACAGCTGAAGAGAGATAGAGAGTGATTCCACTCCCTCACATTCAATGTTAGCTGGATTTGGACCTGGCACCAGAGTGCTGGTTAGCACCCTTAAGAGATATTCCTTTGCCAATCAGGGGAAGCGAACGGCAACCCGAGTCTCGAGGCACGCTGGAATACCTGACATTTGGCCAAAAAAGGGCAACTTCTAGGAAATCGAAAGAGAATCGTTTTATGGAGGTAGAGACATTCCTCGGTACTCCAAACAACCCTTCAATAATGTCCGCAGCCTTCTCCTCCTTTGCACCAACAATAAATTACCCTATTAAGGACTCAGGGGAGAACCAAAGAGCTGCGGTTTAATAAGACCCTAGGAGAATGAAATTGTATCATAACTGATGGTACGGAAAACAGTTTAGGTTAGACAAAACGCTCTCATACTAAACTTTTCAGCTCCTATTGCAACAGTATCTATTCGCTGGGCTGTAAATCCAACACAGGAAGATAATTCTTCATAGCCATAACAGTGGATGAAAACCAGTAACTATTAAGTATATTTTACTGACCTAAAACGATTTGCCTATTTTTGCCCCCTCCTTTAAGAAACGAACCACACCCAGTAGCATTTCCGGAATAACGTGAGCCTCCCTTTCCGCCCACCATAAATAACCACTTTTAGTGTTTCAGATGTATTAGTCCCAGTCAATGGCTTAATCACGGCCAATTTCCGTTTGGATCTGTGCGGATATAAGCCATCGCTTTTCTACCTGGACGGTTTTAGATGACTATGGGCTGGTAAGTATGTAGAGACTGAATGAGAAATTACAATTCAAAGTTAGCCTAACGAAAAAACTAATCACACAAACACCCTGCTGATTTCAAATATGTAAATGGAATATCCCTATGATTATGAACGAACCCCAACTACCTACTGATAACGCAAGTAAGTAGACATCAAAGAATGAGAAAAAATTACCAAAACAAGGCCAAGTTACCAGACAAGTTTGTGAGGGTTTCGAGGTTAGTCCAACTCAACGGTCTGCTATAGCTTATAGGCATAAAATATAACATAAATAGTATCGGTGCGGTGTTTCTTCTGGTGCATTTCTCTGATCACCCTCTCCCTTTATGATCGGTTCAACAAACATGATGCATGCTATCCCACCTCGTCTGCTTTAAAAACTCACGTTTGGTTCAAACACCAACGAAGCTTTTCATTAAATTTGTCTGGAGAACTTTCTATCCAAGTTCCGGCCTCTCTAGTTTTTTGAAAAAATTGGGGAGTAGTGCGTGTAGAATAACTTGCCGCGATGTTTGACACAGCATCAGTTATGAACCAGGTCGCTGACAGAAGTGACGACAAGCTAAGCAACTAGACCATATTCACATCTAGGTCCTTCATTGGAGCCATTCGGACGAACCGGTTTAATACTGTCTAGGAGCAAACCAGATGAGCGACTGGACTGTGAGGAGAAACAGTTTTAGGGATTCGGCGCTGGTCGTCGCCTCACGATTTAGCTACCGACTTCAGACCCCTAAGAAACCACGGCTTGAATTATATGCAAATTGGTTTTTGAAAGCCAAATAACCGGAACTGAAATGCATCCTCGTGACACTACGCAACTCCAAGTTGTGCTAGGAAAACTGCCCTCTCCCCCCCTCCCGACAGACAACCAGGCAGACTACAACACAAGACTACAAGATCATAAATCCTCACATAATACTCGCCACCCCGCCTTGGCACCAATAAGAAAATCCATGATCAAACACCAAACAGAGACGGTGACTGAGAGTAGAATCAGAAGTATGGCGGTGGTAATGCGAGAAAATTTTTAAGTTGCCCATCTCACCGAAAAGAGTTCACCATTAGTATGCATTGTAATCAAGTAGAAAATTAGTAATAAACAAGTATTTGCAACAGTAGAACAAGCGTACATGAATTAATCGTTTGGAAGAATTATGCCCTTTGATGACCCCTGGGGAAGTGGTGCTCAAATACACGAATGGGTGACTACTTTACCAATGATGTTGAAAATGAAAGTTTCAGGATAGTGCAAAACATTAGAGCCACTAAAGTCTCCCCAATTAAGCAGAAAGGTAGCATGCAAACAAGCCAAAGCAACGGTTGACCTAAATGACCTGACTACTAAAGTGCAAACCCGCACAGGTCCGAATACATACTACATACAAATACATACTACTGATTTAAAAGAGTAGCAATTTCATGCCCCTGCAGAAAGCTGGATTGTTCAGATGCGAAACTGGGACAGGCATTGAAACACCTTAATAAACCCAAACTCGTCTCCTCCCTGCTATCAAAAAGGCGATCAGCATTAAAAAGACAACAAGACATTCGAATTCACAAGATAATTTGGAATGAGGGCAAATGAACGGGTAGGAGCGATCTTCTAAGCTAAACGAAAAGATGCAAGGAATGGGCGTCACTCACTCTGACGAAGAAGCAGGGCAGGATGGTGGCATAGAAGGTAGCTACGGCCGAACCCGCTATGGTGTCCATTAAACGCGCATTGAAGTCTGCACACAGCACCTCTGCCTCCTCCCGTACTGTCTGTGCCGCAGTTTCCGCATTAGCTGCGGAGTTGGGTGAGCATCGGACACAGTTGTGCTTCAGAGCCACCAACTGCTGCTTATGTAGAGGACGGAGGGTGTAGAAAGTGACAGCTGTGCCAGAGTGAGTGTTGCTGGAAAGCGATGGTTGAACCGTGGCATAGCGGAGTGGTAAGAGGTAGCAGGAGCGCGGAACACGAGCTGTCTGCGAACTACCCGTCTTGGAACGTGGAGTACACGGGGTAAAGTGTTGCCGAAGCAACTTAAAACCATCAAAAGAGAACATCGCATAATGTGAGCTGAAGTCATGTTAAATAGGTGGGATATGAGTGCAAGCAACTCACCTGAAACGCTTTTCGCGACTTCAAAGACTGATAGAGGAACTTTAATTGCGACTGGACTGATCGAATGGACTCTCGAGGATTGAGTGACCTCGTCTTCTCCAAAATCACATGAAGAATCCTTTTCACTGGCTCGTAGTAGTAGACTATGACGAAAATAACTGGTCTGAAGAAAGCAATACTCAACTTTTACCGCATTTGTATAAGTATGGGGGAGAAATTCATCTCCCGATAATGAACTCACTGATAGATTACCAGAAGAATGCCCAAGTACCGGCGTGGAAAGATGCAGAAATCATAACTAATACGTGTTACCATGTGGAATTGAAGAGTGCACCACAAGGTAATTCCCAGAAATCCCACAAGAGCGCAATTTAAACTGCGCAGAGGTGTGACAGATCTCCAGTAGAGCTACATCACCAAAACAAAGTAATGAGCCAACCAAATGAATGCTGACAAGTTGCTAATAATAGCGCCAAATAACTACAGTGACATCCTTAAAGTATTTTATTCGTTAAAATAATCGTCCCTAAAATGTGCAAAGAGTCTATGCTAACAGGACACATGACTGCTGCAAATTCAAATTTATGAAGGGTTCTGCAATCAGAGGATGTAAACTTGGCTCTAACAACTGCTTAAAATACCCGGAAAATAAACGCGAGTATGCCAGAGTTGCAAATGAGAGAGGCATTGCGACGAGTACGACCTTTCCCTATCACCTGAGAAAAGCCGACTTACATGTTGAAAGGCTTCGTAGGCAGGTGGAATGACGAACATCAATAGAATGTACGACAGGAGGTAGTAATCGATGTTGTCAATATCCTGGGGTAAAGTTAGGATAAGAAAAGGATGTGATGAATTTACCTGCACTTTCAATGATTTAATGCCTGTTTATGCTTATTGTCATGCCCAGTTCAAATGCACCCCAAGGCTATAAAAGAGCTATTCTCATCAGGCCGGTCATCGCGAAAGTGGATAAGAATCCATACCACAAATAAGTAAAAGGTGGGCAATTCGAAAAGATGACGGGTGTGTCTCGTATGTGTGGCACTGGTGGTAAACATGTCAGCAATTTGGCTCCACTAAATTGATCAACTATCCGAAAAACAGAAGTTGGTCTCAGAAAAAAATCATGCAGAAATACACTTTTGGTGAGGTCTAGTTCCAACTCTTCATATTTTAAAAATCTCAATGCGGGGAGAAAGCATTCAATTACCAAAAAACGGGGCGATCGGAGAATAATTCGAAACACGTCTAAGATTGCCGGCAAAAGTTAATGGTTTGGACATTAAACAACGGTCGGACTAAAGTTAAGCAGTTTATGGACGACTTAGTGTGAGCTAAAGAGGTTGGAAACGCACCATAGAAGCCACATGCTAACCTTAAACCCAAAAGCAAAAAAAGTAACAGTCAAAATCTACCAAACCACTCAACATGGAGGAGTCGCAGTCACAGCGAGGGACAGTTAAAGTTAACTCTTAAACTGCTGTCGTCAAACCAGAATGCTTAGAGCGCGACTAAAAAGACAAGATTTAGGCTATATTTCAGTGCCCATAATGGGAAAACAGTCGCCTACCACAACACTCAGCAAATGTGAAATCACAAACTCGCGATAAGTTTAGCATCTGTTTTGGCCAAGTCAGTCGATGTAGAAGAACCAAACTCACCACGGGGTACTTAGTCCATGGCCGAGAAAGCCACCAAACAGTGCGGTACATATTGAGGTACTGCAGTATCACAGCCACCACGGAAAAAGCGAACTTTGTGAGGTGAAAATTCACAGCACCGCAGACAGGGATGGGAGGAAAGAGAATATGTCGGATTGGCTCAATTCCACCCTTTGGAAGCACTGTAGACCCATCTGTGGTCCTTAAAAAGCAGATATTGCATCAAACTCATCAGTTTAATTAATTAAGTTGATAAACTTTTGTCTACCTTCGCGAAGACGACTGCAAGGATCCCTTTTGATTATTTTTACGAAGATTTCCCATTTACACCTTTAATAAAAAGCCCTTCAAGTTCTTCGGATCAAAAATAAAATAGCAATTGGTTTCAAATGGGGGTAAAATTGGTGTAGACAAAAGGAATGTGGAATTGGCGTGGAGTACAAAGAAAGCAACTCATTTTCTGCAGAATCGATAGGTTTGTAGGCGTGCAAAAAGCAACCCAAATAAATACGTTCAAAATGTAAGCATAGCAGGAACGATATGCAGATAATATCTACTTTCAATAAAAAACCGAACACTGGTTAGAATATTGGAAGAAAAAAATTGGTTATTTGACGTCAAACACGAGCACTGATATTTCAGGTATTGTATGGAAATACTGCGTAAACGACAATGAACTCAAAGATATTCTAATACGGATCACGCTTCAGTCAGAATGACAGCCGACAAAACACACTTCACCAGGGCGCCTATGAGATAGCGCATACAAGCAAAATACCACAAATTTAAGGCAGTCAATAAGAATCAAAACCATTAGTTTAGATTTTTAAGATGTAATTATACATGAATTGTGATACAATGAGCGGGGCTTGTGGTCCGAATTCTAACTTTTGAAAGATTTGTTACTTATTGTAAAAAGGACCTCGGGCAGATGATCTTAAAATGTTATTATTGTATGAATGTATGCATAGAAGTCAAAAGATACCATAACACTATTATTTCCGTCAATTGTTGCTCTGCGTACTAATTCGCCTTGTCCGTCAATCACGTAAACCTCGTTTAAAGGGGGTAGCGTTCTCGTTTTTACATTGAAAATTTTAGAATTATCGCGTATCAATTAATCAGCAAATTCTTTACAAATTAAGCCTCACTAATGACATAGGATCTGTTTTCTCTAGGCTAATCGGTTCTCGGCGGAAATAATTTTCAGTTGTTAATAAGTACTGCTTGCAATCATCTGCAAAATTTCCGCATTTATCGTTTATTCTAAGGTCTAAGTAGTTGGCACTCAGATATCTGCGTCACTGTGTGTCGTGAGGTTCCCAAGCGGTTTATTTTACCCAGATTAAAAAAGGGCTTTGTTTACTCTATCAACTGTCAAGTAGGTTTACACACAACCGGAATATAAGGGTGCCACCATTCACATGCCACTCGATCCCCTGACTTAATTAATCATTGCTATGTGAGCATAGTAATGCAATGTCTACGTGATCGTGAATTCGCAAATGGAAAAGTAAGCAGGAATGTTGGCAAAAGTAACTTAATTACTAGTAATCTCTTTTTCAGTGTGATGGCTAGATCCAATAGCCTTCCGACTCTACAGGGACTCCTATCATTGAGGTAGGTGCATTATTCCTATGGATGCGGGAGGAATGAGGTAGCATTTCACATAATGAACAGAAAATACTTTCTAACTATGAAAATAACAATTTCCTTAGTTCGCCTTTCTGGAAGTCCCCATTTAAAATTAGATTCCCTACGCATTCTTGAATGATAGTCGTTATGTTCTCATTAGTCTGTATCATAACAAGGTCCAATCCACACGTACTTATAAACAGCGTGAGGTCAAGGTCGTTTAACATACTCTGACCGCTCTCCCGCAGACACGCCTTTAGGTGCCATTCTCTTCTTTAAGTCCTCGGTCATCATTACTCTGGCTGGAAATACTCCAACCTTTCCTGACTTCCAGAAAGGTCAGGATATCCTTGTCATCAGGACGGAAGGAAGCGGTGCCTCAAAACTCCTCAAGTCAAGTGTGGCTCTGATTATTGGAGCAGTTGTCTTGGCAACTGTCTATTAAAATCACCGCTGGACTGCACATCTGTGCTCGGTGCCTGCCTTCAGTCATGTCAGGATTGGATAAAAGGTCAGAGAAATCGGAACAGCTGTCCTTTTGAATGAGGCGTATTTAATGCTTCTCCAAATGCTCCCTGCGTTATCCTGACACCTTCTTTCGTCTGCAGTCCCTCGAATCTTACAGTAACGCAGCCTCTTATTGCCTGAAAAAAATGACTTCCCTTTTTGCCCCAATATGTACCATTAATCTTGGGGAATAAGAAAATAACCTGATCTGAGTTAGATCGGCTTTCAAGTGTACTTCCTCGAGCGAATGTGAGTCCGCGGGGAACCATTTCATCGGCTGCAGAAGCACACATCCTCCGCCCATTTCTCTGGCTAAAATTTCACCCAACACATTAGCTGATATCCAGGCTACTTAGACCACCAGAAGCTTGAGTAGAAAATGGGTGGTAAAGTTGGTTTGCCTGATCGGTATCCAATGATCCAGATCGCCTGGTCCTCCGTACCGTCCTTGCGGAGGCAGTCACCCAGTTTGCCACCTATCTATACCTTTCCCGATAGTAAGGAAAAACAGTAGGAAAAAAAGGCAAAATCTAGTTCCACTTTTCCCTCCTCTCCTCCCCTCAATAAATCATTAATAAATAAATTTTAGCCAATCACAGAAGCTTAAATAGCGCTGCTTAAATCCTTTTGGTTGCAGTTAAGGTATAAAAAGTCAATAAAGTTATTTTTAAAAGACTTTCGGTCATTCTTATTTACCAACATCATTGACATATCATAAAATGGCAGCTGATAAGAGGGTTTACCTTCATGGTGTACAGTTGCGTGTATCACTGCATCTTTCTCTATGGTGAGCATAAAAATGAAAAAAGACTAGCGAAATCCACGTACAACATAGTCTATTTCCTCCTCCTCCTCCTCCTCCTCCTCCTCCTCCTCCTCCTCCTCCTCCTCCTCCTCCTCCTCCTCCTCCTCCTCCTCCTCCTCCTCCTCCTCCTCCTCCTCCTCCTCCCTCCTCCTCCTCCTCCTCCTCCTCCTCCTCCTCCTCCTCCTCCTCCTCCTCCTCCTCCTCCTCCTCCTCCTCCTCCTCCTCCTCCTCCTCCTCCTCCTCCTCCTCCCTCCTCCTCCTCCTCCTCCTCCTCCTCCTCCTCCTCCTCCTCCTCCTCCTCCTCCTCCTCCTCCTCCTCCTTTTCCCTTATTTTAATCTGTCATCAATCAACAAATCGCGCTGCATGAATTCTATTGGTCAACGTTAATTAAAAAATAAATTCAATAATCGTTTTTTATGAAACTTTACGTCATTTGTACTCAATATTAACATTAGCAACCCAAACATGGCAACTGACGGGCAGTTTTAACTTTACGGGGTTGCCATTAGTAATGGGAAAATAAATTTGAAAATATTTGGAAATTATTGGTCAACGAGGCTGTAAAAACGCCTAACTTTGCTTATTCATCTGTCCTGTTGGCGGTAGTTTTGGGTTTAACTGGCCTTCTGTCCCTGTAATAAGTTGCAACGGAATCAGCCATCTTTACCCATCCACATTTTCCTTTTTTGAAGTAAAAAGAGTCCACTGTAATCGGCGTTACTACACTGACATGGTGTTTGATTTGCTTCTAAGGTTGTGACAAGGTCACTCAACTTTAAACAGATTTTCTGACGGCCGAGAGTGGTATATTCAAACATTTGGCGTGTTGGCTACCAGGGGTGCAAACCTCAGTGGCTAGCATACAACAGCCTGATCGTCTACCTTAAAAGGCAATCAACTCATCACTCATGAGTGACGCGCCATCTGAGCTCCATAAATTGTATCATCACGTGGATGCCTTCTAAATGGCACGTGCTAATTAAGTCCGTGTATCACTTTCCAGCCCACACAGCAACTGATCTCCTCATCCTTAATGCTGTGCCCGGTAGATGGAGTCACTTGTTTACCCCAAAAGCTGAATGTCCACTGTTTATGCTAAACACAATGACGGACGCACACGCACACAACGATCCACGAAGGGCGCACGAAAGCATACATATAAGGTCGGTCCACGTCTATGCTGTAGTCAGTCACTTGCTATTAGCCTGCTGAGATGATGTTGTGGGTAGTGAGGCTGTGCGTCCTCGCCTTGTTGACCTGCCTGACGTTGACGCAGACGAGTCCATCGAATGCGTCGTCTCCTCTTTCCCCGCCGACTCCGACGCCAAGTCAAAACAAATTATTTGCGCGCTATGCAATGGATCGAGGCACCTTGCTGCTGCGAAGGAAAATATTCATCTTCAGGAATGAGCTGTACACACCGTGGTCAAATTGGAGTAATTGCTCAGCAAGGGACTGCACAGAGTTGCGATATCGTCAGTGTCTGAATGACTCCTATGAGAATTACATTTCAAATCTCATTCGAACAAATAACTGCCCGTTTCAGTACGTTGTGGAGACACGAAGGTGTGTCAATGATGCCGAATGTCACAAAGAGGGTGAGTCGGTTTGCCTGTCTCAATTATCATGAGTGTCCTTGTGAAATCTTTCATTCATTCACTCATCGAAGCCACGCCTACGTGGTTGATGCGTCTCCATACAGCGCGACCTGCACTGGCCGGGAGGCTAACTTATCTCTATCGGCTGAGGGCCGCCGGTGAGCAGGTTAATGCCCGCCGCTGGATGTCCTCAGTAGATGAATGAAGTAAAACTTTGCCTTAGCACACCAGCTTCACTCAGACATAGCAACAACAACAAAGCAAGTCATCAGGATTGTCAAAATGTGGCAATTTATAGCAAAAATAATTGCTAAGGGCAAGTTCGGCATTGAGTTAGTGTTTTGACTGTCATAAAGCATGAAACACAAAAGGCCAAGTTTCGCCCTTTCCGGGTAAACCAGAGGCGCCGCTGACCAAATTGACCTCAAACACAAGTTGCATCACCCGGCGTTAGAACGCGAAAACTCGGTGTCCGAACCTCAGCCCATTGCACAGTTGTCGACACCTGTCAATAATTTTATCCGCTCTAATTGGTCAGAACGGAGTTTTTTTGCCTTAAAGTATTCCTTCTGCTAAAAAATCATATTTAAAAGTAGAGGTTCGGAGGCGGTAAGAATGGGCTGTCTTTGGTGCCTGATTTTTCTAGCACTTTTTCTTTCTTTAAAGAAAACGCTGTTTAAATCACCTTATAGAACAGACTTAATGACTCCATTCACTTACTTGTGGATAGCGTCATTTATTCATGCCTCAGTGCCTATCCAACTAAGCTGACTTCGCACAGATCAACTTTGCTGGTAATTCAGTAGTATTGTCCATTCGGTTTTAATAGCAAAGTAAATCGGGGTGAGACCAGCACGTCAGCACATATTGTCACAGCGAGTATTTTAAAATTATGAGAATACTTTCGAAAACCGGAGATCACCTCCATATAAATTGATAATCGCATTTCATTTTACCCGTCACTTTCAGTCTATGCGACTGCCAAAGCTCCAGAAATTATTATGCTGAGTTTGAGATTAATAGTTAAGGCAGGGCTATTTATCTTCATAAAGGCCGAACACGTCGTTCAGAGGCCTGCGCCTCAACATGTCTTCGTGGCCAGCGAAAAAGTGCTTTATTTGGCAATTTAAATCCATTGCTGACATACTAATTGGATATTCAAATTGTTCCCTCTTCCCTTTTTAGCCCCTTCAAAAATTTTGAAGGAATTATCAAACACCTGTGGAAAGCGGCCCAGTTTTAAAGGTAAACGCGGCATTTCATCGAAGATTCTCGGCGGTCGTGAGGCTAAACCGCATAGTTGGCCTTGGCAGGCAAGTTTACACTTAAGATTATCCTAACGTCCTGAAACTCGAGTAAAACATACTCGCAATGATAAAGATCCAGCTTGCATCACCTAAGCTACACAAAACGGACAGCTAAATACATCTCGCGACTCAACCAATCATCGCGAGCGACACCAACTCAGGCTTTTCTGATTGGCTGATTGCAACCAGTAAAATCCATGGTTGAATTCCATCCAACCCGAGTCACCTGAACAGGCAAAGTGGCGATGCACTTGTACATAAATAAAGCCATTTTTATAGTCATTCGGCTGTAAAAAAATTATTTGTTAGGCCATCGAGAAAATTTTGGCGTTTTTTAGACCTAGCAAACACAATTCTTGTTATTGGACAAAACCCAAGAAAGAACTAATGAACGAACAGATAAACTAGAATGTGATCGAGAGAAAAAAAAAGCTGACTTATTTCAAACCTTGTTTGGGCGTTGCATTCTGTTTAGCCTCACGGTTTTACCAGGTCGCGTCCAACAAAGAGAGATGTTAATGGTTCTATAGCCGTAGGGGAAGTGAGGCAAATATGGCACTGTGATGCTAGCACATCACTCTTCTAAAAGACCGCACCTAATTACTGATTAGCATATCATAGTGCTAGAGGTTGTGTTCTCATTTACGATCATTTCCCCGATGAGGTCTTAAAGGGTATTATGTGCTACTAGTAAATAAATAAGTAGTACCGGCAGTAGAAAGCATATAACACTGTTTAAGCAACACTCAATCCTAAGCTCCTTGGCCGCTGATAATTCTAGGTGGCCTTGTATGTGCGACCTCTCACTGTGGAAAGCAGGTCTTCACGCTCCCCTGCCATTGATTCACCCTTCTGTGGCGCTACACTAATTGCACCTTCGTGGCTTATCACAGCAGCTCACTGCCTCAGTGAATTAGTACCTGACAAGGTGCTCACAGTGGGACAGGTCTTCTCCGTAGAGGAGGAGCTGGAGCTGAGCATTCGTGCTAGAATTGGAGATCACGTCCGTGGCAGAAGAGATGGACCGCAAGAGGTCTCCCGCCTTATTGAGTTGGCAATCATTCATCCAGACTATCGAAGGGGTTTCTCCGAGCAGGGTTTTGATGCAGCTCTGCTGAAGTTGGATGAACCGGTAGAGTTCAGTAAGTGTAAATTTAGCGTTATCCACTTCAAGGCGTGCCAAATAGCTGCACAAGTGGCATTAGTTGACCATCCTCTCAACGCCAGTTTTAACAATCTTTGGACGACTGTTCCAGTAATCCGAAGGCCACAAAAGGTTTCCTGAACCATTTGGCACTTGTAGTATTTTTAGTAACAGCGCTATGGTTACAAGGACTGCATAAAAGTTGATGAATTGGCACCTGATGTTATTTAGGTATAAGATCTAAGAGCTAACATTCTAGCCCCAAGGCTAATTAATTTTGCAAGTCATGAAAAAGCTTTTGAGGTATTACCTTTATCCGACTCAAAGTCGAAGTAGAGAAGCAATTTTCCAAATGTCTGAGCCATAAGCTGCTATAAACAGGTGTTTATGTGTTTAGGCCTGAATAATGTCAGGCTCCCAATCGGAGTAATCAAGGGCAGTAAAATTAGCGGGGTTTGGGCAAGATGGAGACACGGGGTGTATGCGTGACTGCTGGCTATATATTGCCTACAGGAGAGAGGAGGGCATTTTGCTTTCCCATATCTTAATATAACTTTGGCGCCATAGTAATGTAAGACATACTTCGAGTCTGCCCACGCGTATCATTGACCCCTCAGAGGATTTGACCGGAGGTTCTGGAATGTTTGATAGATAGACACGGGATCGAGTAAGCCTGAAGAGTAAGTGGTTTACTATTTTTTCGCTAAGGGATAGAGCTCCAACAGCTCCATTAGCGGGCAGATTTTCGCCATTTGGACTCATTCCAACCTTTCCCACTTAATTCACGTTCAGTTAACTGCTTTTGCACTTTCGGTAGTTGTTTTAAACGAAGAGTCGTGCATTTATTTGCCTTTTACACTTCCCTAAATCGGGCATAACGATCTGCTTTAACCTACCATTGTGAAGCCGATCTTTTCATGATTTTAAGCCTATCATGCGGAACCTCCAACCCCATTTGTTAATCGAGGACAGGAGTATCACGATAACTGATTGATGAAGCCATTCTTTTTAATCCGGTTGGAATAAGAGCTTAGAGCACAAAGAATTTGTGTTGGTAACTCAACCACACTTGGGAGCTGAAATAATTGGCTCACCGTTCACCTCTTTGATTGGTTAGGAGTTCAAGGTGAGCATTTGATTGGCTCATTGACCAATTGCGGACCGTTTGTTTATAAAAGTAAAAAGTTGATCATAACTTGGTCATAAATTGCTTTATCCGGACAAAAAATGAGGAACATATCCTGTTAAAAAAGCAAAAAGAGGGACCAATTATAAACAGAAAATAGGATATATTCTAAGCTAAATGTCCAAGCATCCTAGTAAGGAATGTCAGACAAGCTGATTGTACGTTTCGCTTTTATTGGCCTTCAGGTGACAAGGTGAGCTCAATCTGTATTCCGGATAGAAGCCTTCATCTGCCCGAAGGTCATACCTGCTACGCAGCAGGTTGGGGCGCAACTTCACCCGATACTGCACTTCTTCCCGAACCCCTTGGATTCATGGACTTCCTCTCGGCGAGTATCTTTCTCCGGCCCTGCGGTTTGGGACAGTCATCAGCCTCCAATCGTAGATGCCGTGGACCCAGACAACCACTACGGTTACTCGAAGTCGACTTGCCGCTTGTCTCACTACAGCGGTGTCGTAGGACCTTCCGCAATCTCCGTGAATGGGTGCACGTTTGTGCGGGTGAAAAGGGAAAGGTAAAATCAACGTTGAAATAAAAGTTAATTTTAACTGGGCTAAAATTGTTACTAAAGCCAGGCAATTATATCATTTTAGTAAAAATTTTGGTTGAAGAATACCTTCAAGAGACTAGCATTAACACCTTGGGAGGTATTGGCTTAAAGGTCTGCCAAGTCATAAAATTACTAAGCTAGGTTTTATTTAGGTAAAAAAGTGAATAAGAGAAAGCACAAAAGACCTTTTTTCAGTTTATCCAATGAAGTCCTGAAGAGACCTTCTCAAGTGTCAACACATACGCAGCTTATCAAAAGTTGACGCGCACCATGTTATGCGTTGACATTTGCGGATTGGTGACAACCCTATCTAAGGAAAACTTTTTTTCAGACAAATTTAATTGGACAAATTAATAAAACATGAGCTTTTTTCTGTTTCCTGCTCCTTTTTCGCTACACCCTCGCCTAGGATACCTGCCGCGGAGATAGTGGTGGTGGACTCTTCTGCCAAAATCCCGAGGACGGGAGGTGGCACATCTACGGTGTGACCAGTTTTGGCTCCGTTTTGGGTTGCGGTGAGCACTACGGAGTGTATGCGTGCACCCGTGGAATTTCCGACTGGATTCATGAGAATGTTCAATAGGTGGATTGCCCCATCCAACCAACCAGACATTCATCCCATCGTTAAAGAAAGCATACAACACACACTTGCAGTTCTGCACCTTCTAACAACACGCATCCTTCTGCCTCACTTGTGTTAATGTCGTGAAATTCTAATTAATTTGTATTTAGAGTAAATGTCATAAAGTCTTTTGCTCCCTCTTTTTTGCAGTGGAAAGGGCGGGAGCACGAATTGGAGGAGGGACTTCAAGGGTAGCTGTGTTTAGCGGGTCATTTGCGTCGACTTCAGACGTCAAAGCTCAGTTATTTTGGTTGTGACCATGTCGGAAAGATATCCGCAAAGGATAACAGCCTCCAATATGATGAAGGAGAAGATAATTTTGACGAAGAAATGAAAAGAAGATATAGAGAAGTAAAATCCATTTCCTAACCACACACCCAACTTCACTTTTCGTCAATTCCCCGAAGCGTATCCATGTTTTTAGCTAATGATCTTAAAACATTCAGTTTAAAAAGATGGAGAAGGCTGTCGCATACCCCTTCTTTCCATTATTCTGCAAACCTCATTCAGTCTTCTGCCATTTATTAGGTGTAGTTCTCAGTTCTTGGGGGCCTAGCAAGTTCCCACAACCGCAGAGGGATATCATTGCCTTTTACAACGCTGAGGCGCAAAAATTTCTCATTTCTCTGTTGTTATAGCCTCACCATTACCTCCCAACCCACTGCTTTCGCCATCTCTTTTATGGTGATGAATATCCACCCTACCGCGGGCTAAACTGCACACCAAATAAGTCACAAACAGTTAACCTTCAACCCCACTAACTTTTTGTGCCTTTTTAGGCATAAAATGCACGAAGAATAAACTACTTTAGAGTGTGGATACTCAAAGTTAGGTGTTTTAAGATCGCTAGGTGTAATTTACTTGCTCCATATGAGCTGAATAAAACAAAACCAGGAACACACAAAGCATCGATTAGTCGTGGATAATACTGACTATTCCGCCTCCTCAACATTCCTTTCTGAAAAATAAACTTCGGGAAAAGTTGATGTTTTACCGATTATTTTACTGTTTAAATGGAAATTGCATTTTATTCTCCGTATAAGTAGTACACTCTTGGCCAGTGATTGAGCCTTTAGATAGGACTTAAAATTAATATGACCAGGGTTCGCATAGTTAGTTAGAAGAAAGAAGAAGCCAGAATTCCGGCACCAGGCGCACGCTTTAACACCCATCTATTCACACTTCGTGCAGCACTCAAATTGCTTTAGCCAATCATATTACTAGAGAATTTGTATGGCTCGTTAACTATTGGCCCTATCGTGGAGCCAATCAGGAGGCAAACCTTCATGCTTTTGAAAGTTACCACCTACGGAACTCCATTCTCACAATGATAGAAACAAAGGAGGCATCAAACTCCTACTCTGTGAAAATGGACCATGTAGTCTCAGTGCCGGTGGATTTGAGAGAGATGAGTGCCGCCCATCCGATGTCCAACCAATCAATTCATCGAACTGCTGGGGTGATGCGGCTCAACGCTTCCGGATTGGATGGAAGTGAAAATAGAGTTTTCGGGGGTGTTGATGAACCCAAAGAATATTCAGATGACGCAAATACCAGTGAATTGGCTCAGGTGAGTCGAAAAATTGGATATTTTTTGCATTTTATAATTTGTGTTAAATGTGTTGGTGGTATAAGATTAAGAGTCAAGATGAGCATTGGAGGCCATGGCAGCTAAAATTCTCGGTAATTTAGGTCTTGGCGGTGGTGAGTTCAAAGAGAGTTCAGAATCAGGTCACCAAGGTGGTAACTTGACCAGGGTAGTCTTCAGTCAGTAATACACAGTTTGTTCAGCTTGCGCTAAAAGAGGGAATGTGGAGTCAGGATGGAAAAAATGCCAACCGCCCTTTCGCCCTGAAAGACATATCTTGAGAAGATAAGAAAAAATAGAACATAACAAAAAATGATGGTCTATTGCCTTCTTAAGAGCAGAGAGTAAGGCAGGATTACATATGCCGTCTGACTACTGTGCTGTTCAGCATAGACAACCACACGTCGGCGCAATATCCAATGGGGTCACACTGTGGTAGCACGGATTTTCAAATGACCTCAATCTGCACCGCACAGATTGCTGTGACTCATCCCCCGTCCTGGCTACACACTAGAAAGGTGATCATGAGAAATAAAAATGGGGCGCTCTTCGGCCCAATTTGTCCCGCCAACATGAAAGGAGTTTTATTATCGGAGGTCAGAAGAGTTGCTGAGGCAAGAAATGGGCGGAGATTGAGTAATCCTCCCAGCCAAATATCTCATTTATGCATCTAGCCTGAAGAGGATGTAACACGTGTCCAGTCCACCGGGAGAGGAAACACCACCAATTGTTTTTTAGCAGAAACATCCTCTTGCTAAATACGTAGAAGGGAGGCTATCATGGGTTCGCTTCACCTCATTTCACCACTGATTGTAGAGCAAACCTCCTAGGCCCAGATTGTCACGAAAATTTGGAAGGCTTTTATGAATCACCTTGGCCTCCCTCTCCCTTATGAGATGTAGAAGAAGAGATCACTAATTCACTAATTTACCTTTGATGTACAGAGGGTGCGAAGTACTAGGGACATGTGCAGTCCCAACACCCGTCACCAGAACGTCAGTTCACGTGGCTTCTTCACGCCGATTGCATAAACTACCTTTGACACAAATGAAATGCTCGGCTGTAAGGATTTATCGCCCAGTCCATTACTTGTTTTCGTGAAGGCTAGACGTGTGCACAGCCATACGACTCCACACTACTATCCATCAGTTAATTGTGCATAGAAGTGGAAAAAAATTTCGCCTGTATCATGCTAACCTCCCTGCTTGATTGTCCTCTCAACTATTAATAGAAGAATCTACGCATCTTGAAAGGCGTTTACGTGCATGGGAGATCTCATGCTTGTGATTGACGGCCACTTCGTAGTTCAACTTGGGAGGGTAATAAATGCCCCAATATTTCATGAAAACAGATTTGAAGGAATGGAGCTGTCTGATTGGTGGCCACATCGTGATTGGCTGGTTTCGGAGTCATCGGATCGTCCAAACTCGGTGGAAAATTAGCTTAAATGACGATACAAAGTTGAGATAGGTCATTTTTAACCACAATTGATTGCGACTTGTTAATTTGTGATTTGCATATACACACACGCATACACACATCGACATGTGTTTCGGTTGCATTGACAACGCGATGATATTCGCCATAACTGGTTCTCAAAGTCCAACTGGGTAGATGTAGGATAATTTGAAACGCTTTACTGCATTCTAGGTCGGATGTAGTTTGTTTTTTTTTCTCCAGTACACAGAGTAAATGCCTCAATATCAGAGGTGACAATAGGACTCACCAGAGGGAGCAGATGGTTGCAAAGGGCGGAGAGCTCCTGGTACGAACGCAAACAGAGCTCGAGGGATAGGGAATTTTTCCACTTTTTGGATGACTTGCTCTTAAACCTATCATTTCATCCACTTCGTATCGCTTCTTCCACGATAACTTTAAGAATTCAAATGAGAAGTTTGAATTTTACCCCATCTTGTCCTTCCAGGATGTGGATCTGCTCTATGAGTTGATAGATGAGAAGGACGCAGAGGCGAAAGAGTTGAAACGAGACTTAAAGGCGCTTCGAGAGAGTTGCAGTGAGTTTCAAGGCAACCTCGAAGAGGCCCAAATGATCATAACGGAACAACAAGAACAGCTGGCCGTCTACAGGCAGGAAGTCGCTGTCAGCAAATCAAACATTGAAGCATTGAAGGTGAGTTCTATCCATGGATTCTGCACATTTGATGGATGATGGATGGGGAGATGTAGGCTTTAGAACAGCATTAAATCTGACGGCTGCAAAATCTTCCCCTTGGTAGAACTGTTGATGCTAGGGTACGGTGTTTCCAATAACTCCAGGCATGAACGTGTCGGTGGCGAATAGTGACTCTGCTGATACGCCATTGCCCAAAGGGTTGCCATGTGATGCCCTACCTTGCACTTCTGAGTCATAGAGACTGACTAAAAAGTGGGAGATTCGTGAAGGCAAGATGTGAGCAACTCCCTTCGCTCATGCCCACGGGGCATCACTTATTCTGACGGTATCTGAAGTTTTGGTTTGATTTGCCCCGTTGCTTGTGATAACGATACCATTCTTGGGTATCATGCAAGTTGTATTAAAGGGGTGAATCGACCACCACTGTCAGGATTGTTCCCTTTTTCCAATGAGGATATCAACTACGAATAATTTGACGATTTGCCTTTCAATTACACCACGCGCCATGCGTGAATGACATGTGAATGGAGAAAAAACTTGAGAAATTCTACATCAGTAACGTTAATAATGATTGAGTCACAAAAATGATGCAGTTAGAAAGATTAAATCAATGCAGCTTTTCCCTTTAATTTAGAGAGGCGGAATTTGTGCCATTTTCCACGTTCCTAATATGATCAGCACAACAAAAAATGATGTTATTTGCTGGTCTTGTTAAAATCATTATTTAAGAAGTTGACTGCACCTGGGAGAATCTGCAACAAACTCTTTCCGAACCCGACCTAGTGCCTTGCCCAAAGAACAGATTCTATAAAGGAAGCTACTTATATAATTTTTAAGTAGCATACGGGACATTTGCGTCCTCTCTCGAAGAGAACTCCACTTCACTTCTTAAATCCAATCATGTCAAATGACTAAGCTAAGTTACTTCTAATTTGAGCTAGAGTTGTCACCATGGAAATGAAAATTTAACAGCTTTGTCGTCAAACTCAACCAATGGAGGAGAGAGCAATGCTAGATTCTGTCCTCTTCTGCTCCATTACCTAAAGGTATAGCCCCTTTGAAAGTACAAGATCGACTCCACTGGTTGATGCACTTCATTCGCGTCCATGATGGAAATTTCAAAGCAAAAGCTTGCAGATATTTTGCCTTTTATTTGGCAGCGGTTACGACCACGAAGAAGCAGAAAGGTCCTCTGTTGCTAAATCCCTTTGATTGACCATCGCTTTTGCCTTTCTTGCAAGTGAAACCACGCAGGTGGGTAGTCAATTAGTTGAGACCTCCGATCCTTCACCGCCCCCTCCTCCTCCTCCGCCTGAGTTCTGCACAAAAAGTTTCAAGGCCGCTTTATAAGCACGCAACCGTCACAGCACCGTCATGCAACTATAACTCTAAAGTGGTAACTTTTCACACACGCCGGAGCATAAAGTAGGAGAGCGTTAGGTGAAGCTGATAAAACATCCCATTAGAGTGGGATTGGTTAAAACGGGCCGAGTACAAATATACTACTTATTTTGGTTAGGGTGGTGAGCAGAAGAAATAGTTGCGCGTAAAAGAAAATTTTCACTTTCCATTGTTTCTGGTACACCGCAATTCTCTCACCTCCTCGTGGCTCTCTGCATTCCTTGTGAATACGGTAGTGAGCCAGTGGACTTCCGGAGTGGCCACTCAACATAAGGCAGAGCACCTCTCTCTTGTCTCTCCTTTGTGTGCAAGTCGTACTTTGCGCCTACATTAGCTACCCTTCTGAACTTCATTGTTAGACGGGGGTCACATGACAAGTGTGATCACGCTCTGTACTTTACTGGTGACAGTACCTCCACCAAACAATCACCAATTGGGTCACAGCCAAAGCCAGTGTTTTTCATGCAGGTACATTCCAATTTACCAAATCCTTGGGGTGGCTACGATTATGAAAGCCGCAAAGCTAGTGTCTTCAAATACTGACTCTTTCGCATCAGTCGCATAAGGCAATACCCTGGCTGAATGGTTGTTCGCTTCACTTCGTTATCAGGGCTAAGCTGCTAACCACCGCGGCACCTTCCAGGAATCCGGAGGTGAAGCAATACTTCTACATTCTTAGCCGCTCTCTTTTCATTCCTCCGAGCATTATGGAACAGTCTAAGGGTCACTTACGCGCCAATGGTGTGATGTCGTTGACAATGGCCAAATATTCACGGGGCTGACGCAACCTTGTGGTGATTTGGGGCCGTCACGATACCCCGCGCCGCGCATCACTAGGCGGGGCGTACATGAGCTCGAGTGATACGCCCTTTCGACAGGCATCGTCATTCCATCCTAGCATGGAAGGGCTGTAGATTGAGCGGTTAAGGTTGTGCCCCTTTTCACCGCATGTTCTTGCAATCAAAAACGGCACATGGCTGTCATTTACACGGAGTCACCTCCGTGGCCTAGGGGACATCGCACTGGAGGGTCCCGTGCCACTCTAAAGAGATGTTTAGTCTAAACGGGAAGTTTTTTTGATTCGTTAAGACGCATAACTAAGATTTCCTACTACCCTTTTTTTGAGAAAATGGGCGATGATTTAAGCAGGATAATAAACCGTTTATCGTTCCACTTAAACAGTAATTGAGGGCTGGTTAATTTTTTAATAAGCAGCTGAATTTGGCGCTTAAACGAAATGTTTAATAAATGTAATCAAGTGGGAGTATCTTTACAAAATGCTTGCAAATAAAGAAGGCAATCTATAAGCTGGATGACGAAGGGAAAAGGTTAGAACTACTTTCAATGCAGCGCTTAACTGCTTTAATGAAATAAATCACCCGCATGCTACTTAATTGCCTAATAAGTAGCAGCCCTTGACACGTAATCGAAATATCCTTGCTCGGAGTGATACTCTCAAATAATAGTCATAATTGTTGAAAATTACTCAACACACCATATATGACCTCTGAAAAATTAA
The DNA here is from genome assembly GCA_023375655.1 of Taenia crassiceps. Classification (NCBI taxonomy): domain Eukaryota; kingdom Metazoa; phylum Platyhelminthes; class Cestoda; order Cyclophyllidea; family Taeniidae; genus Taenia; species Taenia crassiceps. The sequence continues at coordinate 4,455,481 of JAKROA010000005.1, read as the reverse complement.
TTTTTAAGGTCAGACGCATTCCGTAATTGTCGACAATTAGCAGCACCGTTCAGGTCCCTTCCTCCTTCATTGTTTAACCGACTCGTATTTAATAATAGTTAGTAATTGCATTAACAAGCATTACGCAAATAAGCAATTTTTAAATGCTTCAAAGTGGATGTTTTTAAAAACAAAAAGAATAATTTGCAATGATGATTTGAATGTCGCGCTTAGTATAAATGGCCTTAGTAAAACAAATGCTTTGAAACTATCTGCGTTTCAGCTTCGAAACTTCGTTCTTGCCTCGAACAGTAAAGGTGCAACGGATGAGATTCGGAAGATGGTAGAAGAGTACCATGAGATGCAGGAGGAGTTAGAGCGGCTTCGACAAGAGCGCCGAGCAACAGAGGCGGAGATGGCGCGGCTGAGGAAGCAGGGCAGCTTCCTTCGTAAACGTGCCGATGATGAACGTACAAGCCAGGGAAAGAGAGATGCAACTGGCGGTATTGGTGATGAAATGAGTGGAACTGGATCCGCTTGCGGTCGTCCACCGGTGAGCTGAGTCAACGCTCCTAATTGGTGCAACATGAAGCAACTTTTCGTATCCGTCAGCCCCGTTTTGCAGGTTATTGCTTAGTTACTTCTCCTCCTTCACTCAACAGGTCCAAGACACTTCGAGCGATGTCGCTGAGCTAATCCGCAAGCTGCGCACCGAGAAGCAACATTGGGAGGAGTACGCCAATCGTCTCGTACGTGCCATGGCGGAAAGCGGTCTCTCACCGAATGACCTCCTCGAGGCTCAAGAGAACACTGCATCAATGGCAACAGCACAAGATGCAGAGCGCTGGCGGACATATGCCGTTCGTCTTCTCGCCGATGTTGTCAGCACTGATCCCTCGCGCCTTACTGAATTCGATCGGCGTCTCCTCCATCAGTACACTTTCAAGGATGGAGAATGCGTGGCCCCTCGAAGGAACTTCTCCAGTTTCGGCTTGGACACCAACTCTATTGAGGGCGTCGCTCTGCCGACGCCATCTTCGACCTCTGCATCTGCCTCAACAGAACGATCGACAAGGGTCAACTTTGCACAAACACGAAGACGAAAGATTGATAGATTGAAGGAATTCTTCCAGAGGCGAGGAAGACATTGAGATTAGCTTGAGATCACCACAACCATTGACTACCAGCAGTGTCTTTCAGAAAGCCACTTCGACGTTTTTGCATTCTCCTCCAAAAGGAGTGTGAAAGAAGGGGCAACCTTTTGGCTTATCCAAGAGGTTGGCCTTTATTTCAACTTAGTAGCCGGAAAAACAGATTAACAACTTTGATGGAAAGTGTCAAATCGACTTTCATTTTCTCTATAAGAGTTGTCAAAGTCCGGAAGCATCCTTAATTGCCTGGGCAGTACTCAATGTCGCCAACTTGTGCACAGCCAGAGTGCTGTATGCCTCCGCCTCGACGCCAAGACGCGGAGACGGTCCCACTTTAGACTCTTTATTCTGTTACCATTGTTAGTTTAATGTAGACAGTGTTTAAAGCACCTATCCGAAGACAAAAAATGATTCTAGGTCACTTGGTGATGGCTACAATGTCTTGCCTTTTGAGTAGACAGGTGATCTTGAAAGTTAATTCCAGTATTGCACACCTACTACCAACACGAATTCCTATTTAGTCATATCTACTCCCTCTTTCATACCCATCGGTCTGTAACGCCCTGATTCATTTACCAGATCAGACCAGACCAGACAGTGGCAATCACCGCCGTCGCTTCAGTCTTACAATTTATTAGAGGTAGTAGTGCCGTAGACGGGGCAAAATGAGTGGCTGTTCGTGGTGTTCCTTCCCAAGGGTATGTATAATCACTTGCCAAAGATTGCAGCACCAACACCCTCTTGCTGTATCCAAGACACGAATTTGTTGAGCAACTCTGGCTATGCTGTCCTGAAGGCCTCGGCATCTAGCTGGTTACTGTGACCCTCCCAAGTTCTCTCGATCATCTCTTGCATTCTACCAGTCTTTCGGTACATTAGTAGCTGTGCGGAATAGCTCCCTAACCCGCTTTTTATTTACAAAACCCCAGCGAATGGCTTAAGTACTGAAGTAACTGCTCATTCCTTGTTTGTTTCGCCAACCATCCAAGTATAAATTACTCTTAAAGGGGATTATAAGCTTGCTACCACCGACTAGCCCACAGCGACCGTCTAAGGGAGGAGAAAAATATAATTTTTGATGGTAAATTCAACGGAAAATTGATTGAGCTTCTTCCACGTCGGTGCTATCCTCATTGACTTCGTGATCAAATGCAGCAATGATTCGATACAACCATAGAACACTCTGTTTTGTAGTTGCGCTGTAGTGTAGCACGGAGACAATGCATAGTTTGCCATTTTGTACTTGTACTGCCATCAGCGAAGGTAAAATGCGCTTCTGAAATGTATTCAAATGAGTGCTGCATTACTATTGGCTATCAAAGGAGGCTCTGGCGCCTACGGACCAACCGATTAATTAACCACGTTCCTCCCTCCAACAAATCTTGCTACTTTGCATCTGTGTGGTTAGTTTTTCTGTTCACTTCTGAAGAACCCTTACCTCTCAGTTAATCACACTAGTTAAGTACCTTAAACTGAAACAGGATCATCTACAGGAAGCGAACTCAAGGTTTGGCAATGACCTTGGCATCCTATTGGCTCACTCCGCACGGGATGGTCAATTACTTGCCCCAAGAACTGGTCATAGATGAGCCGTATTTGTACCTACTGAGAGGATTCTAAAAACGGTCCATTTGGCTGGATGACCTCGAAATAGGTGTAAGAGAGCATGCGCTTGGTGCGGAATGCCCTCCAAGTCGCCCCCTTTCAAGGCGTCAAGGCAGTCCTCTGCACTCTCGTGATGGTGATGGTGAGCTCGATCGGGTGGCGAAACACCACCGGTTAAGTCCACTGGCCATATACCAATTCCGCGTTTGTAGAGCGTGTGGGTGAAGCGTTGAGAGCACAGCACATTTGCGACGAAGTGAGCGGTGGGAGCGGCTTCGCCATCGTGAAGATAAACAAGCAAAGGTTTCACTTGCTATTTTGTAGAAGAAGGGGTAGATAAGTGGTATAAACTGCCTACCATTTTGAGCTTGGCATTTATCAAGGATGATCTCTACTTGATCACATGATTTAGCTGAATTTACCTTCTCTGAATTTGGCTCTAAGCAGCGGGTCAAAGCAGTGGAAAACCTCGTAAGCAAGAATGGTGGAAGAATGGGCAAACCAGAAATAAATTTATCGCGGAATGTAGTCCAAAAATTGATCATTTTATCCACCACTTGCTGATGCAATGGGATGTTCAAGGGCGGTACAGTTTCACACCCCTTCTCGGTGGGATAGAAGTCACCACTATCCAGTTGTTGGTTGGACGATGTGTTGATGTTGGGCAACCTCTGTGGCATATCTGCTGAGTAGGGCGGAACTGGTGAGCCTTGTTGCGTTGATCGAAAACCTTAGCGGAACCAAAATTAGCAAGAAAAAGGCGAATATAATGAACGGCACGGAAGTGCACCCGGTTTCTTACAATTCCCTCCGTCTAGCATCTGTGGTGTGGTGACCATAGTGGAAGGTGTCCAAAGGACTACTTCCAGGTTAGGGCGGAGGAAGCGGTCCATACGATCCACTACCTATACCGCAAAGGCTACCGGTGTCCCAAGCAGATTAACTTTTAGATACGCAAGGCATGAGTGATGCGCTGCATCTCACTTATGCCTTGTTATACTACTGATTAAGTATAAAGTAGATCCCATAATTTAACAAATCGCAAATATTAAATAATGTGGAAGTAGCGATGGTATCATGCTTACTTCTAATGATGCTTTTTGTTCTCTCCTCGAAGATCTTCGAAGGCTTCCTTTTGAAGGTCTCAAATTTGATCTAGTGATTAAAAAACAAAATGTTCAAATTGAAATAAAGAAACAACTTCTTGTTAATTTGTAAACGGGATTTTGTGGCGTTGTTGGTAAGACGCAAAATGTCGGTTTGTGATTGATGAAAATGCAGAAATTAGTGGGCGCATACATACGCCAAACCCTCGAAAGAGAAGTCTCTCATCACAAACCATCGGTTGAAAGAATTGAATGGATATAAATTGTTCACGTCTGATTTGCGACCCCAGTCCCATGCGGTTACGTTATTCAGAATATACTTTTATCGGACCCATCAATTATAAGTGTCCCAGCTATGCTGGCTCCGGTGACAACTTAGTCATCGTGTTCATGCCTTTTTCTCAGTGCCAAACTTGAAAACCCACTTCTCATTATTCCGCGTTTTCAGAGTGTGCCCAAACCGACTCCCAATGTCATCTGACCCTCCACGACTGACTAACTTTGTCGCATTTTAAAGGCTAATATTTACCTTATGTGCAGCGAGCTATCAAAGAATGCGTTCTCCAGGCCCTCTTCACTCAACGAGAATCGAAACATTGCACATGAGATTCGCTTCCTTAAAGCTCATTGGCAAAAATGCCTTTTGAATTGGGTCCAGTGCTCACACAGTCACACAGGAACTTTCATGCTAAAGGACAAAACCTACCGGAGAGAGGATGGAGTAGAGTTGCCTTCTTATCTCACATGAAAGCATGCGCATTTTACCACAAGCGACAAGGCGATTTATAGGAGCAGAGCTTGTTTTAAACTAAAATCTTTTTAAGAAAGAAGGTGGTCTTTGGTGGTGTCTACAGACTCAGAACACTGTGATCTCTTTGATTAAACCAATGTCACATGCGGATGTCAATCTTCACTCTTAGGTTAATGCGTAGCGATAGGGCCATTCTCGTGTACACCTACCCAGAAGTATGCTCACCAGTTTACTCAATGATTGCCTCGCTTGAGGTCATTTCTTGGAGCACTCAACTCACCTCCTGTTCTACATGGAACACGATCTTTCGTCGACCCTTCTTTACCACCTCGTCATTGAATCTCGGGGACTCTGAGGAAGACACGTCCAAATCGACGTCACCCTTCTTGTCACCCTCATAGTCATGGAAGTGTGCCTGCGTCGCCAACTCCATCCACCGAAGAGTCTTCTCCAAGGAGCCTCGAAATTCACTGCAAACTACATCTCCCTTCTTTTTTCGACCAATTGCAACAAGGCGGGGATAGTCAGTGTGCTAAGAGAAAATTGCTTTGATCAAAACAATTGGAAGTGCATTACTGAAGTATTCCCACAAAATTGTTAACCAATGACCACCCATCTATTAAGGGTACTCGGTAATGCTTTGCTAAGACATGAGAGAACGGCAATGTAGCGTCGACAAAACTGCATCGCCTTGTTTACTTATATATAATAAGTAGCCTCTCTTTCCGGTACGGATCTTACAGGACACCATTCATGGAGCCACTGTTCGAACCGCGTTCCACGGAAGGCTGCAGCCAATATCCGCCGATGTTCAGCAGTAGCACAACTCCACGGAACCATCTTGATAGCGCGTTCGATAAGGAGGCTGTTGATAGTAGTGGGAGTCATGCCAATGTCTTGAATACAGTGTGAGGTCAGGTCAACGGAGATGTCATCGCCGCCGTGGTAGTCTCGTGTGGGAGCCCTCCTCACACCGCTGCAGAGAACTCTGCTGACAAAATTTCTGTTTAAAACCGGTTCCTTCCCGAAGAGCATTAGGATTACTGGAGGCCACTAAAGAAAGTGTGGTGAGATAAGTAAACCTCAAACATAAGTTGGCAATAAGCTCAAAGCACGAGTGCTACAAGGAGGAGGGGGTTTGCCTGCTAACCTATTTATTAACCTTAACAACTTGATTAAAGATTGCATGAGCTTGTCTGTGCATTTTTATTAAAAGAGCTCTACCAAAGTCCGGTCTTTGATTTCTCCGCCTTTGGTTGGAATTAATCAGCCACGGCAACTACTAGCAGAATGATCAGGTCAAAAGGTCAACCTAACTTAATCCCTTTTAATCATCGACAGTGCCTTCTACAAATCCGAAAGGAGTCTCGCAATGGAATATAGCCTAGATCTCTGGACTATTGGGGTTATCAAAACAGCCACGTCGGATTCTCCATTCCGATTAGTTGGTGAAGCGTGCCTGGGCAAATTGGTTAGAATCATGAGTTTTGAATAGAAAAGAGGACAGCTTATAAATTTCTGACAATGAAGACGAAATTTTTAAAGTTTCTGATGAGATGAGCTGATGGATATTAGGTAGAGCTTCATGAGGGAAAAAGGCGTCGAACGTTCCAAAAGGAAATAACTGACCCATAGCTCGTTCGCAGGATAGAGTCCTTTAAGACCACGGTATCACGAAACATCTTATTGCCACATAAGACATTCACTAACTTACCGCACAACCAGGCGCTCTTCTAACCGTTTCGATGGCAGCAGAAAGCGGACCATTGAAGAACTGTGGCATTTCTACAGTCCAGTCGTTTGATGGTTGCACGGGAGTGTCCACCAAGGTGGAGGAGATGGTGGAATCCAGCAATTCCTCCATAGTATCCAAAGCATCGGTAAAAGTGTCTGCGGAGGATGTCTCAAGGCTTTGTAAGCAAAAGGTGAGGGCTTTCACGAAAAACTCCGGTTCTGGTTTCACTGAAGAGCCTGTGAATAGGATATGAAACAGGAATGGAGCAGTTCGGAACATTCCTCGTTCAGATCACCACAATAACAAGTTGAATAAACAACTCCAGTTTTAGCAGGTCATCAATTACACTACAGTAATAACTTCTATTGTCCACATTCCTTAACACTCTTTCCAATTGTCCGTCTCGATGTGATGGAATGACAGTTGAATGAACGGAAGGACACATGGATGGACATCCGGAAGTATTGTTGAAATTAACTCGGGGCCATGGTTGATGCTAGGGCGAATGGATTACCCAACTTAATCAACTAAACTGAAGTATGACAAACACCAAACCAACTTTAACCATTTGCCTCGTAGGACTTACTCTGGGTTATACTTCTCTCCTGCGACTGATGGGCTTTCAGTCCCACCATCGGTGACACAGAAGGAATTCTCTTTAAATTCAGCTTGGAGTATCGCGAGTCGGGATTGGTGTGGAGGAAGGAAAGGAAGTGCATTCCAATGGTGTCGCACTTCGTGCCAACTGCATGAGGAGCCATCGAACCGGTGGGTTTGAGAGCTTTTGTCTTCATCTTACGCACATTCCGTGGCAGTTTCTTACTCAGGAGTCGCTAGGCAGAAAAATGTATTACAAAATGATCTAAAATTTGATTAATTGTAGATTTTAAAACGACCTTGAACATTAATATCTACTTGATCGAAAATTGTGGCAGTGAAGTTCGAAAATAAGTTGTAAATAGCCAAGATAATTACAAAAAAATCGGTAAAAAGGAAAATTTTATTTGGAAATTTTACCTTTGAAAGGTTACCAAGAGCTTTCATGAATAATTACAAAGCGACGCCACGAGTCCTCGCGTGTGAACGAGTGACCGGGAAATGTGACCATTCGGTGCACCATCACGTGGTGCGCATCGATTTGCCTAGTCCGAATGCTGCTGAGGGATTTGTGGCAATGTGTCAAATTTGGCAGTGGATTGCGGCGGATGAGTTCTTTTCCTACCCCCCATGGTTTGGTGCTTATCTGTGTGGGCGAGCCTAGGTCCTGTCACCTTTCCAACCCGACTACCTAGGCGGACTAGCGCCTTCGGCACGGATGACCTTATTGATGACCTCTGTGAGCAGGACTGGAGCTACGTAAATGGCCGTGAGTTCGGGCTAAGACTATGAGTAGTAACGTTCTCACCTATTCATAGGCTTTTACTGATCTAGGTCTTCAAGGTCAAGTGTCCTTGACATTGACCAATCAAAGCCGTTCTGGAATGCTTGATTGTTGCAACAGAAGCTGAAGATGAAGACATCGCCACCATTATGCTTAACGAGACAGGTTTCAATGAGTTTTATGATTGTAAATGATTTCTGGTAGAATTTCTACTACCTCTGAATTTTTTCATGGTTAGGGGTATTTAGCATTTTGTGAAGTCGTCCCCAGAGCTCACAGCATTTGTTTGATAAGAGGCCAATGTCAAGGCTAATTGACAGGCGGAAGCAACCATAACGATGTAGGGGGTTTTGGGCACTCCTTGACATTTCTCTACAAATCTGCCCAACCATATTTCATCCATCCATCCATCCATCCACCCATTTAGTGCCCATTTATCCACTGATCACTCGGCCCATCCCCGCTTCACATCTCCACCCAACCAAGGGTTTTAGATTTATTTTACCCAAATGACACACTTCATCTGAAGTATTATGTCGTCTGATCTACTCACTTCTCCATCGTCCTCATAATTCTATGACCTCTCGATTCCTTCGCACTGTGCGTGAGTGGCTCATGCGATTTTTTTGCATAGGCGACAATTTCCTTTTTCCTGCCACTTATTTAGAGGTATTTTGGTTGATTCGTCTACGGATGCTTTTTACCTGTGTGACAGTCACCCAGCTTAAGTACTTTTTAATTATCTTGCTTTCCTTCCTCCTGAGCGTTAATTATATGAGGCCTGTCAACTTTCCAGGCATCTTGTCAATCGGGAGCGAGGAGCAGATGCGCGTAACCTCGCGCACGTGTTGTCCAATCAGATTTCGGGTGGTTTCAACCTCCACACACTCTACGGTCATAGCTGGTGGAGAAGTGGAAAGGATTGTGGACGACTCAGGAAATGCTTACAAAAATGCGTTCTCTCGGATTTTTCATAAGAATTTTGGTGATGCATAATTCTGTGGCCAATTTAGAACGTCCAAAAAACACGTACTCGCGTTTGCGTTCCCTGATTGGTCGATGTAACCAATAAAAGGGCTAAAAGTCAGTAGAAAACCGAGTTTAATGAAAACACTGTGAATAGGCAAAATTGAAGTAAATCGTGTAGACAGCAATCGGCTGGAAATCACGCACGCACTTGTGTCTCTCCCCGTCCCACGCCTTCCGTCCAGCTCACTCACACAAGTTGGCAGAAAAAGACGTCCGTAAGGGAGTGGGATGCTTTCAATCACAGGCCTCAAAGACAGGTAAAACTGCACTGCCGGCCAGAAACAGTCGTAGGACAAGTATAAATGGGAGTTATTGCCACTCGAGAGATGACTTTTCTCGTATCCCTCGTGGGCTATTTTTGCACCTCCTCTGAGATAAAAAAAGTTCACCATTTTTTTTGCTCAACCACATATCAGTCAGTCAGTGAGAAAAAAACACACCCTAAAAGGACAACAACAGATTGCCAGTCCTCGATTTGCCTTATCAACCCTCCTTGTTTGTCAGTTAATGTATGCTCCTTGGGCGTGGCCCATCTGCTCAGTCGTCAGCACAATTCCCACCTCCCAGCTGATACAACTGTCAAAGCATTGTAACATCACACATACACACACACACACACACTGTGCCTACTGTTACAGCCAACATGGTTCTACACATTCTGTTGACTCACCTTCTCAGAATGCTGGCCAACAGGTAGGTCGTGCAGCCTCGGTACCTCCGGAGGTTGGTTCGAGTTGACAGGTCGAATATCTCATGCACCAATTTCTAGGTATCGATAGATTTTGAAGATGGACACAAATCTTGCCAAGGCAGTAAATGAAAGTTCCACTAAATTTTCTCTTACTCGATACGGAAGGTTCTGCGACAGCATCAGGATTGTCGAATCTTGATCATTTATGGCATCTTTGGGACGACTCCTGTCCTGTTTTGATCATCCCCTCCTCAGCGTTTCTGGCGTCCACTTTTCGCTGTTCCTCAAAACTTGCTTCAGCCAATGAAAATCCACTCTCTCTCTCCGATTTTAGCGCTACTTTTCAACCTTTCGTTTACTCATCCGCATCACAACCAGCAAAAAAATTGGCTCTCGATCCCTACAAACAAGACTAATTATTTATGCAATGCTTTCTGCTTCTTCTTCTTCTCCTTCTTCTTCTATTCCTTTCCGTTGTCTATCCATTGTTGGACAGTTGCCTTTATCCCAACCCCCAGGGGCAGGAGAAAAGGGATCACCTCGCCCATTCTAATTGGCTTGTCCTCAAGGTCATGCCGCATGTGGGAAAAGTAGAGGAGCATGCGTGTGTTCGGATGTCGCTGATGACTCATTAGCCCCCTCTATTTCTCTCGCACTCTTGTCTTTTTTGTCTCCTCGATGTCTCAAAAAAAGGTTTACAAGACAGGAGGCAGCAAAGCGAAAAAAACATTCACACACCACCTCTGACTCATTTGTTTTCTTCCCCTTCCTCTTCTTCCCTTTTCCTTTCACCATCTTTCGTCTAATTCAAATGCACTTCAATTGGAGGAGATATGAATAAGAACATTTGCCAATACAGTTGAAAATGCGCCGAACCGTGAGCGAAATCGGTCTGCCTAAGTGTCTCAGCACAATTTAGACAACTCGTTTTACTAGAAGTTAGACCTCCAATAATATTCATTAACCATTTAAACAAATTTGGTCTGTTTATGTGGGGAGCATAGGATCCGCCCGTCACACGCCGATAAGAGACGCGTTTGAGTTGGGAAAGTCGTTTTGCCACTTATGTGTGACGCTGACAAGGAAAAAGGCCAAGATACTTAAAGGAAGGAGATCAGAGTGTGCATCGGGCAGGTGGGATGGTCTGCTTCATTTTGCCACCAAAATACCATATCTTTAGGCATTTAAAATTGGGTCGAATGCAAAGTGGGAAAGTAATAAAACGACTCGAAAAATTTGGATTTCGATGATTAAAGTTCTGCCTCAGCACCTTTTTAGTCGGTCGAAAACGGGCAGGATGAGGGTGGCAGTGTGTCGAAAGGCGTGCCTCAAAATGGCTGGAATAGTTTTTGTCTTCTGAGACGAAGCTGACAGTACCGTAGAGGGCGTCGTGACCAATAAGCGTACAGTTGGCAGCCTTCGGCGCCTTCCTCGCTACCCAAGTAGTGGATCATCAAATTTCTAGGTGGATGTCTGCAAGCTCACATTGTTTTCACACCTTCGGCCAGAAACTGCTTCCATCTCCATAGCGTACCGTCTGGATTGCCGGCGCCCAGATTCGACTTGTCTATTACTGGGCATCAAGCGTTTTGTGAGGCACGTCATTCTTCTCCCCATAGGTGCAACTGGAGACGTGTAGAATTTCAGTGCACTCGTAATAGACTCACTGTCATCTTTTCCCGTTGCACTCTTGTTTTCATCTTCTTAAACCAGCCTTCAAAGACGGTGACTCATTTTCAAAGCCGCTAAGGGCCATTCATCATCCAACTTCATTATCATCATCACCATCATCCAGCTTATCGCTGTCTTAAACGTCACCTTTTAGGGTGGCAATGCCTATTCCGGGCTGAGATTGCTCCTCCTTAAAAGGGAGAGTTCCTGTACCTACGACTTCTTTAGGAACTGGTCTACGCCGAGTAAGTATAAAAGACCGTTGACAAGATGTATCATGTCAAATGACAGTTTTTTTGCATGGACAAAAGAGTAGATTGTAAGAGGGAAGGATAAACGCCTTTTGGCAGGGGAAAGTCAACTATCCGAATGACGCACCACTGAAAACTTAATAAGTATTCCACTGGTCACAAATGAATTATATAGCGATAATCAAAAGATCGCGTGGCACATATGAGTGACCGTAAAAAGGGCTGGGTCGAATACATTAACTCCTCAGCACCCACGGGTTCCAATCACCGCATATTTGGCTTGATGTGTATCAAAACACGTCTTGGGCGGCAGAAAGCCTTGTCAGCATTAAGTGAGGAAGCATTTTGCTTTTGATGGGAGAGCATGGAAGTAGTCAGTCAAGTGATGCCTCAAATGTGTGGCTTCGAAGGTCATGAGTCGGTAGACTTTAAGCATACCAAAAAACGAGGCTAAGGTGACATGGAAGTGCGGGACCAGAATTGGATTGGTTTTGACGCATGGAAAAGTGCTGAGAAGCACATCTGAGATAATTTGTGACGAGGAGGGACTCATCAGTCATGCTTTAAGGCTAGAAAATAAGAACATCCATTTTTTATCAAATCCTGTTTCCTTTCGCTTTGCACTGCCACTTTGAGAGAGTCTTAAGAGACCCCTCTTTAATCTTACATACCATCCAACTTATTCGCTGTACTATCAAATTGAAGCCTTCTAGGGACTACAATCACCGGATCCTCGTGGCGAAGGCTGTCAACAGGCATGTTCCAATGCCCTAATGCATCTTCCAGTAGGTGGGCTGGGACCACCCGAACATGGCAGTCACGTTTTTATTTCATCTTGACAAATTTGAACGAATCTCTGTTCACCGGCTTCCGTGTAAGCGTCTTTTTTCGATAGTGGAGTCAAAACTCTCAACTCTTTCCTGGCTAAGAAAGTCAGTGTATGAAGCTGTTCTCACCCAAGACAGGTAAGGCGTTCCATGCAGGCTATTGTTCTCGTCTCCTTCACACGGCAAGAGAAAGGCAAATAATCAAACTGCGATGTCTTCTACTTCTTTCATCACGACGACTTTTTGTCATCCTGAAGGTAAACTGATTCACAGCGAAAGGCATTTTTCTTTGAATGCGCTTAAGGTGGAAGCAAAAAGTACGGAAGAGATGTGAAAGACACTGCTGCCAGATGAAACGTGCGACGTAGTAGTTAGAAATGGATACATGGGTGAATACTGGGAGACGGGTAGGTTCTAATCAAATGCACGGCCCCTTGTACCGCTTGGCACTGCTTCCACCATCGCTCAAGTAGACCACTGGGACTCTCCTTGACGATCCCCATCTCCAAGTCCTGACTGGACAAATCACCTCCATTTCTGCCTTATTGTTTCGTCTGATTTGGCTCGTTTTAAACAGCAGACACTCGTCCATCCAGGATGGCTACACTGAAGGGTAAATAGGCCGATGTGGCTAACCAAGGACGGAAAAATGGTCAGAGCAGGGTCAGATGATTGGGTATGAGGTGGACGGGGTCGTGCATGGACAGAGAGGATGGTGAGATGCATGGTGAATTAACTGGTAAACCCAGAATGAGACAGTGAAGAGACCGCTGACGGAGGAAAAATTTGATGGATAAATGAGTGTTAGGTGCCTAATTTTATGCTACCAACCGGTCTAGCTTTTGAAGAGTGTGATCAACAGACAGGACGTCTCTTTTTACCGAATATGAGGGAGTAAAGTGAGTACGGAGCATGCGTACTTTGAATGGTCAAGTGACCTTGGACTTTGCCCTTTTAACGTACAGCAGGGTAGTCTGAACAAGAGCACAGCGCCCCAGATTGCTCAGAAATTGGTCACGAAAATGGAAAAATAAACTTGATACAGAGGTCGAAGGTATCCTCACCAATTGGAGGAAAGGATGCTGGTTAAATTTAAGTCTGAAACAGAGAAAAGTCTGTTCAGTCATCACTCGTTGCCAAAGAATAACGCGATTTAAAATAGCTGCGATTGGATCCAAACCATTAAGAAGCCATTTAACACACAATAGCCTTCCAGTCTTTTGTTTTAAACACTTTAGGCTTTAAAACTTTCACTTTATTGCCTCGTTATGGGCTACATTTTCTGAATACACAATAAATTTTTCCAACGACTTCTTTTCACCCAAATGAAGTGTCATGCCAACACAAAGTGGAACTCCAGTTAACTAATTATGATTAATGACCTAGACGAAGGGAGATCAGAAAAAATCAAAACTCTACTTTCTGATTCATTCCTACGTATCATTTTTTCAGCTTCGTGTTCGTCTTCATCATCGTCTTCTTCCTCTTCTTCACCATCCATGCTATTGGTGGTTGAGGACAACCTCAAGGTCATTCTGGCTTGTGCTGATTGGCTCTATCCAAACTGTCCTTCGAGAATGGCTTAATCGTCCCATTTAAGCTACATTAGACGCTTAAAAATAACTTATCCGAAATGCTGGTACTGCATTTTTCCGCGATATTTATTTGCCGGAACGGGATGGTTTCCGAGTCCGAGGAGCCATCTTACTTTATGATGCTTTTTTGCAAATTTCATTCCTAAAAATAAGTGCAAAAGTTGGTTGTTTGTGTGAAGCGAATAATTTACATCCTTCTCGACTAAGTGGGTTTAAAAAGAGGAAGGAACTACAATATAGTCGATGCGATGGCCAAATCTCGATTCGATGCATCTGGTGAAGAGTGTCGCTTATATTTGGGCAATGCTGCACATTAATCACTTTTAAAGAGTTGACAAAAATGAAGAGTGACGTTGTGGCTTCCTGTGTTTCAAATTTCTTTTGAATTTTTTTCTACACTTTGTTGTCCTTGTAAAATTAGTTATTTGCATGTCGGGACGCTCGTTATGCATGTAGACACTAGAACTCTAAAGGCCGCTCAATTTGTTATAAGTAGCAAGGGATGCGAGAAAATAATTCTAAACTACAATAACTTGATGCACATCTGTCGTGTTCCTTTTATGCAATCCTTTTTCATTTTAACACCTTCCTTCGTAAAAGAGCGATTGAAAAATAAGGTGATGAGTATAGCAAGAAGTGTCTCTCGGAAATGGTTAATTCTGAAGATGAATGATTGAAAAGGTGAATGACAGTTCATAGTGAAGGGAGAAGACTGTTCGATGACACCGACCTTAACTGAGAAGACCACTCGTGTACTTTCAATGAGGGTCGGCTCTTCATTCAAAAGGATGAAAGCTTCAGAATTTGGAGAGGATGGGAGGAAGAGAGAGAGGAGGATGGAATGATGTTGTCTGATTCTTAGCCTTAATATAATTTTGGCATTTTCAGCCATTCCCGATTACAGAGTGAGTGAACAAAGCATCATCAACGAATGGAGAAGCTGGGGTGACCAAAAGCATAGACCATTCCACTAATTGAGAAGTTGAATCATGCAAGGCAAAGTGTATTAGAGAGAGATCAACAGCTAATATACATTCCGTGAGTCAATTGCGCTCAAGACGTCATAAGGTGACCTCAACCCATGCGCTGTCAAAAACGCAGCAGCTTGATTTGATGATTAGTTGATCTCGATCTTGGCGCTTTGCCAATGCCAGATCTGCGATCTTCCAGGAAGCTCGAGGTACTTTAGAACGCCTCGAGACTAAAAAGCGCACCCTAGTAAAAGTGTACACTTCAAACAAGCACGACTTTGCTAGAATAAGCACAAAATCCCCCGCAAATTTTGACATTTCCAGGTCTCTCGTTTTTTTCCACTCCTACTCGGTTCCCCTCTTTTCCTCATTTCTCTTTGTCTTTCGCGTGAGAGTTCAGACAACTTTTTTGGGCCAGAAGAGGGGGAGGAGGGTGACGGAGAGAGCTGGAGTAAGTGAGAGGAGAGGGAGGCAAAAACAAATCTCTCTCATTTTCTGTGACCTTGAGCTCAGTCTGATTGCAAATTTGACAAGAGAGAGAGAGAGAGAGACTGAGGAAATATTTTTGGGAAATAATCCCAGAAAAGAAAATGGTGCAATTTCTGGTGTCCGACAAAAAGAAAAACTTTTCCACTGCCAGAGGATTGGAAATGACTGGCGGTGTGGGATGCGGGAGGAGGAAAATAGAGATGGGTTCTCATCGTGTAGGCAGATTTTAAAATATAAATTTCTTTTATTTTGAAAGCTTGGTAGCCTTGATAGTACTCCTTAAAGAAATTCGAGGAGTGGGACCTCGCAAGAGGCTGGAATATTAGTGGAAATAAATGCAGCTAGTTTTCCATTTTAGTAACTCTGTGATCTGCTTTGGGGAAACAGTGGAAGAAGCTGTCCCATTTACACCTAAATGATCATTCCTCATAAACAGTAGCTTCGCTGTTAACACTATAGAGGCCCAGTAACAGAGAAGTGAATGCGTTGCCCTTAGAGTTGGAATGGTGCACGATACTACTTATTAACCTACAAGCGACTTCGTCTGTTTTTCCTTGCCCTAATGACGCTTGATCAAGCTTTGTGTCTTTCTCTTCTTCAGGAAAACAACCAACTTTTGCATAAATTCTGCAGCATACCCCTTCAATTGTGCATCAATTAAAAGCCTGGAGATGGTGAAAATCACTTCTCCATGTCTATGCATTTATAATGGGTCTAAGGAGGATGTGAGCTTTGTTCACCTGTGCAGCCTTGACAACTTGGAGGTTCGGTGTTCCACAGACGAGTTAGTTGAGTGGTTATTTAGATGTCTGTGACACCAACTGAGTCACAAATGCACAAGGCATGAATAAATGGACTTTTTAGACCGTTTGATGAAGCACTGTTTTTGTTCTGTTGCCGTAAAAAGTGTTCGCCTCGGTCGCATTTGAAAGCACAAATTTTGCTACTCTGCCAGCTGTCAATTGGGAATTGTAGAAGAGTGTGTGACATTGTTTAATTTGCTTCCCATCAGCATAGGTTTTATTCACCGCCCTGATGGCTTGTCTGCAGATCTTTATGCGTATGCAGTGTCCGAGCGATGACCGAAATCAAGGCCGTGAAAGATCTGCGTTCCTGTCTTCCTCCTCCCTACCTGACTAAATGGAGTGAACTGCGCTTGGAGGCTATACAGGTCGGCGGACTCCAGAAATTACCCGGTGGGTGCGTGCATCGCTGCAAATACCTGCCAGCAGGGAGGAATTGAAGTGTGGGAGGGAGGGAAAGCAGGGAAGACTTGGTGTGCAAGTGACTTTCACCCCTTATGTTGTGTTCATGATAAAAATTGCACTTTAAAATGTAAAAATGTATCCCTTAAACAAAAGGGCTGCATAATTCGGCCTTCGGCTTACTGTCACCTCACGACAACGCATTCCTGCTTTATCCCGTTGAGGCTCTGTGTGCTTTGCAAGAGAGTGTGTGGGTGTGGGTGTGCGTGTGCGTGTCCGTGTGGATGGTGGACAACAGGTGCTGTTATTCACTTGCTAAAAGCGATTGAAAGCTACCTACTTGATACAATACCTCTAACAATGTGCCTCGGGAATGTTTTCTCCTTCCCAGGCGGCAGTCCAAAGCGATAAATCGGTCATGAGAGCATCATTTCCTGCGGTAACAGCACACCACCTCGTTTCCTATGCCATTAGGTGGAAAGTAGAAGCAATAAATCTTCTTATTCTTTCTTTTATTTTTCCCCTCCCTTTTTTTTCTAGTACTGTAGGCAGGAAGAAGATTGAAAATTGGAAAATGAAGGTGACGTAGCAATGGAAGTGAGTACAACCAGGTTTTACTTTCTCCATGGCTTCTGACGAATCATAAAATCCAACTGGACGCCGTGTACTATGCAACAGATGCGAAACATCACTTTTGTGTCGATTATTCCTCTCAACTAGTAGTGCGCTTAAGCGGACACTAATTACACGATCTGTTTTACTCCTCTCCTTACTACGAATTCGGTGAGTTGGATGCTTGACAAACTGATGACAGAAATTTCACTCCTAATAAAGAGAGGGTTTAAGTATTACTGTCTTTTAGGCGCTCTTGTTTCCTCAAAAAAGTGCAAACGCTACTTATAAAGGCTGCTTATATGAACCCACATCCACACCCATTGTACACCAGCCAGTTGCAGGAAATGGCCCCGAAATGCTTTTCTGCTTTCACGTTTACTAAGCCCCGAAAGACCTTATTTAAACTGTCCTATGCACTAACATAGAGAAGAGCTATAGCCACGCCCGAATTTGTTGTCACATCTACCAGCCAATCATGAGCTCGCCTGAAATCTCGGGGATCGGATGGATTTAAAGCATGGCTAATGAAACAATTGACAAGGATTGATTTCTGCTTCTGCTTTGCTAGTACTGATGCTTTGGATTGCAGCAATGGATAAATGAGGAAATGACAAAATGCGGTGATGGGTCAGCTTTCACTGTGGACGCCTTAAGCTGATGTCAGTGGCTTCCAGCTCTTTCGATTGCCTCGACCTCGTCTGTGGTTCGTAGCTGCACACCACTTCCGGCATTCTTATGCTTATGGTGGGTGTAATTGAGGAGCACCCCTCTAGCGTAAGGCATATACAAATACTCCTGTGCCAACGCATTATTAGCCTCAACCAGGACGCCATTTTGGGACAGAGACAATTCCAGGGTGAGGGGGCATATTTATAGTCTTTAAGAGTTGAGATAAAGTAGCTTTCCGTCTTTCCACCTTTTTTATTCCATTAATGTGCCATTTTTACAAATGACCTTCAGCATCGTGCCCTCCAATCAGATGGGGGATTGAATCCACCATCTCGTCTGGAGTTATTCCCCAAATTACAGCAAATCGTACCACTATGGATGAGAAATCAGTCGTGGAAAGAAAGGTTCGTAAAAAGATTGATAGGATTTAAAACAGCCCCGTCAAGTGGGGAGCACAGGCACCAACAATTGAGGGAGTAGAACTAATTTTTGGATTTATTTTTCTTTTTATAAAACTACAGCTGTTAATAAAATGTGGGAAAGCTTTAAATTAGTACCGAAAAGATGATAAACACTTATAGGTTGCAGCGCTGTTGAAGGTATTACCCGATTGGCTGGAAGCCAATCGATAGTATGAAATTTTGAAAGGCAGCCAATCCTATTATTCTGGCTAATTACCAATTGAACAGACTAGTGAGATTAGACATAAAAGTAAATACACTAAACGATTAGCCATAAACAGTGCGTCGAATGACCAAAAAGAGGGTTTATGTGTTTTTGCCTGAGTTTTTTTAAAAAAGGGCTTGTTCAAACTTGTAGGGACACGTAGACACGTCGGATGGACTACGATGCAGAGCGGTGCGTGGTATGGTACAGCCTTTATTGTTTTTGTGAGTTTTTCAGCATCCAAGTGTGATTAGAGGGGGTGTCAAGTGACTGCTGCTCACTGATGAAAGCAAAAGCGCTTCTTCACCCTCCAACAAGCCGTCTTGATGCCTCCTGAGGTCTATCCATGAACACACACTTTCGTGCAACGCTAGAACTTCGACCCAAAGAAGCCAGATTTGCTTCGTCAAACAATCGGATTTAAAGGTGTCCGATTGAATGGAGGCAAGCACGCATTATAAGTTTGTATTGACAGAGAGACAGACAAGCAGAGCGACTGGCTTGTGATGAGAAGTAACTAATGTGCATGTTTTTGAGTAGGAGGGAAGTAAAGGTAATACAGCCTCCCCCATTAAAAGATGTCAGTCTTTTCTTCACTATTGTGCTTGGCTCGTAATTTACGGGGCACTTCATTTGGACAGTTGTCTGCCAACTAAGTGACTTATTTAGTGAGTTCCAAGGCTCACTGAGCAATCTACGTTGCCTTTGGTACCATTTAAACGATGCATCCATGCATGTATCCCTCACATGCCTGCATACCTCCAAGGCATGCATCACCTCAGCTTCAGAAGATCCTCTTTCTCTCTTTCCGTGCGTAACTGTGTGTGTGGAGGACTTTAAAGAGACCTTTTCAAGCAGAAGATGAAGCATGCTTCTGGTGGAAGTCCCTCCACCTTGCCTTGAAAAACGAATTAATTCCATTTGGAGACAAAGGTGTATGGAAGCCCCTGAAAATAGATTTGCCCGTGATTATGTCATCAAATCATGGAAGGTCTGGAAGTGTCCGTATATCAGTGAATGTAAAATTTTCCTCTATACATTTGCCATACATTTTGACTGTCACGATTTCTGCACCGCCTTGTCTTCTCAAAATAAGGGAAGAAAAAACCTTTCTTTAGCTTTACTAGTTTTAGCAGTTAGACGAAATAGGTTAGGCGAGTTGTTGTTGTGCTTTCCACTCTCTTGCGGTCTCCCTTGTGATTGACTATTTATGCTCACGGTGAGGTCAAGGCTAATCAAGGAGCTGCAAGTGGGTATATATAAACTGTAAACCATGCCTCCTGTCAGTCGATGGGCACCTTATATAGACTCCCATCCATGATAGGGACGTCCACAACCCTTGAAGAGCTCTAAAAGATCTGCAATGTTTCGTTTCGTCGAAGATAGAGGCTGTGGAAGTAATCGCCTCGGAATCGAACCACGAATGAAAATTTAAAAAAAACTGCTATTCTGTCAGCAAACCAAATTAATTAGAAACTGAATAAATGAAAGTATTCAAAGGAAACCAAAGTAGGTGCCACATTGCTACTTAATTGGATAATAAGTAGATCCACTTTCAGTCGAAAGCATAAATGTAAAAACTTTACATCCCATCCCCCTGCTTAGCAGTTTTGCAAAACCAGTCGCTTCAACTGACTTTTGATTGACGGAGTTTATCACGTCGTGAAGGTTGGTAAATAAACCATCCTCCTTGTCTCCACTTGCCTCACCCTCTTCAGTCTCGCACCCATCTGTCAGCGCATCTGTCAATTTACTACGAGATAGACACACGTTCACACCTGTTCACTCCTGTTCTCACAGTTAAGACACTAGCCTAGTTTCTAGAGCGAAAAGAGAATTCATGAAACCAAGTGCTTAGCCTCTTGTGTTCGGTTGTAGACACTTGCTCTTCTCACAAGGATTAGACAGGGCCAAGCTGACGTTTGTCATAGATAATTTGCACACAAATCTGTCGGTTTTTATTCACCATCTAGAGACGCAACTCCAATTTTGATGGTATCAAGAATTCCTACTTACCTTGTGGCAAAAAGGATGGGAAAATCATTCACTAATAGATGAGGTGGTGAGGAGATGAGCGGCTAGCTATGAAAGGGTGACCCCGCGAAGATTTATCAAGGACTCCAATTCGCAGACCAGTCGCCCCTTTCAGCTCTGCGCAACACTAATCAGCAAATTAGTCAGCACGGGGATTGATAACAAACCATTCAAGTCTGGCCAAAGACTAGCAGAAAAGTTGCCTGATGTGAACAATTATCGTTGACGATGAGGTATTTAGACGCTATCATTCAGCACTGGTTACTTGTGTACGCCAAGACACCACCGAGACCTCCCCAGGTGGTATGAAGAAAGGCAATTTGAGAGAAAATGTGGTTTTAGACGCGGATAATCAGGGTGCAAAATCTACTTGCAGGTCCATTGTCAGGATGTTAAGTCCTAGAGTTGGTCCCATTCCTGCGTATTTGGGGCAGAGCAGATTGCAGTGACTCACTTGTTGGTGAATGAGAAGGGTTCGTGAGGGAAGGGATTAATAAAAATGAGCAAATGTCCGAAGAGGAGTTTCTGGATCATTAAGGTGGGAACTTGGGTCAAAAGTGCCTTCCCTACTGCTAATGCTGGCTTCATTTGTGTCTTCTAGAATGCATCTAAATGATGATTACAAGGGACTGTCTGAAAAGCCCTAAAACTTTAAAAGGGTTATCAGAACTGGGCATTTCAAGAGTTCTTGAGTCTATTCTGGGCCTTTGACATTTCCTTTGGGCTGGCGGTCCTACTCTGCACCGGTAATACTCCATCCTTTTTGGTGGGACCTATTGCCCCCGAGGTGAGACTGTAGCCGCCACCTCGGCAGTAGCAGTAAGGGATCCTGGTCTCCAGTTCTCAAATGATACCGAACAATTACCGTCAAGTGTGGATTGTGGACACAGTGGGAAAAATCGCCTTTGCCTCTTCCGTTTTGACACTCACTCCCATACTGTGCTGGACAGTAGAGCATTTCCCACCTGAAGGGACCTTAGGCATGGAGGAGTTCAAAGTCTCCCCAAATCGTCTGTGCCAGTGTTTGAGCGAACCATGTGACTTGTGAACAAACGATTTGACTGACTGGTAAGCAAACAGCAGTGGAGGGAGAACAAAGTGATAAGGCGGATTCGAAGTCATTCCACATTTAGAGCGGATCGGCTTGTAAGATGAAATAAACATTCGGTACTTCCAGCAGTACTGATTCCGTCCTGCGAAGGGAACGCAATCATTGATGTAACCTCCTCTGAATGAATGATGCCTGCGCCCATAGGTGATTGAGGTGGTGGTTGGACTGTTAACGATGCCAGTGACCTTCATTCACACCAGAAAGTTTTTCCCCCTTGACACTTGTCATGGCCTCCTGCAGCAAAGACTTGAGCTGTCACACTTGACTGTGACTGGAACTTGCCAGCAGTGCAAAAATAAGTGCAATATTTCTACAAAGTCATGGAATATAGAGATATGTTGTAGTGTTTATTTCCAAAGAAAAAAGCAATTTTTACAACAACTTGTCTATTTTACGTTAATTCATTCCTTTTCTAATTAAAATGCCTCCATTCCCAAGTGAACTCATCTCAGTTGCTAATTTAGGGATTAGTTTTTAAGTCTGCTTAAATGAGATCGAGACAGGCATTCACAGATAGTTTTCGCCTCCTTTGTTTCAGTGCTTAATTTAGTCTCGCCTCCGACTGTCACCTTTTTCAATGTGCTAATTGGAAGTGATTCAGAGGAGGGGAAGGGACGAATTGGGTCTTCCTTTCACTTATTTGGTGGGAAAAGTGGGCGTGTATGTCTGGTTTGCTTTTTATTTTCCGACTTTATAGCACTGCTTTTAGAGTTTACTGAGTGTTCATTTTTCTTTTACAAAGAGGAAAGAAATGCCTCAGGAGCAGCGGAACAGTGGCTTTGTCAAAGTCACATCGTGAAGTTCGTCTCCTTCAACTCAGGCTACGTCTCTGAAAGGAGTTAGTTGCCTTTCTCCTAGTTATTTGCTACTTAAACGCTATTGAGGGGCCAATTTTGGTGAGAAGCGTCGCTCACGATACTGACGACTGGTTGCCCTGCTCTGGAAGCGACCTCAAAGCTGACAAAATTGTATCCGGTAAGCTCCGACTGGACTACCACGCCATGGCCTTCCGGGAACTCTCGTGGTTGCCATTTTCTAAAATCGTTTTCATGAGAAGGACTGGTCCCTTGGGCAGTTTTTTGTCCACCGAGAATGACTGCCGCACTATGAACAGGGATTGGAACCACCACAGCTGAGCAGTGCATCAGCGGTGTGTTCAGGAACACAACATAGTATGGTTCAAGTATTTTCCACTCTTAAGTGACCTTTGACCTGTCAGTGGGCGCATAAATGACACCGCACATCGATCGGTGTTTCCTCCTAGAGGTGGTCAAAACATTTACTTAAACTCATCTCCCTCTCTCCCCTTCCTAGCTCTATTTTCGACCCATTTTAGCTGAAAGTCGGAGTGACTAACACCCGTCTATCTAATCTACCTCTGCCTCCCTCTCCCCAACTCTCTCGCGCCCTGTCTGCTCTCCTGTTTGCTCTCTTTTTTCCCCTGTCTGCCGACTCAAAGAACTTTGAGCACTCTGGGTTTTTTTGTATCTACGCTTTATCGGATTTTCCTGGTAAAATTTCGCTTTCTCCCAGTCGTACTTCACCTCTGGCTTAAGTGCACATTTAACTGCGTCAGTGATGCAATCGACGAGAGTGACGAAGTAGACACGCCGGCGCTAACGACGCATTGGTCAAATGGACTTTACTTAAATTCCACCAAAAGTGGATAGGAGAAGAGTCGATTGTCATATCTCCGGCGGGTCGAATGTTCACTCGCTCTTGCTCCGTAGAGACCGTTTTGAGCGATGCAAAACTCTCCAAAACAAAAGTTGAGCCTTACGAAAACACCTCCATAGAAAAGGATTTTCTCTTCTTGCGGTGGTTGCCCCGCGCCTCTTCTCCCGTGACTTGTGAATGTCGGTTGCTTGTGTGGTGAACCTTAGGGAATGGGCGACTTCGCACCATCGACCTTTGCAAAGCAGGGCAGTATGACAAGGCATGATGGATTAGTTACAAGGAACTGTCAAGCAAACTCGCCTTAGTCACTCATGCCAGATGTACAGGTATAGTGGGTACAACCCCTTCATTTGGCTCTATGGGTAAATGGATGCATTTTGTCAAAAAATTTTATTTTCATGCCCTCCTTTTTAATGGTGGTGGCGCTCTCCCAGTTCCCGTGGGCCTAAATTCTGTCTTGTCGACAGGCTTACCACTCAATCCCTTCTTTCCTCGCCTCTCACCGCCCCTTTTTTGCGTTCATGATAAATCTCCCTTCCGTAGTGATAAGGGTGGGTTGGAGACTTCGAGATCTAGAATTACCTACTCACCTTTCTGTTGTTTCTGACTTGACTTTTGGTGAGCATGCCGGAGAAATGTCGTTCTCTCTCTGGTTAATCCAACAGGTCCGTTTAACTGCTATTTGGATAAATCAATTTGAATTGTCTCTCTCAAATCAACCTCTCTGGATAGGGTGCTTTTCTACTACGAGTGAAATTTTAGAACTCGCCTCTTTCTTTTATTTAAAAGATGCAAAATTGCCAGTCTTAAGATTTAGAGGGAATCACTATCCCTTGAAGTATACTTTAAAAATGCTAACTTTAAATTTAAGTATTTTTTATGCACGTTCTTCATTCCATAGCTTATTAACACCTTGGATGAGAATTTTAGATAGGCGGTCTAAAAAATTGCCGCAGCTTCCTCCGTTACTAACTTGGCAAAAGCGAAAGACTTTTTAACTAATAAATGGAAATTGCTCGAGTCAGTAATTAAAAAGTAATTCGTTAGTTTAGTGGCATCTAGTGGTCACCTGAACACCGGAAGCATCTGGCACACCAGAAGCTGGGCTACTATTAACGCAAAATCTGATTGGCCCGATAATGATTGGTCAGCTGTGCTGGCCAATAGTCAGCCTCCTCAGCATAACTGAACTCTGAGGGTTGGTGCATTCCTGATAGGACGCAGTTGCAAGAATCATGCCTCCACGCTGACTGTCAGCCGCAAAAGAATGTCCTATACAAGCGTTCTTGCCCTCCTGCTCATTATTCTTGCCCTTAATAATATCACTGAAGGTCAGAATGCCAATCTCTACGCCTCGTCAGACACCTATGGTCCTGTCAGTCAACGTCGGTGTTTTCGACCGACACGGATAGAAATACCAGAGTGCAAAAATCTCTTTTACAACTTCACCGCCTTTCCCAATCTGGTAGGCCAGGAAACTCAACTAGATGCACGTCATCAACTACAAACTTTTAAGCCTCTAATCACCTATAAGTGTTCCAATCACTTGGCCTTCTTTCTCTGTTCTGTCTATGCACCTATGTGTGATGTGAACACTAACCACCTGATTGGACCCTGCCGACCACTTTGTGAAAGGGTTCGAAAACGGTGTTCCCCAGTGTTAAAAATCTTCAACTTTGATTGGCCAGCGAATTTGAATTGTTCTCGATTTCCAGAGAAGAATACTGTTGGCGGAGTGATGTGCATGAAGGGTCCAGATATTCCAGAGGACTTTGAGGAACCATCCTCCAGCAGAATGGAGGAGTCGGAGGTTGAAAAAGGGCAGAAAATTTCAATAGAAATTATTGAAGAAGTTAAGCCATCCTCAATGGGACAAGAAGCAGCCGGAAAGAGGGTTGAACAGTCAACAGAAGGCCTGTTACGTCAACTTGAAGAGCTTCCAGAAAGCATGAATGCTGTTGGGGGTGGAGGCGGAGGAGGACGTGGTGGAATCACCGGACTAGGGGCTCATCTCCAGACTTGGTTGGCTCGCCTCCATGACAGTCCACTCCCAATCGAATTTGAGAATGAGGAAACTCCAATTGCTCTTCTTCTCTCCTCTCTTCGGTACTGCTCACACCTATCAAAACCTACCTCATACGTATTCATCAATCGAACTGGAAGATGCGCTCCACATTGCACTGCAGATATACTCTTCTCTCCCAGTGCAAAAACTTTGTCAACAGTATGGACCAGCGTGATTTCCGGTCTCTGTCTGATTGCGACTACTGGCACCCTCTTGAGTTTCGCGATTCAGCCTTCTCTATTTCATACGTTGGAGCGTCCAGTTATCTACATCGCAGGATGCCAATTAGCCTACGCTTTGGGCTTTGCATTACGACTCAAATTGGGGCGCAAAGCCGTGACGTGTGGCAAAGATCCAGCTTCAGGATTTGCAATTCGTCTACAAGAGGGTCTTGATAACTCAAATTGTGCTCTAGTCTTCCTCATCCAGTACTACTTCTTCACAGCTGGAACACTTTGGTGGGCCATGATGGTGATTGGCTGGGCATCAAGGTCAACCCTTCATTTGCGATTGGCTCGTGGGAGGCGAGATGGGGGAGCCCTGTTTAAAGGCAGCTGTTGTAGTTGGCATCGTGAAGGGGCCACCAGACGCGAGGCTCCCGTAGGAGGGGTGGAAAATTTCACTGACAAACAACAACGAATTGGATCATCCCTACGATTTGCCCAGTTGAACAGACGAGGAGTCAACAGCTCAAGCGCTGATAATAATTGCCTAGCTAAAGAGCATGTCGTCGCGTGGTTGACACCCGGTCTTTTGACAGTTGGCGTTCTCGTCAGCCGACAGGTGAGTCAATCTTTTTTCTCCACGGATGGATGAGCGTAATATTTATCCATTGTCACATACTAGTAAGAATTCCTAGACAAAAGCGCTCAAATCCTGCTAAGTCAGCGTGCCAAACAGTTGATAAAGGCATATCTGCTTGCCTCTAGTTAGTTCATTTGGGCATACCTTCTTCCGTGGTGAAACATTTGCCTCGTCTGCTAAGTAGTTCCACCTTCATTCGCCTTTGATGGCAATAAATAACAGTTTAATTTTATTTCCTAGGTCCTCGCGTCATGCATATGTTAAACGTGTTTCTTAAGCCAAAAAAAAAAAGATAGATGTTGGGGATATTTTCGGATAGGGAATGAAGCATTGGAGTTGCGGCGATGGCAATGTTAGCTATAGATCTTCAATTCAAACACAGTCCGCAACGCTACCGATTCTGAAGTACTAATTAAAATGTATGGGCAGGCAAACCTTTCTCCAAGATTCATACCCTCCTTTGTTCGACCTTAGAAAAGCTAGGAAATGCCTTTTAAATCCTTTTTTTTCATTTTAACTGGAGATAGCCTCATTTTCACGTGTGGGGAAGGTTCAGGGATGCATGTGCCCCCTATTTCACCCTCTCGCCCTCCTTTTCCTCTCTTCTCTATGAGTCACCTGTGGGCCTGTCTCAGAGCCTTTTCAAGCTGTAGACAGGAAGAAAAAAGGTGCCATCGTATGTGTAGATGTACATCGGACGGATAAAGGCTAATGGAATGAAGTTGGGGTAGTACATGCATATCGCCTATAGCATTAGTAAGGGGGAGTCTTGTAATGGAACACTGTCTTTTGGTGAAATTTAACGATTCAACTTTTCCGCTCCCGTGTTGGATTTCTGTTACCTAAGATTTGAAACCTGACTGGGCACTTCACACTTTTCCAACCTTAGCAATCCAGACAGCCTTTACTAGTGTTGAATGAATCTCGGGCGTTTTGTTGGAATGGACACGACGTTTAGAAGGCTTCAAACCAGAGAAATAGAGAGCCTCAGGATCATGAAAACTTTAGGCACTCCCCTTCTCCTCTGTTTCGATTGTGAAGGGAGAGGAACGTTAGTGGCACTTTCTTAGTCCAGAGCTTGACAGCTGTCTGACATTTCTGGATAAAGCTGTACGCCGGTATTGGGAGATAGGAGGAAGTTTTCATTAAATACGTTATAATGGAATGCATGCAATAAATAAGTCTGACGTTTACATCGATTTTTACAACAAAGAATCCGTGAAAAGAGAATATGGACAAAATGCCCGCCAAAAGACCCGAGGGAGTCAAGGAAGTTGTAATAAGGCTTTGCCACGTACTTGTGTAGTGGGAGGTATGTTTTAAAGGCTCAGACACTTGATAAGGGGTGTGTGTGCGTGTGCGCGCACAATTATGGGCTTCACTTCACAAATTAATGGCATAGAGGACGGAAGTGGATGATTGACTGACATATAGGCAGCGCCGGTGTCAGTGCTAGCGAGTTTGTTTGTAGCGATGCTGAGATTGAACGCGTAGAAACACACGTTCATGCACATAAATATTCTCATGTCCACCCCCTTGGCCCCATTTTTGACTGCATAAATAGACCAAAAAGTGGCCTGATTGACATCTACACGGCACACCAATTCGAACTGTGCGCGACCGGCTACAAGCCAATGAGAGCGGAGGCCCTGGCAGTGCGTCAGTGGCTGAACTGTTGTGCTTTGAAATTGACATTAGTGGAAGGAAGTGGGCTTGCACATTCCAACCCCAGAAATCTCCCTGCCAACATTTTCATCCGAGTCCAACTCGTATGCGTCCATGCATTTATCCGTTTTAGACCCACCTGACCACCTGTTTTTTTCCAAAACAGTTAAGTTCCACCTTATTGCTTCTCAGGCTCACTCACTCATCTGTCTTTTCTTCCCCTATTCTTCTACATTCCAATTCAGTCACACCCATTTTCATCCCCTCCTCTCCATCTACTCAGAATAAAGCTTACCCAGTTTGTTAACCAGGCTTTCTATCTGATTAAAGTAAAAAAGAAAAATTCTTCATCTATGGCGGAGTCCTGCCAACTCAATGAATGCCAGCAAGCGTTTTTAACCCCTCAAGCTTACACTGGAACGTACCACATATCGTCCTGACAGACTTCTGATCCCAAACAATCAAATACGCTAATGTAATTGTAGGCGTTTTGGAGGGTATTGAAATTGGAGTGGAGGGAGTGAGGGGGAGCCAAGGGGTCTGCGATAGCAACTATTGTACATGCCACCAAATAGAGAGATGAATGGGGATAAATGAGATTGACAAGCAAGTAAAATTGACGATATCTGAGTTAATCTACGACAACAACTAAAAGAAGGCTGAAGAAGGAGAGTAGATAGCTGTATTTTTTTGAAAAAAATGATAACGTCTGAAGGTATTGGTGAGGTTGTTGTTTTTGTTTTGTTGTTGTGACAACGAGGGAAATTGGACAATCAGGCTGGGCGAAGACCGATATCCCTCTTGTGATAGTCTAGATGGCAAAAGAAGGCATCGATTCCACCGCCGTGGAGAATGGAGCGTTGGAATAGTTTTCCGAATCACTAATAGTGCCTGGAAGAAAGTTTCCCTTCTCCCATGGAACCGTTTGCCAGAGGGCAGAGCTTTATAATGGGGTGATCTTCCCCTGGTTTTGCTTATGTCCTCCCATTCAGAACCTTATTCAACGGGTGAGGCAGGTGGGAAAAGTTGGTGTTGCCCTCACGGACTTAGCCATTCCCACCGTAAACTTCACTGCCATAGCAACTAATTGGAGTTTTGGCGAGAGGCACAATGTATTTAGCAGGCTATAAAGGTTTGTGTTCACCTCTGCCTCATCTAGGTTGACGCGGACGAATTGTTGGGCATCTGCAGCGTGGGGCGACAGAATACAAAAGCCATGTTGATATTCGTTCTCATTCCACAACTCCTCTTCCTCATTGTTGGTGTTCTCGCCTTTGCTTGGTGCATTCTTCAACTCTTCAAGACTAGACGCTCCTTCAAGCAACGCCATCTAGCACCCAGTGCAACACTTACCAATCTGGACGCACAATCGCGTAACCTTGTCTACCACTCGGATCAACAGTCCGAGTTTGACACCACAGTTGGAGACAGCCGAGAAATTGGAGTGGGGGGACGTGCTGGACCGTCCCCTTGTCATTGTTGCTGTCACAGCCTAAGATGGGATAGTTTGAGCACCAGGTTGGGGTTCTTCAGCCTCCTCTACATCATTCCAGCTGTCACTGTTTTCGCTTGTGATTTGTACGAGTACCTTAATCGAGATAAATGGTTGGCTGGAGATCCCATGAGTGCAATTTCTCGAATCATCAAGGCTGCAAGTTCAACATCATCGGATCTGGAAGATGGACAGGAGATTACACCTGAGCTATTTCTCCTTCGAACCTTCATGTCTCTAGTTACTGGATTTGCCACTTGTTTGTGGATGCTTTCTGTGAAGGGGATTGAACCGTGGCGTCATCTGGGTCGTCAGTTAGAGAACCGATGTGCTGGGAGGTGCTGCTTCGGTACAGCTCCAGTGAAAACTCCACAACTACAACAGCAGCAACAACAACAGCAACAGTCGAGTGTATCTCCACAGCAGAGCCATCCAGTATCAAGTAAGAATACGCCTAGCAACACCTCGACAGTCCTTCATCCCTATGCGGTATATCAACATTGCTGTTCCACGACAAAGCCGTCAGGTGATGCTTTGGAACGCTGTCCTTACACTGTTCGACCTCCGGCTGGTCCCGGTGTTGACGCATCCGACCAGTTCTTTGTTCAGCAATCAGCTGGCATTGCTTTGGCATCACCCAATCAAGCGTCAGGATATTACAGCTCGGCTACAACTACAAATAACAGTGTTGGATCCGGCTCGGGTGTGGGTCCACGACCACCTCCTAACACTCCTCCAGACACCGTGAACGGAGACTCCAACCCGGGATCCTCAGCTCATGGAGTGGGATGGTGGGAGATGAACACCAACCACCTTCATCATCACCACCACCGACAGCAGAAGTCACAACCGGGTGGATCGGGTCGGCATGCAGTCCTGTAGATAGACCAGTCACTCTTTTTCTCCTTCATGGATGAACAGGGTTATCCTCCCTCCTTCCTCTTCTCCCCTTCTTCTGTCTCCCTTTTTATGAATGTTTGTTATTTGCATTGACATCTTCAATCTTGCCCCGTGGATGTTCGATCGGTTTGTCAGGCGGAGCTGATGGGAAGACAGACGGACGAACAGACACTGCATATGGTCTTTCGTGTTTCAAGCTCTCTCTCCACCTTTATATCTCTGCACTAATTATCTTGTCCCAGTAAACCGTAACATTTAATCTTTTCAAAGGCAAACATTCATCTCCTCGTCATGCACCCTCATTGTCATCAAGTCACCTTTCACTGTTTTAAAGTGTTTCAGTGCATATTTGTGTACCGGCGCAAACTTGAGCATCGAAAAAGCTAAAAAACAAAAATAAAGTTTAATATTATTGAACAAGGTTCAGCTCCCTGATTGGTTGGAAATGCTCACTAATGAGGGTATTTTAGTGGTGCCAGAATTAGATTCGATGGTCACTCATCTGTCTGGTGTCTTAAGGAAAAGCGATGACCGTGGTTTTGATGTTAAGGCGATCCAAGTAGCATTTGGAGGGGGATGATGTCCTCTGCTCATCCTAAGTGAGGTATTAACCTTTTCATTCCTGATTTAATCTAAGAAAAAAGAAGGTAATGTGCTCAATCG
The DNA here is from genome assembly GCA_023375655.1 of Taenia crassiceps. Lineage (NCBI taxonomy): Eukaryota > Metazoa > Platyhelminthes > Cestoda > Cyclophyllidea > Taeniidae > Taenia > Taenia crassiceps. Next base: position 4,424,683 of record JAKROA010000005.1, on the reverse strand, counting down.
CTGTGTTGGTAACTCACAAATCGGCAGTGTTTCCCGAGGAGTAGGTGATTTGGTTCACTTTTGTATTTTACCGAGTTGCGTAGCTAGAATGTGGCTTAGTTGGACCCATTGGTAGTGAACAGGTCCTGGTAAGGGCTGCTTTCGCTGTCCATAACGGGCACGCAAAATAAGCAAAGCTTCTGTTCCTAAAATGAAGCGGTGCTTGATTAGATTTGCGGAGTCATTAGTTCGACTGTAGCCAGCGAGGAAACCGCCTGTTGGAATGATCAAACCTCTCGCGGAAGCTTCCGGTGAGGGAAAAAGTAGTCCTAACCCGCCAAATCTCTCCTTTCGCCATCCATTAGAAACCCGCACAACTCGTGCTAATGCAAACGCCCAGGCTCATGGCTCACCTCTGACAAGGCTTCCTCACAATTGCCTGGGGATTTGACCCTTTTGCTGCCTTAGCAGTCATGGCGACCGCAAAGTATGCAAAAGTGGAGTAATGGAAGAAAGGGGGGTTAAGAGGAACAGTCGCATGGCCGTCCATAATGGAATGACTCACAGCGGTTGCTGTTACTACCATAGCAACCACAGAGTCCACCTGTGACATACTGCCAGGCCAGTTTTGAATGACAGGCTGTGGGTATATCTTGATTAGGGAGTCTCATTGTACAAGCTCCTGATGAAGTGAAGTGTAGAAGAGCCATGACGTTGAGCGACTCAGCATCTGTTAATCTGCTACACAGCCCTAAACCTCTTTTGATGTAATACTTCCACATAAACGTCTTCCGGTGCTTTGGTAGAATCCATATCCAAAGTTACTTGCATTTTCCCATCACGCTTTGAGGCATGGAAGAGCCTAAGGCTGTGTCTTACCTTACTACCAACTACTTTCTAGGCAAAAAGGATTCAAACACGTCGCCAAGCACCACTGGGTTGATGGAATAAATCTGGGCCTTGGGCGCTTGGCCCTCCCCAAGGGCGCAGATGCATCCGCTATCCATAATATACACGTATACCGAGAGACAAAGTAGCCTCAGTGTTATGAAACGGAATTCGAAGGTGTTTTTTGTTATGGCGGAAAGAAAGAAACGTCGGCTGATGTGTGGCTGAGCACTGACAGGGATAAATGTCCTTTGTCATTTAAGGACAAGAGGATTTTCCAGTGAAAAATTTGCACATCATTTGCATTCTTTAACCAATCGGACAGACGACGCAACCTCGACTGGTCCACTTTAGGCGTCTGGGTAAAGCATTTCCTTTGGTGTCTTTGTGATGAAGTATCCGGTGCGTTAGGGTTGGATTGGCTGGCCACATTCAATTGAAAGAGCTATCCAGACATAATATTGTAAATAGGCGGTCGTTGGTGAGTATTTTTGGCGCCCAAAAGTATACCAGACGAAATAAGTTGATAATAATAAAGGGGGTGGGGTTTCGTCCCTCCACAACGGGCGGAACGAGTGAGCAAACCAATGAGAAAGTGGTGCTGCCATCAATTTCGGAATCGTAAATAGCCATTTTTTCCTGCTTCGGCTACACGGCTGGCTTGCTGCTGACATGAAGGAAAATCATGCTGAATGAGCTATCTGTTCATGCATAAAATGGGGATGAGCTAACAAAGCATCAGCTTCTCCTTTTTTCCTTGTAGAGAAGAACTTTCCAACTTGTCTCTTCATGCCGTGGATAATTTTGCCTTTTGTATGAAAAATTCATATATTTGTCGTGATTTTAAGATGACCAGCGAAAATAGACCATCCTTAGTATACTCTTTTAGGGTAAAAAACGATTTGAAACTAATTAAAAAGGCAAATTTATGTTTTGGCACAATACTTGGGGATAAAAGCTGGCATCCAGTCCTTAGCATTCCATTTGATGGCGTTAACATGAAGGGGATGTTTCGCAACAATAAAAAAGCTTAAAGCATTATTATTAATTATATTACTTCTCAAAGACTCTACGAAATCTCATTTGGTGATCTATACTGTCAGCCAGCAACTTTTTCTGTTTACAAATTCTTAGTTATATTCAGAGACTAGGTATCTTGTTCAATCACGCGTCTCCAAGCAACAAAGGAAAATCCTCCCATGGTCGGCCCAAATTACAACCATACTTGCAGTACGCCAAAGCTATGCCGATGCTCGCAGCCATTGTGATTGTTTAAGTTACAGAAATAAATAAACAACTGTGGTGAATGAATGGGACGCTGATGTAACTTCAGTAGCATTTACTTGTTAAACTGACTTTACCAAATACTCTTTGTCACCTCTATCCGATTAATATCTATACTTACCTCTTCCACCTGGTATTTCCTGCTCATTAGTTCCGTGTCCTTTAAGATCGCGGCTGGGAATTCTTTAGAGGCTAACAAACTTTCCGACTGAAGCTTAAATTTTGCAGAATCTTTCGGGTTAAAGTTACTGAGTTACTATTGACGCGGACATGAACAGTGCTGCTGCTAGCACTGAAGCTTAGGCTGACGCTGTTTTGTTGTTGTCGTTACTACTGTCTCTGCCGGTAAGCGGTGCTTTTTAGACGAGCGTCGGCGATCTGGCATTTCCGCCCTCTGTCACGACACCGCTGTTTCTGTAGTCGCCTCTGCCTCCGCTACGGCTTCGGCAGCCACCTTTTTCCCAAATCCTCCTCCAAAGTGCGTCCGTGTGTCTGTGCGTGCGTCTGTATGTGTGTGCAAATCTGTATGCAGCCCTTGCGTGTAACCTCTGTCCCCCACTTTGACTTGTCCCCTTTTAGGCTTCTCCTCCTCCTCCCCTTCCTGAATTTATAAAGAAAGTTTAATTGAAGTTAAGGTTTCTCAGATATTAAGTACAGTTATGATAACTTTCTGAGTTTCAGTTCATACCATTTTGGCTTACCTACGACACAAATGTGTTCGTCAAGGTCGATAGCTACACCTTAGTTGCGATTGGGTGGCTGAAGGTCACGCCAACAACATAAAATCTGATTTTGGAAACTGGTATCATATCGTTCAGTTTAATTTGATACTTCGGAACTCTTGATTTATTTTTATCACCCATCTTCACTTCTTCCTTTCTTTCTTTTTCTCGTTGTGTCTGGCTACAGTTTAGACGGTGGGGGCAAGAGTTTGTGCTGTGGAGTATTTTCTGACTACCATTTCTACTCCGCTCATGGCCAAGCTACTGCCTAGTACCGCCGGAAGGACTAAAATGGGTTCTCATTAAAGTAAAACAAGGGAGATCTTACTCGCTAAAACAATGAACTAACTTATAAATTCTGCTCTTTCAACCAACCTTTTTGTTTTGTGCCTCTCTGCATGGCGCCTTTTTTGAGGAGAAGCGACACCGCAATCGCCTACATGATTGATTAGAATAGCAGAGCATAGCAAAAGATAATTTAATTAAAAGATGGCAAAGGCATGACATCCCTGTGCTGGCAATGGCAAATTGATTGCAATGATCAAAACTTTGGACTGTCATTGGTCACCTCAAGGTCAATCGTGATTGGTTAACTGCTATGGATTTGAATGGCAACTTTCCCTGCACAGTTAATGATTAATCTATGCTAACAAATTATCTGTTTTGATATCCGCTTTTAAATATAGTCTCCAATCTTATTTCGGCTTGTTCATTTAACGACAAAAGTTGCTGAGGTTTCAAAGTACGTTGAAAAAAGCTGGCAAGAAGTGAGCCACATTCCCCAATAGTTGATTAAATATCTATTTTTTTCGTATTACTTACGCCAAGTTGAATTTCCTTTCTTTGCCAGTTTAAAAAATATGGTTAAACACTCATACTCTCTCTATTCCTCATTCGTCTCCTTCCCTCACCTAATCCGTTATTTTTGGCAAAAATGAATAAACGCGCGCCGATTTCGAGACAAAACCCAAGTGGCTTTAAGCTATTTTATCTGTCGTTAAATCGAAACTAGTGTTTTACGTAACAATATCCAACGTTGATGAAATTGGACAAAAGCACTATCCCAGTATTTGGCGATTTTTAAATAAATACATAAGGTGTCTTTTCTCGTTATTGTGCATCTGGTCGCTCTTTCGACGATATTGATAAAGTCTCAACATTATTCCAACCTTTTTACTCCTTCCAACCTCAAGTGCCCCTGCATCGAATTTTGATTGGTGGGTTCAAGACCATTGGGGTCCGGCCATCTTATTCCCCCCCAATGCAGTCGATTTAGTTGGATTGAAAAAGTGGAGCCCTACACAATGACGCCGTAGAGTTCTGTCCGAATCACCTGGGCCGTTGCAAGACCCTAAATCCAGACAACTTTCATTTGGATGTCTTTAAGAGCTGCTCAAGCTTCACAGAGGCAAACCTCAGAACTGCAGATTTTGCCAATTGCAGATACGACCGATAAGAAAGTTAAACTTCATTTGGTAGAAACCTCAAAATTTTCTGATGGCCAGCTTAATTTTTTACTCAAATCCCACACTTTTCGAGATGAGATAAATTACATTTTGAGAAACATGACCGTCACTTGGATTGTGTGAAGTCTAAGGCACCTCAACTTGCCAACTTGTGTTCGTGTTGCAAATATGTGACATTAGTAGGCTACCAACTCTAACAATCCATGTACCACAGCTTAATGGTTCAAAGTAGGAAAGGCAGTGTTACGCTGATTGCGTTTTTAGGTGGCGTGTGATAACTTTTTTCACTTGGGGAGCGATGGCCGATTCTCCTCTGAGCCCCCGGGCGGGGCACGATAAGCGCATAACTGCTTAACATGACAGATCTTCGTGACGCATTATAACATAAGCAAATTCATGCAAGGGATTGTCCATTCTGCCACTTTCCTTTAAACAAGAAATGCAGACTTTCGTAGCATTGTTCGCCCATTAGAAGAAAGGGAGTTCACATCCCATAGGTCAAATTCAAGGTCGAAAGGTTGTTGTCTTTGCTTCTCCCTATCGCCTGTCTTATCCATAAATGATGAAATTTGATCAAGATGGAAAAAGAAATGGACTTTGCTCTCGTTTTATTAGCCTTTCTACTACAATAAGGCCTAGTTATATCAGAGTAACTACTGAGGCCATTTGTTAATCGCCATTGTCTAGCGGAGATGTGTGCCACTTTTCACTAGCCCCTTCCTCCCTTAAGCCTTCCTGTCACAGAGGGTTGAGCCAATTAGGCTGGTGCCTGTAACCCATTATATCACCGTCGCGGATTGTGTTGGCCTCGATTTAAAGAGTTTGGAAGTCAGTCATCAAGACGCGACACGCAGGGGCAGAAGGGACCACTCAAAAAGGCCTTCAATTGAAAGGGTTGGAGTGTTAAAACTAACACGGCAACAGGAGGAAGTCACTTATTTCGGGATTTCTCGGGTGAAAGTTGAGAAGATCTGCAGACGATTTCTCAATTCCACCAAAGGAGGAACTGAATGCGACGAGTTTAGAGGTGCATGGGGTTTCATAGAACAAGAAAAAGCGAATGCACCCTATGCCTATGCTTTGTTTAGGAATGAGGCGCCTCGGAGAGAGTCTTCCTTTTCCCCTTTTTGAATTGCCCTAAACGATTTGCATTGACTCAGCGCAAGGTAACGCTGTGTTAACGAATTTAATTTTAAGTCAACTCCGCAGAGGAAAAGGAGGAAAAACTTTACCCTATTTATTGGTTAAAAATCACGAAGAGTTTTTTTGTCGACCTCCCAAGACGATGTGCTACTTTGGCAGTTTCACTGCTTCCTGTGGAATGTCAAAGGCCTTCCTTCCCCTCTCCCTTCGCCAAAAGGGGAAATAGGGAAGTTTGATGCAACCTGACTACGCACGATTCAAAGGCCTAATGTTTTTGAAATCATGGAAGAAGGACTTTGCCTACCGAGGTGAATTGTACCGAAAGCAATGAAATGAAACAGGAGAAAGTGGCGAAAAATAGATGAGGGAACAGAAATACACTGGTAGGCGGGATAATTGGTAATAAGGTATTTTATGACAAAAATTTTTAAGAGTCAGAAACTGTCTCAAAGTCCTTCCAGGAGTTTAGAGGATAGTCGGAGGCGAAGGGCAACTTGTAGGCACCGGAGGGATCTTCAGAGTCGCCACCTTCCAACTCATGGTAGAGGGAGAATGCAGAACTAGTAAGGGCTTTGCAGTCCTCCTTCCCATCGGAGTATGTTGTACTATTGGGGGCTGCGAAAATGCTATTCAGCAACTGCCAGCATCCAAAAAACGCCAGCATCTGTCTGAGGGCACCATTAAGACCGGATTCAGGTGAAGCTACTGGAAGGGTTTCGTCAACGGTAAATACCATTTTACTGTTACTCGCATAATTAAGTATTTACAACAAAATCCTTTACTCTGACATTGACGCTGAGATTGTCTTCAGCTTTCTTTGGAGTCGCTCTGCACCACCATTGAAGTGTTTTTACCGGCCAGAAGGAAACCGTAATGTTAGTAGCTGACAGACGTCATCTCCTTGGGGGGAGGCTGAAGAGCTTATACAGACAAAGAAGCAATAAAAAGAGAAATTAATTATCCCTTTTAACTTCTCCTTCGTGGTGGTCTCATCTAGATGAGTATTTCAGCTTTCTACGCACCTCTAAACTGAGGGCTTCCCCATGTTAACGCAGCCTCTTCGAGTCTATGTCCGATTTGCTAATTCGAGGCGGAGGAAGGTGACAAGTCACCAGCACAACAACGTAAGCCAAATAGGGAAAAAGATTGAATATTGACGCCTGGAATTTTCTTTCCTTTCTGATTATTACGCCAGCAATGGTGTGAAGTCCTTTGGATGATGGCGACTGTTCATGAGAGCTCAATAAATTGTGGGACTGGAAGTCCTTCTTTATTGTATAGAATGTGGAGGACTCATGGGCAATTTGAGAACTCAGAAGTGAGGTAGTTTAATGATTGGAGGCTTTCGAAGGTGGTTCGTCTGATGACCTCATCCCCAGCGCACAATAAACTTGCAACCCAGAGCGCGGAAATTCCTTCAACTTCGACCCCTTAATCGACGACATCCGCCTTGGAACAAATTATTCCTGTGGAACTCATGAAAGCAACACTATATGGTTTTTACTACAGTGGATAAGACGGTAGCTCTCCGATTTTGATCAGAACAATTAAACGTTCTGAAATTGGTCCATAATCAGGGCCTGTTAAAATTCATGTGAGAATGCGCCACATTGACAAGTCCTTCCAGCTGTTAAATAGAAAAGGCCGACAGATGTATAAATTTAGCAACAGAGAAGGAATGTTTGCCAAGCTTCTTAAGTAATTTTGCCTTAAATAACTCGGCGGGGGATCGGGAGGAATTTTCATTTTGTGCATACTGAAAAGGTCTAATTCAGTAGTATGCCCCAACGTTGGACAGTAAGCTGCACGCGCGGTAATTCTTTTTCTCAAAAAATCGAGAGCAAACCAAAACTTTTTAGAATTCACTTTTCAACTTACCTACTTACTGTTCAATCACCCGTTACTGGTATTTTCCTGCTTCCTTTAACAAGGTGCTCCTTTGTGGTGGCGGGGTGGTGCTTCGCAAGCCTTCCGCAACTTCTAGCCCAATGTGACCCTGATTTAAAGAGCAAGCCACTTAAAGTGACTCGTAAAATTAACTTTTTAAACTGATGGCTTTACTTGGCTACACCGAACTTTTTAGTCCCTTGACAGTTCAACGATAAACAGAGGAGAAGACCCAGACGACTTGTAGGTAAGGCTCATACAATCGTCGCGAGAGTGGAATGGATGAAGAAGTGACAAATAAGCAGTGTAAACAAACATTATCCCTCCATCATTTAAACCAGACAGCAGGTTTTTCCGCGAAAAAAGCCTTCGTCATGGCAAGATTTAATCTGCCTTAAAAGGAGCAGAAAAAGGACGACTGTTCCGAGGCCTGATCAATTCGAATTTCTTTTGGCTACTGTGCATGAAAAGTTGTCGAACGGAAGGAGAGACAAAAAAGGCAGTTGAACATTATTATTTTGTCTTGTGTCTTGTCTTCGGTGTCTTCGCTGTCTGCATTCCGAAGGCACCTACGTGATGGCGTTGAATTCTTCTATGCAGCCAATATAATCACGCCAACCCCTTCCTCCTCCCATTCCCCATCCATTCCACCCTCGTTATTGGAAGTGAAAGATTAGTTGAATAAGTTTTATGAACATTTTATTTTTAAAAATTAAAAATAAAATAAGGTAAATCGATGATTACCAATAGGAATAAGAGGCTGATACCTTTCATAGTTAATCGTTCAACTTTAGTAAAAGGAGATTTTCAAATTCTTGCATAAAAAGAGCTCCTATAAAGTCTTAAGTTTGTTTTCTTTTCTAATAGATTTTATAAAATTTTCTACGACAACGGGGATAAATTTAATGCCTTGATGTGATTGGTCGAGGACTACCCAATCAGATTTTTTAGAATAGGAAAACCTTATCATAGCGTCTTTCTACTAAAACGAATGCATGGCTCCCTTACCAGCTTTAAACTCAAGTTGCCGTGCAGAGTATAGGAGGTGCTACGGTGCGCAATGTTTTATAATAGATAAAATTTTACCATCACCGCATGCTATAATAGTTGATCAGTATGGCAGTGGTCGCACCATTTCCGGACAGTTCCACACGGACCCTAACTCGAATAAAGAAGTTGGTCATGGAAGGCAGCGGGTCTCTCCTGAAAAGAAGATGGTACAGAGCTGTGTATGGTAATCTTCACGGATTCGACAGCTGAAGAGGATCCACGTAACCGTCCAGGATAAAAATGCTGAGGAGTATTGACCGCACAAAGCTATCCTATGATTGGTGCACCAATTTGTAGTATCCAGCCCTCTGCACTCTCTGAAGCGAAAGGAGAATCAAGGACTACCGGAAAGAATAGTGGTCTGCCTGGCATTTGTTCCTCGCAGATTTGGCTGCTGTCTTATTGCTATAGCATCTGGGTCAGATCTGAGAATCTCAAAACTCCTTTGCCACAGAGGGGCAGACTCAGTACTTTCCGCCGTAAAGCCTAGTACTGCCGAGTTGACGCATAATATGGTTGTTCAAATTCATGTTGACTTTTAAAGAAGGCTTTTCAAAAGAAGCGGAGAATAAAACAATTGCCCTTGAAGGTGTTGTTTAAAACAAAAGAGACTCCTACAAATATCTTTTCAATCAAAGGTCTCAGGGTCTTTAAGACGTCTACAGTAGAAGGAACATAAAATGGTGGTTGAGGAAATGCTTGGAGCGAAATATTAGCTTTTGACAGGTCTTAAACGTTCCAGTGAAGATTAAATGAACTTGTTTAATGAGAAGTCTGACCGATATTTATTTTGGCAATATTTTTTTGAATTACAAGGCATCAGTTTCCGTGATACTTTGTGTACACTCACAACCCCCTACTGGTACGCCTTCCGAGCTGACAACCATATGAAATGAACTTGATCTTCAAAATCAACATTTCTGTTCCCTTTCTATTTATCAAACGAGATTACTAGATAAAAAGGCAATTTTTGCTGCGGGCGGATTAACGGGCGAATGGATACAGGATAAAATGAACAGAAAGCGAGTTGATTGATTGATTGACTGATTGATAACCTTTTGAATTTTTGCATTGGAGAGCGCTGTGTCAATGAACTTGACCGCATCAGCTGGAATTGCACAGTGAGAAAATGCCGGGTCAAACTCCCAGTTTGCATTCGAGATCACTTTTAATGGGGCAATTGACTGATGCCTCGAATTTTCTTGCGGCTTGACCAGTCTTTCAAGCCATTGTTCAACCGTACCCGCCTCTGATCTCACTTTACCTTAAATAACCAATTTGGCAGAATGTCGCATCACTGCCATTGTCTTGGACCCTACCTCATTTTTAAAAAGAGACCCACGTGACCGATGTAAGTGTTAAGTACGGAATGGCGGTTTAATTTCCTTCCCTACTTACCAAGATACATTCTTCACTGGGTTGCATCTGAAGGCGTGTGGCCTCGACTAGAGAGGCTCTACCTTCATTGTCGAAGGGACAACCAAAACTAACAGAATCAGCAAGATTTAGATGCGCAACCCATTACCGCATCTTTTTAAACCACTTCAGTCTAAATGCAAAAGGCCGATCACAAACAATTATTTGTGGGCCTTCTATTGGTTCGTTCGTATCTGTACCAACATCTATTGATCTGCAGGTAAGTTATATAATTTAAAAAAATTCATCACAAATGTTTTGCTGGAAGGATCATGCAAGGGCGAGAGATGCGCGCATCAGTGCACGAATCCGTCAACCCCTAGAAGCGCTCACGGTCAGACATCTGATCGATAATATTGGGTTGATCGATTAATCGATCGATCAATTGAGGGCAGTTGGATGTGTGAGCAGATAAAGTGAGCTTCCATGTCCCCCCATTTGGTTGTTTGCACTCGTATTCGCGTAAATGCATTCCTAGGTTTTTTTTGACAAAGAGGGGAGCAGGAAATAAATCCAGTCTAACAGAACCCCTTTAATCGCTAGATTTGACGGCGCCACTAAAAGTAAGAGATTCTTTTTCATTAAAATTTGCATGGAATGCGGTAAGGTTTCCTTTAATTTGGCATTTCGGGTGCAAAACACAGGCCAAATTTAGGCCAGATTATTCAACTACCAACAGACATTTGAACACATTGGCAACCACCAACAGGTGATGCACATGACTCCGAACTTCCCCATATGCGTCACATATATATATGACGTACCCGAATTAGATCATAGAGACAATAATTGAAATGGATGATAGGAGGGAAGCCTTACTGGCACTTGGCTGCGAGGACTTCAGCCTCAGCGGGCAGCGTGATAAAGTTATGCCTGTAATCAATCACAGGGCGTGTGGAATCTTCCTACTTCCGGGCACTTGATTGTGGCCCATCCAGTCGCTGTGTAATTATACCGGCAAAAACTAATTCACGCAGTATTCCGCAGCTGATCCTACCACAACTTTTCAGTCCTTACTACTACAGTAGTGCCAAAGCAGCACTTTGGCGAAGATGCTTAGGGTGCCTTGAGTCGCTCCACTATTGCTACAGCTTGACCGAAGTGTTTAGGGGAATACCAAGGAAGTGGGCTTCTCCTCACCGACGATGGTAGGGAGCAGACTGCCTCAGGATCTAGCCGCCATACGGTCACGTTCTTCAAAAGGAAGCCCTTTAGATTAAATTTTAATTTATGAACGAGTGCGTAAACACGGAAAAGTGAGTTAGCATTCAACCTGCTGAGTTTTGTCCTTTTGTTTACCGAGCTCAAAAGCCTAAATCTGATTTAAAACACAGAAAATGCGAATGCTTTGTTATTAATGCTAGAACACTAAGTATTCAGTTGCTTAATATTTTGTTCTACCAAAAATTGCAGTTATCATGTTTCATCCTGATGTCACACATGCGTGACACACAGAAGATTTTGTCCACTTTTACAGTAATTGGCTCCACACAGAATGATTGAATTTAAAATAGCGAGCGGAAGACGTGTGGTGTTTACGTTTGTGATATTAACTAGCCTTGAATGAATAACAGAACATTTTGGAGCCGAAATTTTTGTTTATTTTTCCTCTTTAAACTTGGACAGCAGACGACTTGACAGGGCTTTGGAGGCTGGAAAATGGGTGGTACAACCCGCATCATCTACCGAACTCGCACGCTCTATGTTTGCGTGCAAGTCTGTTGAGATGAGGCACGCCTTCAAAAAACCATCTCTTCCTGCTGCCTCGGATCTGCACACCACGTGGATGTGCAAGTCGGACAAAAAAGGGAAGGCGAAGAAGAAAAAACAAAACACACGCAAGAAGATTGGCACACACCCACAGACACGCATACACAAATTTAGTTCCACTGGGTTGAGGTGAAGAAAAACGAAGCGAAGAAGGAGAAGACACGAAGGCGTATAGGGCAGGGGAGACGAGAGGGCGGCATTGCTGGGGCGGGAAGGGTTGAGGCGCCAGGGAGGGGTTTAAGGGAGAAAGGGTTTGACAACTCCCAGCCATACTTATCCCCCAACTGGCGAAGCTTGTCAGCCAAACCGGAAAGGAGGGCAGCTGCTTTTGGCTAGAGAATTTTCAACTCTTCTGGACGGTAAGGAAGTGAGGGGTAAAGGTATTCCTCATAAAAGTGAACAGAAAATTAATGTCACAGGTTTTTTGCCAACAAAGCTAGGAATCTGGCCAGAGGAAGTATAACTTGTCCTGGAAAGAGTATATTAGAAAGAACATATTAAAATGACGGCTTGGTTTGTTCCTTTGAAAATTTCTCTTTTCCTGTTCAGACAGCCAAGGATGTTAACAAGATTCGTGTATTGGTTTAGACTTAAAGCCATCGTCTGTGTGCAGTTGCTTTGTTCAAACAGACGGGTGATTAGATTCGCCCTCCCTGGACATCCACGGACGTGATTGTGTGGAACATACACACGTCCAGGCGGGAAAAAAGGCAGCGCATTCATACACGCAGGCAAAAATTTCGGTGTAGCGCCTTGGGAGGAAAAAAGGTGGAGAAGACATGGATAGGGAAGGTGAGAAAAAAAGGCGGCCTGGAATTTGGCACGTCATTTTACCCACTCGAAAGAAAGTCAGACAGTCAGTCGGTTGTGGGCAAAATGCAACATCGTAGCGGCTGGGAAGGGACGGATGCGAACTCATTCATTCAGACATTTGTTTTCAAAACATTAATCAAACCAAATTTTTAAGCTTAGTACCCTTTGAAAGTGATAGAAAAGCAATTTATAGATTGGGTTAGGGAAAATTGGAAAATCATCAATATTTGAAATGCCATAAATGTTGCATCGTACTACTAATTTACGATTGTTAGTAGTAATAAAGCGTGTATGCATGCCTACTTTGATCAAGTCAAACAATAAATTGCAATTATTGGCTGCATGAGTCACATCGGCATGACTTACCACCTCTGTACCTCCGTCCAACGGGCCATTGGTGGTCTCGAAAGCGCTTTCACGCACGTTCAAAGGGAATATGCATTTCAAAAGCAGTCATTTCCAACAGCAACAGCCATCAGTCTACCTCCAATCATGCATTGCATGAGTAAGTCCTACACATTCTTCGAGGGCATCCCCCTCTGGCTCATTAATCATTCAACCAGCGAAGGAGGCAATGGAAATGCCTTGCTCACCCAATTACCAACCGCATCGGTATGCTGAATGTTGGCCCCTAGGCAAGTGGAATCGCTTGGAACCGCACCAAGAGCGCCTTCGCCTCGGGGTTACTCACATTAGAAGCAGCATTAAATGCAGTGCTTTGGAATACAAGGGGCTGACTCACTCAATTACAGTGCCCATCGCACCATCTAAGGTAGCAGTTTCAAGTTTCACTTCAAAATCTACGGTGGCTTAATCATAACATCGTGTGGGGCGAGCGTATCAAGATGAGGTAATGAGGAGTCGGTGTCTCAACATTTAGTGGCCGAAATGAGCATGGAGTGTTCACAGCAAGGCGATAGCAAGTGACCTGCATCCTAGGTCAGGCCAAAACGGATGGTGGACGACGAGGGGTGTGTTTGGCACCGGTGCTTACTTGTGTGCACGCATAAAATGGCCTCACATGCGTACGTGGGCTGGAAGGATAAATTCACCACCGTTGGTGAGTGAGTGGATTGATGTCAGCCACGTACAGCAAACACACACACCCGCAATTGCAGTAAAAGTCGACACCGGATTTAAAGGACGGCGCTACCGACACAACCTGAGACAGCAGACTGACATGTACCAGTCAACACCACAAATCTAATTCACCAATTGTCGAAAACAGAGCTATTTCTAGTCCTCCTTCCATTCGTTGGTGACAGTTAAGGGCCTTTACTCGTTCGACCGGTACACACTTAAGCGTTGGGGGCACTGGTGCCTCTCTTGTCCCCATTGTAGAGGCAGCAAGCTGTGCTTCTCGGCAGTGACCTCAGCTTCAAACTCTCAACTGCTGGGACAGATATGTGCGGGATGTGCCGAGGTGTCCTTCTTCTTCTTCTTTGGGTTTGTCGATGTGGGGCTTTTCCTCTCCTTGCAACCTAAGGACGGCTCCGATGCGATTGCTAATTCATTTTATTCGTATTAACTCGGCGTCCAAGGAGCGGCTTTGGTGTTGCTGCAAAAGGAGCGCATTTTTTATGTGTTAGACTTCACAAACTTGGAAATGGAGGCTGGCAGATGCAGACTGTGTACGTGCCAGTGTGTTTGGCGCTATAGCAGGCCAGGAGAGCAGGTTTTCTCGCCTCGGACGTTGACACTGACAGTCGAAAGCAATTGTAAAGAGAGTAGATTTGATGCTTGTGGCCTATTTTATCATAAACCAAGTTTCACAGCGTTCCTCCTCCTCCTCGTCCTCCTCCTTCATCATCATCATCACCATAATCGCCGTTGTCATGTCAATGGGGTATATGAAGTGATATGTCATTTATGGGTAAAGAATGGGGGAGGTTCACTACTCAACATAGTTGTCAAAAGAGGAGAGAACATTCACATACGTACAACAGCGTGATTTGCAAGCAGTTTAACCAAAAGGGCGCCTATTGTCAGTTTGGACAAAATTTATGCAAGAACCATATGCAAAAGAGATTGGTCACTATGGCAAGACTGGCAAAAATGTCCTACTTTTAGTGCAGAGTGGGGGAAAAAGAGGGAGAAGAAGAGGAAGTAAAATGGACAGAAATGGGGAAAATGCATGAAGGACAGAACGTACAGGCGGGCAAATACAAACCAAAACGAGAGAGAAAGCAAGCAAACTATTGCATAAAGGATTAAACGCATAAACAAGCCACTGTAGAGGAGCAATTTTCTGAACGCGAGGCTGCAAGAGACAACAAGCACTGCTAATGGCAGCAGCAAAAGCAGCAGAAATATTCAAAAGAGAAGAAATAGTTAGACAAGAAGGAAGAAGACGTAGGGGCGACAAATTCAGCCAATCACAAAACAAATGTCAAACTCTACGACAAGAAATCCTTCACAATCTTTCACTCTTCTTCTCTGCTCACTCTTGCAAACACAACTGCCGTGAAATGTTGGGCGATGGTCGTACTGCTGAAGCACTCGTAATGCAACAAATGTGTGTTGTTATCACTCCACTTATTTGAAGTTCTATCATCCCTGCTCTGATTCACTTCGCCCATTCCTCGATGAGTCCATTCCACCACAACTGTGATGCCCACCATCTGCCATCGCCTCCTCTTCCCTCCCCTCCCCTCCCCTCCACTCCACTCCACTCCACTCCACTCCCCTCTTGTGCATGCCTCCATGCTGTGGACTGACACATCACTCATCTCTCCCCTCCTCTCCCCTCCTCTCCCCTCCTCTCTCCTCTCTCCTCTCTACTCACCCCACCACCACCGCCACCGCCACCACCGCCACCACCACCACCACCAACAGTGAATACATCCGTCCACCTCTCAGATGATGCACTGGCAATGCGACCGCTCAACAGGTCCACCCCGAAGCTGATGCAGACGAAGTGGACTTCTTCAACATCCAACTGATGCACAGGCTACAGCGTCTCTGTTGGTGGAAAACATCCACCTCCCAAGCATTCGCGTTACAAGGTGGGTCTGCAAGTTGTGTGAACGCCAGTCTCACGACATCGTTTCGTCACTTCCAGCTGATGGTTTCCCGACTCTGCTCATCTCCCCTCCACAGCCCCGTTTCCCATCCTCCTCTCCACTTCCCTATCATTGCTCGCGAAAGGCACCACGAGGGCGTCTCCAAAGCCTGCTTCTACGCTTTAGCCCATTTCAGAAGCAGTGAGGGCGCGACCAGTACATGGAAAGTCACTCGGCAACGGTTACCAAGTCATTGTCCCCCAAAACACACACACACACACACACACACACACACACACACACACGCACAGCCACTTCCTCTCCCACACGGACACAGTGTCAGTCGGTGGTGGTGCTGTTGCTACCACATCTCCTCCAATCACAGTGTGGTCCGCTTCGCCTCATCAGCCAACTTCCTCTCGTGTTCCATTTCGTCACCTTCACCAACTGCCTCCTCTCTGGGCCCACTACTATGAGGTGTTCATAGGATTACTCACGAAATTCTTCAATATTGACGAAAGGGATGAAGATAAAACTGTTGAACATTTTGGCGGTTCAATCCTACCTTCCTTCTTCAACCTCTTCTCACCAACGCGTTTGTCTTCAACGGATGCAATTAAGAGATGGAAAGTTGCATGAAAAATGAGAAGGAACACTCGAGAAGGCAGATGATTTCACCCGAGGGACGTAGTCACGCCCAACCCAGGGGACTGAGGCACCTCATTATTCATTCAGACACGCAACCATTTTGCAGACACTTTGCCATGCCTCTCTTGGGAAGGCGGGAGGGACGAGGAAGGGGGTAGATATGGGTTAACAGCCCTCACTCATATGTCGAATCTCGGACAAAGTGTTTAATTATTTTATTTAAAACAGTAAAGTACTTTTTACTTGATCTTCATCTGTGCTGAATTGACAAAGCAATTCTGCCATTTGTAATGGCCATTGGGCACGCTCTATACCTTCAAAGGGCTTTGTTAGGGCACACATGAGTCAGAGTGCCAAGGTGGGTAGGAAATCTTGTGGTTGTCGAAAGGTCCAGGCATTACTTGCTACAGCCTTCCCCATTTCAGGAGATCGTCTTCCGCTCCCTCCAATAGTAACTCATCCAGCTGGACCATCGCACTGTGGTCAATGGGTTTGGGGAAGCCAGATATTAAAGCCCCCTCATCACTTCCCTCTCTCTCCCTCTCCCCTTTGACAGCCACAGTGGAGGTGATACCCTAAAAAATTACTGGAGGGTAGAGGAAGCTGCTCATTAACTTGTCATGAAGGCACAAGAACATAAAACACCTTCTTTTACTGTGAATCAGAGTATCCATAGAAGCTGCTACATGGGTCATTAAATTAACCATTAGCGGTATTTGTAGAGAATAAATTGCCATGGCTACTCCAACCTGTTGTTCTGTGTGAGTCTGAGAGGAGTTAGTCATCTTCCACGCCAGATGCTTCGACTTCTCTACTGCTGGATTCCCACACTTGTCAACTGCATGGTTTTTTCAACGCTTCTATTAGCAGTGTAGTGGAGCAGGGAAAAACAGTGTACTGATAATGTCCAGTGAAGGTCCAAGGTGCTAGGCCTGAGTGGGACGCCCTGTGGACAGGGAACCCGTGTTTATAAGGCTGTCACAGCCATATACTACTGATTGAAGCAAAGTATTGCACCTCTTTGTCTCAGTTCATTTGCCTTACTTTCTTTCTTTTATGATCAAAAGACTTTTTTAGCATCTTCTCCTCTGTTGAGGCAATTCGAATTTTAAGGAATTTATGTGGTATTAAAACACATTGTAAACACATCAAAACTCTATACTTTATCGTCGCCGATTGGACGGATGATGGGCAGAATTTTTTAAAGGGACCGTCAGTGTCAGAGCTCGGTCGTTGACGCTCGCCAATGCGAATAGATGCGGCACATTCACATGGTAGCTGGATGCAGTGGGGAGGAAATTATGGCACCTGCTGTGGTACCTCTTGAACCAGCATCCTAATTAAGCTATCAAGTTCTCCAGACTAGGAAATCTTATTAATTCTCAGGTTACTTCTTTAAGGCCAAAGTGTTCTGGCCACCTTTAAAGTTTTGCTGAGTACATGGTCCTCGGTCATGCAAATATCATCAAACTCTGGAATAGTCGGGCAGTGGACGATGTGCGAGACATTTTCCTTCATAGGTTGATCAGACAGTCAGTCCAACATCCTGCGATCGCCCACACACACAGTAGTGCATCCGTTTTACCTGTCATTCACAGCTTTCCCCTACGATGCGGTTGTCAATAGATAAGTGTATTATCGCTCGCGACAAATGCTCTATTCTGCTCTATTTGCGAGGAAAAAGTCTTTCCTCCTCACTCCGATGTAGCACCTGCCTCTGTGTGTTTCATGGTAAGAAACAAGCAATTTGTAAAACCACTTCATGCTTTTGCACATGTAGCAGAACCTGCACCATTCCGGTTCCACTTTCATGTCATAGAAAAGAAGTCCTTGAAGTGAGAACAAAAGTGGCGAAAACAGTGCTTCACCAATAGACGTGAGCCGCGCCTAAGGAGCGCCAATGTTGAAGGCCCCTAAAGCTTTGCCCAAAGCCAATCGGACCGCACTTGAACGGCGTTCCGATCACAAAAAGGGGAGAAAAATGGGTTTCCAATGAAAATTGTCTCATTCCAAACGCAAGTACATTAAGTGGAATGTTAACGACCAATCTGGGATTTCTGTTGCCTACCTTTTAAGAAATGTTGTTGTTAACGCATTAATTTTTCGTGCATCCTTTAGGCGCACAGTGAAGCTGGTCCTCCCTGAGGGTCAGTGGCGGGGAGGAGGTGACTGGAGGTGGCGGTGAATTAGTTGCGTGTCTGAATGAGTAATGAGGTACATTCCGCTTCCTCCTCGTCCACTCCATATCCACTCAAATTGTTTCTTGAGCCTAGTCGTGACTCAGCTTCAGGGTTCTCGTCGATTCCGGGACCACTTTCCAATACCAAAATGAGGTAAAACGTGAAATTGTTTAAAAATGGATACTTTAGAAAAAATGATTTTGGGTCTACGTAAATTCGAAAATTTGGAAAATGTCTTGAGCACTTAAAAACAAATCTACGTGGCGGTAGCAGAGTGGAATCCTCCTCCCTCTCCCCAACTTCAGCCATTTCAGCCTTGTATATGAATTCCTTCCTCATACATGGTCATTTGCATGCTCTTCTCTTAAGCAGCTTAAGCCACTACTGCCGCAGAAGCACGTCTTCCTGTGGGAATGTCTGACGCAGAGGTTAAGCGGCATCATGTTTGATTGCCTGCCTTTCTTCCACCCATTCTTCTCTCCTCCCTTCTTCTTTTCCCTTCCTTCCTTCTAACCTTATTTCATTCCTTTATCTAACCCTTCGTCCCTCTCACCCTCCCTCTTTCCTTTCTCGCCTCCTTCTTCTTTGTCTTCATCCATCTCGTCAATATTGAAGGATTTCGTGAGTAATTCTATGAACACCTCATAGTAGTGGGCCCAGAGAGGAGGCAGTTGGTGAAGGTGACGAAATGGAACACGAGAGGAAGTTGGCTGATGAGGCGAAGCGGACCACACTGTGATTGGAGGAGATGTGGTAGCAACAGCACCACCACCGACTGACACTGTGTCCGTGTGGGAGAGGAAGTGGCTGTGCGTGTGTGTGTGTGTGTGTGTGTGTGTGTGTGTGTTTTTGGGGGACAATGACTTGGTAACCGTTGCCGAGTGACTTTCCATGTACTGGTCGCGCCCTCACTGCTTCTGAAATGGGCTAAAGCGTAGAAGCAGGCTTTGGAGACGCCCTCGTGGTGCCTTTCGCGAGCAATGATAGGGAAGTGGAGAGGAGGATGGGAAACGGGGCTGTGGAGGGGGAGATGAGCAGAGTCGGGAAACCATCAGCTGGAAGTGACGAAACGATGTCGTGAGACTGGCGTTCACACAACTTGCAGACCCACCTTGTAACGCGAATGCTTGGGAGGTGGATGTTTTCCACCAACAGAGACGCTGTAGCCTGTGCATCAGTTGGATGTTGAAGAAGTCCACTTCGTCTGCATCAGCTTCGGGGTGGACCTGTTGAGCGGTCGCATTGCCAGTGCATCATCTGAGAGGTGGACGGATGTATTCACTGTTGGTGGTGGTGGTGGTGGCGGTGGTGGCGGTGGCGGTGGTGGTGGGGTGAGTAGAGAGGAGAGGAGGAGAGAGGAGGGGAGAGGAGGGGAGAGGAGGGGAGAGAAGAGGAGGCGATGGCAGATGGTGGGCATCACAGTTGTGGTGGAATGGACTCATCGAGGAATGGGCGAAGTGAATCAGAGCAGAAAGAACACAATACGCGTTAATTGCACCCAGGCATCTTCGGAGGGGCGACTGTTGTTTGTCATTTGACTGTTTTCAGTCAGCCTTGGAAGGATAAGCGGAGTACTTTAAAAAAGGGTAGAATTTTTTGTAACAATTTTGCAATTTCACTCTTTATGTGCTTCATCTCCCTCCATTTCTTACTTCTTCTTGCTCTTCCTTCCTCCCCTCTTCTTATTCTGCTGCTATCGCTCTGTTTTGTGGCTAAGACTGCGTCTGCCGGAGCAGTCACCGCCTCCGCCATTAGTGCGCTTTTTCTCCCGCAGCTCAGCAGTTCGCATCGAGTAAATTGTTCATTTGGTGGTTTAGTTATTCGTTTAATTATTCATGCAATTGTTCGCGCGCTGGCTCACGCTCTCTCGTGCATTGGCGCGCAGGTTCGTTCCTTCCTTCATACATTCCTGCATTCTTGCATCCATTAGTTAAATTTTTTTCAATTCTGTCTATTTTCTTTCTTTGCATTCTTGCTCCTACCTTTTCCAGTTCTTATTCTCTCCTTCTATTTTTTTCTTCCTTGTACCAAAATGTGACGTCTTTGCTAATCACACTTTTGGGCAATTTAATGCTCGCCTCCGTCCTCCGAACCGCAGATTAGCCTTTCATTCTTAAACTTGCTTACTATTGAATACTGAAGGTTGTTGTGCGCCTACTAATGCTGCCAGTCCTCTGGAGAAGTAACAGGCGAAGTGAGATTGGGTGTGCGAGTGAAGCCACCGCGTTGCCATCACCCGACTGGCGTACCACTTCACGCACAGGAGGATTGTGGTGTATGTGGAAAAGTGTTTGAGAGGCTGTGACACTGTGAGAGCTCAGGTCACATTAGATCCAGTTCTGCTTTCCAGGAGAGGTGAGATGATCCGTTCTCTTGACGGTCTTCTATTGACAGAATCAACTCTCCTCCCTGGAATCCGCCCTGTGAGGAGTAGAGCCAAACAGGTGATTAATCAAGAACTCGCACCGTGAGGGCAACGTCGACACTACGCTTTGGATCTTGCATTTGAGCAAATGAATAATTTCTTATATCCGCTGGGTAGCCTCTTCAAAGTTAAATGGAGGAAGAGTTACTGAATTTGCTAGCACTTTGCTAAACACAAAGTACTATTAACGCGTCGCAGTTAAGGAAGTTGCACCATTTTTCAATTGCCAGAAGAGATACATCCTAATGCATTCTGTCAAGATTACTTAAAAGTTGGCAGAGCACCATTGACATCTGTCAGGAGGCACAACTCCCCATTTGCGTTTTAAAGACTACAGCTGCACAACAATTTTGAAGTTCTTGAGCATCCTTCCAAGTGTTAAGAGTAAAGGAGAATGGAGATGAAGTGCATATCATCGGTTTTTACCTTTGGTTTTGTCACCATGGCTCTGAGTGCACTGGGGGTGATGGGCATTTTACGCCACCAACAGCAGCAGCATCACTCCAAGACACTGACGCATTCACAGAGGCCACTGGAAGGAGAACCTTTGGCCAGCTCACACACACACACATGATACACAAAGGAGACAAATTAACGCTTCTAGCAGACACGTCCCCTCATCCACCTACAAGCAGTCACTGGTTACACAATTACTCCTCTTGTCAACCACAGCACTAGACAAATGGCAAACCACGCTGCCTTTCATTTGGCACTTATCTTCACGCCATTTTAGCTCCTTATTTCTGACGAAGAGCGGAGCTATTGCAAGCCAGTAGTTTCACATGATGTGCTTCATCATCACACAGTCCGCAAATCCATGGAATATGCGAGTGTGATGTTGGTGGCAGTCCACGCTCTTTTTTTTGCCTCCATGCGTTGTGGCATCACACACATCCACCCGTTCAACTACACACAAGTTGTCTCAATATTTCCATGCGCACGCTCTAGGCGCACAGCCATGCACGGAAATGAGGATTTGAAAGCGGAAATTGGTCCATGACTTCTGCAAAGCGTGAGGAAATGTGAACATGCACCTCCCTTCACCACTGCTAAGGAATTTTAGAAGCCACAATAATCTCCTTTCTGCGTTCAGTTTTCTTGTTTAAGGGTGGAGGCTTTCCTCGGTTCCACTTTCTCGTTTCATTACAGTGTCACCTTGGAATAGGCAATAATAGGCCCGTCAAAGAGGCGTTTTTGAATTTTCGCAGAACAGATTTAATCAAGCACGAAACAGGAGCTGGGAAAGCGGAATTGGACACAGCTAGAGGAGACACTCAATACATTTCGTGTTTGAGACGCCTGTGATTCCATTCGCCCTGAAGCAGGTAGGTAACACGCAAATTCGATTGGCGTCGGGGCGAGCGAAGTGCTTCCAGAGCTTTCTCCACCTTTATGGTGCATACTGGATGCGTAAATGATGAGCGAAAAGGAGTAACATCGATGAAACAGTTGATTCAAGGCATGGGAGGCATGATTGGAGCCGGATTGGCGGTTGATGACGAAACGGTTCAAAATAATGACGTCTTTCAAATCGCGCTGCTTCTTACGCAACGCTAGCAAGGCATTTTGAAGCACCAGTCGGTGGGTTGGTGGGAGGCTTGCGTCCTTGTCACTTCTCAAGTTTCAATTCGGCTCAGAAGGCGATCAGTGAGGGAATGACGTTTGTCTTGGGCGAGACGGCCATCGTGCATTCATGTGTGGACAAATAGCATAATAAAGCGGTTGTAATGTGTTGGAGTTAATGGATCTCGAATATGCCCTGCAGAAGTATCAATGGGGAAAAAGGGTAAAAAAGGGGATGCCGGGGTGGAGGGATGAATTCGAGGTGACTGGATTGAATGAAGAAGAGGCTGAAATTATTTTGCAAACTAATTTGTCTTCAAAATAAAAAAAGTTGTGCTCAGTTATTAAACGTTTAAGCATTTCTTCTGAATTCGCCTGTTGCGGTGAATTTTGACTTTCGTTTATGCCTTTATTAAAATAATCATTTGAAATAGGTCTGCGCGATATTGTGAGGCGTTTCCACACACTCCAGAAGGCTGGTAATTAATAAATTAGGGAAAAAAACTTGTACCAGGTTTAATAGCCTATAATGAATCATCAGGTATGGCAATATTTCCTATTTTTCATCTCTCAAAGCCGGTAGACATGCAGCAACACAATCGTCCTGGGACCGACTGCACAATGCTGCGCCCTTTTTAATTGCTGAGATGCTTATCAAGCATGTTAAGTTTGAGAACGCCACTGCCGCAGTAGGGCTGCGTGGTGTAGCCACTGTGTTCTCGCCCTTGCTCTCCTCGACGTCTTTCCAAGTGACTAATCACTCTGCCTCCTGCCTACCTGTCTTCCTTCCGCTACATTCTAGTCCCAATAGCCGCTAAAAAACGTTACTTTGTGGCCCTCAGACCTGCCCAAAACAAACCTGAATGGAACTGCTGATGCTGCTGCCTCCTCCGATTGGGCAGCTGGAGCACCCGGACAACCAACCAGAGACTTGACGAGGGAAGTAGTTTTTTCCTCCACTCCTACTCCACTCAGCCCTAAGGGACGCAGTTTGGGGCTTATTGGAATAGGAACATAAATACCTGTTAAGGCTAAGATTTTTTCTGTAGGCTTTGGTAAATGGAAAATAATGGTATAAGGTACTTGCTTATGCATTAGAAACATTTTCCTATTTAACGTTTTTTGAGAATGCCTATTAACATGATCGCATATGCTACTGATGGGGGAAATCAGCGACGTACTTTTAATAAATAGGAAGTAGAAACTTTTGAGGGAGTATTGGGGCCAGTGGCTGCATGATTCCAAAAGGCGAGGTCCCTTTTATCTCAGGACTACACACATTCCCAGGCGTTGCGAATGTCATGTTCTAAGCTGAATGTTTAGGCTCACAGAGTGGATGTGGTCATTTTGCGGTGCAGGCTGCCAGGGATTTTCGATTGAAATTACCTTTTCAAACAACGGCTATTGCGTGGAACGAGGGGATAAAAAAAACTTTGTGTAGCATTTGGACGTGTCCTACAAAAAACACATCCTTTCATTTAAAATAAGGAGGGACGGGAAAGTATAAAGACTCATTAACCTTTGCCCACGGCACTTGTTAGGGCACTTCTTCTCCTCACTGTTAGGCGGCAGTGGAGGGAGATGCGGACAAAGCAAAGGCGTCTGCTGCATGAGCCTACTTTGGGTCGGCTCAAAGAGTACAAATTCCTTTCCACTGGTACAGCGCTCAGTATCTGGGGCTATGCACACATTGAAGGGAAAGGAAGAAATAGAAGCAGAATAAAGAAGAACGTGTGGAGAGCAATTCCCAACAGTGTTTTGTGCAACTGATTAAACGCCTGGCTGGTGGTAACTGCATTGTTGGAGAAAGTTGTAGGCCTCAGGAGAAAGCCTGTTTGTTTGCCCTTCGCTTCAATCAATCACAACTGCTAATCAACTAGTTGACTGGCTGACGGGCTGATAACTTGACTGTCCTTTGATGGAGAAGGCTACTCTCGTGCGCCGGTCAACGCCCATTGGGACACCAACTTGTCACGTAGCGATTCGTTGATTACCTTCGCATAAACCGACCTCCTTCTGCTCCACACATCGACACCACCCATCACCTCATCCACATCACTGTAAGTCCTTTGCCCGTGCTTGTGTGTGAGTGTGGGCGGTAAACTGGTGCAACAAATATTTACGTGCTGGTGACCGACCCAATATGACTTGAATCTATTCTAATCGTCTTAATTTCATACAAGTGGAGGATAAAACACGGTCCTTTGCAAAGGGGCAACGACTTGCCAATTTGGTGGCAAAACTACTAAAGGCCACAGCGCAGGTCTTACACCCTAACAAGTACCCGTGAGAATGTTTATTCTTCTGGTGGGGCACGAGGACGTTAGAAACGGAGATGGCGAGAGCTATGGAAGGGGACAGGGGAGGGATGGCGCGGCAGTGAATATTGAAGGGAGGCGGTGCTTCCTCCCCACTCCTCCAACCCCAATTTTGTCCATGCGCCTGCAAGCAGCTCTCTTCATTGGCACTTCCATTGTCCCTTCACACAATTGCATAAGAAGTGAAGTTGACAATCGAGAAAGCAAATTTTGAGACAGCGAAGGAGGTGACATGGTCCTCTGGACACGACGTATCAGATCTGTGTACTTCATTTAAAAAGAACTATAGAATTCGTAATTTGAAATACTGTTCTCTCCATTAGAACTTTTTTCCTTTAAGAGCACTCTTTTCATGCTCCGATTCTGTCCTCTGAAGTACTCGAATCCAGAGACCCGAAAGTGTACTCGAAGCGAGCTCACCGAAGGGCTGACAGACCAGCAAAGTGACGGTAAAAGCCGAGTTACATTCCGTCACGGAAGAATATGCCGCGAGCTGTGGGCAGCTTCCAGAGCTATCGTAGCAGTATGGAAGCAAAATAATGGAAATAAATCCAGAACGGTAACGTTGTGACTGGCAGGTTCTACAATCAGGCAAAGATTCTCACAAATTTCAGCTTCTCCTCCTCGAAAAGGGCATTCACTGTGTGGTCACTCATTAAAAAATTAGTTTTCTACCAAAGAGGTGATGTGGTTACTTTAATCATATTTTAAGAAAACCTCAACAGATGCTACCAAACTGAGGGTTCCCTTCACGGCGCCAACTTCGGTCCGCCCTCTGTGACCGAGACGGTGGCTGTAGGAGTAAGAATAACACGAACATTTACATTTTCCTCCCTTCCAACAACTCTCAGCTACTGACGTTGGCTTGCAGACAGCAGTTTTCCAGAAATTTGTAAATAAATAAGTGAGTGAAAAAGTATAAAAAACCACTCACATTTAAGTCAGCAAAGGTCAGGGGGCCGAGGTTGAAATGTCTGAGGCGAAAATTTATCCGAGAAAAGGTCCCACCATTCAGCGCAAATGCCATCCTGTCAGGAAATTCTGCTTCCAACTTCCAAGCTGCCTTTTATTTGGAACAACATTCAAAAACCTCAAATAATTTCACAGATTCGATAAATGTGAATTCCTGGAAATGAAGATATGTGTGAAATAATGTGGGAATCAGGCATAAAATACGTCAGAAATGGACCTGCTGGAGTGCAAGGGCACAGGATTTTGATGGCTGCATCCAAGATGGACGCCCGACTAGACTCTCGAGTACTTGAAGATCCAACTCATCATCGCGAAGAGGCTGCGAGGCCTCCATAATGTGGCGTTCTTACAGAGAAGGAGAAGGTGGAATAGGTAAAGTCTAGCCACTTTAATTCGTCGTCTACG
This sequence comes from Taenia crassiceps, assembly GCA_023375655.1. Classification (NCBI taxonomy): domain Eukaryota; kingdom Metazoa; phylum Platyhelminthes; class Cestoda; order Cyclophyllidea; family Taeniidae; genus Taenia; species Taenia crassiceps. The sequence goes on along the minus strand of JAKROA010000005.1, from coordinate 4,398,752 downwards.
ATTTGTCAGTTCTACTCCTTACCAGACGGCTCAACTGTCAGGGAAGGGAAATGATTGTCTCCAACCGCCGTTCATCAATCTTTCCCTTTTTCCAGTCACACCGCCCTCATGCCCCACCCGAAGAAAACTCGTTCATGCGAGTGAGTACTGACCTGGCGCTGATTCTGTGAGACGAGTATTTACTGCCAGAAGCGGTTAAGTCGTGGCTTGGTTGCAGGGAGGAGCGACTCTTGCACACCCTCCAGTTGCATAAATTAAGACGGAGGTGATGGATTTCGGTCATTTTGGATTGGTCACCAGCAAGTAAACAACTGCGTTGCTATTTCACCACACACAAACACACAGTAAAGGGTGCACGGAGATGCGAGGCTCGGTGTTAAGTAGTGAGGTTGTGCGAAATGAGGAAAGTTAGGCTGTACGGGCATAACCAATGCTGCGTTGTTGCTGTGACCTGGTATGACATGATGTGATAAGCTGGTTTTCTTAACCGTTACTATACCCATGAGGGTGGCCTTTCCGATCACAGACTAGTCAAGCAGTCAACCCGTCAGCCGGTCAGCTGGTTGGTAAACAGTTGGCGGTGCACGGTGCGATGGGATTGAATATGTGAAGAAAGTGAAGGAAAAAACGAGCAGTCTTTCTGACACATTTTCATCACTGCATAGATACTGTGAGGGGCGAGTGCCTAGTTTTCCCAAGTTACTCTGGAATAAGAATGAGCTGGCAACCGCATGCCATTCTCCATTCTGCTTCCTTCCTGTTCTATTGAAGGAGAAGAGAGGAGCCTTCCTTCCCACTCCCTCTGAGTGATACGCCAATTCCTTCAAATGATGTGCGTTGAACCAGAGGCGAAGCTGCCGCATACTTTGGACCCGATTAAAGTGGGGTCGTGCAAATGGTCACTTGATTCTCCCTCCATTTCGGCCGGCCATCACCTAACGGCATAGGAAAGTGAAGAGGAACTAAGAAGAGCGAGCGCAATTTGCTTTATCGTGAAGATTGACTGATGTGTATTTCTGCTTTACTGCAACCAGTTAACTTCCCAAAATCTTATATTGCTTATAATCATGCCCTAACTTTACACGCCATAAATTGCTCACATACCCATGCCCTTCTTGTCTCTGAAAAAAAACTGCTCAACCCCTTTTGAGAAAATACTGTCATTTATCCAACTTCCGTCAGCGAAGCTCTTCCTCTGACTTTTCAAAACTCTCCATAGGCAATTTGCTAATGCGTGCCGAAAAAAAACGAGGAGACAAGCAAGTTCTTTGCCTTTTGAATCCCTTAGTCCACTTCAACTTTCTCTTCCCTGTCTCGTTCTCCCCTCCGTTGAATGTCAAAACTGTCACCAAGAAACACCATTACCGCCGCCACCGCCGTTGCCGCTACTACCGCTGCCCTTAATGGCATGTCCGGGCTTGTCATTTTGCCGACGCTTGCCATTGGCTCGAGGATGGTATTCAGGGATGCACGTTTGTTGAAAGCAGTAGCTTTTCAAAGGCCTCCAGATGGAGAGAGAGAGAAAGAGGAGGTGGTTTGATCAGAAGAAGAATGCAATTTTACTAGAACACAGTCTGGAATTGTTGTTTAGAATATATTTTTTTCATGAAAGTGGCAAAGTTTTCATGGAGCACGTGTTTTAGTCATCTGATTGAGTGCTCTCATGTAAAATGCTTTCAGGCTGTGATTGCATTTCTTGAAAATCGCGTTTCAATCACCTGTGGTCTGCAATCTTCGTGATGTCCATCCAAGTTACGATGGAGCGGCAGCTAGTGCGTAGCTACAGCTTCACGTCTCTTCCCAACTCCAGCAGTAAGAATCAGTCTCCTCATAGCTGCTCCTTTACCCGATTAAAATAATTTAAGTAACTAAGTTCCGTTTCACCATGGTGCAGATGGAGTGAAGAATTTTGCCATTCGGACACATGAGTGATGGGAATTGATTCGGTCCAGGTTTCTTGTAGAAATGGATTTGAACTGGTGCGTCGAAAAGAGGAATTCCACCACTACCGAAGCTGCAGTATTTCATTGTTCTAAGGCCATTTTTACAATGATCATCTTATTAAAGGTGCTCTATATGTGCAGTGCACTAGATTGGATTAGAAAGCCTTGGTGTCGCATAAATGTGACGCTGGAGGCAAATAAGTTGAGCTAGTATTATTTTTTGGCAGGTGAAAAGCCAAAATAATAAAAAAGGTTTCTTGACCTTTGCCACCCTCCGATAAAATGGTCGTCATATCGTAGGGCAGTGAGTGAGCCTAATGAGGAGGAGGAGGAGGAGGAGCGGAGAAAGTTGGGTTCATAGACCTGCACAGGCCTCCCGTCTCATTGTATCCCAATCATCTAGAGAAGGTGCAGCAGCAAAAAGGCGCTATTGAATAGTAGGATAGAGAGTAAATCACTTTTCCTTGGGTAATCGCTAAGAGACAAATGCGGCCTTACAGAGAGAAGCAAAGAATGCCCGGCTTGCTATAATTGGGTGGCTTAAATGAATGCCTGACCGGCGAAGCAGTGAAGCAGCCTTTCTTATCGCCGAGTTCAATCGAACCCATACAAATGGAAGGCACACAAAGATGCACGTTCCTGTGATCACCACCGAAGACCAGCCAAATGGTGTTGCAGAAAAGTTTCTCTTAAAAAGAAGGAAAAGAACAGACACAAGGCCTCACAATGGATTAGCAGAAATCATAAGGGAATGGGCAGTACTGCCGTTTGGGTGAGAGAGAGAGAGAGAGAAAAGGCTCTCATCATCTTTCCTTCACATTCTTATTACAATTCTCCAGCCTGGTAAGAGTTGTCACGGGTTTGTGACATTTAACAATCATTGAATTGTATGGGAAAGCGAAGAGGCAGATAAAATATGTTGTTGAGAAAGAAGCAGCTTTGACAGTGATTTGTCGTCTGCTTCCAGAGGCATTAGATTTGCATGAATGGATTTTTAAAAGAGTTAGTAATTGCATGAAGTTGTTTGAAGCTTTTCCAAACCAACCCGGTGATGCCTGCATCTGTGCGTCAGTGGAAGCTCAAGATGCTTTAGCGTAAATGCCTCATCAATCAGCTAAAATGTAGCAGAACGTCTTTCAAAACGAACACTCATAACAGTTGGACAGATGAAGTGTGTATAGCAGGCCATGGTTAGACATTCTCAATCAGGGACAAAAGGAATGAAACAAATCTATGGATACGAGATGGATGGGTGAGTAAGTGGTTGGATAGAAGGTGGGATGAACTAGTGGACAAGCGATGGATTAATTCCTCCTAAAGGGATGAGAAAATGAAAGTTAAAATGCTTGTCTTAAACTTTGTCTCTTTTAAATGGATTATTCTTAGCATATCACAGCACAAACTTCAAATTTTCTGATTTTTTGTGTGACGAAGGGTCACGATCCTGGAAGCGTATCCTCCAACCCGGCAAACGCACAACGCAAATGTCAAAACCACTGAACTTTGGACACTTGGACGCTGGATGTATCCCTTTTGACATGTTTGATTTACCTCTCACGCCCCGATAGCAGACGTGCATAAATGTCACCCACTAAGCTGTGTGCATCCTAGATTCCTTCGCTTTCTCCATCCTTTCTATTCCTCGCCTCATAAATTAGTCTATTTATAGCGACGGGGGCGAAAAGTAGTGTCTAACTGACCACACACATGTCACACGCCTGGCTCTTCAGTTCCTTGATGTGCTAATATTCAACTGGTTAAAAATAAACTTATAATGTAAGAACTAGTGGCAATTTTTACCATATTAGGCTAACAAAAAAGCGTCCAAAGTGGAGTAGACGTCTGCCTCCATAACTCGATCAGGTGTGGCGCCGAGTAAATGTTACTTAAATCATCTCTTGTTAATGAGCAGCATCACTTGGTCATGATTACTTTACTACCTAGGTAGGTGAGGAATTTTACTACTTTTGGTTTTGTTTCATCTGAGCGCAATAAAGGCTACTACTCTGCGGCCAAATGGATGATGAGCATCAAAGAGGAAAGAGCAACTTGTCATACGGTGGCCGCTGTGGGAAGGTGAGCGTTGCTTTGCCAGGCATTTGAAAGGCCTGAAGACTATCTGACCTGTGGAACCGATTCCAAACCCTTTGCACCTCTAGTCAATTGCATTTACAAGAGCGAAGGCTCTTCCTGAATGGAGTCCCTTTCCCATAGCTGGGAGCTAAAACGCAAAAAGCTGTAATTAAAAACGTCTTTAACATGAAAGCCTTTGTAACCAAGTTTTCAATCCGACGCCTTAAAAATGAGGCAGTTTCAAGCACATTTATTGTACTTCTGCATACAATGGCAAATAGAGCCATTAGTTCTATTACGTCTCTTGTCTTTCCTTATCTCACGGATACCGATTGGCTCCTTTTCTGCCCGCCTTCTCTTCCACTTCGTCCACTGCGTAGGGCATTTCGAAATTTAGCAGTCAGGTTTGAAACTCCTCCACTTTTCGGCTTTTCTAATGTCAATAGGCTGGAAGTCCTTTTCAAATCACCTGGAGGTGTGAGTTCTGGAGAACCGAGAAATGGTAGACCAAGACCCTCTGAAATTGTTTGTAGAACGAGGCCTGCCAGTTGACGACGCAATAATTTAGGCGCAAAGCCCGCTGTTGATGGTGGCGGTACGGCTATGACGTTCTTCATGTGGTGGAGGGATTGCAACTCTTCCGAGGACAGGCTTCCATCCATAGGAATGGTAAAAGCTGCACCAGAAAGAGTCTGATTACGCAGAGCCATTGCGAGAGCAGAGAAACTAAAGTTTTCGACGGGAGAGGTAGAGATTAAGATTCCAGTGGGTTTGAAATAACGAAAGTCCTCTTCCTGTAGGGAGAATCTGGAGCGTTTGGTCGACTTTTGACGAATGGGAGATCGTGACCTGAGGGCTTTGGAGAGAGAGGCTCGACGGTCGCTGCAGTCGTCCATGATGATTACAACGTCGCTAGTTTGTAGGAAGTTTGGCATATTGGAGTCAAAATCGATTCCCTCGATGCCTGATCTGAGGCGGAGAAGGAAACTAGTCGCACTGGTGATGTTTTATGCAAGACTAATGGTTTCTCCTCGGCAGAGGGCAGATGAAACGTTGAATGAGTGGATAAGTTAGTAATAAGATGTGGAGAGGCCCAAAAGTTTGTGCAAAAAATACTTTGAGTTTATGGGTGTTAAATGAGTTTTTGATTTTGTCGGTTCATAATTAATCTAGAAATAAATTAACAGGTCCTGATCAAAGTCGGTAAGGGAATGGTTTAATTAACTAAGGTGTCAACTCTTGGATGGACAACCAAAAATTCGTTAAGAAAAGACTATGGTTAAGCAGAGTCGAAAGTGCCTAGTTAATTGCATCGGATGAATGGGTTAGTCTAGGGGCAATGAAACAGGTCTGAATGGATTTGGATGCATTAATTTAAGGCAAATTAGCGGACACTTGGCAGGACGATTGATATGACAAGGTGCCCAGAGCGATTTCCTATTCATGATGAATAGGCCTATTATAAATAGCGTAATAACGTCACACTTACTACTGCTAGATTGTAGGCTAGGGAAGATGATTTGGCTTAAAAAGTGATACAATCAACTTTGGCTAGTATTAGGGGTCATGAAGCATGCGCCCAAGTGATGTGCAACCCCCCAAACTTACTTTTGATAAATGCATAAAATGGATGGGTAAAAGATGGATTAATAAACCCAAAAAGGATTAATCAACCAACTAAAGCTGATGGATGGTTGATTATGGGATGCGACTACCGCAGGCAGGTGTAGTGATGAAATTAACGGATACAATCTAAATGGATGGTTAGACATGGAACCTGCATTGATGGAGTGGGTACAACAAAAAAATGGCTTTAACTGGACAGAGGAATAATTGAGTTGATGAGGCATGGTCGAAAATACCGTTGGTGGATAAAAACTGACTAAAAAGAGGTTAGTAATAGGTATGCTGGATACAATAAAAATATAGGTCTAGTATTTGAAGAATAAATCAACTCTGGGACGAAAGAAAGCAGTAGGTCTAAACTAGAGAGGTTAAGCATAGGCACATAGACTACAGCCATATCGGTCGCCCTAGGGATTATAAGCGGATAAATAACTCATAGATAAATGCGGGATGCATCCATTTAACTGACTTGAATAAACGGCTAAACAAATTAATTATTGTTTTACTTATTGTGATATAAGTAGCAAACAAAACTGTAAATGCTGACAGCGGATGCCTCTGATGGTAAATCACCCTCATGCCAAAACTGTCTTTTAGTAGAAATGCCATCTCTCGCGTAGACTCCGTTTTCAGTCCAAGGAATCCTACAACAGCCTCACGGAGTGAATTCTGACACAACTGAAGACTTCCATAAGGTCCTGATAGGAATAGCCAATTTGAAGATTGGAAAATGCAACGCTCCGTATGATGGGTTGCTAGGGTAAGACTCGTTGGTGGAGCAGTTGTGGATAATGCAGCAGGTGGTGAAAAAGCGTTCCTATTTTGAGACAATGACTGCGATACATTTGCTCGACGTCTGGGAAGTTGAATAGCTGGGGCTGTTGTTGACTTGGCTGAGGACGGAGGAAGAGGAGGAGAAGGAGGAGGGGGGGGAGGAGGAGGAGGAAGTGCGGATGGTACATGTGAGTCGCACTGGGAGAAGTTTACCAGAGGCACGGAAAATTCTAAAACATGATTTCAAGAAGAGATCAAAACTCAGAATGCACTAATAATTAATGCAAAGGTAGCGATTAGCGTCCCCCCATCTGGCTGAGTTAATCGCCCTGAAGTTGAACGGTTGACCAAAACTGTTTAAATAAGTACTTTGTTCAAGTCCTTATTCAAACAGAGAAAGCCTACTCATAAAGTAAGAACACATCCACTATAAAAGGAATCCCACTTGTGTCTTCCTCATGTTGCCATCGATAATGCTTTTTTGACTTTTGAAGTTGATTTGGGATGGTGGCATTTTGCGATATTGTGGCTTCAAAGCTGTAGGCCTACCTTGTCTGCATCCTTTTAGTGTTAAAATTAGCAGAGTTAGTAGCAGTTCTTTTGTCGCCTCTTCAAACATGTTTGGCAGGACAGTTACCTTAAAATAAATCCAAATGTACACACAGCTCTCTCAAATCCTAAAGATTGTAACTATTATTGGCAAAACCTACAGCGATTCCCCTTCTAGCAAAGCATCTCAAATCCATGAAGTCAACTTCATTTTTGGATGGATTCTGCTTGCTGTAATGAGGAATCAAGTCGGGCCAGGGGAGAGCCACAACAACACGAAGATTAAGCAATTGCGTTAGTCTCCAACCATGTATACAATGGTGCATTTCCACATAACATGGATTATTCCAATCATTCTGGATGCTGGCATTTGTACCACACTTTTCATTTAGTTGCAGAATGTAAGTTCGTTTCCAACCAACTATGGGAATGACAACAGCAACCACATCATTTTTGAGAGCCGGATTGACCTCCAAATTAAACCACGAGACGGCTCGAGGTTGGCGGAGTGAGTCACTGAGTGGTGGAGAAGGATGGTTGATAGCAAACTGGAGGGCGGCACTGAAGCACTGATTATCGAGGAGATCTAAAAGCGCCTCCTCACTGAGACATAGCGATTCCCACTGTGCATTGAAAACCCACCCACTGGGGAGAAGGATGAGAGGGTTGACTGGAAGCCCTCGATGATGAAGATCGACTAGTGGATTCATGCCTGCAGTTTGTTGTTCTGTAGAGAAAACATAGTGATTTTTCCTGATTAAGGGTAATCATTAGGTTAGAGAATTAAATTGAGAGCAATCGGTGAAATGCAAGTCATTATAGTTTTATAGAGATACGTTTGACAAATCCTGGAATCTGTGTAAATAAATTTGGTTAAAAATCTGCTTTTGATTTTAAATAAAATCATGTAGTGTCAAGTAACCAAGTAGTGGATAACCTTACCAAACAAAAAATTCATTTTAAATTCCTAAAAAATTCAAAAATACAGTAGGTATAGAACTAAAAAACAATAGTAAACAATACAAAACCATAGTAAAAAGAGCATAAAAATAACCATATTCAAACTTGGATTGCATAAATTTCCCCCAAAAAAGGAATGGATGTGGATTGCGAAAGTGAAATAGACGACAACCCCAAGTAGGTAAAAGATAAACTTAAAAAAATTAAAATGTCCAAAGCACCATCACAAACTAAAATGCTAAATTTATAGCGCTATAAAAACCAGCAGTCTTTTAAAATTTTTCTTGTTTTCATCTAGAAGTAGATCAGGTAAAGCATAAAAGAATTAAAGAATAAAGTAGTAATTAAAAAACATGTTTATAAAAAAATATGCAAAACTACTTTAGAAATAGAAGAGTTGGCAGTGTTTATTCCAAAATATGGCGAGTTTCCACGTTTCCTTATGCAAGGAGTTAAAAGTCACTGTTTTTTGCCAGATTTTGTGACAGCTCTTCATAAATGCTAGTGTAGGACTAGAAAACAACTAAACTAAATAAAATTGCAACGCAAAACAAATACAGCTGCATAAAAATCGACGTGATCCTTTAAAAGCATGTGGCACGCGATAATAGGAACGATTTTTGAAACGCGGCTGCTAAATAGGATGACTTGAAACAATCTAAGCACGAGAAATTGTGAAGAAATGCTCAGCTACTTTTGCTTCTATTCTATGTAAAATATTGAGTTTACACACAAATTTTTGCTCCTCTTTGAACGAATTTTATGACTGCACCTTTGTTTACGGAATAAATGCTTTCTCCTGTTTTTCACATGGTTTTATTTGTAAAGGTCTTCAAAATTACTTAGCCGAAAATGCAAAAGGTAGCGATTATTGTGCAAATTAAGAATGTGTTTAATTTCATTACTACCGGATAAACTAAAGTATGCGGATTATGATATTAGTTGGTAAATTTTATCAAATCTTTGTTTACCCCACTTTCTGACATTTCAAGTTCAGTGATAGCCGTGCAAATAGCAAGATGGCCCATATTTCTAGGAGCTCTGTTTTTCTACGGGCCGGTCTACCACTAGTTTCGCAAAAGAATTTCGCTTGTAAGTACTTTTTCGAGTGTCAGCATAGCTCTGATATTTGTTTCCACTTGTCCCGCTCCTCTTGCCTAACTCTAAATGGTTTTGGTTTATTGGTGTTCTGGACTCGCTTTTTACTTCGTATGTACGTGCCATAGCCATCGAATTTCCTTGCTTGTACAAATTAAGATCCTTGCCCGGTTCTTAATCCTACTGGATGGGTTAGTCTATTATGGTGGATCGAAAAATGGCTGTGTTCTGTTTTAGACTGGCACGCAGATTGGAAACCCAAACCTTTCCCTACCACTCCGGCTCAACGTGAAGCCGCAGCCAAAAAATATGGCCTCTTGCCTGAGGACTATGAAACCTACGAACCCGATGGGAACTGCCCGGGTGATTACCCGAAGTTGGAGCCATTCAACGAACTGCACCGTGATCCCTACGAACACTATGATTACGGACAACTAAAACGGAATTATAACGAACCCATCCCCTGGTATTGGGAGTTCTTTGGCCCTATGGGCTACGACAATTATCAGCAGCAGCTCCGCTACAATGAGCCCCGCTGGCGAACTCTGACCAAGTTTATTGCTCCAGTACTGATCCTTGCTCCTCTCTTCTACTTTGGGGACATGTACAAAATTTTCCAACCCATGGTAAGGAAATTGTCTAATTTTTTCAATCTTTGTTTCAAAGTGATGGACAGTCTGACTTCCCTTTCAGATGCCAAAACAATATCCCTTTGACGGTCGTGATAACTACACGTTTGAGCCTGCTAGCGAGTGAGAACTGCATGTCCAAGCTTAGTTCAATTTGTAGATCTTTACGATTCAATAAATAAGCAGTTGAGATTTGTCGGAGGTCTATTTTCCAGTGAAACACTGTCTGCTGATTGCACTCATGTGAAGGGGTGAGGGATGAAAATGTACAAATTGTGTACACACGAGGAAAGTGAACAACAGGCAGCATCACCGCCGTTGGATACTCTTTAGGCGAGCTTCCTTCAGTATCTGATATTCCCGCTCCTGAGTTCGTGCCTCAAATGCCTTTCGTTCGACGTATCTGCACAGCAGAGAGAATTCTGTTAGAATTACTTTTGTGATGCCTGCAAAGACCGTGTTTCTGATAAGCCAATTGTGAATTTACTTGCTAAGCGGAATTGAGAAGTGCCAGTCTCGCTTTCCCCTTGGTGACGCATTACTTGTAGGACATGGGAAAACGGCTCTTAAAAGCTTGGTGCGCGTGTAGCCGTCTATTTTAAGGCACGGTCGAAGGAATGGGTTAATCAGCACTGCGCCTGTAACTAGCAGAGTTGTCACAGGGGGTTGGGCCATGTACCAAACTTGGATTCGCTCAACACTTTTAGGAAATGGGTGTCTACAAGCACCAGCGGCGACTTACAAGGCACGGAAGAGCAGTCGTGTTACAAATTCGATTCCCCAAGGGGGGAAGGCTTTCACGAAAGCTTGAGTGGGAAAGCGGCTCTTCAAAAAACATGAGTGTGAAAGTTACCATAAGAGATTCTTGTTCAAGGATTCTAACCGGGTCTCTAAAAGGTAAACCTGTGCTCCATAATTTGTCTAGTGGGTCAGCTGATCTGCCGGTTGATTAGGATGAGGTAAGGCATTTTGCACCCCATTAAGCCAGATTTAACCACCACTCAAAACGAATGCATCTTATGGGGAATGAAGAAAATTGCTCACTAGATTTAAAGAAAAGGTAGGACGAAAACAGACGCTAAGAATTACGCATAAAAATTTGGAACACAGAGAAGACATTGACACTCTCAAGACATCGCGTAAAGCGCCTAAGTTAAGTCTTTACTCTATTCGCGGTATTTTTTGAGCACTAATCGATGAATTCGACAATGAGAAAAATTTCATTCTCATGAAGAACGCCTAGGAGTCCAAAGTCAAGCTTTTATCGCGTGACCAAATGCAAATAACCGAAAGTTCTCTAAGTTAAGCGAAAACGCATAAAAAGGAAATCTACCCACCCATTTTTGCCCCTATTGTGTAGCTTGAGATCGTCTTTAATGCCTTCCTTCTCGGTGAAGGATTCCCAATCTAACCGCGATTTTTCCTACAAACAACCGATAAACCAAAATAAACATAAGTCATTGTCACAAGTACTTACAGTGTTAAATCCGAAAGTAGACAAACCAGAACGGATATCTTCGGAACACTAGAGGAAAGGGTTGACGATTTCAGTCGTTTCAGGGCATCTGTCAACCGGTTGCCAGTAGAGGGAGCAGGCCGCCTAAACGTAGTAATTCTACAACGCGTACCCAACCTACTTCAACCCCAATCCAATGTCTTTTTCTTTCACTGAGTTGTGAGAATTGGACTCAACACTGGTAAAACAGAAAGACATACGATATGATAACCAGCTAATGTATCAAAGGCAGACGATCGCAATTTATGCAAGCGCTCACCTATGGGAAGGAGCTTTGGAAGGAAAACTGGAAGTGGGGTGAGGGTTCGCTTGGAGTTCTCTGAAATAATTACCGAGATGGACAACAAGTGAAAATGGAAAATCGGTAAATATTAAGCTGCACTCCAGTACAAACGCTCTTGAACCATACGGAAATAGTAGTAAATACGCTACACTTGGAGAGAGGAGTTGTGAGACTTACTGGGATTTACAAGACGGGCGTTGCTCTGCTTGAGCCTTGACGAAGAAATTGAGTAGAAATTCATAAAATTACCAACGGCTTAGTTTCCTTGAGAAAGTCAGTCCATATATCATCTCTGTCCTTCTCTCCAAGTAGCTTGGTACCTTTTTTGACATTTGCCCCTTTTCTTACTTCATCACTAAACATGAATTCGATAAAAAAATATACAGAACGAACTCTGAAACTTCGTCTCCTGAATCTTCGGAGCTTTCCTCTTCAAAAGCTGGTAGGAGTCTGAATGAGGATAATTTTCATATACCTGGAGGAATATACTCCTCATCATCTGAACTCTCCGACTCGCTCTTGATCGAATCCCCCATCACAAAACCTAGAAATTAATGTCATTGTTGGCCTTCAGATAAAGCATTCATGATTTAAAACAACGCTTCGTAAAACAAATGATTGTTCCAAAAACGCGTGCATGTGCCTTCATTTTTTCTTCCCAAAATACGCATTTCTAAAGGTAAAGGACATTAATAGCCTCAGCGCTCTAGGGCCTGAAATTCAATAATAAAGGCTTTCAATGCCACAAGCTAAAGCTCAAAATATTTGTTCGCAATTTCCATTAATGAAGCTTAATTCTGTTTAATGACTGGTTGAGCGTTTAAAAGGCTCTTTGTTACTGCATTTGGGTAAAAAACTTTCACATATCAGCAAATACCTTCTAGCGATCTTGTTTCTTACAGATGCTTACTGATTATGCGGCTCTATGTAGTGTAGGACAAAAGAAAACATTACATTTGAGTAGAATTAATATTAGATAGAAAAAGCGAAAGGGTTTGGACTTACCGCCGTCGTCCTTTTGCAAGCCTAGCTGGCATAAGTACTATTGCCAACCCCATTGACCGTCCAAAACCGACGATTTATCAAAGTATTATGCTCCATTTGCTATATTTCACGTTTGTCAAGTGTGCTGTCTACGTCTATGCCTAAGTCTTTTTAATCATTCTAGTTTGATTATGACTTGCACTTTAGATTTATACTGGCTTAGGCATAACCACTTGCTAAGTAATCATGCATTCCGCGGCACTTCTCGGCCTTTAAACCATTTATTAAAAGTTGAAAATGAAAGGTCGCATGTGTAGCACCCCGTTTAGTGTTGAATGCACTGAAAGCTTCTAACATGACCCAAAGACAATTTTGCAGAGCTGGTACTACGACGCGGCAGGCAGTTACAGGATCTGGGACCAAAATCACCTTGGGATTAGTTCGTTTCCTCACCACTTTGGTGGAACTTCCTCAGCCCTTTTCAACTCCCTGGCAAATCAATAAACTTTGGATTGATGAACATCACCGTCGTGTATAGGAACGGAAAGGCGCTTAGGCCCATAAAGCATAACTAAGAGCGGTTCAAAATATTTCGGGATTCATTATATACAAATTATCAAAAGAGCATACTATTGCTGACCGATAGATAGTCTGCTTTTACCTGTATTTCACTGAAACACATTTATAGGCACCCTCAGTACTAGCTAAATTGACCCCATCCTGTGCGTAGCCCAATTCAAGCACACTCGTACTGACGAAGCCTCACATCTCCCCCTGCCTCACGCCCTCGCGACCTCTTTAATCACATTACGACCTTTCGGGTTAAATGACGGTGAGGTTGCTAGTCCAAAACACAGTACCACAGAGTGGAGTGAGAATGTGTAACCCACAAGCAGTGAAGTGGTCGAAACTGTCACTAAGCCTCAGACCATTGCGATCTCAAACCTCAAGCGATAGTGATTTCGGCAACCAGCTGTTGACTCAGCTATGAGACGAAAAATTGGTAAAGCAACTTTTACCTGATAGAAAGGCTGAGATCTCATTAATATAGGACTGCAAACCTCACCCACTTTGAACTCTAACATGAGTTTAGGCGCCTAATCTAAAGTCATGCAGCACCTCTTGGGAGTCACCTGGGCCATCAGGTTTTACGACCTGCAGGAATGGCGTTTAATGTAATAAAGGTCTTGAGAAAATGTTTAGTTATTGGCTTGTAAAAGTCCATCCACATGGTTATTCCACGTGATATGCGGTGAACCAGTTGCACCACGTCAGGTAAATTTTGTCTGCGGTTGATATTATCCTATTTTTCCATGGCAGACAATAATCTATCTATTGACTCGGCTTTGTAATACCTTCTAGGTGTTCACCTTCAGCCGTTGCTTCTTTTAATCCCTTTTGTGAGTGCCATTTCTCCACCCTTGACCTGATTGCGGCACCCGCCTTGCCTAAGTCACTTGCAGCATTTCCTATACCCATAAAAATTACTGATCGTGGGTTGAAGCCCTTAAATATACTCTTTGAACAAATGTTTCCACAACTCTCACTGACCTGGATAAGCTACGGTCCTTTCATTCTTAAAGAAGTTCTCTATCTAAGCCTTAATATGGTTGTAAAGTAGGCAGTGTAACAGTGTTGCACTTATTATTCATTACGACTATCCGATTCAGCATGCTTCAGTTGAGGAGAGAAGAATCTACACACTGATGTACTATCGTCCTATTCCAGATTTTTTACGAATTGCTGACAACATGCGGCAAAAAGATGTTGTGAGGCACGGTGCTAGAAGTAACCGTGAACTTATTTTTGGAATGGAAATACATTATAAACTTAGGCTTGACCCATATTACAAGGTCAGTAATTGGAGAACGCGCAGCGACAGTAGTGGGCTCCTCTCTTTCATCTTCCACTCTCCCAAATCTCTTGACGTGGGAAGGCTGAATGCTTTTTTGATGCCTTTCCTTAGAGAGCAGGCAAGACTAACAGACACGAGAGGGGCTCGATCACTACGAGGGTGTCTGGGTGATCGAAGAGCTTCCAAGATCGTCCACCGCCAAGTTTAAATTGTCATTCCGCATGCGACCCGCAAAGTACACTTTAGGGACAAAGGTATTACAGCGACCACAAAACAGGTTTTCGAGAACACGCACATTTGTATCAATGCACTCCTCATGCATTCATCAGCCAAAAACACTTACCATGTTTCTGTTGATTCTTTGATCTCCATTGCTAATGAAACATTCCATTTATCATGCTGGGTACGAAGGATAAAACCTTACGTTAACCGCAAGAGACGTATGCTCCGAAAGCAATTTGGGGCATTAAGTCTAAAAGTCTGAAGTTCACTCATTCTAGCACGGAGTTATCAACGGTCGCTGTCGTGCTTTGCTCGTTTGATTACTAGTTTCGGTTGAGGTTCCCTAGGTGGCCGAATTACCCTAGAGAGGTGGTCTGGCTTCCTGATCATACCATTAGTCTCAATCTCTACTAAATAAACACATATTTCGCCTTAGTGCTATGCCTTCTCTTAAATTATAGGAGGTCTTGGGAAGCTACAGTCAAGCCGTCTTGTTTTAAACTCGCAAAATCGCAGCATTTAACCACGCGCATTTGCACCACATTAATTATTGATGCGAAAGTATGTCGCTTAAAAGTTCACTGATTTTTAACTATGCAGCGAGGGTCTTTGTTCATGGAAAACCACGTTAGTGGTAAAGCAAATGACTGTAGGACTTTTAAGGAACGGAATGGAAACCATTTCCGTTGTATCTTAATATCACCGCGAAAATGCAATTAACCGAGCAGGATCGGCGGCAAACCCTGTAGGGAGCATAACCGTACGTATAGAAAATTTACTTATAATCTAACTGCAAGTTCTTATTAAATTTTATATCAATTAAAGCAATATTTAATTCTTTATCTGTGTCTTCACTGACCTTGACTGAGCGTAAGTAGAAAAATACGTTTATAAATCCTTTGGGTAGTGGGTGCGGTCCATCGATAATGTCTCTCACCAAATGGATTTCGCTTTTGTCCCTATTATGCCTCAGGGTTCTGTCTCAATCCACAGGAAGCCACTTTTTGATCAAAGGGGAACCTGATTATTATGAGTTGCAGCAATTTATCGACAATAATAGCCTCACCTATCATTTCTGCGTGGGTTTGCTTACAATCCATTCATTTTGTTGTTGTCAGCAATCGCCTTTATAATTGTGAAGTCAGTTAATTAACAACTATGACCTTAATGTAGCATTTATTGTGCTTATTTATGATCGATCCTAAACATTATTTTTATAAATACATTTTAACTCGGAAAGTTTCATTTTTCCTAGCATTCACTGCTCAAAATTTCATTCTTTTGGTAAATAGGACTGTTTTGGGCCTAACTTACATTACTTTGTAACTGATCGCACAGGAGGCGAATTGTTAGAACTGTACGAATTTTGTCGTGCATTACCTTGGGTATGTACTTTCTGCCTACTTGTCTCTCTCTTTTCCTTCAAACTCGTTTATCATTATTGACACGATGGCTATCCTGTAGGTCTTATATGTCGAGCATCAGCCCCAATTTAGTGTTCAAAAGAAGGCCCCAACCTCCCATTCACAGCTAAAATCCCACAAAGCTATCGAACTTCCGGTGAGCAGACCTCCAAAATGGAATCGCTTGATCTTGTTATCTTTCATTTGCATTTTATCCGGTCTTTTTTTTATTAGGACGATGATGAATACCTTTTAGCGGTAAAAGAACATGCAGAGGCAATGCGTAGTGCGCTGAATTTTAATGACCCGAACAGCCGTGATATGTGGCAATTGGTGGGTCCACCTCTTAAATGCTATCTAACGGCTCGTTTAGCTCAATGATGGTGATCCAAATATAGGCAAGTATGCTGGTATCGATCTCAATGTCTACCCAGTGTACATGGCCAATATCACCGGCAAGGGCGTTGTAGGAATTATAGTAGATGATGCCCTCGACACTACCCACGAGGACTTGCGACCTAATATTCAGCTAAATCTCACAGCTGATCTGGTAAACGTCACACGAAAAGACGCTCGTGGAACTGACGCAAAAATGAAGGAGATCGATGAGTAAGTGGGGTGTGTGTGGGTGTGGATTCTCTAGTTTCCCTATTTTATGGTCAAAAGACGGGATGTCGCTACCATCTAGTTATCTTTTTTTCAGTCATGGTACGGAAGTGGCTGGCCTATTCGCTGCAGTAGCAAACAATTCTATGTGTGCCTTTGGTGTGGCCTACAATGCTACTTTAGGAGGTGGGTTGACCATTTTTGAGGTAAATTCCCTTGTTAATTCGGTAGCTTGGTACTCGATACTCTTTACTTTCTGTGACATGTTAAAATGTTACAATTTGCGAGGGGAGTAGCACCAATTGATAAAGAGGAAGTACTTTTGATTTGACTGTTACGGCGTTCTGCGCTTTTACGTCGCAATTGTGTATTTTCGTACGCCTATTTAGTGCCTACAATTATTTAAGTTCTCATGCGCCATCACAAGTTGACACACAAAACGGTTGAAATTTGACAATATTGAGCACTGATGTGCACAACTGTAGAAATGGCGACAAGTTGCCACATTGAGTTACTCTCTACTCTTAGTTGCTGAAGGATTCTGCCGACCAAAGTATTACTCTTATGTTAGGGAATTTCCTGAAAGAAATCCAACGATGCTTCTTGTTGATTAATGATTGGCCAAGAGCACTTTATTGTGAAGGTTGCGTTTAGGAGTTCGTTTGCTGGGAAGCAGAGTTACTGACTTCATGGTGGGAGAGGCGCTGACGCTCTTCTCGGACGTGACCAACATCTACATCTCCTCCTGGGGTCCCACTGATGATGGCAGGACAATGCGCTTGCCTGGGAAGTACATGAGCCTAGCACTGAAGGAAACCGGTACAAAGGTATTTTTTCCATTTAAAAAGAATTTTGGTCAAAAATAGCTGAGGAAAGCAAAGAAATACCTGATTTTATTTACCTTAAAACGCATCTAATCAGAATCGGCTGTCGAGAGCCGCTTATTGATTTTCCCGCTAATGGGAAAACCAATCAGATTTGACTTATTTTCTTCACGATAAATTTATGCAATTTTCTTCTCTTCTCTTTCTTAAAAAAACCATTATTTGATCTTAAGAATCACCTCTGCTTTTGACAACATAAGGCAACTTCGAAGACCCATAAAGGTGAACCACATTCAAAATGTGGGTGTTTTTCTGTGAGGGGGGTGAAATCTGCGCTTCTATCTCAAACTTTACGCATACGATGAATTACTCACGCACCTTGATCGGTAGCGTAAGCGTTAACCTTAGCAATCTCATCCACTCCTGTGCAAGTGTGCATAACTATGATTTGCAAAGGGTAAGAGAGAGAGAGAGCCAGGCAAGATTCGGTAGGCGAATCTCTTGTCTTGCATTAAGTAAGCATCACCCAAGTACACATTGGTGATCCGTTACTTATTCATTTAACCTTGACAATGAGGGAGGATACACTTTGTCTCCTTTTGCCACTTCTCCTCCTGTTTGAGTCCTCCTTCATAACCTGTCGGGTCGATTGGCAAGTGTCTCCGCAAACTGTACGGAGCGTTACTCTAATTTCTGTAAAGCAGCTTTAGTCGGGTGAAAAAAGCAAAGGTATTTATCGCTTCGAAGCAGAATAAACTCTTTTTCCGTGCCCCAATCATCGTACCCCCCATTTAAGGTGTGGCTGTGCGGGCACCTCGATTCGATTTTGCCTTATGGACTCGAAAACCTCTTTAAAGTCATTTTTTGCAATCGCGTTTTGATGCAAGAGAGCTGTGTGGACCGACAGGAGGGCGAGTGCATAATTGTCTACGGAACTGGTATGAAAACTGTCGCCTTTTTCTTCCAGCGCCTCGTTTTATGACACTTCCTGTCAGTAAAGTGATCGCAAGGGAGAAAGACACAGCCACTTGGGAGAGGGGAATTGGACCAACTTGGTAATTGCTAGAGCTCTCCAACGGCTGTTCTTTGTCTCTGGAAGGGAAGCCTTCTTAGCTCAGCCAACTCCGGATGCATGGAAGCTTGATTTCCATTCCAGTCACTCGCCATACGGTTGTCTAAGTGAATATCAAAGTGGTAAGGGCTCGGAGCCCAAGGAGGTCTCTGGAAATGCAATATGTGGCGATAAGACGGTGCTCTCCTCTCTTTCTCTCGATTCCGACCGATTAATTGGTCTCATCACCCAAGAGACGGGTCTCATTTGTAGTTGGGTTACCCTTCACCGGTAATGCATGAATGCAGTGGTGAGTAACTAGGAAGTGTGAAGTAGGCGGATAGGCATCGCTGCTGGATTGGAAGCTATTCTACCTTTTGAGGCACAGATCCTGGTCACCCATCATTGGTTTTGATCCTAATGCCACGAAGCGCAGTCGACTGAATGACCTTCCACGTTCCACGCATGCTTATAGCCTCAGCTTCCCAAAGCATACATTAATTAGCCTTGATATATCACCTGAGAGAAAAAACAACAACAACAGCAAACTGTTTTAAGGGCACAGAAACCCAGAGCTTGATTGAGATGTTCGCGGCTCGGGTTCGGGTATAAAGACTGCAGCGCATTTGATTTCTTTTCATTTTTTAATCACCTTTTTGGGAGCTCGCCAATAAGTGGAAGTCGTTCCAGTCCTCCTAACTTGCGACTATTTGGGGTAAAATCTACCTTGATGCGTGTAAATGACAGAAAACATCATCCAAATTGTCATGGTTAGCACCACAGAGGCGCAAGTGTTGCATCATGCCTCGACTCACGCCTTCCATCCACTCATGATTGTCATCGTCAGGGCAACCACGGTCGCGGCTCGGTGTTCGTCTTCCCCGCGGGTAACGGTGGTGCTACTGGCGACAACTGTGGTGCTGATGGTTTTATCAACCACCCCGCTGTGATTGCTGTCAGCGCAGTCGGTGAAAATGGTTTGCCACCAGTTTACAGTGAAGCCTGCTCTGCTGTCAATGTTGCCGTGCCGGTTGGGGGCGCTCAGGACAGACTGACATTCAAGCATCAACTCAACACTCGAAAGCGCTTCGTGGTAAGTAAAATTACCTAAAACTACATAAAATCACATCAATGTAGTGCTTTGCAAACTAAAAAAACCTTCCTAATGGCAGAGGAGGCAGTTTTTACTAGCAACCGCCTACGTACCCGGGAGGTACGAAAACCGATTTCGTTCAATAGGCGTTATGTAATATTAAATCGGGTCTCAGTAAAGGCATTTCTAGTTCCTTGAAATGATTTTAGCATAATTTATTGAATGCTTAATGAAAAATTTAGCAAACACTGACTCCATTTTTGCTGTCTTTTTTACCTGTCACTGTGCGCTCACTGAGTCAGAATGTTTTGTTAATTGCATTCGAAAAATAAATAATATCCCGCTAATTGTGGTCACAAAGTCACTGTACTGTAAAAGACTATGATCACGTCACATTCACATTGCGTCAGATCCATTCGGTCAAGCAGGTTAGATAGCAAACAGTGGCCGTCAATCAAATTGTGAACGTTTGTATTTAAAAGATGCCCTGAAGCGTTGTTCTCTTTGCATTTATAGAACTGCCCTTTAAAGGCGAAATTTTTCACCGGCTTTAGATAAATCTACCTGATTCAGTAAATCCAACTTGTATTATGATTTTGGTGGCGGAACACTAGTTCACTTTGTTCATGCTGCATGCTGTTTCATGTACGCGGATATACGAGCAAAGTGGGTACTGCCCATATTCTGAGAGTTATGAAGGCTGTTCTCCATTAGCCCTTTCCCTCTCTAGTCGTAGTGAGTCTCCCTAGGAAGTGAAGTTCATCCTCAATCAGGAATAAAAATGAGACAGTACATGCTACTCACCTTTTTATTAGTAGCGCATACGAGGGCCTTGTTTGGGATTCGAGAGTGCCGCACTGAGGTAGAAATTTTGTAGGCATAGATTATGCCATTTGCGATGAGCAGACCGGTCACCTTTTGGCTAAAACAAATATGAAGGTGAGACCGCATGCAGTCAACATCGTTCCAAGCACCCTTTTACTGGACTCCAAAGAGCTGATTGTCTAATGCCAGCTTTGTTTTGGTTAAAGGGCGCTAAAATAACATCTTGGTTAGGAGTACCAAAGGAATGGGAAGCTTTGAATCTCGACAATAGGCTGTGCTACGAGGATAGACATTGAGTGCAGCTGTGAGAAATCATAAGAGTCTACAAAGTACAAGTTGATTGTGCATTCTTTCAGCCTACCACAAAAATAAACAATCTGTGTACCGGCCGCTTTGTTGGCACCTCCGCCTCGAATCCCATAGCTGCGGGTGTAATCGCTCTTGCTATGGAAGCGAAGTAAGTTTTCCACCACTTTTCCCAAAAAATAAAAAGAATTTAGACACTTCTTGGCTAGTTTTAATTCGTATTACCCTCGTATTTACTAAAGACAACACGCTGACATTTGATAAGTAGTATCTACTCATTTTAGTCCGAATCTTACCCCTCGCGATGTAAATGCATTGCTGGCTCTGAGTGGTCGAATTCCCTCTCCCAGTGCCTTGGACTTTAGCATTAACGGTGGTGGATATTTGGTGGGTTGAAGAGCCCCTTCTATTATTTCAGCTGTTACTGCACCAGAAATTAACAATCGTTTTCCTGTGATTCCTTTCAGGTGAGTCACACTCATGGAAGCGGTCTGTTGAATGCCGTCCGGATGGTCAAGTTGGCGAGGCAGTGGAAGCCGTTGGGTCAACGAAGGCTTTGTCTTTTGTATCTCGGAGATTGGTGGAAGGAGAACATGAACTTGGGAGCGGTTAATTCTATTCCCTCTCATTCTGGATTGTGAGTTACTCGCCCAACTGGGACTGCTGTTTTGAGTAAATAACCTGTTGCTGAAGGTGGGTATATCCTTAGTTCTAACTGAATTTCGAAAGTTGGATTACTTCCACAGTTAGAAAGTAGCACGTCGCCACCGTTATATGCCACCGTCACTCAAGCGACCGAAAGACATCCATCTTGATAAATCAGAAAGTAACATGAAGTTCTCCAGCTCCTGCAAGCCTCATTCCCGGTCTTTGCTTGATTGTTAATCATGGAAGGCAAAAAGAGGATGAGACGGGTAAAAGAGCTGCATCCTTTCCTTTTAAAAGCCCAGTGTTTGTGTTTCATCTTAGCGTACAATGCTACTTTAATACCAATTAGCAGAAGCCCTCTTTTTCTGTAATTTCAGTGAAAGAACCCTCTTCTCCGGTCGAAGTACAGCATTTGTTTTCAAATTTGAGCCTGCTACGTGTAGGGTGGAGGTGCTAGAGATGGTCCGGGTGGCGATGCAATGGACATCGGTGCACCGCGGTTCCATTGAGGTCTTCCTCACGTCACCAAGTGGCCAGGTAGCCAATCTACTGCTGGCGCGACCCCGCGATCACTACAACGGACGCAGTCAAATGGTATGGAAGAGCCTGATTCACACTGGCGAGAGCTGCTATGGCAGTTGGACTGTGACGGTGAGGTTGTTTTCCTTCTTCATTTGTGAATATTTTGGTCTAAACACCATCAGGCGAGCAGTAGCTAATTTAGGTGGTGCAATTAGGTGGTATGCCGTCTTCATTATTTTTTATAACGGGTCATGCAATGTTGCAGTAATGTCACATCCCGACTCGGATGTAGCACATCTCAGCGAGACCGCGGTGGTAGACCTACCGACAGTTCTACCGACATCTGAATTGCGTGGTCGTAGATAGGTCTCTTTTTGTTTGTCTGTTTGTTTAAACCTACCTTTTAAACCTGTATAATCTTGGCTGAAAAAAGTGGTAAGTATGGTCAACAATTGAATGTCTGTTTGTTTGGACCACTATGGTATATTTTTTTGCAGTGACATCAAACAGATGTCTGGCATGAAGGAAGCAGCTTCATTTTATAAGTAGCGCTAGCCGAGCAACGAGAAAACCCACAAAATCTATATTTTTACTGAAATTGCAATTCTACTGACAATTTGTGCCTACGGTTTGCTTTCAGATCCGAGACACCGGTCGGCGATTAAGGCCATCACGAGCGACGAGGGGGAAACCCAGTGGATCAGTCAAATTTATTGGCATTGAAATGCTTGGAACCAGCCAAAACGAAAGCGCCTATGATCAGAATAAGGAAGAGATTATGAAGAACTGGCACCAGATTCAAAGACTTGCCCATGACAATAACCGTGCGGTCAAACTGGATCGTCGGCAAATCGCGAATTTCTACAATTGGAATCGCTGGCGCGTGCTGAAGGAGGACATGCATGATTAATTTAAAAACTTGGAGGTAAGAAATGAGATTATTATGGGGACAGGAACCCATTTCTCTCCCCCAATATTAAACAAGAGGCGACTTTCGGGTTAGCAAGGACGAGAGGAAAACCCTTCCTCTTACTGACTGGATGTATTTCTCACTAGCCATGCGGTGTTAAATAGTTGAGAGCCGTGTAGACAGTTGTTTGCAACAAAGCTAAGCCCATCACTACGACTGTCACCACTACTGGTGATTAATGGAGTGTTGAGTGGTCTCTGAAGCGTGGCGTCTCCCCTTTGACCAAATCTCTTGGCACCATGAAACCTCTGACTTGTTCCAAAATCGATTGATGTGGCAACGTCGCACATTTCATAACATTTTGTTTACTTTTTTTTAGAGGAAAAATCAGAATTCGGAATTGTCCGTATTCGTCAAATCCTCTGACCTTCAATCTATGATGGGTTGCCCTACTGCCTCCCCCCTTGCCTCCGACATTTCCGACAATTCCCCCATAATGACTGACGCCTGAAAGATGACTACTTTCCTGTTTCATAAGAGTGAAATTTTGACTTGACGTCACCGCGTGATATTAGAGGGAAGAGCAAGGTGGAATCAGGACGCCGCTTGAGAGCGCAGTATCACACAGCACCCTATCTCTCTCCCTAACCCTTGACCTGGGGGATAGAGACAAGTCCATAAAATCGTTTTCATTGATTACATATCGTAATAGGACCTTCAATCTTCCCGTATATATACACACACACACACACCCAGACAGACAGTTGCATATATAAATAAGAAATGGGATCTTCCTCTCACTCTCAGTACATAGCTTCACGTTCTCTCAAAGAAAAAGTTAGAAATACACGTATTTCACTGAGGTATCACGTCTTTAAAGCCAGTGTACTCTCCATTCCCTCCTCACCATCCATCAGACTTTTTTCGCGTGCTCAAGCCGCGTAGACCACTACATCCGCTCACTAGTGATGGCTTGCCGCCGCTTAGTGGCGCAGTGAAAGCATTTGTGGCTGCTTTGTGATGATGGGAGTGATGAAAATGGTGCCCATGGGGATGGTTCACCTCTCCGGCTCCGTTCACGGCATTCAAAGCCCTTGTGCGCTCAAAATCAATTTGTGCGTAGGGAACTTGCTCCGCAGGAGATTCTAGGACCGTCGTCGTTGCTAAATTTAACGGAACCGCTGCCGGAGCTCGTTGTTCCTTTTCTGATGAACTCGCAGTTGAAGAAGTGGCAGTGGACGAGGAAGCAGGACTCTCACACCCTGCAACACCCGCCGCTACAGCTTCCACATCCCGCTTCGTCATGATATGAACGTAATTTAATGTTGGAACTGGAAGCACAGCGATTAGCGAATGAGATGAGGTTCGTCGATGCTGAGAAGCAGTTCGAGGACGATTGCCACCGTTTCCTTGAACGAAGGTTGCAGCTGACGAGGAGGTAGAGGTGTTTGTATGCAGTGTAGAAGCGCTAGAATCAGTTCGACTCCCACTACCACCGCCGCCACCACCGCTAGCTCCACCGTCCGATGTGGTCAAAACTGCGTCCTCTGAGGTAGACACTAAGGTGATTGTGTCACTAGGAGCAATAACCGAACTAGCTGGACTGGGGCGGAGATCCACCAACGCATAATTTCGTTTCGGTTCGCGGATTTCGTCCGGAATTTGGTCAACAACGGCAGCGGATACGGAGGCCCGAACACCACACGGCATCCGCCATCGATTTTGTTGCGAATTTAGCGGCGCATAAAGATGTTGTAAGTTGGCGTACGCCCCACTCGAGCGCTCCTCATGGAAAGAGTACTTCAGGGGATTTGGTGGAGGACAGGCAGGACCCACATTACTCGCGAGATTGTAGTAGGAGACGTGACTCAGAGGTGAGCTTGGTGACGAGGCCTGCGATGTAGAACACGACTGAAATTAGAAATGATCCTTAATATCTAGACCAATTGGGAAGTATTGATGAGAAGATGCCTGCCTCTAACTCACGGTGGAAGAGGTGGAGAAAACACCGCGACGGTTATGGTCAACCGGAACGTCACGAGAAGCTGAGGCTTTTTCAGGAAAGACAACTGGGGCGGTTCGGTGGTGATAATTGCGCCGATAAACACTGGGAAGGGTGCTACTACCAATGTTCCGGATTAGATTCGCATAGACATGATGATTTGGTTGCTGGTCCTGGTGGCGATGCGACTGTTGATTCTGTTGCTGCATTCGAGACCCACGGCGCGGTCGAGAAAGGGGGGAGCCACAATAGCAACAGCAGTAGGGAGAGGAGATGGAGAGAATGGACGGGGAAACAGGAAGGGTACCGTCATCGATTTCGCTGTCTGGACCGAGATAGAGCACTGACCAGGGCCTTGGAAGGTTCGGTTTATTGTGAGACGAACATTGCGACTGGAAAAGGGACAGCTACTTATTATTTTTAAGTAAATTTCATTTACTTCAGTTCAAAATTAAAGAGAAAATAAAACACCAATTCACAATGTAGACAAATTTCCACGCCTACCATTTCACCGAAAGGTGTAGCACCAGCGAATCGCCAAACAAAGAGCCGCGAGGTGGACAGACAAGGGATGGCGCCACAGGGAATGCTGCGTAAAGACGCGGAGGTTTTCTGACCCTCCTTCAAAGAGAGAATGCGGATCTGATGAGCAACTACATCTTGGAGGTTCAGTTCTGCCAGAAGGACTGGTGTGTTCCAAAGGCAGCATCGAGAACAACAGTTTCCTGGACGGTGCACCAAATACCTAAGGAGACGAAGGCGCATCAACCACATCCACCATCGTAAAAGGAGGTATTTGAAAGGAAAACCACCCACCATCGATACTCCAATTCATTCACTGAAGGGGGTTTAGAAGGTGGAGAAAAGGCCAGAAGAAAGACACAGGAGGCAATATCATCCAGTGGAGGTGAGATGCTGAGTAAGAGACGATCCAAAACGCTGCCCTCACCACCTCCAAGAGCTTCGAACACCCTCTCTCGAACCAGTTTTCGCCGTCGTGCAGCACAAACATCAAAAGATCCACTTCGCGAAAGCCTGCAGTTCGTGTGGAACGGTTTCACTGTGCGACAGAGCTGTTTGTCTACAAGAAAATTATGAGGTTTAAAACAGCGTCCAGTGGGATGTGGTATAAATATCAGCGAACCTACAAAGATTGTAAAACCCTCGGTAAGAGCGGAGTAAGCGCCGGCATTCCGTCACTGATAAAGGCATTGGCTGCTCGACGTCTTCATCAGCGGCGAATATGCCACCACCATTTCCACCACCGCCAGCTCCACCGCCACCATCTTCGGAGGAAATCGAAGCAGGATCGATAGAGGGGGTCTTCTGATGGCCTCTTCGTCCACGTCTTTGACAACGCTCACATGCTAGACAGTAAGGGGGAGACGGGGGTGACAAATGGGGCGGAGGAGGTGGTGGTGGCGGTGGAGCGGCCACCGGTGGGGGTGGGGGAAGCTCTGATTTCTGTTTTGATCGCAACGAGGCCGTAGCTGTGGCGGGGGGCGCAGCAGATGTGCCGAATACCTCGGAACGTGCAGACAGTGAGGGTGGAGGAGGAGCAGGCACGAGAGAGGTGATAATTCCCGCACCAACCATGACGGAAGGAAAGTAGAGAGGTGGTTGTGGTTTCGTTGAAGAGGCATCCGAGGAACTGCCCTCCGCGCTGCCTTCTCCAGAACCTGTTTTAGAAGAAGATCGTCCACGTGAAGAGAATCCACCATCTCCAGTCATCTTGGAAAGCGCTGTAGTGAACCTTCGTGTGGGAATCTTGATCGCGTCCGATCGTCCCAGTGTTTGAACTACCATGGATAAACAAAAAATTCTGCTTATTTACTTCAGTAGACTTTTTACCGGCCGAGAGTAAGGTTCGAACACACCACCGCCACCACCGAAAAGCTGCCTGTGCCCCGATTTTTTCGATCGAGAAGAAGACGCCGATGAGGAAGAGTGCTGTGGAACCATCGGCATTTCCTCTGCCGCAGCTGCAGGGGCAGCGACAGCAGACCCACCACCTCCTCTTGTTGGCAAACTAGAGGGTGCGAAGGAACCGCCACTACCATGAGGAGAAGCAGAGCCGAAAACGCCACCTCCCCCGCCGCCAGCACCACCACCACATCCAACTCCAGTTGGAGGTGAGAGGGAGGAGGACGAAGCACCAAAGAGTGGCTTTCCAGCCCCACTGCTAGAGCGAATTTCGATCGCAGCGGACTTGCGTAAGTGCAATGATTCGTCGTCGGTGTTGGTGGAGGGAAGGACCCGGGTGCCCGGTGGTGCAGTGAGCGCAGGGAAGCGACGCAGCATCAACTCATCAATCGCACGCGCCAACTGCCCCAATCGTCGACCGTCCACTTGGAAGACGTAGTTGCCTGCCAAACCTGCAGAGTAAGCATTTCCCTGAAACAGGGACATTGTAGCGCTGAGGGTGCTAAAACTGGACCCATACAAACTCACCTTTGCCAGCAGCGCGATTAGCCTCTAAAAAGAATCGATCATCGTTCTGATAGGAAGTGTTGAACGTTGGGGACACACCTTGAGCACCGGGTGGGGTGAATCCCAGAAAAGTTTGCCCTCCTACGGGGTCATACGCAGGCCCACCAAAGGTGGAAAAGGCGCCACTATTGCTGCCACTCTCCATGGTATAGGCGGCGTCCAGGGCATCCAGCCGCCATTGTGCGATGAATTGACACCCTGCCGAGGGTTCACCGATAAGGCAAAGCCGCCATTGTTGAACGTGAAGGCTAGCTTGAAGGCCAAGTTGTAGACGGAAGGAGGAGGAAGAGGAGACGGAGGAGGTAGCGCCACCGCCGCCAACAACGACGGTGGAGGTAGGAATGATGCCCGAAGTGGTAGAAGATGAGGTTGGCACGGAGGCAACTCCGCTACCACCGAGTCCACCGCAGCCACCGCCTCCGACACCAAGTATGCAACTGCTTGCTGAAGTGTTGTCGCTGGCGTTACCGACGCGACACAATGTGACGTGATAGTTGGAGTCTGCAAACGATGGAAAAAGAAGTCAACAAAACTGAAGAAGGGAAGAGAAACCCCCGTCTAAAGCAGACGGTAGTTGTATCAATAGGGATGCTTGATTTGCTTCCGGGCGCCACCTCAGATTGGTCAACCGATTGCATCGGATAGATGTGTCAAATAAACCAACAGATCGTGTAAATCTACAACATGGACTGCTTGCAAGGCATCATCAAAAGCAATAGAATACAGCATTTCTCAAGCATCCAGGGGAGACAAACGTAACCTTACGAGGACAGTCTCCCTGCCTCCCCACCACAGACAAGAAGATTCACCTAATCTTTCGTGTTGCAATACACTGAGGGTAATTCAACAGAAAAGGAGATTGAAGGAAGAACAAATAGATGCCCTCTTTCCAGCAACAAGTGATTTCCAATGCGCGCAACAGCGATGAAAGACGATAAACAAGATCGAATAGGCACATGACTTGTTAAACAGCCTCAGTTAAGCAAACGACGCACACACATGCGCAGACACGCGAAATACAAAACAAAAACGAATTCGCATTGCGGAGTAGGTGGGAGCACGTGATCGGGAGCCGCAAAATCCACACTTTACTGCGCAGGAAAATGGGAGCTTGTTCCTGAATGATAATGGCCTTTTTTACTTACTTGGAAAGGAAATTTACCGTAGAGGAGGGGAGAATTTTTGTTTGGCTTGAACACCCACGACGGAACAAGGTTAGGGATTCGTAACAAACGGTAGTGGCGGAGATGGCTACCAAGGTCAAACTGGCTGAAGAGGAATGCCTTGAACAGAAGCTACTTTGCGTCTCCCCATTCAACTGTCTGAAGGCAGCTTCACGCCTTCACAGAAGGCCTGCATGTCCCTACCTCCGCATAGACGAAAGCGTGTTAGACAAAGGGGCTGCTGACAATCCAGCTAATGCAACCAGCCAATCGGCCGTCGTAGCCAGTTGGCCAGGAGGGCAAGTGGGTGAGAGAGAGGGTAAACGGGCAATGAATTAGTCACCTCTTGCCTTGACTACTGCAACTGCTACAACAACCGCTAGTCTTACCCGCTTTGCCAGGCCAGTCACGTGACCACCCCTCAGAAGCATTTAAGATCCCCTTCTACTAGTGGGAGTAATGGACAGGCAGATTGGAGACAAATCGGTTGGATCATATGGACGTGGGAAGGAGTGTGATGGATAAAATCTAAATCGTAGTTGACATTTCAGAACACAGCGTCTGATGGATATCTAGCTTTTGGCGATCCATCATCAGCCACGGTTCTGAAGATTA
Organism: Taenia crassiceps; assembly: GCA_023375655.1. Taxonomy (NCBI): domain Eukaryota; kingdom Metazoa; phylum Platyhelminthes; class Cestoda; order Cyclophyllidea; family Taeniidae; genus Taenia; species Taenia crassiceps. Next base: position 4,369,782 of record JAKROA010000005.1, on the reverse strand, counting down.
GGCGGCTGCATTTATGTACCCCAGTCGTGACTTTGAGAGAGTAAAATTGAGGGATGGTATCCGCGATCAACAAGGAAAACTGCTATACTACCCATCACTTTTCACCATCTGGGTTAGAAGGTAAACGAAATACCTCAAACCATCAAATCACTTAACGCTAAAGACGTAGCATAAAAGGAATCACGTCCCTGAGGAATGATCACACTGACCAAGGCGAAAGTAAGCTAAGGCAAGTGGCGCTAGGCTTCAAATGAAGCCTGCTGGTGGCACAACAAATCACCGTGACCTTGGAGGAAACCAATTTCTGGAAAAGCCCGCAATCTCTCACGCCTCCCATGCATGTTTCATGCGAGATAGTTGCAGACTCGTCACAGAGAGAGAGAGAGGTGAGGGAGCGCACCCCAGTAGAACTATTAATACGATTTTTTTTGGATCACATGTTGCATGAGTCTAATTAAAACCCCATTCTCTAGATGTTGTCATCACTGTAATGCACGTCAAAACGAGAAAGTCACGTAACAAGATAGAAGTTGACATTAAACTAGCTACTTATGCGCAACATCTCTTGATGGGAGTAGCTGCTGGACCATGAAATCGGGAGAGGCACTAAGGCATGCGCCTTCAGCAAGACCCCGCTACAGTCTATAGGATCCCGAAGTGGATACTCGGACACCGTCATGAAGACGTCAGAAGGCCCTGCCCCCCTATCACTCTCCAGTGTACCTGATCTGAACGCCTTGAAAACTGGCGCATTAGAACCTTTGGTAGTGAGTGATATCACGTCAAGCCTGATCGGAAAAGCTTACAATGATCAGGTCGGAAATCCCAGAAACACCGTTGGTTTAAGGTTGACCAATGGAAGGCGACGAAATTGTAGCAGCCAATCCGTGGAACGGCAAAAAACTAGGTTTGTGTTGCGAAGTTTCAACCGCTTGTGCAAACTAGCCAGGTGGATCACATGACACCATCGTGATAAAACAGTACCAAAACGGTGCCTAAATCACACCACGACCTTGAAGGGATAACACGTTCATGCACACGTGGATGCATAACTTACCCTAATTAAAATTGACTAAAAGCATAAGAAAGCTAACCTGCAAGCACGCTCCCAACTTTTCCGTGTGTCTAAAAGGTATTTGAGTGACCTGCGATAACAAGGTAAAAGGGGAGGCCGTGTTCTGTTGCACGTGTGACCTTGAAACGCACCAATTGGGAGAAGATCACACCGCTACAATGTGCACTAGGTCGGAACGGCGAAAACAACTGGAAACGACTAAAAGTAGCGTGTCAAGGAGACGAAGAAGACTACGACAAGACAATTAAGTGGGCGTGCGCCGCCCTCTTTGTATTATGGGTGGATGCGTCAGCGCTTAGAGTCCACCCACGCCCTACCACTGATTAAGTCAGAGAGAGATGTCACGTGTCACACCATTAGAACTGCATGCATAGCCAAAAAAGGAGGCGGGCTGAAGCGGTAGGAATGGTCCATCAACCCGCTTCAATGAACGCCATGAAGCCGCCTTGGCGCAAAGACTGGGTGGGCTGGCATTTCAGTTTTGAAGAAACTATAGCTAAGGCATCTCACTTCCCCAACATGACATCAAAATTTGGCCGATTATGTTGTTCGGTTCAATTTATGTCTCCCGAAAACCGGGAAAGAAGATGTACTCTCCAGGAAGGGGCTAGCGGAGAACAGAGGCCTCGGTGCTAGTGAAGTGCGAACGTGTTCAAAGAGTGACGACCCCTACAAAATTTTTTTATTGCTGATAATTTGAGGAATTACACTCTGGCAGATGATGTCTGCCTCACAGAGACAAGAAATGAGTCACGTACTAAGTGGAAAAGGCGGACAGTGTCGTTTTATCAGAAGGCAATCTTACAGAAGAGGAGAGTTGGACGCAGTTTTAGACCCATCCACGATGATTCAGAGCTTGGAGCTCCACCTCACTTCATCCAGTCTCTTAGGTAGGATTTCAAAAACTACAGAATAGAACCAAAATAACAAATGCTACGCTACTAGTAGTAGTCGGATGATAAATGGCATACGGAAGTGACTTCAGCGTTAGTTTACATTAACCAGCATCACTTCATATTTAGTAAGAAATTTGAACGCCCATTTTTAAGCCCTCCTTTCATCAAAGGCCAAATTTCTCACCCACACGCGAACGAGCGCTGAATTTGCAATCAGCAACACCACCGCCATCGGCATCGCAGCGAAACGCACGCGCAAGCACGTGCGCACACACTCATGGACACACACACACACATCTGGCACGCCGCCAGCCAATCACAAGTCCGCATGCGCACACACACACCATCTCCCACACACTCACCAATCAGCGCGCGCTCCAACACTTCAGCCCAATTGAACATCTCGTCCACACTGGGTAGTGCAATGGGATGGACTGTTTTCCATCCAATCAACAGAACGACATTGGACTCGCCGCTAAGGTGACAGCCCGTCTCAAAGCCCGTCACAGTGTCAAGAGGCACCGGGCAGCCTAAACTGCGAGCGCGACCCGCTGCCGTTTCGAGATCGTGCACTACGGCGCGCTCCGCTTGGTTGCACATCTCTGTGACGGGGTCAGCCACGTAGATGGCATGAGATTGGGGATGGGGCAGATTGCAGTAGTAATTGGAACGGGTGGTGAGACTGTGGAATACATTGACAGTGGGTTTGCTACCACTGCCAGAGGTGGGAGTTATGTTGCTGGTAGTGGTGGAAGAGGAAGAGGGACCTAATGCGGCGCCAGAAAAGGCACTGGAGCTCTGTGGGGAGCGGAATGCGGCGTTGAAGTCGTCGACGGACTTGCCAAAGTAGAGGTGAAGGACACCTGAAAGAAATCAGCGAAGGAGTTGAGCTTCAATGCTTCCATACTGCTAAATTCGAGTCTAGACAGCTCTAGTCGGTGCAGATGTAGCGATAAATGACCACTTTAAAAGGACGACGATGGGCAAAACATGTGGTCGATGGAAGAAATACAAAGATGAGACGAGATAGGAATGCACCTGTGTCACAATTGGCTTATTCTTAGGTCAACCAGTGAATACAAGGTTTTCTCATCGAATGCCACTAACTGGGATCAGCCTACACACATCCACGCCCTTCCAAGTCAGTTGTTCCGATAAATGCTTGAAGGAGTTTCAAAAATTACAGCAATTTTTCAATTGCTACAAAGGCTAAGGCGTGATATAACCAGTCCACCGTTACCTCAAGCAGCACCGCAGCGCCAACGCCTTTAGAGCTTTTAAGCAGACAATTGTTGACTAAATAGTGTCTGCCTTGATCATGCAACTTCTCAAGGCACCTCGGACAGTGGATGATCGACAGAAGTGGAGGAAAAAACGGAGCGTACCCAAATATTCAAGGCAATATTCAATTGTGGCTACAAGATGAACCCTCCGAGGCGCATTAGCTGCCCGACCAGCAACAGACGCTCCGCATAGTCCTACAAGGCCTACGCCCCGACTATTCACACCGTTGGATGTGTACAAATTAAACCACGCAACAGCGACCAAAGATGCAAAATTATGACGTGGAGAACAAATAGTGTTAATCTTCCCATGACTAGTGACTGACTCAGAGTGGATGATGACATAGGCAGTGATGGTGGAGGTGAAGCGCATACAGCACCTAAGGAGGGAATGCTTCATCACAGATTATGAGTAAACAGAACACAAATGCTGCGTCACGCACACACACACAAACACACATGCATGGTCTGTAAGCTGTAGCAGTAGCAGTGGCATCAGTCTTGGTCACATGCACTACCATTCACATGGTAGGGTTCGTGTGTGTGTTTTCAATGACTAAATCACACGCGCCAACTCCCGCGCGCGTTACTTCACAGTGGGTGGGAAAACACGTACACACACCACTACAGCCTGGCCGTTTGAGATACCACCCGATTGGGTCATGTGATTGCCTGGGAGAAGAGAGCAAGCGGTAGAAGCAGAGGCACTAGAGAGCAGGCAGCATCACCTCCTCTCCCCAGCAAACTACCAATTAGCTGACTTCCAGACCCGATGGGGCCACGAAAAAGACGTGACACCAATTGAATTTGAGGCCAGACACTTTAAACAAATAGGCGAATGTGTTTGTTTCCTTAACTCCTTTGATGCTCACAAACGAAATGTTCAGAGGCTGCTAAATTCGTCCTTTGATCAACCACAAAGACGGAGGCTACCCAGTCAGGATGAGGGTGAAGACTGGCCTTAATTCATTGCTTCATGGAAGGTCACGATCAATACACCCAATCTACCAGCTGACTCTCATCTGTGAAGATATTGAGGAAGGGAAGAAGCAGATAGGACGATTAAGGTCAGCCCAGAACAACTGATTAAAAGATGTAAGGCACTTCTGAGTGGTTGCGATGTGCATACTAAGGTATTGTGGGAAAATGACCACCAAGTCGAATGAATTGTCGCAAATGAGACAGATGCTTTCCTAACCGATTACTTAGTGCCATATCAGTGACAAGATAATCGCAAAGTGCTGAATGAGACAGGTTTAGTGTTAGACAAGGCCGCAATTAACCCACAATCCTATTAATGGGAGAAAAAAGACGGGGAAGAGAAGATACTTTTTTGAAAGTGCTGGAGCTGCTGATAGAAATGGAAGACAATCATGAAAAGACTTTTCTACTACCATTACCAATGGAAGAATAGAGGTGATGCTTGGCGGTGTCCACTTTCTCGCGAATAGGGAATGGAAGAGACAACCGAGAAGTCAGAGAAGTGCTGAAATCAGCCAGAGGGACTGATTGTAACACTAGTAACATCCTTCACTACCCTGATGGGCGAATATGGATGCTCTGACTCACACAACATGGCACCAGCTTTGAGCAGGCGATGGAGATCAACAGCTTCTTCTGGAAAAGGAGCCTTAAAAATGGCCCATTTGGCGACATTTTTATCACATGGAAGGCAAGAGGGAAGGTGGAGGACCACTTCTGGACTATAAATAGGGCAATCACCAACTCGAATCAGCTGATCAGGCGCACACATACGCACGTAAACACTTCCACGTGCGCACCCAGCACGTTCACGCACCAATGAGAGGCGGAGAGAAGGAGGGAGGGCCTACACGCACGCACGCACGTGGCAAAAGCGGTTGTGCGCGTAGACATGTTTAGCTTTGGTCACCTCGTGCTACACCGAACGGTCACGTGACGCACCGTAATTTCCCATCCCGTTCTTTAGCCTGGCCGCTACACTCCCCTCTTAGGCACCCACATCCATCCTTCATATCTCCAAGGTGGAAAAAGTAACTATTCAAAGGACCACTTTTCAAGCATGTGCTCCGCTAGTCACGTGGGAAGGAATGAAGTAGCGGTGAGGGGACTGACGACAATTCATAATAGCCGTAGTTATGTTGCAAAAAAAATGCACAAAAAGGCACACTCCACGCTGGGTGACTCGAATGCCGGCTGGAAGAGCGAAATCACCTGAAAACGGTGACGAGTGGGGAACAAGGGTGGGCACCACCAGAACTAATCAAAATTTGAGCAAAGAATTTCATCTTTGGACAAAGGCGAAGATGATATAAACATAAGAAATGAAGCCAAGGAAATAACACGTAGCGTTCCCAAACAAAAATCTACAAACTAAAACAAGTACACATTGTCATCAACCAAATGGGATGAAAGGGATCTAAAAATCATGTCCAAAGAGGAACGTTCAGCAAGCAAAGCGGATGACAAAAGACGATATCTTCCGTGACAACGAAAAATACCAAAATTTACCGGAATGTAGTCACTGATAGAATGTGTCGAAAAAAGGAAAAGCGAAAAAGACAAGCTTATCGAGTTCACCACTAAACAGAAGATAGGAGCGAAGGCGGCGCTTTAGTGGTTAAGCCTACTTATGCACAACCAGCCGAGTGACAACTGCCCACCTAGCATAAGAACAACATACAAAGAGACGCCAATCAAAGTCAACAAAAGATAAGAATTCTCAATGAACAGCTTAGGAGTAAGTATTCAGGTGGGCCACAAAACCAACAAGCAATAACAAAAAGCACTACCAGAATAACTTACTGAGACTTTTTGAGGGCGAGCACAAAATGCAATAACGCCTCTTCCACTACAGAAAAAGATTGAATTTGAAGTTAAAATAAGGTTACCTTTTTACCATCACGGTATTTAACGTAGCCTTCCAGGATTGGATTCATTTTAGGCATTAAACTCCAAGCATTCAAAAGGCACAACCAATATTTCCAAAACTATGGGCCGAATACACTTTGCAAGACTCAAAGGAAAAATAAAATAGATAGTAATTCAACCAATCTCAAGAAACGCCTTTCGTTAGAGTATGTGACCAAACCGTGACCTTGGTCAGAAATAATTTTATGAGTTAAAACAAAAACTGCTTAAATTTACAGATGACAAAACGTGTAACAATAATAACAAAAATGTTTTATTTTTTAAATTATATTTTTTGAGTTGTTGTTCTCTAAATTTAGAATATTAAATTATATCACTTCAATGTAATGAAAGTTATTTTTGAAAAAACGACTATAAAGATTAAATTTTGACAACGCAACCATTATGCAACAAAACAGTAAAATTAGACAGCACTTGTATGCATGTTAATTATGCAGCGCTTTAACAGGCAAACCTAAATTTCGATTTCATTTTTCTCTTTGCTAGGTGGGTCGTTTGCAGGCCACGTAGATAATATGTGTCTAGCTCCCAATTATTATGCCAAAGTGTAATCTTAGCTTTTCTTAGCAAAAGTAGTAACTAGCTGCTGTTGTAATAAATTTGAGTGTTGCCGCTGATCCTTTTGTAACTTTTGGTTGAATTTTCTATTCGTTTCTGCAGCTTCTCCAGGACTTTCATGAAGAAAGAGGAGGAAAAAAGGTTAGGTAGGGTGTACGTGTCCATCAATGAGCGAGAAGTCATTGCCATTTTCGTGATCCAGTTTCTAGCCCACTTAGCAAAGGCCGTATATGCAATAAATTCTTTGACTGTCGGTTAAGGTCCGGATTGCCCACATTTTCCTTTCTAGCTGAAGTGTTTTCTTCGTTGAAGTCAAGTGTCCTTACCCTTGTTTTGGTTAAAATAGGTATTTAGCTGTGGTATTTTGCTCGCATTTCACTTTGGGTAAGTCTTAAACGCTACAGACTAACCTCCGAGGAAGCTGTAATAGCACAATATGCTGCATCAATTAAGTATTTATTCGTCAAATAATAAGCCGCTGGGTCTTCAAAGATCATTCACAGGTCTTTTGAGTCATATTCGTACAAAAAATTGCAAAACTTTCCTCAAAGATGAGCGACTAGTTTTACACTTGTTGCTATGATGTTGTTAAAGTCACAAAAGTTTCGTTTTGTGCGATTATTGATCCTTGTGTACTTATCATATGAAATGTACATGCATGAAATTAAAGTTTTTGTAATGCTCTATTGTTCACTTAAGTGCTTCCTGATGCCCTAATAAGCCTTAATGGCGTGCATTTAAGAGCGTCTCTGATGTGAAAATGAACCTTGGTTCTAAGTGGGTTACGAACGGCATAAGCACAGTCTATGAAGGTGTGAGGGTCTGCTTAAACAGACGCAGGGCTGAACAGACTATGGGCTCATTATAAAAGGGCTCTTATATTTTTACATTTCCCCGTCTCTCACTCCTATCATTGCAAAATTCCTACAGCATGTTCCGCAGAAATGCTATCAACAGTAGGGCTTTGCTAAATGTAAACCAAGATTAAATCCCGTTGGAGGGTTCAATTATACCAACTTAATCAAATTTTCTTCCTCACAAACCAAGTTAGATCTAAAACACCATAAACAACTCTGCTTTTAAGATGGTGTTAGTATTTTTCCATATGGACACCTGATAGCCCTCAAAACTCCTCCTCTCGAGACCCAGTTCTTATACCGGAAAAGCTCTATGTTCAATAAAAAAATAAAGTAGAAAGAGACGCTGCTGTTGGAGACCTCAAAAGTCGACAGAAATGTGATGAACGGCACGTCCATCTCGCAGGTATTTACTTCCATTGATAGTTATATTTTGACACCTTTCAAAAAAGCGCTGCGAATGACAGCTAATAGAAGACAGTTAGGCAATATGATCATTTTTGTCTAGTTATTTAGCCTTCTTACAGTTGGTCCACTGTGAATCATGTCATATCCCTAATGCTTTTCGGTACCTGAAACGATCACGTTCTGTTTCTGTACTACAATAATTCGTTTTCTGCAAATAAGCCTTGTGATGCTATATTATTTGCAGCGTCCAAAGACTTCCCTGAAGGCAAAAGAAGGCAGAGCACTATGGCAGAATACGCATATTCAACCAACGGAGAAGACATTAAAGGTGTCATCTCCAGAAAATCAGGACAATACGACCATTTAGGTGACTCTAACTGGCAGTCAAACAAACAAAACATTAAAATACAAGTGAAATTGAAGCTAATAATTTGGCATGAAGGCCAAATCGCCCATGAAGGGCACAATGGCCGACAAAGGGGCCATTTGAGGAGGCTGTATACTGCAAATCGACACATAAAATAACCGTAGCAATTAGTTAAATTAGCGTGAAAACAATTACAAAAGTTTGTTTAATCAATGGTTTCTATTATGATAATGTGAGATCCCTTTATTTGTTGAATGTGTGTATTTTGTTCTAGCACTTAAACTTGTTTCGTTCTCAGAGGAATCTCATAGTACTTCAATTACCTTAAATTTTACTACTAAAAACAAAATAAATTTAAATTTGTCTAAGGATTTTATACGCTATAATTTGGAATAATACTGCAGTACTTAGTTATTTGACAGCTGGAGATCGTCACTTAAGGGAACAACTTGTCCTATCCAGCTGGAGCTGGCCTCTAGGCCATGCCGGTGCCCCTACTACTCTTTTAAATAAATGTGTTTTATAACCTGTTCTAGTGCTATACCTTCATCTATCTTTAGTGAAGTCTCAGGGCGTCACTTATTTGTCCTGCGTATACTGCGCCAGTTTTCAGGGAAGTATTGGAGCGCTACAGATATATGCACATATTGAGCATTAACAAAATCACTAGTGACTCATCGTTTAAAGTAAGTTAGGAGTCAATTAGATTCTTAAAACAAAAAAAATGAATTGCATGCGCTACGCTTGGCATTCATTCCCTTATATTTACTCCATGAAATTCTAATATAAGAATAATAGTCATATTAGGCCTGTAATATTTCGTTGTAACGCATAAATTTCTTAGTTATAAAAGTTTTAGACATTAATTTCTCGAATGTTGACCGCGATCACTTTTTAATGTGGTGGTCTTGAGGAACGGTGTTTAAGTTCAATAAGGATGCTTTTGCGTGATATTTGCGGAATCAGGTGTTATTGTATTTGTGCAAGCTTGCATTATGCTTAAAGTGTGCAGCCCTGTCGTTGTACCTGTCGTATCATGGTCAAAGCAATGCCCACTTCATGAGATAACTGAAATTCTCTTCTCACCCAAACTCTCTGAAATCGTCACTGGGGGTTCGGGTGGTGAATTGATAATATGGACTCTAGATGACGAGGAGAATGTGAGGAAGTCATTTTCTAACCTTGTTAGTTTTGGCCGAAGTGGATGTGCATTGGTCACGTGGGCTCCATAAAAAACCTTGGACCCGCGCGCATTGATAACAAGCTTTCGGACTCATACTTCTTCAGTCACTCAAGCACTAAGTGGGTTTGTGACCTTTAATTTGTCATTTGGGTTATTGCCTTGCTTCGTGGACTGTGTTTTTTTGCACTTACAGCAATCATTTAATGATCTAGCTGCGAGTTTAATGATTTTTTTTATTTGGCAATGCAACTGGCTTTTAAAAGTGAGAACCAGAAACTTGAGATGCATGATGATATCCATTTATTGGGTTTTGTCCCTATAAATAATCCTTTGGTAATCACGAAGGAGTAGTGAAAGCTTAAGTAAGCCGTTGGGAGAGGGTTAAAGGAATTGCAGAATGATTTTCGAACTCATTTTCTCTTCCGCGTTTTGATGCGTGTAATGCCTTTTGTTGTCTTTGCAATAACTTACTTTGTAATTCATTACCAGGTCTTGTTGTACGCGTTAGGAACGGTTGGGAGGGTAAACGCCACTAACTATTAATGTTAATATTTTGAAGTTGAAACCTGCATTAACTGACAGGGATGCATGATTATTACGGATGCAAATTGTGGGCAGTTTTTAGCCTCAATCTCACCTCCCCCATTTTTGCATGCTTTTGCACCCATCTTCAGAATTGTCGATTAAATGACTTGGAACTAGTTTTCTCTCGCTAAATTAGAGAATAGTTCAACCCATTATTTTACCTGTCACAAAACTGTATCGGAATATTCCATACGGTTCCTAAAAAGCGTCTTAAGGACTAACCAAATGTGTTGACATGAGAATTTTTCATTTTATCGTAGCTTGAAGGTCTAAGGAGTTAATCAAAGTTGGTGTACCGATTGGTAGAGGTCCTTTTCCATCAAACCTATCGCTAGTGTAGCTCTCGAGTTAATTTATAAGACCTGGGTTACATTAAGCGTGCTTGGCATGTTTCAGTGAGCTCGCAATTTGGAATTGGGAGGATGGGACATGCGTGGACATTCGAGTTGATCAGACCTATGACCATACCAGGATCAAGGTAGGTTGAATTTCATTACGTCTACCTTTTTTAGTCCTTCAAGCCAAGCTTCACTGATGCACACCTACTCTTCTGCAGTGGACAGTACCCCTGCATTGTGGTGATGCATGCAATGCAGCTCTCTAACCTCTACACACTTGCCTCAAATGCCCATCCAAATTGGATCCAGGACTTCGCTCTCTTCACTCACACCCATCTCAAGCGTGAGTTGTCATCTTTGCAGCTGCTTTCAACTCTTTTGTGACATGGAGATTCACGCGTTATCTGGAAAAAGTTATCAATGACGTTTTCTCCTAATTGGAGTCCAATGACTGAATAACGTGCTTAGGGTGAAAAATACATTCTTTTCAGAATTTTATTTATCTATACAGGTTTGAATGACGCCAATTTGTCTACCTTATTTATTCTCCGCTTCTTTTAGTTTGTGAAGACAGGAGATTCTCTTATTTAATTCATTAGCTGGAAGTGGTACTTGTAGAGTTTTTCTCACTGTTAATGGACGCGGTAGTTGTGGAATTCGGTGAATGTTGGTAAAGAGTTGGTGATGTGGCGTGTCTACTCCAATTAGGATTGCCTTCTCGGCATGTGTGGATTGACATCGACAGTGATGTTTACGTGCTCTTGCTGCACACTGTAGTCGGCTGGTGCTAGCATTATGCCGTCTCGCAGGCTGTCCGTGCTGTTGTTCTGCTTGAGGGTCAGCAGCTCCACTATTTGATTACACACGTCGCGCCGTTTCATCTAAAAGGTTGTTTTTAAGGCACGGAAGACGATTCGATCGGGTATGTGTTCCGTCGTGCAGGAGAGCACGATAGCTTGAACTAGAAATGAACTTAGTCTTCAGAGAATACGAAGTGAGTTTGTAGATGGCTCGATCCCAGCAATAAAAGAGCTCACATGGAGCACCTGAACTGATGCGTTAAAAGCGCTTACAACGTTATGGGGGTACAGTTGTAACTGAAGAGCTGGCGGTCCCACTTCGTACGACAATCCAGCCATTGTCCACTACATCCAACCTTTTGAAGGAAATGGTGTGAGCGAGCGAGTGGGGGAGGGTGGAAGGGTGTAAAATTTGGCACCCTAGCTACCCACAGCTGAACTAACGGCTTGTGCGGGAGAGGCGTTGGTACCAACGCTAACAGTCACTTACATGGCAAGGCATTTTCTCCCGATCTGACTGATTTTTAGCGTTTTCGAAACAGGTAATTGGCACAAGTGATTTGGATAAAGTAATCTAAAAACATGAGGCCATTTCCTTATCGTTCGCCATTGCCTGTCAGCAATTAGATTATAATTCTGTCTCCCCATTGTTTTAAGTGGGCGCATGCTCAACAACAAGCGCATTTTCCACACAGCTCGCTAGGCGTGGGAAATTCTACCTCAAGTCAGGGCTCTTTGATAGAATACAGCTTTCACATGAGCTCATTCCTCCCTGACACATTGCTATTTCCAGTGTCTGCAGCTTCTCGTAATTTGACAGGAGGAAGGGTCAAGGGAGGGTCACCTATCTCTTACTTTAAACCCGTGATTTAATGCTTTCAGATAGACTTTGCTGCTAGTTTTACTTGACGTGGGGTGAGTGTCCACTTCCCGCTTTACTTTGATAACCCTTCTGGTGCTATCTCGGCCATTCATATTGGGCGTACCAAGGTCAGGAAATCCTATTAATTTTCTCTTGTTCTTGCCGCCAGTATAGCTGGCTGCTTATTTCTGAAGAGATTGCCAGTGTGTTGATGGTGTTATGGAAGACTGAAGTGTTAAGCAAGGTCTGGTTAAGTTTCGCTAAATTTTTCTTCTGTTACAGAAGAAGTGGTTTTAGGAGTAGCCAACTCTGGTGTGGTCATTGTTTGGACACTGACAGGCAAAGAAACGCTTGTAAGCTTTATCTCAACTTCATGCTTCTTATTGACAAGTCATAATTCCTTTTACCCCTCTTCCTCTACCAAGAATTCTACAACCTATGAACACGAGTCGCGGACAATTCAGACTAAATCGCCTGTTCTGCAAATTCATTGCTGTGAACATTTGCCTCGCCTGGTTCTAATAATCTGTGTCAATGAGTGGAGGGTGAGTTTATCACCTGAAAAGAAATGAAGGCAACACGTCGTGCTTTTAAAATGTTAATAAATGATTGGTCAATCCGTAGCCAGTCGGGCAACGAAGCTTGAGCTGATCGATATTTAATTGGTCCATCGATTGCTTAATTTTAACTGGCTTAGCTGTTTTCTGAAATTGCAACAAATTTTGCAGATTTTGGATGCAATCGACTGTTCTACACAAATTTTGCATAGCAGCTGTCATCCCAGGGAGCGCTACGTGGGTGGGAGTTTCTTCCATCGCGAATATTTAGCCATCTACACAGATGTTGGCGAAGTTTGTATTTACCACCTCCCCAAAAGGTATCTCTTTGGAATACGACCCGCTTTTATTGAAGAAATGGGGCTGTTCTGCAACGATTGATTGGGCTACTCTTTCTGTTTTAGTCCCGTTTTTAAGATAGGTAGTGACCCTCAAATAGCCAACCCGAAACCACAGCTAGTCATAAAACTAAAGGTATGCTGATGTTCCCACTCCGCAACATCTTTTGACGTCGAAAATCAGACCTCTTTCTCTCCAATTTCATAGATCGACGACTCTCCACAACTTAAACGTTCTATTAGATGCCAATTTCAACACATTTCCGTTACGGAGGTGTGCAAAGCCAATCTCTTTCGTCTTGGAGCCCCAGAAAATGCAGTCGATGCGTTTCTTTTTGGTTGTTCAGATGGTGCAATATGCCTTTGGAGCCTCACAACTGATCAACTTGTTGAGCCAGGTAGATATTTTTCTTTGTTATGTGAAATTGGCAGGGGTTTGGGCATTGTTACTTGATTGGCGGCAAGATGTGTGGAGGTGCTGCTTATTGATCAATAGGATTGAAGCTGGTATTTCATTCGTTGTTTGTTCTAGTATTCGCGCGCTTATTGGGTGTTTGGTTAATTCTCATCCTGATTGGTCGATTTGTTGAATGCTTACCGGGATCATTACTTATCAGAACTGACATATTAGGAAAGGAATACGTATGTCTGGGTACGGAAGATAATATGTCTTCGAGAAACCTTGTTGTTTTATAGGTGAGAAGCTCTTGGAGTTACTTCCATTTATGCGAACAAGGCTTTCCGACATTTGGCAAAGAATCTCAAAGCACTTGTCGACGGAAGCTGCATTTTTCAACGTAATTTGTGCCATTTTTTATTTTGAGTACCTCATTACTCATTTAACAACCTATAAATAACCTAATTTTGCACATTTTTGGCTTGCGTTTGGTTGATTTGTATCGTGTGCATTATTGTCTGTTACTATTCTTGGCAAGGTGGAACTTCTCTCGAGTAAAAAGTGTACAATCGCTAATCTGATCAGTGGGAGGCTGCATACATTCTACTGAAAATCAGGCTCCCATTGGTTGTGCTGACTTTTTCTCTAATCGACTAGGTTTTTGGCTACCTTCATCTCTCCGTTATTTTTAATGTCAGTTTTATTTAACATTTTTAAGTTAGAACGTAGTGATTTATGTAATTTAGGACAAAAATCAGCACATGACGAAATTGTGTTAACCGATTCTTGCTTCGCTTCCATAGGCTACTCATTGATTTTGTTTTTGCAACGACTTCACCTCAACCCAAGGCATTAGTACACTCGTGGGCCTGAGAGAGGTTGTGTTCTGGGAGTTTTACCGAGCTTGCCACTCTATTGATGACTGTTGGGCTATGGCAGGCCGGAATTCCTAATCCTTTTCATTAAGCCTTCAGTTTCTGTCTATTGTCTTACAAATTCAAATCGAAAAAGGGGCTATCGGTTTGAGGGATTTGGAACTTCAATTGTCTAATGACTGTTTTTACTCATTTATAGATTGTAATTTCACACCTGTCATCTCCTACGTCGCGAGTTCCCAAGGCGAACCATGAGTAATTTAGAAGTGATCTGAATTGGTTTCAAACATCTTTCTGGTTAGCTTTGCTCTTCAGTCCACTAACATCAGCTTAACGTTGCGCATCTTTTTCAACGTATCCTACTTTAGCTGTCTTTTCATGATCCTAAATCTAAGGCTTACCGTTGTAGCCCAAATTCTTATTTCAAGCCTTTCCTCATCAAAATTATTGGCGTCCCTCTTTCGTCATGTTTAAAATTTTTTAACCGGTTTCATCACACCCTTCTGATAATTCGAGCTCAATGCTTATGAACGTAGAAGCATCTCCAATGGCTTTCATTTTCTAAAGCGATCATTAAATTTTATGCCTATCGGTTAGATTTATTCATTTCGAACTCCGGGCGATGCCTGACTGGCTGTGAGTTATGCTTAATTTCTTTCAATGTGGACCCCTTTTGCTCAGTTTACCCTTTTTTTGCCTTTTGTTAAGGAAAGAATTTCCGGTATTTTGTTACATTACTGTGTTAGTGAGACGTATTTGAGTCACTGTTGGTTAATAATTGAGTCCCCTTCCTTCCTCACAATGCTGCGTCATTTCCATACCCTTCTTTGAAGTAACCACACACCGAAATTGGAGCGACTTATTTAGCTTTCGGTGGGAAGGTGCATTCATGTGTCTAAATTGATTTCTAAGTTACTGTTGTTTTTTTTCCTTTCTCACAATAGCCCACCTCTGTCTCCACCGATGTCGTCACCAGTTGCATCACCGTTTACACATCCACTTACGCTACTAACGCAACATCCAAGTGCTCACTGGCACCGCTTCTCATTCGAGGCACCTCCACAGGTGATGTGATAATCACTTCTCCAGACTCTTTGCATCGATTTCGAGGCCATCATGGAGCTGTCCTTTCCCTTCTCCATCCCTTCTCCTTCTCCCTCGATAGTACCGCCTTTCGTCCCAATCTCTTCCTCTCTGGTGGAGTTGATTTTGCCGTTTGTCTGTGGGATTTGGAGGCCATTCTCTCTGGCGATGAAAAGAGAGAGATTAGTCCAATGGCGGTGTTTTATAATCACGCTGCGCCAATCATAGCGTTGGTTGTGGGCCCTGTGACCAGACCCTCCTTCTTTGCAGTAAGTTGGAAGTGCTTAAGTTTCCTGAGGCCAGTTTGGGTAGAATGCTCAAGGTGGTTCTTTTGGGGTCAGCTTCACCCCTCTTGATGCAAATTAGGCTGTTTTCATCAACAATTAATTTTAATGTTTCATTAGCCATTTTTGCGCTCCTCTCAGGCTTGTGTGGTGGTCGTAGCTGACGATGGAACGGTGAGCGTACTCTCCCCAAATGATAAGTACACCCTCATTCGTGCTCGAACAGCCTCAGGCGGTTATGCAAACACCCCCGCCACCGTCCACGCAATTAGTTGGCGATTGGCCGAGATGATGCTGCTGATTTTGGCAGCTGACGGCTCATTGGCCGTTTGGGACATTCGTTCAGGACAGTTGGAACGGTGAGCTTTATTTTCGAACTGCCAAATTAATTGTCTGAGTCCTGATTCATTCATTTTTGTTTTGGTTTAGTTGCGAGATGGGGTCAGCTGCGGTGGAAATTTTTAACACCGGTTCTGAAGCCTTCACGATCGGTTCTCGTCCTCTTCCCTCTCTCCCCTCGTTTTTCACCTGTCCAGCCAATCAGAGCGCTTCCGCAGCGAGTGTGAGTCACCGTACAGCGGCTGGACGAATCACGCGCCGAAATTCAGTTACTGACCCATCAGCGCGCTTCCTCCCACCTCTCCTCCTCCAAAGTGCTGGAGCAAATATTTATGGAGGGCCTGCCGCCTTTGTCTTTCATTTTGACCCTGAAGCACTCGTTTCTAATCTCTTATCCACCGCAGTAGCTTCAAAGGTGTAGTTGACATGAGCCCCAAAATGGCTTTGGTTTGTTTGACATAGTTTTTTTTTTTCACAGAAGTCTTTCTCTTCCAGAATTTGGAGAAGGCTAGAGATAACATTCTGCTGAGTTTGCAAGACTGTGGTGTCCTCGTGAAGTTCCTGTTGTCTGTGATATATCCATGGTCTGATGATCCTTCAGCCGAATACGATGTGCAAGTCCTGGGGGCTTTGCAGTTGCCAAAGCGCCCACAAAAACCGCATTTAGGTTGCCTTTCTATGGCTGGTTATCTCACACTACGCATTCCATGTAAGGCAATTCTTTAATTTCACTTCAACTTGCTCATAGTAATTGAAAATGCAGTGGCATTTGCTACGCTTTCTCTAAGGTATCCATAATTCATCCGTGCTCCCTAAATATACCCCTTTTAGCACACGCACTACGGTATTATACGCGTTTCGATGCCTTTTTGGGTCAGGTCCACCTGGTGCAATCGACAAGGCGGATTGTGCTCCTTCTCCGTTGGCGAAAGTTGTCACGAATCTTCGTCTCGTTCAAGTTGCTCTTGCAGACGCCTTGTGCTGTATGCCGGCTGATCAATTAACCGAAATCTTTCCTTCGTCGTCCATTCCCATCGACTCCCTCCTAATAAGGTCAATTTGCTCCTCTGCGTCTTCCTCCTCTCGCCTTCTCCATCAGATGAGGCTACACACCCTCCTTGCTCGCTGGCAGACCAAATGCTTGCATGTGAGTCGGGATTCTTGGCTTTTTTTTGCGCACTTGAGTCGTCAAGTGTTAAAATAGTACCTTCCGATGGCAGATACGCTATAGCGCCCGTACACTAACTTACTCTCTCCTGGACTCGCTTTCGACCGAGGAGCGTCGCAGTCTTGTTAATCAATGGGTCCGATTCCTCCCCGAGGTCAATACTCAATCAGACACCATACATGCGACAACTAACGGCATGGACAATGTCTCCCCGACTCTGCGAAACACCGCCGATCATAAAAATGCGGAAGGACCAGCGGACACATCAACGGCTCTGGATTGTTGCGAGAGTCAGAAGTTGCTGAAAATATCGATCAAGTTGGAGAGCGGGATTTTTGATTCGTTCGCATTTGGACCGTCGCGACCGTTGAATGCGTCGTCAGTGCATCGGTATCGAGTTGTGGTGAGTTTACTTTTTCATCGGACAGCTATATTGCTGTCGAATGTTGGATACAAGTTTCCATACTTTTCTTTTTCCTACTAAATCTCACGTATAACAGTTCTGTCGCTGATTTACTATCTGCGTAAACCTACCTAAGGGGTATTTAAGGATTTTTTATTAGTGCAAATGTTAGTATGTACCGGTCTAGCTAGCATGAACACAGCCATGCGCTTTGATCTACCTTGTTCTCACATCGCCTTTCAGAATTGTGCGATCCTCGTTCTCGGTGCCATAGCATCGCGGGTTGTCTCGGAACATCTGAGCCCCGCCTTAGCAGCACGCGACCTCTGTGTGGAGCTGATTTGTCCTCCAACCTCTGCTGCAGCTTCCCTCTCGCCCTACTATCATCCCCTCCCACCTGAGGTCAAGGTTACGACTACGGTGTTAGAGAACGAGGTGTTGAGGCGCATTGCCTCCGCTCTCATGATCTTTCTTGGTAGGCTGGTATCCCATCTGATTCAATCTCATCTACCACTGTGTGCTCGTTACTAAATCTGTGGCTTGAACTTAATTAAGTCAAGCAGTATGCTGATTGTGCTCAAACTTCTCCCAGCCATTGAGATTTCGGAGCACCACTCCCTAATCCTACCTCACTGCATCATCAGTCATGAAGAAATGTGGGTCTTTTGTCCCTTTCCTTTTGATAGCAATTATTCGGTTGCTTATTTTGTCTATCTCGTAGACTACACACACCCAGATGGAGCCAAACGGCAGGCTCTGGTCCAAGTTGCCTCTCCCGTTCGTCGTACTGCCATCGACTTCCTCGGACGAGGATTTCCGCTATGGGAACCCTACTTAGACACAGCACACCTCCTCAACTCCTTGCTTAGCCTAATCGCAGGCGAAGTCGGGCGGCTGGCGGAGTATGTCAGTGGTCTCACGTCTAATTTGTCCGGTTTGCGTTACAGGCTATTAAAATTCATTAGCATTTGATAGCCCAAAAAATTCACGGGGTTTTCTTAGTGGTACATCGTAAAATGATAATGTGATTTCTTTACCACGTTCTCCCTTCTCTGGCCCTTATACTGTCTGACGCCTTGCACCCCCGAATCTGTCTATGGGACGCCGCCCTCGCAACAACTGAAACAGACATCACCCTGGCCGCCATGGTGTATATTGTAATCCTCTGCCTTCTCGCATACCTTTAAGCGACTCTCACCACTTCTTGATCTGAAACTTGGAGGTAGCATTGAAGACATGGTTATGCGTCTAACTAACTCTGCCTGCTCTTGAATCGAGTGATTACTTTTGCACCTACCCACTGCCATCCACTTCTATCGTGTTTGATAACCCTGATTTACCGCAGTCATTCTGTCGATATCCTAGTGAAGTGAGTCTCATCAGGAGGCTAGGAGGAAGATCTTGCGAGGACTCCTCATTTGGGTAAATCGACTTCTATTCCCACCAGTAGTCGGTTTCCTACTAGTCGACTGCATTGTATAAAATATCTTCCTTGGTGCTACACAGAGGAAGTCTTTCTTATTTCTATTGTTTTTTCTTTTTGGAACAATATTACTGGTGCTTTCTGTCCTCCATTTCAACGTTTTCTGTCTTCATTGCCTTTATTTTTCCACTTAAATCGGCTTCAAATTTTCACCGATGCCATGGATCCAATGCTTCACGGCAGGTATCTCCTCTTTGTAGCAATCAGCAAAGGCTGCCAGTTTCTTTGAAAGGACTAAAGATGCTTGAATACATTCCGCTAGTGAGGGAATATGAAAGGAGTTTAAGTTTTTCCCGCGGAAAGGCCACCGGACTAGAACAGATGTGGAAGTTGATTCCCGGGGCCATTTCATCATGTCGGCTTCAATCCGATTTTTCGCAGAATACTTGTGATAGATGGATCAAAAATGCATTTCGGTGGGAGTTTTTGCAGCCACTTTCCTACTTCCTCTATCTCTTCTTGCCAGTCTCCAACCCGGTGAGGCGTTCACTGAACAACGCGATGTGGCTCGCGTCTCCCGTCAGGCGCTGTGGCGCTTGGCTTTCACGCGACCTCACCTGGTTATCCTCACTCTCTCCCTCATGCTGCGTCGACTGGGTCCACAGGCTCTCAATGCGCTGCTCACCTCGAACGCTACTGCTAACACCACTGGAAATGCGGCGACGGGGACTGGTGGCCATTCACAGCGACTACTGCGGGTGGTAGTGTCGTCGCCGGCACTAGCATCCCCTATTTTCGCTGTGAACTCGGGTTCAGAGTCGCCAAGACACCTTGGTTAGCTGAATGGACGGTATTTGCCGTCAGAGTTTTTTATTGAATCCACGAAATTGCTGAAATCAATTGAAAATAGCTCTCACTGCATGGTCAATGGTCTATTTTGGACTGAATTAGTCAGACTTTTCTGAAATATTTGCTTTATTTTTCTTAGGTAAAGTCGTTCGACCTCCTTACCAACAAGCCAATCAGGCAACAGGAAATGGTCAGTCGCTGCCGCTGTTGAGAGCTGCACCAGAGGTGCTGCGTGTGCTCACGGAGCTGAGCGGACGTCGCGGTGTCGAGATGACGCCCATTTTACCCGAATTGGTGGAAGTTGTGTTGGTGTGTGTTGACCGGACCCGACTGAAGGAGAGAGGCCTTCATGCTGTTTTTCCGATCCTTCAAAGGTGCGTTTTCTTAAAAAAAATAGCTAAAATAGTGGTTCTTTGTGCTGGAAATCGGTTCTATTTGTTTTGCATTTTGAATACCAATGGCTCTTGATGTGAATGAGGCGCCGCTTCATCAGACTTAAGCAGTTCTTGAACGTGGGTGATGGAATGATATCTGACGACGAGAGGCTGGTAGGATGGACCATAGCTACCCATCCGGCAGCCATGGAGGCTGCAGCATCTTCCAACTCGGCAGCTGTCTTGGATCACTTCTGCTCTGGAAATCGGAACATCGAGAAGGGTGATGGCCTGTAGAGGGTTTGAAATGACTCGTCTTCAGATTTCGGGTTACATGGGGGGGGGGGAGTCGTTCTCCATTCTCGTGGCACCCGGCGAATTCTCATCTCACACCACTTCCTCTGCGGGAGGAGAAGTGCCTTCGTTTGATTTAAATACGCCACATGTATCATTTGATTCCGAATAGCTAAGAGGATAATTTGATTGACTGGAAGTGATTGGTGAATCCGGCATCCCCATTACTACCCATGAGGCCTAAAGCTTTTCCTTCAGGTTCCGTTCAGTGGACAGTCACACCAGAGCTCAGAAAGTCTGTGTCGGCGGCACCAATGGGATGCTCATCTTCTTCGACTTTAAGAGCGGCAGATATAACGTGAGTGGTTTACTTTGTACCTTGTCAAAGTTTTCCCCTCTCCTCAGAGCTGAACACTGCTCCTTTTTTCTCCGTATTTCTTCGTAGTCCACAAGCGCCCACCACGCACCAATCACGGCTGTCTGTTTCAACTCTGAGGGTCGACAACTCGCCTCCTACTCAATGCAGGAAAACACTGTCAAAACCTGGCAGGTGAATGCTTCCGCGCCCTTCGAATTGCTCGCCTCTGGTGTATCTGCCGCGATGTGATTTACCCTTTGCATCTGTTTTGTAGCTCTCCTCGACTGGTCTTTTTGGAATTGGCGGTCAGCAGGTGCGCGCGTTGAATACCTACCCCATTCGTCCCCTTCAGCGTCCAGGCAGTTCAACGGCTACTGCCCTGGACCCCGCAGAGATTATGTTGACATGGCCCGAACCGGGAGTGGTGAATGTGCTGCATGCCGATGTGCTCATTCGCTCTGTATCACTGTAGACTTGGAGGAGGGGGAGGACAACTTTTTATTATGTATAGGTGGCTGTCTGAAATCGATTGTTTTTTTTCTGTTTTATTCTACCTACTTGCTTGTCCTCTTGTTCGTTTGTCATTTTTCCCAATCATTTGTTGTGTGGCGAGTGTTGTGAGACATTTTTCTATTAATTTGATGTGATGTGTCTATCTTGATCCTATGCATCGACAATGATCCTATGCAAGGGTTAATTAGTTTTGGTGTTTACTGGGTGGTTTTTCACGTCAAATGGTCAGTAACTGAGACAAAACTACCAGTCAGATTAGTCTTCCCCATCAAGTGACTTGGGGGGAAACGTGGTGGGTTTCGTCCTGGTGGCGCCGTCGGTAGGCTTCTCCCTCCTCGCAATGGATGCATTCACCGACGCATAAATTTAGCTCAGTAGAAGTTGTCATGGGCCTCTGCTAATGGCGGTTATCTAGACGCGTCTTGGAGCTAATCTGCTTGAAGTGGGGCGGAGAAGGCAGCAAACAGGATGAGCAATGACTATTATAAAATTGCAATTATTGGGGGAGTGGTGTGGTGGGTCACACAGCTTTTGACTCCAGGGCGGGTAGGCGGCTTCTGTGCGTAAACAGAAGGGGCAATTCATGTCCTGTTAGAAGTTTGTTAGCAATTGAGGCGGTATAAAAGTGATCGGTTTGGCAAGGCCTGTTTCGGAACTGTCTATGGCGCTTAGGTGGATACCCTGATTGAGCCAAAAAAATGATACCTCCTCAGTCCACCTACTAGCCAAATGTAACTTCTGCAAGGAAGCGATAGTAGATTAAAATAGAAAAGTAGGCGCATTCGTCTTGCATTCTGTCAAATTGCTCCTATCTGGTGCAAAATTTGTGAATCCATTTTACTAACATGCTGGCGAACTTCGTTTTCCCATCCTAATTAATCACTTCTCGATTTTTTCCAAAAATATGCTGAGCCTTAATTGTTCAGGAGCCTCAGTGATGATAAAGTCCAATATCTTCTCACGTCTAATGAAGTTTAATTAGAGCTCTGTGTGAATTGTATATATTTATGCGAACATAAGTATCTCAATTCTGAATGAAATCATAAACGATGTAGCAGATTTAAAATATTTTAATTAATTTCTGATATTATACGCAGCTAATTTGTCCTTAATTGAGACCTAGTTTATGTCGCAATTTAAATCCACCGACTGCAGTTGGCCTTCTCTGGTATCTAAAGTATTTTAATTAACCTAAAATAACTACAAGACTATTTTAGTGATTACATGATCTGATTTTTTAAGTTAATGGGAAGGCAGCATTTCACTACTGCATATTGAATCAAGTGATCTACCTTATTAATTTTAATATGTGCTTTTTATCCTCCGTTCCTTCACAAAATGCCGTTATGTAATGCAAGAATTGGCGTAATTATGACCTGTCTCATTTTTTAAAGGATGAAAATCTCTAAATTTCACGAGGAAGAAACTCTCACTTTTCTTGTTATCATCATTGCCGGTCTTCTCCCCATCTTACCTCCCCTCTTACATCACACCATGGCTCTCAGCCCTTACAGTTGGTATCCACGTGATAACTTTGACTACATTATGGAGAAAATGAGTCGTGCCGACCCTAATAATTGCAAATACCTCTCTGAGGCCGATCTCACCCTCCCTCCCACTACCATTAGTCAAATGCCGAAGTACAATCAAATTCCACTTCAGGTATGGTACGCCAATCGTTCTAAGTTGCTGCATCTGCACAATCTTGCGCTTAATCGTGCCTTTTTCTTCTCCTACATCCTCCAACGTCTCAACGACACGCGAACTGGACCCGCTTTACTGCCCTCCCACATCTACTACTACTTTTCGGGAGCTGCGGACATCTCCTCTGGACCAAATGCGGTTAACACTAGTGGAATTTACATGGATACCAATTGCTCATACGCCAGTTGGTATGCAGAACCTCCCATCATTCCTAACTATAATTGTCAAGTATTCTAGCTTCCCTCGTATTAATTGCGCCATCTCTTTTGTTCCAGAATCCATAGTATAACCTATGTTTTTTTAAAACTGCCTGAAAAGCCGGAGGAAATACCATGCTTTGACGTAATGTAAGACGTAAACAGACTTTTGGTTTTTACTGTCACCAGCATTTCTCACTAATTTCATCAGATCAGTGGTGAACTCTATCAAAGGTCTTTCATGGAATCTCTGCTAGTCGTAGGCAAGAGGATGCTTAAGTTAGGGTGAGTCCCCGATGATCAAACGCAGACCTTCTTTAAAAGGTGGCGCCTGCAGTAAATTTCCTTTCGTCTTTCACTTTCTGCTGTCTTTGGCCAGCGAGATGCAGCCGTTTTTAGCCTTTTTTGCATATACTTACCAGTTCCACTGCAGAGTAGCGGGCTGACTATCTTTTGCCGTAATATCAAAGTGGTGCCTTCTGATGGTGTTCTAATGTTATAGGTATGTGTCGGAGAGTGTGAATACAACTTTTCCATTATTTGCCCCGGTTACTAGGCGACTGGATGACTGGAATGATGAGACGAATTTCCTAAGAGTGCCGACAAATAACACGATTGAGGTAAGATGCTAATTACGCGACTTCTGAGTCAATTGCCGTAAATTTTTTGAATGGAGAATGTTGGGCGCTTTAAAATGGCTCCGTCTGGCAGTAGAGGTTCGCGAACGAGCTGCACCTGATGAATTTACAAAGCACATGAATCTAGAAGTTGTCACCTCCGCCTTAAATTATTGGGTCATTAAAAATAAGTCGCCAAACCACTGGACGTAGTGTAATGATGCAATTGAAGAGAGTCCGCCACGGATTGCATGTATTTGCATACAAAGGCCATCACGTGTGGCTAAAAATTGTTTACAGTGACACCCTTCTGAAATCATGTAAACATAGGATGACTTCGACGAGCACTAGCTTATGACCTGAACGGTACAACAACCTTGTTGCGGCTTTTCTAAATTCAGTTCTGTGAAACACTACTTATGGAATCGCAGGATTCACTGAGGGGTGTTCGTCACTCTCCTTACCTTCCCAGGAGCTACAAACATCAGCAAGTTGTATAGCATGGCTTTTCCATTTCAAAAGGAAAGAAGTGCAATCGTTCTCGGTGTAATTGGATCTACAAAAAAATTAAATAATCTATTCTAAATTTGTCTTATATGTGTTGTTACTAATAATTAATAAGTAGACTTTTACTTTGAAGTCAACAGATATGGGTGCAGGACCGTACAGCAATTACACAGCGCCGTGGTACCGCAACAACTTCTTCATCCACGACACTGAAATGGGCATTAATTTCATTCCTGACAATCGGGGCACTGCAATCGGAAAAAACCAGTACTCCACGCGAACCCGCCTAGCCGACCTCCACGGCAACTTGATGGAGGCGTTAGAGACTTTCAATTTTTTCGGACCAAATGCTCCAGGTATTAAGGAGACCTTTCTGCCGGTTAGATTTACTCGGCCCTACTACGATTGTGGTCACAGCAATCGGTGGATCGTGAGTGCGGTTTCTGCGCTGTCGGACTATATGCCTCGCTACTCACCAATCGATCGTTTGCGGGGACCCAGGTGGGTGGGTGGAGACGGCAACTTAGTATCTATTTCCAAAAAAAGTGTTCGAATCGTAGACCTGTTCGACCATTGCCAATTTTTCTCTCAAAATGGTCTGCTTAAAAATTTAAGTGGGATACCTGTCTTTCCAAATTTTCTCTCGCAATATTTGCCGATTTTCGTTTAGCGTGAGTTCCGATGAAAGCACTTCTGTTTTGACCAGAGGCGTTCCCCACTTAGTCTAAAATCATCAACTATTTTCAATACTCCCTCTGAAGTCATTTTAAACCATGATAGGATGCGAAGTGTCCGACTGCCAATCTTTGCAACACATGCCCACCTACAATCCAATTCTACATCGCCATAAACCTAAGAGTTGGCGTAGCGTCTCTTAATTTAATGAAATATTCTCTATTTTTTATTCGTTTCCCAAACAATTTGTTTCAGGATGGTGGGTGTAACAGTGACAAGTATGGATTTCCTTCGCATTGACTTTAACCCCTGTCCGCCAAGCATGGGGAATCCTGACTATTTTTTGGCTGGAACTGCTCGCTGCAAGCCCACTACAATGGTAAATTCCAGTCATTGTCATCCGCAAAGCATGAAAACATCACTTATAAGCATATTTTTAGTGCGTTCCTCTTTCTGGCTTCGGATTTGCTCGCGGCGGCTATGAGTGTGTCTGTCAGCCAGGCTATCGTCTCCCAATGCAGCAGAATGGCCCCTTTAGAGGCATTGATATTGAGCAGGCAACCGAAGAGGAGTATAAAAATGGCTTCGACTGCCTCCCTGTTGGCTGGAGACAGGTGGTTCCCCACGAAATTGCAAAAGACCGTCTTAAGGATGGAGGGTCAGATCAAATTCCCGTGCAGCGACCCCGAAGAAGAACATCGTGGAACTTAACACCGCTTGAGTTTGCTACATCGTCGACGAATTATTTATCATCTTGTAAGAAGGATCTTCCGAAGCGCGTAAGCTACTACACTATTCCTAACTGACTTAATTTTGCACTTTCCTTTACCACAGGTGTGACAATGTTTTTGAAAAAAATTAGTTTTCTAAGCGGTAAAGAAATTTCGCTGTTGGATGACATCTTCCACAAAGTTGACGACACCGCTGGTCATCATGATGCAAGACCAATGGAACCATCCCTTGAGGTTAGGTCAATATACAGGGGAGTAAATGAAACCTGCTCCGTAGCCCACCGTACACGAAATTGGGAACGGTGCGTCACAAATGGTGGACACCTGGATGTGGTGGAAAGGAAGCGCAGGGATGTGGACATTCCTTTCTATTACCTTGGTAATGGTTACACTTTCAATGAGGAGGCTTATAATGAGGTGAGGCATTTTGTGCGCCAAAAAGTCAAGTCTTGATTATACGTAATCGTTAATTGATTGGATAAAATCATTTCTACTCATTCCATTTTAGTAGACACTAGTGTTTAACAAGTTTCGATGTCACGCTTAGGTCATTCGATTGATCGCCTACATCGACACTGTGACCCCAGAAAATTGTGCTTCAAAAAGTCCAGCCGAGTTACAGATGCCTTCAGGTGTCAGCTACGGCGCAGAAGCACAGTTTGAAATGGAGGGTCGCGTGGCTCTGCGACTGGCGCACTTCCTCTCGGCATACTACCAAAACAACATTGTGGGGGAGCTCTACGGTAACCTGAGAGTAGGTTTTTATGATTTTAGATTCCAAGATTCCCCCAATAAGTTGCATTTTGCCAATGCCGATCAACAGATTTTAATGCAGAACACCTTCTAGTAGGAATGCTTTTATTTTGACAGTCGGGTGCTCCACTTAATCGTTTCGAGCTGTTTGGAGAGGTATATGCGAACGTTTTGTCAAGCTTTCAAATCGTCTCTTCGGGCATCTTTTTTGACCGTCAAGCTTTCGTCGATCATGAAGGAACCACATGGGATCTCTTTGCTCCTTTCGCCTATAAACCCAGCATGGCTACGCAAGTAGCCGAAGCCATCGACATGAGTGTTCATGGCCACCGGAACTACACTGAACAGGAATGGTTCCGCCTACTCAAGGTAGGCGGAGTGATTTCCTTTCTCGTGCCACGTTTTAGTTTGTTTTTTTGCCTTTTGAGATCTATTCTTCGACGGAACGCGGTGCTTTCCTTTACATTCCCGTTAAGGAGGGCGAACAAGAAAGGAGGGTTGATAATTAATCTCATTTGGCGTATTCATGTGTCAAATCTTCTTTAACACACAGGTTAGTCAATCACCTCAGTGCATTTCGTTCACCAGAGTTGAAGGTGGCTACGTAGTGGTGAATGAATTACACCTAAGGAGTAGTGGAATCGAACGTTTCGGCGCTAAGCACGTGCCCGAGGCGCAAACTTGTCTCACCCATATGGTGCTTGACCTGGAAGGAAAGTATTTTTAATGCATTTGACTCAAAGGTAGTCCTCCCAACAACAGATTGCATCGCATCCGAAAGCTACGATACTGATGCAGCCTACACTCCTCTGACGCCTCTCCCCTTCTCACTCCGGAGTGCTTCTGACTGTGCCTATTCTACATAGACACTAAAGAATTCTTTATAAACTAATGTTATATATTACTTTTACCAATAGGAACGCTGGGAGTCTAGTCGTCAGGGCCTAGAAAGCATTACTACAAAGCCCTACATTCGCAGCAACATTAACGGAACGCAGATTCAGCGCTACTTTAATTTTCCTCTCTTCTACCGTGTTCCGCGCTACGAAGATGGTTACTGGACAGAGCCCTACTACGTTTGTTACGGATTCTTCAACGGCTGGGTTATCACTTACGCTACACCGTTTTTCGGCTACCTTAGCAATCGCAGAACTCTGGATTTCATGTGAGCTGATTTTGACTATCTACTAATTAAATATAAGTAGCGAAGACGTTCTTTTTTCGACCCGAAGTGCTGAGATGATTTGTGGGAGCCTTAGTGAACATCAGAGCGCTGATCTTGCCAGTTTATTTGCGATTTAGTTGTCGAGGTAGAGGCCAATTAATCCTTGTTTGTCCGCGTCGGTCGTTCCTCGTGAACCTCCATTTCCATTTGTGCATCTGTTTGATCACCATCAACATCGATTCTGTGGGATCGACTTGCTCATGAGGTTTGGGAAGAAAAGAGTTTTTCCGTCTTTCTTCTTCAGATGCTAATTTAATGGAAAATGGGCCGAAAATGTGCATCCACTGACGTAATATTTTCATCTTTTTTGGTAAAAGGGGCGTGGTGACAATATCGGTGGATCTGCACCAGCTTGACATCAATCAATGCCCACAGTCCTTCTACACACCGAACTTCTTCAAAAACACCGCACGCTGCGACTTCCAGAACACCTACGTGAGTTCTTTGCAGCGTTTTAGCCTGCAACTAATCTTTGATTTTGGTCTGAAAAAAAAGATCCTTCCTTTTATAAGTGGGTGGGACAAATAGTTATCTCATCCTTATTTTTGACAGTTGAGAGAAATATTTGCTTTGGGTGCCAGGAAATACAGATGATGGAGACGTGAAAGAGGCGTCGCCTTTCCCGCTTAGTTTCAGTCAACATTGTCCTTCTTCAGTGAAGCAGACGCGAAGCATGCCTTGCGTTCTCATAAATAAAGGGCTGCTCTCCACAAGTTGAGCCCACCTTGTTCCAAACCACCCGTGACATGCCAGAAAGACGCCACATCCCCTAAATACACTTTCTGAAAATGCTCCAGGCTACAATTATGGAGCTAAGCGTAACTCGGCAAATCCGGTCGACGGGCAGAGTAGAGGGCGCTGTAGATGGCATCGACATCTCTCGGCGCTTTTCAACTTCCCTCCTGACTATAATGTCTTTCGATTAAAACAGCCGCGTTGGATGATCGTGACATAAAAGTTAACCTACTTACCATAGCTACCACGGCTTCAGTGCTCCTTCTATAGTACGCTTGTGACGTCGACTTTGCATAATCAAACGATTTTGTTTGCAACATTTAAATGCGAGCACCTTCTTCGCCTTTCCTCTCGCTTTCCCCTTGAAAACTTCCACCAACCCTGTTGTCGCGTCGCGGATCGCATCATTGCGCCACAGAAGTAGGCGAAAGCGCCGATTTCCCAAGCCCAACCAATGGGAGGGCGCCTTGGTGGCATGGCGATTGGTTGCCATGCCTTCTCACACGGCTAATCAGCGCGTGGCTTGAAGGTCGGCGGGGGCAAAATGCGTTTGCAGGAGTAAATGCAGAGAGCCAGCGAGAGGAGATCACGTGACCAAATCGATTGGCCACAGTTGGCCGCTCGGCTGGCTGGCTGGCTGGCTGGCTGGTCGTCCGACCGACGGACCGACCGACCGACCGACTGGTTTGGCCGACTAGCGCTGGCTGACTGCTAACTAGCTGAGGGGCTGGTCGGGTGGCAGGTTACTCGCATCCAAAGGCAAGGCAAAGAGAAAGGCGAGGGGTTCCATTCTGGCTCAAAATGTTGATTGGCACTTTTGGAATTGTCACCAGTGTTCCCTTCGACTTGGTGGTGGCGGCGATGCCTTTGAGGGCCTGTGGTGACGGTCTAAAAGTGCCGAACACAATTGACGCCCAACCGACGCTACTTGTTTCCGCATACTTTTTGAGTCTTTTTTTTCTTTACCCGTTTTTTTGCTGCTTTTATTGCCTTCCTTACCAACACGGACTGTCAACTCTAATTAATTCAATTTAGCGTCTCATTGTGGAAGGATCAAATTCAAACCTGATTTTTTAATATCTATTTTTAAAAAATCACTCCAGATCCACGCAAAAGGCAGACTCCGTTCCTTATTTTTAAAGAAGAAAATATATTATTAGTGTCAAAACTTACAAGTTATTACAAACTGTGCAGAAGTGCATGGAAAAGGGAATTTTTTGCCTTTTTCTAGTAGCTTCCGTTCCGTCTGCAAGCACTTTGATTCCGACTACGGATTTCCGTGTACAAAAGGGTTAATTTTTTCCCCACAAAGATTCAAAATGTGGCATCTGAGAAGGTAGTTGCAGTGCACAACGACAAATGGCATTCCTGTCGATGGCCTGTTGACCAGTTGTTTCGCTGAAGCTCGACGAGAAATTGCGGCTCCTTTTCGAAGAGACCTGGGGGATGAGTTTTACGGGCTTTTCAGGCGCCCCGTGAAGGAAAGGGATGAGAGAAAAGGCCTTGGCAGGAAGATGAGTGTCATGACGCAGGTCTTCGCGATATATGCAGAAGGGGAAACGGATATGCACGAAGCCCGGAGCCAAGTGAGCGTTGGGAGCACGCAAATCCATTAGGCCAAGGCGAGGTCAGAGAAAGGGAGGGCTTCAGGATCAGCCACCACATGCCCGCCCCTTTGATGGAACGCGTTTTACCTCAGGTCACCCGCAGTAGGCCACGCCCACAGCACTGCTTTGCGCCCAGGCCCTCAGCAAGTTATGTGATTTGGTGCAATCAACGCATGACTGATGATGTGCGTCACGTATGTGTGACGCCGCATACAAATGGATGCGTGAGTCGCTTTCAAAAGAAGGCAATCCGTTTTGTTTGTCGAGATAATGGTGAAAATTACCACAGAAGATGGGAATAGCGAAGTATGTCTCTGCGATAAGTCCCAATGGATGAAACGGCGAAAGTGTCACAATCTCGTGATGCAGAAAAAATTAGTGTGAAAACCACAATATCACTTGTTTAAACTGACAATTATGCAGAAGCGTTAGAATACGAACCGCCCATACTTAGTCATCGCCATTTAATGCTCTGCGAAGTGCCCATTTGACAACGTCCGCCCGCGCCTTAGCCTGTAAAGCATGGCGTAAGGAGCAGTTGGAGTGTGGCGTGAATGAACGATGCGAAAGTGACTGCTTCCAACACCCACGACTGCGCCACCCAATCAGTTGGCTGCTGTCCCGCACTGACGCAAACAGTCGGCTGTCTCGACAGCGCACCATGCTCCAGGCTGTTCATTTTCACCTCCGGTCCCAATCGCAACTCAAGCAGCAATGCAATGCAATGCAATGCTGTCTTCACAATGACCGCCTCCTCCATGGTTGGTCCGCTGTGCACCTTCAAAGCGCAATACTTATCATATTTTGGCGACAAATTGACGGTAGAGCAAAGGCGAGAGACAGGGAGAAGTGCAACCGAGGTGCCGTGTCGATGTGGTTGTGTCGATGCGATGCACAAGATGATTGCACGTAGGTGGCCAATTTCCCAAGCCACCCTTAGCCATAGTGGTCGGGCAGCCTCATCGTGTCGCGCAGGTGGAACGCATGGAATGACACTGGGGAATGTCCACGCACCGCATGAATTAAAATGATTAGTTGAGTATGCTACTTGTATCCGAATGCGCGTCCACTTGGAATTCGGTGGTGGTGGTGGAGGAGGAGGAGGAGGAGGAGGAGGAGGAGGAGGAGGAGGTGGAGATGATGCATTACGGGTGCACTGCCATTCAATACCAAG
The DNA here is from genome assembly GCA_023375655.1 of Taenia crassiceps. Lineage (NCBI taxonomy): Eukaryota > Metazoa > Platyhelminthes > Cestoda > Cyclophyllidea > Taeniidae > Taenia > Taenia crassiceps. The sequence goes on along the minus strand of JAKROA010000005.1, from coordinate 4,338,480 downwards.
CAGCATAGTTTACAGCAGCTTTTTCGCTAGTGTCGCCAGAAAGCGCCTCGGAAGAGAGGAGTAAGTGCGCACGTGGAGCAGGTGCGCGCCATCATCTCGCCTTCCTCCTCGCCCTCCTCCTCGCCCTCCTCCCCGCCCTCCTCCCCGCCCTCCTCCCCGCCTTCCCCTTCCTCTTTCCCTTCCTCTTCCTCCTCCCTCGTACCTCGCCCCTCCTCCCTCGTGTCTCGCCAACGCCCTCGCCCCACTTCCCTCTCCGAGGTGGCATCACAGGTGGCCATCCAACCTGCTGCTCCCACCCCTGCCCAAGTGCTCGCCTGTCAGCTGCCGTGGGATGATGCCCTCACTGCTCGGATGCAAATGATGCTGGCGATCGGAGACGACACAATTTACTCGTTTGTACCGTTCGCAGCTCAGATTGTGGCGCTTTTGTCAACAGTGGGGTAAGGCTGCTCCGCATTGTGTGTGGAGTTGGCACATTCGATGGCTGCTCACCACTGGACGAGGGATGTGGCAGACCTTCTCATCCCGATGTCTTGCAAGTGAGGGCGAGGCGATGGAAGGCTCAAGAAGTGAGTGGTGGTGGCACCACTGTGTTGTTGCTGATGTGACTGATTGGCGAATGTGAAGGAGTTGACCACAGTCTCGAAGTTGGTGTACCTCCTCTTCCCTCATTCCACTGTAGCAGAGTTGACAGAAGTATCTATACGCTGCGCGGTAGCCTGTCAACTTGGAGCTGTCATAGTTTTCTCTCCTTCATTAACCGGACAAACTGTTGCAGTGAAAGTCAGAAAGATAGACAAGGTGAGTGGAGAAAATGGAAAGGAAGGGAAAGAGGGGAATGGAAATGGGAGCACGACAGCAGTAGTCGACTGCAAGGGAGCGTCGAAAGACAGACCTAAACGCTCAACCAAAGCCTCTCTCTGATCCTTTCCCCAATCCTGGTGATTTGAATGCTCTCTACCGCGCTGCCTCAATTCTCATCCTTCTATTATGAATTCTATGTTATGGAGCTTGAGAGTTAAACCCGTTTATTCAAAATACTGATTCATTGCTCAGTATATGGAGCGCACTCAACGCAGACTTCAATTTGGGTATCAGCGCTCCTCTCTGAGTAACGACCCCAATCTGTCACTGGAAATGTTGAGGGGCCCGCGGGCCTGGACCGCCTCCCGCCTGGCTGTCACAATTGGCTCTACCAGCGCCACGTACCGCTCCTTCGCACCTCTGCCAGCTCTTGCCTTTCTGCATTGCCTTCCCCTGCTTCTGTTTCCACCACCGATTGTGTTACCTCCAAGACTGTTCCGCCCCTGAAGTACGCAGCAGGTTTCGAGGCGAGCCGTCTGCGCATCTGTGCGACCAAAGTGGAGGCGCGTTTTTATTTACTGTAATCCAATTCAAACAACTTATCGCCATATGCATAACACTCTATTAAAAGTAACTCCTATTTTTCCCCATCTCTACCGCTGACCAGTTGTGCCGATGCTGATTCACCAATTGAGTGACTGCATTTGCCTTTGTCCAGGATCCGGAGCAGCTCCCTGCATTCCCATTGGTTGTGTCCGAATTGGATGATCTCCGGTGTCAAAATTGTTGCGTTTCAATACCTTCACATTTACTTGCGAAATTGGCGTATTTGTCTGTTTTTTTTCCACTCAAAATACACCCAATTTGTTGTGAATTGGGGCAGCAAATCGCAATGGAATCTCCAAAACAACTTAACCGTTGTTGACCTTTCATGGAGTTCTGCCGGTCCTCTGAGTTTCCACTCAGTTTTGCTTAGATTTTTTTGGAAAGACAGTCGCATTTTGCGTAGCAACTGCACGAGCTGGTTTTTACTGCATTTCTCGGCGTTGCTATGCGAGAATGTAACACACAGATGCAAGTTGTAATTAATCGCCTCGGTAACTGTAACTTCGACACCGACAGCGAGTGATAAGTTGGCGGCGCTGCTACCGCGGTGCCCAATTCGACGGAATTCCTTCTATCCTCTGATACATGGAGTAAGCATTTTGCGGCCGGTCAGATGGCCCCACCTTTGGGACTTTCGCTTCCAGAATGGGGAAATTGAAGGCGTTTCGGCGAACCTTTTGTTTGCGAGACGAGGTGGACACAGTGCACAAAGTCGTTAGGAGGCGGTGGCGGGATGAATGTGTCAACCTGTCCGCCAATGGTCCTATTCTGCTTCCTCTTTCGACGGGTCAAATTGACAGCGGAAAGTTATTCTTCGGCTGCCTCTATCCAAATTAGGCTTTCATTAAAAATCCTCCTTTTAATGTCTAATTTCGCGGGTATTAGCGACAAATAATAATTTCTTAACATATATTCTTTGCTTAGACAACTGTCATTTGGAAAAACGCCTTTTAAGCAGCCTTCTTCTGCCCTCGGCTGCGCCCCAATCCTCCCTCTTCAATGTCACGCAACACGATCATAGTTGTCAAAGCATAAATCACACTTCACTTTCCTCCAGGGTGAAATGTCATCTAATGCATGGGGAAATCTCTCATAAATCACCTCTCGAGGGGTAGAAATACGCCAAAAGTCATTTCCTTGTTGTGGGCACGTTTCCAACCGTGGATACAGAGATCAGGAGGGAGTTGGAGAGCCTTCTCCCCCTTCCTCTCCTGTCCCAGAAAGAACTGATTACTCGGGAAAGTGTGCGTTAAGAGGCGGAGCTAACGATGCAGCCGTGTCCTGCACTGATTTGGCGCGTCCTGACTCCGACCTAGGCAGAAAGTTCTCTTCCGCATCTTCGAGTAGATGCATATCACATCAACAATGATATCTTTCCATCGAATGCTCTTATCAGCAATTCTGTGGGAGAGTGAAGCAGATGCCTCTAAGACGTGTGAGCTGAAGAATGTGTGAATGGTCTGGGATAATTGTTGGAAGTTAGAGGTGTTTTTTTGGTATACTAAGCTCCCACATCCAAGGCCTCTGCTATTTCTGAGTGAGTCACCCGTCCTGGTGATCTGCTTTGGGTCAGCGGGTTCGCCGAACGTTACACCAATGGCTTTCGGGTTGTTAATTACCGAATTGACCTTCCTTACCCCAAAAGGTCCAATTTTCTGCTTCCTCTCTTCCAGTGCGAACATATTCCAGGTCGTCAATTTCGAAGTGGAAGCTACAAATGCATGTGTCGTCAGGGTTTTGAATACCCCTTCAACGACTTGACTTGGTTTTTCGATGGTGAGACAATGGAGAAGGAGTACGAGCTGATGGTGCAAGGCCAACCAAGTCGATATGACCTTCTCAAGTGTCGGCAGGGTCACGCAATGTCTCTGCAAGCATCCATGCGGTTGATCTTTGTAATCGCCTATGTTGTTGCCTTATTTTAGTTGATATTTTTAAAATAAAGTCCAATTGATGGTGGGAAAGGATTTTCTACGCCTTCCTCCTTTCCCCATTCTCAATTGGAAGGTGCCTGCAAGGTTAGGACGGGGTTCAGTTTAGACCCTTTGTGTGCATTTGCATAAAAGGCGACTTTTAACTGACAGCATTGACGGAAGGGCTTCCAGGCAGTGACGGAGCAGTCATTAAATGCATTGGACACCTTTCCTCCTTTGCATGAAATAAGTTTGCTTCTAATGTGTAAAAAAGTAAATTAAGTAGTCAGTGTAAAGCAAAGAAGTTGGCTGTCGAGGAGACAAAAGCTAACGACCGTTTTTTTGTGGCTTCTCATTTCAATCGGGGTTCTGCACTGGTGCTGATCTCCTGGAGGCAAATCAACCGACGCAGGTGCATATGTTCCACCATCCTGATGTAACGCCAAGGCAGATGTATTTCAGTACCTGGCCAACAATTGGGGCATCTTGGGAGCATAAAACACCAAGGTGTACAACTGCCATATTTGTAGTGCAGGAGAATTGGTTAGGAAATCCACGCGTCACGTATTTGTGACATTTGAGAAAGATTATGTTTGAAAGCACCTCCAGTGTAGATGGTAATCTGAATTGGCAGACCAATAGCCTCAACTTCAACGCTGGAGATAAATAGTCTATTTTGCCCATCTCACTGGAAGGCAAATGTTGACGCAGAAGGCAACCAACGTAGAGAAGTGCATTTAGTGATAAAATTTCCCTCAGATTAAGCAAATCAAAGAGGAGTATAATCGGATAGAAGAGCAGTCACATTCTTAAGTTTTAGTTTTTCCATCGGTAGCAAGGGATTGCATCCTGGAAGAAAGTGCTATCATCCGCGCCACAGTCTGCACCATGTTCGTTCGACATACTGACGGGCAAATCAGTAGTATGGAGGCACAGCTTCACAAATTGAGCGCCTTAGCAGAAATAGTCACATGGAAAGGGTGGAAATAGAGATAGTGACAGAGAACATTCACATGATGAGAAGTCGGGGAGAGGATTGCGACTTGTTCTGTGTTGTGTTAGCAGACCACTTGGAGGCTCTGCTTGTGCGTTTGCCTTTCATCTTTGTGCGCCCCATCCCACAAATTGCTTTTCCCTCTCTCTCTTTTTCTTCCGCTTCCTTCTTTGATTTTGCCTACCTTTCTTTGCCCTTTACTCCCTCATTCTCATTTACTTATCCGTTCCGCCCCACCCTCGAAGGTGGGAGGCTCTGCCGAGCTACTAGATAACAGAAGGATGAATTCGGTGCCATTGTTGCATAAGAGAATGGAGTGTGCCTCCGCCTAGTGTGATAATCTGCTCTGAATTCCCTGCTGGGTCAAATATTTGCATTGGTACAGCTCAGAGAGAGTTTTGTCGCGTTGTGGATGGACATTATAATCGACAGTGAGATATTCCGTAGAACAGGAAAGGTGAATGCAATCTAGGTGGAGTTAGCCTAAAAACTGGCCCAAATTGGGTTACATTGGGATGGAATACATGGAAGCGATAAAAGAATCCCCATTCTGGACACTGGAATGCTACACTGGTATGAAAAAAGCAGTGCCTTGTCTTTTCCAACTGGACAGAGTTTGATGAATGCTCGCGCAAAGAAGTGAAGGAGCAGCGCAATCAGTACCACCGCAGAAGAGTTGGAGTTCATTCAATTGAACGAGGACAAAAGCATGTCGTGTGAATGTACAACTACTGTGACAGCGTGAGGAGAGGAAATGTTGGCAAAATGCTTGACGTACATGTTAATCCATTGCTTTGGGACTGTTTTTGGCGACATTTTGGGATGAACTGCTGTCAGCTCCTATCAAACCTGAGAGAGTGGAATAGGAGACTGTGGTCAACTCCTTCACATTCGCCAATCAGTCACATCAGCAACAACACAGTGGTGCCACCACCACTCACTTCTTGAGCCTTCCATCGCCTCGCCCTCACTTGCAAGACATCGGGATGAGAAGGTCTGCCACATCCCTCGTCCAGTGGTGAGCAGCCATCGAATGTGCCAACTCCACACACAATGCGGAGCAGCCTTACCCCACTGTTGACAAAAGCGCCACAATCTGAGCTGCGAACGGTACAAACGAGTAAATTGTGTCGTCTCCGATCGCCAGCATCATTTGCATCCGAGCAGTGAGGGCATCATCCCACGGCAGCTGACAGGCGAGCACTTGGGCAGGGGTGGGAGCAGCAGGTTGGATGGCCACCTGTGATGCCACCTCGGAGAGGGAAGTGGGGCGAGGGCGTTGGCGAGACACGAGGGAGGAGGGGCGAGGTACGAGGGAGGAGGAAGAGGAAGGGAAAGAGGAAGGGGAAGGCGGGGAGGAGGGCGGGGAGGAGGGCGGGGAGGAGGGCGAGGAGGAGGGCGAGGAGGAAGGCGAGATGATGGCGCGCACCTGCTCCACGTGCGCACTTACTCCTCTCTTCCGAGGCGCTTTCTGGCGACACTAGCGAAAAAGCTGCTGTAAACTATGCTGCTTGGTATTGAATGGCAGTGCACCCGTAATGCATCATCTCCACCTCCTCCTCCTCCTCCTCCTCCTCCTCCTCCTCCTCCACCACCACCACCGAATTCCAAGTGGACGCGCATTCGGATACAAGTAGCATACTCAACTAATCATTTTAATTCATGCGGTGCGTGGACATTCCCCAGTGTCATTCCATGCGTTCCACCTGCGCGACACGATGAGGCTGCCCGACCACTATGGCTAAGGGTGGCTTGGGAAATTGGCCACCTACGTGCAATCATCTTGTGCATCGCATCGACACAACCACATCGACACGGCACCTCGGTTGCACTTCTCCCTGTCTCTCGCCTTTGCTCTACCGTCAATTTGTCGTCAAAATATGATAAGTATTGCGCTTTGAAGGTGCACAGCGGACCAACCATGGAGGAGGCGGTCATTGTGAAGACAGCATTGCATTGCATTGCATTGCTGCTTGAGTTGCGATTGGGACCGGAGGTGAAAATGAACAGCCTGGAGCATGGTGCGCTGTCGAGACAGCCGACTGTTTGCGTCAGTGCGGGACAGCAGCCAACTGATTGGGTAGCGCAGTCGTGGGTGTTGGAAGCAGTCACTTTCGCATCGTTCATTCACGTTTCACTTAGACTTGTAGAGATCGTTGTGGCACTGAAGGCCGCTCTGATGTTTCCTCGCACCATGAGTAATGTGCGGTGTACGATTCTGACAAGCATTTGTTGGCGGCGTCCAGGCATAAGGTATTCCAATGAATGTTATAATTTTTACATTTTTTTTCGATCGCTCTCATGACAATATACAATCAAAAGACATTCTTTTCTACTTTGTCTTCTTTGTCGTTAATTGAATAAAAGCCTCCTGTCACTTCGTCACCCACGCTGCCGTGGAAGGAAAGTTTACTTTCACAATATTTTGCGTCAAACTTAAGACGCTTTTAGCTTCTTTTTTATGAGGAAGACACACGTGCCTCAGTCGCTACAAGATCGGGGCAATTACTCCACTGCGCTTATCTGCGTCACGCATATGTGACATGCAAAGCAATGCGGTGGATATGACGCGCTGTCCTCAGATTGGGTGGCCTAGTCAAAGGTGACTTGGTTGTTTGTGGCACGGGGGAGGCTGCAATCGGTTGGATATTGTGGTAGGCAATCTTCCACCTCCAATTCCCCTCGCCTCGCCTCGCACCGTGTCGTTTAGCCTCTCTTCCTTACCTCTCCGGACTCTGATGGGGAGAGACTTAGCTGCTAGTTGCAATTAAGGGCCTCAAGTGGTTGATCAGGCCAAATACCCAAACAAGGCTTTCGCCTATACCCAAGTACGCTTTTGGCATCCCCACTGCCCACATTTTGCCGGCTTCTCCCATTCCTTGTTAAGCAAGACTTGATTTTCAACCAGATTCTTGCACCGATCATCCCATTCCCTTAGTTGCTTTTTGAAACAGGACGTTTGAATATTCTCTAAATTTATTCACCTCCTCATTTCCTGTCAGAAATGTCTGTCATTGTGTCGTCGCTGGATGTTTTTGTGCTTATGCTTGTTTAAAATATGGCAGCGTGACAGTTGGTCGCTTATATACCATCAACATATGCACACAAAGAAAGGATAGGAGTAACGCCTTCTCATTGTCCCACATAACACCATCCCTCTCAAATGCAACTTGAAAACACTTTTCCCCTCATTAACACCCTTCCCCATTGCTATGAGAAAGTGAATTAAGAAGTGTGAAAACTAGAGAGTGCTCCACTAACCGAGGGTGGCTGAAATGCCTCTGTTGTGAGGAGGGCTTCATGACCTCATGTGACCTTTTGTCTCATTCCCGCAGGCAGGCCGAGCTTGAAAGGCGCTTTGGCCTGAATGAATGCATGTCAATAAAATGTTGTGGTGCATGGCTAGCTTATCAGCTCAAGTAAACTCATGTCAAATCAGTAGAAATGCAAGCTATTGTAGGCTCATGGACATAAAAAAGAGGTGGAAAAAATCACCTCTGTTTGCACACTCCGTCTAATGAGGTCAAATTAAATCACCTACTTCCTGATTTTTCTACATCCAAAAAAACATTTCATGGATGACTCACCCAGCTCGATGGACTGAAATGGAAGGGAAGGACAAAGTTGGGAGGTGTAGAAGCACCTGACCACGACTACCGACGTGTGACCTTGAGCGGGCCAATCAGTTTTCCCTTGGCAGGCCGGATCGATAATTTCGCTTCTAGTTAGCTCCATGATGGATTTGGGGAACATGCAATGGAATTCATGCTGCGTGCCCCTTTCGTAATTATGAATGGCCCACTCGTCGACTTGTCCTCCCTCTTTCTCTCTCCCTGCGGGCACTCCATTCCATTAATTTGGTGCAGTTAACGTCAGCCGTCAGGCTACCCACATCGGCCTTCCGCCACTTCGAGAGGTAGATTAAGGCAAATTAATTTTAAAAGTGCCTCCTCTTTGGGGAAATTATGTTCCTTAAATTGAAGCAACCAACTGGCGTTAAGGGAGGGGCAATGAACTTGAAGCACAATATTTTGCTGCCTTTTGATGATATAAAAAATAAGTGAGTTATTTTTCCAGCCATTCAAAGTTAATGTTAATTTTCCAATCTTCTCGTCCAGCAATGAAGTGGTTAGGACAAAGGACTTGATTCAGAGGCTGCCTTCTACAATCACCTCCTGACTCAGTCATTCATCTTCTCAACCATAAAAACCTTATATCTCAAATAATTTCACTATCTAAATTCAAAAGGTGCAAATATTTGGCATTCGACTTTTGTTTTTTTTACTAGTAATCGGTTGAATGATCTACACACTTGGCTTGATCGGTTTGGCAGCACGGATTTTGGTTCCATTGCAGTTTACCAAAATATGCTTGACAGGAGTCGTCAGTTTTCCCCTAAAGCAGGCCCTAAAAAGAGCATCTCTCGGTAAGTCACATTTCCAAAAAATATTCATTTTAAACCTCAAAGTTAATTGCGTTTTGTTTATTTATACACCCGTTACCCATTTCTAAACTCCGGCCCAGTCCCTTGCCCATCTTGCCCTTCTTGAAAGGGGCGACGCAAAGCGTTACACAGCTACATTGGGGCGTATAATCTCAAATAAATTTTCGTTTTTTCTTTGTAGAAAAGGAAATACACCTCTTCTCATGTGAGCGCATAAATTGCACGGCTTCCATCACGCCCCCCTCCCTGGTTCCGCATCTTCCACCCTTACCGCCCTTTCGCCCCCCGCCCACCCTCAGCCTTCTCAACGGCCTCGCCACCTCATTGGCTGGTGCAGCATGCGTGCGTGCGTGCGTGCGTGTGCATATCGATCAGTCCAAATTCCTTGCACGTGCATTCGCAAGAGGAGGTGCGTACATGTGTGCGCGCGCAAATTGTACTGGTGTGCGTGAGTGGATGGATTTTCCCATATTCCTACTCCTTGTTTGGTGCAGCTTTTTTCCATTAAATGGAGAATTTTTGGACCTTTTTGGGTAAAAAGGAAAGCAGTTGCGTGCGTAACCTGCTGGACAATTATTTGTTCGCATGAGTCCTTTCTCAAGATAGGAAAAATCCTCATTGCATAGGGAGTTCAACCTCGGCTTATCGTTGTTCAAGCTGATGGCTGGCTTTAACAACAAAACATGCTGTGCTCGAATTAATAAACTCTTTCAACGGCTAAGATGTTTCATGTACCATAAAATACTCTTATAATGTTATTCACTATTGGGATGCGCATTAATGGCAAAATTTCTTTAACAGTAGTGCATAGTAACGTGGAAGCTAATCCTCACAACCATTTAAGGCATCTGTAAGAGTAGTGAGCGTAATTCTAAGCGTACATCTATGAGACCCAAAGATTATTGAAATCCACCTCTAGTACACCTGCTCTTTCCTAGAAAGAAAATTACTCTGCAACGCATTCAGAATCTCCAAATTCTTGGACGAAAACTTCGCACTACTAGGTAGTCCACGACTACTTAAGCAATATAAGTAGGCACCTCACAGGTCTTTGGACTGAAGGACGCAACGAGTGACCGCCCAATAGGTCTGAGGAAGCAAAAAAATAACTCTTCAGGGGGTAAGAAATACATTACCGCTCTCGCTATGATAATGCTAGTAGGCTATATGAAAACGCCATTGATATATAGGTAAAGCTACCCACTTTCGTAGCTTAGGTTTTAAGGAGGAAGGGAGGAGCATCAGCAGAGCAAATCAAGGCTGATATGGCAGGCCTCAAGTAGTAGAAGCTTTTCAATTTGGTCATTGAAACAATGCGATTGCATCTACATCAACAAGGAAAGCGAGGACACAGATTTGAAGAGCCTAAGGTCTGTCCACTCCTAACAGCATTCGCAGCACAGCATTTCACATGTTAACCACTTTGCTTACTTCAGACAACTTCCCCACTCAAAAAAACTTAAAGATACGCTCTATTAGGGTGTCTACAAGTTGGTTCACTGGCCTGTGTGGTAAGTGACTTTGTACCTTACCCCACTCCATTGGTGCAAAACGAAACCCTTCTTTTAGCAAAATTCAGACCAAACATTTGAACGCTGAAAGGAGGTGCGACCCCACCGCTCATGCTACTCACAGCAATGGTCACCATTAACACGTGATCATATTTGCAATGAATTAACCTGTTGAGATGAGAAAGATGGAACGCACGAGAAAGTAGATTAAGCTGGGATATCGGCCTCAAAACGATAAAACCCCGCTGCAGTGAGGTCCATTTGCAAGTCCACCCACACGCTACTTATTTGACAAAAGTAGACGGCTCGCCTGAAGCTGCTATGGCAGCCTGTCAGGAGGTTGTGAGACGCCCAAACCGACCAATGACAGCATTCATTAGGCAGTTTAAAGCATGCTTAGTAATGTCCGATCCCACATGGTAATATGAGACATACCTGTTATGTTTTAAATAAAACTATTCGGGGTCGCTGGCTGAGGTCGGTACAAGCAGCGTGGCCAGGTTGGAAAAACGGGATGAAAGTCGTCTAATGGGAGTCAACATCACGACTTCAGCGACGCATACCGGGGAAACGCAAGAACTCTCAGCATCTTTATGAAAAGTCAAAGAAACGTCACTCGTATCAAAAATTCTTTGTACACAGGGAAAAAACTTATTCATTTTATCTATAGGGGGTCATTCGGAGTAAAAACGCATATCCTTCTCCCATAACGTGCCTTCTGGGGATGTTTTGTATTCCGTTCTAGCCGTTGTCGCCACGACGCCAGCATCTAAGAAACACAAACGGGTTAAAAAGTTTGAAGCTATTTGACACGAATCAGAAAAAGCCAAGGAATTACAGCGTTTAGTTCAGATCGAAGATGGTTCATTGTTTTCGTAGCCATTTTCTTCACACGTTTACGACTCTTACCGCCGTTATCATCGTCACTGAAATGAAAAAGCAACACGCTGCTTATTTTGGAGAAAAAAGTACATAAGAAGTATCGGAGACCCAGACTGCAGTGAAACAATCCCGCACCACCTTTAGCAGGGTACGAAAAAGCAGCAAAGTTGGCACTATTGAGAAAAAACCAAGTGGCGATAAAGATATAGGGCTTCATCTGCTTAAAAGTGAATATTAGCATCTACCTCGAAAAATTTAAGTCCGAATCGAGATCAATGTCGGCTTCACGGGCATTGCGAATAAACCACTCGCGATCGGCGGCTCTCTTAGACGCGCTATGCTCGATCTCATCCATCTCGCGCATTAGGCGAACCATTGGACGAAACTCTGCCAATTCTTCAACAGTGGCAGACGGCTTCAATTCGGGCAGTTGGAGAGCATCACCGTCTGGAATGAACCAAAGCAAAATGAAAGTGGCTCATAGTAATCTGCCCTTTCTACAGAAGCAACTCCTGCCTACAACCCATGCGAGGAAGAGTGGATACAAAAATCAAAGCGCTGGTGAAAACAGAAGCGCATCGCCTTATACGAACCCAACACACAAGGATCTATGTTGTCCGCCCAAATTTCAGCGGACTAATTCAAAATGTACATAAATGCTGGAAACAGGCTAAAAATAAAACAGACTCAAAAGGCAGAGTGCTAGCAGCCAACCTTTGGATGAACTACGCAAATTTCGAGCCAGTTTGCGCCATCGCAGAACATCCCCCGGGGCTAGCAGCACCACACTACGTCCAGATCGATTCGCCCGTGCTGTTCGGCCACACCGATGGATGTAGACTTCGGTGACGCGAGGCACATCAAAATGCACCACCCAGGTGACTTCACATGAAGCGAAATCTAGGCCTCGGGCTGCCACGTCTGTGGCCACTATCACGGCTGCATCACTGGCTAAAGTGCAGATTGGAAGGTCCCGACTGGTACTTCATGAAGGGGATATAAATAGCCACATTAGTTTCAATACCCTGAAAGCGTTCCAAAGAACGAATCCGCTGTTTTTGTACCATATCAGCGTGCAGGATGCAGAGGTGAGGTGATATCTCACCACACTGACGCAAAACACCAGCTAATCGTCGAGCTCCTGATTTGCTATTCAAAAAAACGAGAGCTCGACCGCCATTAACCACTCGAGCGGCTAGCAGAAGCCAGACCAGAAGAACATCCTTATCTGACTGACTCGAGCAGCAGAGGCGATATTCGGAGAGTCCAGGGGGAAGGCAAATGGCGTTCTTGGGTGCTTCTGAAGCATTAACTGAAGAATCCACCTTGCCAACCGCTTTCAGAGGTGCATAAGACGAAAGGTCAATCACCTTGGCACGGGCGGATAAGCCTAGCATATCGCGAAGAAAGCCTGAAAAACAGAGTAAGATTTATACGAATAAAGGCAGAATGAGAAGTTACCACTAATAATCAAGCTTGACAAGTTTCAGTCAAACTTACCAAGTTTAGCATGGCTGTCCATCTTCTTTCCAGTTGCGAATTTCTTCATAAACCTGCTCGAGTGTGTGCCAGGCATTAGAGCATTACTGTGAACAAATGTCAAGGTGGCTGAGAAGACAAAAGTTTGCCGCTTTAAATCAGATGGTTTATTTTTCAGAAATTTCAAGATCGACCCCAATTCCTGAAAATGTTGCGATTCAACTAATCGATCGGCTTCGTCAAAAACCACCGCCAATAGAGTTTGTGGCATGGAGAACAGGACTTCGTTTTCCTAATGGCGCCAAAACAACTACTGAAGGAATTCAAGTAGACATACCTGTTGAATGAATTCCCACAGACGACCGGGAGTTGCAACAACGATATCCGGATACCGTTGCCGTAAAATGCGCTCCTGCTTTTGAACAGAAATCCCACCGACAATAGTTTCAACTATGACACCAGGTGGCTTCATGTGTTTGGCCAGTGCTCGTAGATGCGCTGTCACCTAAAAAAAGTTAGACCGAGGCTATTAACTCAACAGGCATGAAGGCGCATAATCACGACGGCACCACAGATGCCACAAAACAACTCTGCCCATGGATGATTGCCATCGCACAAGTCGTGAAGAGATCCGATTCAGGAATTGCTCATGAAAACGGCTGACAATAGTGATGATGGGTGCAGGCTGCAAGGCATGGCGATGAACTAGGCCTAGTTCGAACAAATACGTATAGTCGAAGATACTCAGACGCTCAGAAGTAGAGCATTTAAGTGAAGTAGACCGTTTGGAAACTCGTGAGTCTTGCTGCTGGAGTAAAACGCGGGAATTGCACCTATAAGCATTAATTGGGCACAAAGAACGTCTGATCAAAACACAATCCACTCCTTGTGCGGGCAGCGGAAATGATAACCATTCACGAAAGCAAGGTGAATTACTTCACCTCAGGACTAAAGCAAGTGGAGGAGCAGTTGAAAGACGTAGATTTAGGACAAACACCGATGGTAGATAAAGTTGTTTGCTCTAGGATAATTCGGCACCAGTAAATACAAAAGCACCAACCCAACTCCAACCACCTTTGGTACTCGTGCAAGAAGACATCTTCTGGTAGACCCACCTGGAGAGCCAATTCGCGAGTTGGAAGAATGACCAAGCCTAGAACACCAGTGCCTGAATGTTCAACGCCACTGAGAGACCCTGATTGCATAGTAGTTGATTTCCTTGACAAATCATGCACTTTAACGACATCCATAGTATCTGGATCGAGTTCTTCAATAAAAGCCAGTCCTTCCATCGTCTCTCGACGCTTCCTTTTATATGATAAAGAGTCGATATGTGTTTCTGACAGCGCAGCACTCCTCCCACGTTCTAGTGATGAATGGGGATCGGAAAGGTGATCAAAGATGTGAATGACCGAATTCTAGCAGAAAAATAGTGGAATAAACTAACTTTTCGCTTTTTTCGATGACTTCAAGGAAATTTGCGTCTCTTGCAAACCAAGTGAAGGATTTGACTGAATCTACAAGTGCTCCATGATTTTCGTAACGTGACAAACCTTAGTACCAAGTCTAAGCTTTGCTTCCTGAACACGGACTAATATAGGGATGCCAAAGGCTAAGGTCTTTCCACTTCCCTAAAAAAACATTCAAATATGAGAGAAGCATCGGTTAAAGGAAGAATAAAGACTCGTTTAATCTGCGGCGTTTAAGAAATGCTAAACAATTACAAATGAGACTAAATATCATTGGACGACGACAACAATCGAAAAACCACCGTTACGAAAAGTCTACGTTCCGATTAAATCAAAAGAGAACATCCGATGGTCTCTTATTGATTTACAGAAGAAGAATAAAAGAGTACAGAACATTCCCAATCTAATAATGCAGTTAAATAGAGACAAAGCATGTTTTACCGTTGGAGCGGAACCCAAAATATCCACATAGTCACGAATGGCGGAAGGAATAACTAGTTGCTGAATAGGAGTTGGTTCCTCAAAACCCAGTTCCTTTATTGCCTTCAAAATAGCATCTGGTATAAGGAGAGATTTCCACATTTGCAATATCTAGAAGACCAATAAAAATATAAACAAGACGCAGTATAATCGCAATCCTGGCATAAACAAAACAACAAAGAAGGAAAAAGATGAAAGATAATACAGCAAAGCTAAACCCTATAGGGGAAAACTGAGGGGAATGTTCCAAAGTGCCACGTTACGAATGTTCATAGAGTGGCGTGAACAATACAGTGCGGAATACAAGAGTAATGCCAACAAAATAATATCACGTGCACAAGCTTAGCTGCCCACAGCAGACAACCACGAGCGGAGACTTCAGACCTCTGAAGTTGTTCCAACCAATATAGTCGAGCAAAACATTAGACCATGTGCACCTACTAGAAAATCCGTTTTTAAATGTTAAAAACCCATATGTAGCAAAAATTGACTAAAAAATTTTAATTTCGTTAATTTTTGCACTATTATAAAATATTATTATTGAACCTAATGAGAGTGGCTAAACCGATAAACAAATGGAAAGTCAATAAACAAATGAAGAGTACAATCGTACTATTATAAAAGTTAAAAGCAAGCAACTTATAAGCAGACATTTGTTAACACCTGTAAAGATTACACTGTACGATCAGACTAATGCGAAACATTACCATTTATGTAAAAATATCTTTTTTCCACAAAGAAGTTAGGCTTGTTTTATCATTAAAAGAAAAAAATCTAAGAGATATGTGATTTTGCAGCGTTTTGGGACGTTTTTTTAGGGGCGAGAGTAGGCGTGGCACTAGGGCAACTAGCGTGGCCCAAGGGCCAACCCAGTCGGAGGGCGAAACAATCGCCTCGGTGAATTTCACATGCAGCCAAACAACCAAGTATCACAACGCTAATAAACAGAGTGGCTGGTGAAGAGTATGTTGATTGGGACTGGTGGGTACGCCGCCAGACTTATAGGGGTGAAGCTTAAACCTTAATAAGCGCTTGCAAAACTCATCGCTCTTTCAGGCAAATTTAATCATTTATTCATTTGATCGCTTGCGACAGCTGTTGAGACGCCAAACGACAAAATCATTAGTCATTGAGCTTCCATAGAGCTGAGAAAGTGTATGATCGTAATGCAAAATAAAGGGTATATTGCGTATTAATGGCTGCTTAAACGATGGGCACATTACCGGATACAATGCTGTCAGTATCAGGCTTCAAGTACACTGACCTAGAAGTTGGCACAGGTAAGGTAGGCCGTGATTTTGCACGATTTTAAGGAGGCAACACATTTTCTGTGTGTTTTCTTTGCTACATCGCCTTTACATTGAAGCGACCCCTTTACATCCTCTAAATTATGCTCACTATCTAGAAATGGGGACGTATTGCTAGCCCATATTCCCGTCGTATTAATGCAATTCCGACCATCATCTTATAAATTTAACCGTTAAGCAGTTTGTGCCTTGGTTTATTTCAAAAATATCAAAGAATAGAATAGCAGGCAAAGACGGAGTTCTCTACTTACAATTGATTTGGTTCATCGCTGATTATGTCATCGTCAAGAAAGCACTTTCCGATTTGGTAAAGTTTATCGTTTGATGGTAGAAAGTAGAACAGTCATCTTTCAAGATCGAGTTTGATTTCCAACAGAAATTTTTTGCTTAAATGCTTATCTTAAAAAGAAAAAGAATATACATGCTAAATAAACAAACACAGTTAGGTCTGCTCCTGTGGCTTTGAGAAAACAGCACCTGACATAGCTGCAATTAATAAGGCGCAATATAACTCTGTTACAGAAGCTGTGGTTTCAGCGTATAACCAACGTCTTTCTTTATGTAGACAAGCCAAATTTGTATACATTTCTAATTAAAGACGATTACACAATCAACTTTTATAGCGCAGTTAAAATGCTTTGAAAAATAAATTTCTTGGTTAACTTTATTCCTTAGTAAATGTATTTGCTAAATTGGGATCTTAAACGAATCTTCCCATTTTATATTGCCAATATGCAATTCGTGTCATTTGGAAATATTTAGGCAGACCTGTTTTTTATAATCATAGACACAACACCTTTGCTCATGGTATCGATTTGGTGAACTAAATTTGATGGACTTCAAATTTATTTTAGCTTGTCACTTAACCTTTCGCTATCTTATTTATTTGGCGTCGTTATCAAATCTGCCAGTTGTTTTGTGCGTGTTTTGTTATCATGGGGAAAAAGGGCAAGAAGAATCGATTTAATCAAGTTCTTGATATTGATATCAGCTATTCCAGCAACAGCGTAAATATCCACTGATTACTTTATTCCTCTTTTTTAATGAAACTTCCTGAGAACTGTGCAATGTTTACTTGTTTGCCATATTGTACTTATGGGGGCCGCTCGCCGCTTTTGTGTTGAAACTACTTGTGTTTCAAAGAAGTAATTTCTCTTAGGTTCTTGATGGTGCTGCGACGATTCCATCTGATCTCCATCTTTCAAAGGAGAAGGTGGCTGAGCTTCAGCGCATCAAAGCTCAGCTTCCATCTGCGCCACAGGCTGTTCGCCTCGAGGAGGATATTGCCCGTATTCCTGACACTGGCCCTTTCCGACTTGTGCTAGTTAATGTTGCCTTCTCCGCCACCCGTAGAGAAATTGAGGAGTAGGCATTTTGCAAGATGCTTTTCTATTTCCCCATAGTAGTTTATATACTAGTAGTAGAGTCGTTCCCTTTCTCTATATTTAGGTTTTTCCTTCCCATCCGCCCGCTTTACATCCGCACCGTCGAGGAAGATGGTCAATTTCGGGGTTACTGTTTTGTGGATTTTGCGTCCAAGGCAGATTTGGTTGCTGCTATGGAGAAGAATAATTCTTTCCTTCTTAATCGACGTGTGACTATGCGTATAGCCGACCAGGTGTTTTTGAAAGCTCTAAATTTCTGTTAATCCATTCTTTTACCTCACCCAACTACTGTCTGCCTCTTTTAGAATGACGCTAGCAATAGACGCGGGTATGGCAGCCGTGATGGCTTTAATTCTCGTCGTTCTGATTACAGGAGGTAACTCACCTAATTGATATTTGAACTATATGAGTGTTACTCGTAAAGGAGGATAATTAGCTATGCCCTGTCCTCATTGGATTTTAGTCCACCCTCTTAGCTGTCACCCGAAGTTTCTTTGCTAGTCGCAATCATTAAGATCATATGCATTATCACAGCTGTGTGCATTTGAGCAGCTTGTGTTTTGATTAATGAACGAGGCTATTGTTTTTAATTTGTGGTCGAACACTCATCCAGTCATGTATGTCATTCCCCTTCTTAGATCACTTATTTAGCTCTCCGGTGTTTGAGATGGACTTTTGGTGGCTTTTGATAGTCAGAAAATAAAGTTACACTTTTCTTGTTTATCGCGTTGGTGTTGACCACCACTTCGCCCTTCATCCTATTTAGCAGAAGTTTGACAGCAGGTGGATAGCCCTATTATTGGCGCATGGGAGATGCGTAAAGCTGGAGGCACGATCGTCATGAGATTGTAATGACCGCATGTAACTAGTGCAGTGTTATTGGGTGTTTTACGTTTCCTTTACGTCGGTGAGTAGTTCATCACCATGGAAGTTTTGCAAATCATATTGCTCTTGGTTTGTGTGATACCAGACTCGTTCTGAGGGTTTTCGGTCCTTTTAGCCTCAATTTCGGACTTTTTCGGGTAACCTCAATCTCGGCTAGATTTTTGCTTAAATAGGCCTTTTTCCGAATAACAGAAAAAAATCCGTCAGTTCGAGAGCATTCAACGTCTTTTTTGTCGTTTATTGCAATCAGTTATCGTTGGGTGCGTAAAGAGTACGTCTAACGCACATGATACACAAGTCAGAAAATTAGTAGTCACGTGGTTGAAGGCGATAATGAAGGTACTAATGGGACTCGTTTGATTCTGTTAAACATTAGCAGTCGAGGCTTTGATGCGGCGGGCGAGAGTGGTGCCGACTCGGGTTGGACTCGTCGGTCGGTGCGTCCTGCTCCTCCTCCTATGGGTGCGACAGGGCCACTGCCAGAACGCCCCATCATTCGTCTCCAACCACGCACGAAGCCTCTAAACGGAAATGCTGACGACGTCGCCACGTCTGCTCGTCACGCCGCTATCTTCGGCGACGCTAAACCGGTTGATACTGCTGCAATAGAGCGGCAACTTGAAGAGGTATGGCTGGGGAAAAAAATTATCATCTCTATAAGCGGATGAGCCGCGCTTAAGTCATTCTGTAGCCCCCTTGTTGCCTGGACGTAGTTTACACAGCCGATATAAGATAGGCTTCCATTTATCAAGAAGTTCTTTTTATTTGGTATTCTGTTTTGTGGAAATGACCACAATAGCAGCAGATAATGCGAATTTGGCCCCAAGTTGCGACGTTTTTCTGTCATTTAGCTGAGTAGGCTTATTATTAGTAAGTGGCATGTGACGTTATAATTCGTTTGCCTCTAGCCATTCTCACTTTATGCCTACGCGCTACTACTCACTACTCATAAGTATGTAACACGCACTATTGGCAATTATTCAAGCCGATATCTTGTTATTCCAGCCATCTGTTTAGTCACTTGCTTGTCTACGTCCACTTTTGTCCTAAAGCAGCATGAAGATATCTTCCAAGATGCTCGCTCATCTATAGTCTGTTTTCAAGCGAAAATAACTCTACGTTTGCTTATACTATCAAGGAATCGGGAAGAGCCATCTCGCTACGTTTATGCTTACCCCTTCTTTTACCTAGAAAATGGCCAAGGCCTCCATCCAACCCGAGAAGCCGCAGACAGTAATAGAGGCCGCTCCTCCTGCTGCCGTAAGTATTCTTGCATCCATTCACTTTCTCGGGGAATTGGACACTTTCTTGTCCTGCTTTTCTTCATCATTCGGCTCAGTTTTTTTCTATTTTTGTTTTACAAATTACCAATCTTACTATTGTACTTCTCAGGTGCAGCAGGAGACACGAACGGAAGTAAAACCGCAACAACAGCCACCTCGTCAAAATGCCTGGTCAAAGCCATTGGTGACGACGCGGAACTAGACACTTGCGTCTTCCACACCCTCCAACTAGCTGCCTTAACTGTCATTCACTGGGCCATCTCATTCTTCTTCCTTGTCATGATTCTTCCCACGGCTATTTCGTCTTTTCTTTCAGCTGCTAGTTCCTCTGCCAGTATCTGTCTGTTCCCGCTGACAACAATCTCCACCTCTCTCGGGTCTAACCGTGTGTGTGTATAGAGATGTTTCTGTACTGGGAAACAGCATCTACTTTTGATGGTGGAAAGTATTGTCGTGCCTTTCACTTGGTAAAGTGCGGGAAATCTGGAATTCCAAAGCTCAATGGAATCTGCTGCGTGTAATGCGTGTGGCGGGGGAGACGGCGATGAATTTGGATTTCTACTGGTGGGTGCCGTCGGGCTTCATGGGATCGGGGTTTATGCTCCCGTGTTCGTCCGCTGGAGGTGTGTGAGGCTTCAGTGACTTCTGGACGAAAGACAAGCTTAGGCATCAGGTTTCGGACGTCCAAGCTGCCTACGAGCGCGTCAGCTGGGAATCGAGGACCCTAAGCGTGCTTAAGATATAACAAATAGTCCAGTCATTTCCCAACTGATACGAAGTCTCCCACTGCATAAGGTGAATCTAGTACATTACAGGCTTGCTAAGATCCTCAGGCTATTGTGCGGGCGTATAAGGCTCCACACCATATTTCCACCAGAAATTACTACCGAATGGTCATGTCACTAGACCCAAGGGTCACTGCTGCGTTTGCAACAGGGATAGCGCCTCGGTGCGGAGGCCCATCGCCGGTTTGGGATGGATTCGACTAGATGGAAGTGGGACATAAAATTCGACGTTGGTGTATCATAAGGTAGTGCAAGTGAAACATTAGTTACTAATGTTCACAAGAATCAAGCTTTGTAAAATGCTCTTTGTTTTCAGTAATGATGTAGTGCAAAAAGTAACAGCTTATCACAAAAATTTAGAAAAAATTCAGTCATCAACAAAAATTCATATGACGGGTCGATAGTAGAATCTATAACAATGCATTCAAAAAATCAATAAACAAATATATCATCAAAGGCCGGAGTGAGCATCGCATTAGCAAATACATGATATACATGTTTTGAAGTAGATTCCAAAGGTACTTAACTGTAGATTAATGCTGCCATATGCAAATGCTCGTGACATTACAAGTTTTTAAATAAATAATTTTTTAAGTAAACAAGATACTCAAAATTTATCGCAAAAAATTAGGGATAATTTGTTTATACTAGTATATTTGTTGTCTCGAGATGAACGCGGTATTCCAAACGTGAAACACCAGTTAAGGCGATTGCGATTAAGATTCGTGGTTTGCCACAGTTGGTCACAACGTGCTTGCCTGCATAAAGTGCCTTCTGTTTTTTCATTGTTAGTAACTGCTGCTTAGCAAGGCACCTTAAACGGTTTAGAATCATTTTTACTTACGATTTGTGCAAATGTATAAATGCATGGGCACCGCCGTTGACAACTATTTTCTCTAAAATAACGAAGGCAGATACACAATTGATTCGTGAATCTAGTATTGCTTTTTTTATGCTTGTTGAACTTGAGCAACTTTATCTTCGGAAGAGCGGAATTAACAGGATAGACCTGATGAGTTATCTGTTTAAGCCTTGGCGAATTGCTTTTTTAGGCTCACCATGATAGGCCATCGTTTGACCGAGTCAATGATTTTGAGGCGGGCTCAGAAGGAGAACTTGGAACACGTGAAGCGGGTTAACCTCTGGTATGCCTTAACAAATTTTTACTTTTTTGATTAGGGGTTTGCGAATATGTGACGCTTCCCTTCTTCAAAACGTGCCAGCGCTTGAAGTCGTCTCATTAAGGTTGCTTTAGATTTTACTATTTTTATCCTGAAATTTTCTTTTTTTCCACAGTTCGAATAACATTTCAAGTCTTGAACCCTTTTCCTTTTGCGTAAACCTGAAGGAGCTATATCTTCGCAACAATGCGATTTTTGACCTTAATGAGGTTCGCCATCTTAGTAACTTAACCCTCCTGCACACTTTATTCCTCCTTGGCAATCCTTGCTGCTATCCTCCAAGTAAAACCTCGATTGATTTTGTACTATTCCAATCACTTAGGCATTGAGAAGGTTGATATGTCGACGGAGACGTCTGAATATTACCGGCCTACGGTGATAAAACATATTCCGTCTTTAGAACGCCTTGATTTGAGATGTAAGCAAACAGTGGGTTATTTTTGGTCATTCTTGATCTAATGAAAGTTTATTTTTGAATGTTTTCTTAATATCCCTTGTTTTTTCTGAAAAAAGTCTTGTGGCCAAATTGCGTCAAATGTCACTTAGATTACATTTTCCAGCAAAAAATATTTCTTGTCACTTTAGGAGCAGGTCGTGTACACTGGATTGGTAAATAAATTACTTAGTTCTGATTTTATAGCTTTTTTTGGCTTTTGGCGTAGTGAACCTCCCTCCTCGATCTGAATCAAGTGGTTCGTGAGATTCAACTAAGTTGGTTTTTAGAGGTGTTGTGTTCATTAATATCTTCAACTCACCAATTCCTTCCTTGCTTGTGCTTTCATATTTCTGCCGATTAACTGCAAAATCTCATCCAAGCAATCCTCTCGATCCAGGTATTATATCTCTGATAATCTTTAACAGACTGCGGGTTAGTGTTTTAGTTTATGACCATATGGGGCAGAAAAGAGAAATTCCTGCATTCAAAATAAGTGCCTTTGCTATTCATTGCTTTTTCCTTTGAGCTGAAAGTTTGCTTTTTATCCACCTTTGTGTAACACCTTCTTTTTGGGAATATGCACCTTGGTCCCCGACATCCTTTTTCTGTCTTAAATGAACTGTCTACTTCGATATCTCATTAAAGAAATGTAATTAGGTAAAGAAGAGAATGCAGGGGATTCCGCCTTGCATCTCCTTTGCGTAGCAGGAATGGGGATTTTAGTGCTTCTCTTTGGGGCAGCTTTGCTAGTCTCTGCCATTCACCTCGGACCTGAGCTATCTCTGAGAATATAAGGCGATATTATGCAAGAGTCAAAGGACTGGAGGCTGATTTTGGGAAAGAAAGGGTGGGTTGGGTTTCCATGGCATTGTCTTGTGGGTTAAGAATGGATTTATTGAGTGCCTTTAAACTAACTGCTGTTGCTGAGCGATTAAGGGGCAGAACGGCTGCCAAATAAATTAGGACAGAAGATCGGGAGGACCACTCTACTCTATCTTACATTATTAGTGGTTTCAAAAGACGAGAAGATGGTAGCCAGGCAATCAACTTTGATACCTTTTCCTGTTGCAACTGATGTGGATGATGGTGCTAAAGAGCAGATGGAGGAGGCGACTGGAATGGAAACTAATGTAGCTGGAAATGATTCGTTATTGGGAAAAAAGACACAAAAGGTTAGTCCTTTTTTTCGCTCACATGTGTTTGTGCTATCCAAGGTATTTACAAAATATGATTGGTAAATCATTTTTGACTTGTTACGGAGTAAAAGGGTTTGAAAAGAACTTGGTTCGCGTTTAGGAAGGACTTGTTATTGGTGACAACTCTGTTACCGCTTCCAAGGAGCTTGATTGTAAAGAATTAGCTGCTCAAGTCCTGTAAGTTTCTTAAACCTTACATATTCGTTTTTCTTAAAAAAGCAAATGACAAACTACCCTCATTCTACACCTTGCTTTGGAATGCGTTTCTTTGGCTCATTTTTTTGTCGTAAAAAAATGGAAAGTCCCTTTTATTAAAAATATTGTTAACATTGATAGAACTTCCAAATGGTCTTTATCACATCCATCGTCGCTGGTGCAAGTGCTTTTTTTACTGTCTAAGCAAAGGGACATCAGGGTTGGGGGGAGGGAAACTTGCTGGCTTGACCTCTCCCCTCCCCAATACGTAAATGGTAGCTCCATGCGGTTCGGTGCCTCGATAATCATCACCCACGCTTAAACTGTGCAAGCCAGGACATGTGAATAGATCTCGTGTCCTCCACTCTCCTGATCGAGGCTGTTGCATAACCCCATCGTAGAGGTTTGTCATTTCCAACTTTATTCGTCAGTGGTGATGATGCGACCTTCTTGGTAGAGGTCAAAAGTCCTCTACTCTCAGTAGATAATATGTTCCAATGATAATGCTCTCCTCTCTCTGGGAAGAGGCTATAATTTTCCACCTCGTCTCGCCTTATGGACCGTGGTGATCACACTGTGCTACTTAATACAATAAGTAGGCTAAGCAAATTTTGTTCTCTTAGGGGCGAGTCTTCGGACCTTCCAAGCTTCAGTGGCGGCGTGCAGTCAATCCGTCAGACAATTTCACACCTCTCTTTGGTAAATAAGCAGGTGAGGTGCATCAGATTTCGTTAATAAAATGCGTGTAAGGGAGGAATCCGCTTTATTTTGCGGCAAATTTTATTTACCTTTGCTTTGACTTCATTCCCCCCCATTATTAAATAGACTCAAGGAAAGGTAGGACTTCTTTTCACAATGCTACACACACCAGACCTAGTAAGAAAGGATAAATATTGATGGGTGTACTCATTTGTTGCATAGCAAGGGAAGAAAGGAAAAGTGGTATGTCTTCGCCACCAAATCAGTCTGCTATAGTTTGTTTTGGGCCAGTAAGAAGGCTCAATAATGCATAGCGGAAGTAAATAAGAGGTCGAGTTATTTGAGTTGCACGGCGTGGATTTTAAATGCCACTCTGAGCATGGCGCCTATACCGGCCTGTCTAATATGCCTTTTTGCTTGATGAATGGTTGATAAATCGACTCACTCGTAATCTACTCCTATGGCCCATTGCCTGCCTTGCAGTTGCTCTGCCTTTCCCCTTTCTCCCCTCCCCCGGCCTCGTCCAACAGGCTTTACAAAAACGCGTTTCTGAAGTGATCTTGCGAATGGGAACGTCATGTGACGGTTAATGACACCAACTGGGGTGTGCTTGCGCACTAGGCCCTCCCTATCGGGCGACCGGGTAGACTGACGGGTGGGTGGATGGTGAATGGAATTTTGTTTTTAACATCTACGATACCCCAGATTAATCGAATCCATCCACTGAACGCACCTACTTAATTCGGTACCAATCGACGAGTCGCTTTCTATAGTCCTAGAAAATCACCTAAACCGTCAAAACTTTTCAGACAATTATGGATAAGGGTTAGAATTACACCCAATCGTAACTTTTCGATTAAACGAAGGTTAAAATTGAAAGAGCGGAATGAACGCAAATTACAATTACTGCGAACCAGCCATTTACAACAATCGAACATAAGTAGCTCTTCTTTGGAGAGGTAATTAAATGCAAACAGAAAAAAGCATATAAAAAAGGATGAATAAAATTAAGTCATCCGAGTCATGGGATGCATTTTTCTTTCGTTTCTTTTGGTAAATACATTTAGGCGTTGACGGAAATTCTTCATCTTCTGCCTCGACTAAATGACGAGGCTCTCGCCCTCCTGGCCAATGAGGTTGCGAATAGGCGACGCCACCACGAGGAAATGCTGTCGCCTGCCTCATCGGCTCGTGTCACTTCGCCTTAAGCTTGTTCTTCGCTCTCTTGCTCTCCCTCCCTCTTTTTCTATTGTAGTCTTTTGGTGTTTTGATTAGATTTCGTTGCTTGATGAGCTGTCTTGAATAAAAATCCAAATGGAACATTTCGTTTTATTTGACGGAGGAATGAAAATTAGTGGATTCCTTGACAAAAAATTTGTAATGCTCCCAAGACAGGAATGATAGGGATGAGCTTTCAACTTCTTGGGCAACAGCGGTTAGTGCGGCCAAGTTGGACTGATTTGGATCCTCCACGTACAATTACACTTGACAGCCTAAATGACAGCTGTGACAGTACTGTCGAAGTGCTGAAGCAACAACACCCCAACGCTTCACTTTAGCTTAACGCGCAAGTGACTTACTTCTATCCTGGTGACTGGAGCACTCCTCCGCACTCCGTCTTGCCTTCAGCCATAAATTCGAAATGCACAAGATTTATCCTGCTCTTCTTTTACCTCGCCTTTTCTGCACTTGAGAGCCTTCACGATGTCGAATTCATTTGTATTCCCAGTTGTTGCTAAGCTCGCTGGACATCTGTAACCACCCTAACCATCGCCCCTACCTCAATGGTTTCAATGTTTCCACAATTTCTAGAAATCGAAATTTTGCACCCTGACACCGCGTCTAGAAGGCCTCTCATCACCAGAAAAAAGAGCGTCAAACGACCAACCATGAACTCCATTGAGGTAGCACTTGGCAAGGCAAAGCCGCCAAGCAAGGGTAATGGACGACAGGAGTCCTCAAGGTCCGTGGCATTGCCTTTCATGAAAGGGATCGCTGATTGCCGTCTCATCTTCATGTCCAGTGAGCTGTGGAGAAGATTAGCGAACCATAGCTTTCTTTCTGGAGGTTAACTAAGTCCATAACGGGACGCACTTCTAAGGTAGGTGAGGAAATCGCTCCCTGCCTCTGAAAACATCTGGACTAACCAACCAGAATGAAGGGAGCTCTTCACTTCTATTGGGCTTCATGCGTATGACCCACTCCATGTCATCGCCAAACTGAAATTTGAACAGAATGGGAGATGTAATGTTGCCTCGTAGTCCGTGCTTTCTGTCCCTCCCCCCTACTCTGCCTCTCACGGTAACCATCTTCCCCTGAGCACTTGACAAAAGCATAGTCATGCGCAACGTAGTTGTGAGAGATGCAAAATACAAACCAGGTGCCGATGGAGACATGCAAAATACAAATCCACCCAACCGGTGTTTCGTGTCACGAAGTGCAGAGTGATGCCGAACTAGTTTCTGTGGCTTCTGAGAATAAGCCAGACGATATAGCACAAGCATGCGCAACTGACACTGGCTGGTAAAGACGGGGAAGTAGTCCCATTCCTATCCATTTATGGTTATTGGATCGACCTTGACCTTATTCCAGCCGTTGGCTCATTTAAAGTAGCCTCCAAGTAGCATTGACCAATCAGGTGCGGTACATCGAATAGCAGGAGTCACCATCTCTCTTTTGAGTGACGTTCCGCTACAACCTAATGCCATTTAATAAGCAGTGTCGATTGCCCATCCTGAGAAGTCAGGAGACCAAGACTCCAGTATAGAGTCCTAGGTATGCCAATGAGTGGGCTAGAGGTGAGACGCATGCGTACGTGACTGCTGCAAAGACAGAGCAGCTTTCCTTCTCGCGGATTTACGATGAATTGATTGACCCTAACCCCTTACAGCTTTCTAGTGCGCTTAACTGACCAATCAGAGGACCTGAGGGAGAGCGCGAGTTCCAAGACGCTCTAAAGAGGCGGGAATTGCCTATGAATCGGGATGGCAACGTCCTATGAGCTTGCACACACAGCCAGCACAAGATTCAGACATTGGGAGAAGTTCAAGGAACTTCCCTGCTTCCTGATGTGGGTGTGCCAACAAACACGAGCATCAGACAAGTTCGCACGAATCAAAACGAGCGATTGTAGAGCATTACCCAAAACTGCACTGAAATTTTTCCCGCACCTCGGACGATGAAAAGCAAGTGCAATTCCAATTCTGTTCGATGGGTGGATAAAGCCTCCCGCCCTTGACAGCACCACTCAAAGAACGGCTACATTCAATCTCCAACAAGATAGTGTACAAGGTGATGACAAGGGTCTCTGGCGCCACTTTCAGGCCTTCGATCTTGCTATCCGCCTTCGAACATCGACTGCAAAAAATCAGTCGGGAGGAAACCGCCTCCCCACCTCCGCCAACTCCTTGAAAAGCATCTGTTCAGCAGTCAATTGGTTGTTTTCACTCCATATAGATATTGCACACAACAGAGCTTAACATTGTTTTATACAAAAAAGGGGAAATGAAAAGTAAAAGGTTAAAGCAACAAATAAGAAGCTGAGAAGGGAAGACGAATGAGGCGACACATTAATTTCGGTTGGGACAAGCGGTGTGGGGCATCTTTGAATCGGGAAGATCTCGTTTCTTCTTCTTCTTCACATCCAACGCCCCCTCACACGGTGTCACCACAATACCCGGTTTGTCTCGCTCCGGCGGATGCAATTCATGCGCCTTGCCTAAACAGTCAGACGGTAAGGGAAGGAAGGGAGGTAATGTCACATCGCTCCTGCCATGAGGAATGCTAGTTTATGAGCGCACTGATCAGTATCGTCGCATCGTCAAGTGCAATGAGCCTTAACAAGACAACCTTAAAATGATTAAACAAGCAAAACATCAATGGGGTGAGAGGGGGAGAGAGAGAGAGGAAGACGCCAGTCAAGGCGCTGCCAACCTTTAAGGTCGGGCGATCAATAATTTTTCTTCGTCCAATCCAAAAGAAGGGAAAAAAATTGGAATCGAGCTCAGGTGAAGGGGACTAAATTATGTCTATTTATTACAAAGGAGAAGGTAACTGAAAAAGGCAATTCAACACCAAAATCTGAGGCTAAATCAGAGACGCTGGTCTTGCGTGCCTCCTGCTGAAGGGGAGAAAATTACTTGGTTGGATAAATACACAAACCCTAGGCAGATAACTGGGATTTGTTCAAGTTTTCTTCGTGAAAGGCTGCTGCCTGCCAACATGAATTTAATTGTGGTATTTTAACAAGAAAAAAACAGGAAATTTGACACGCCAACATTTGTCACACATTAAAAATGCGTTTTATGTGCACAACCGACAGGCAGGGCTGCCCATTTAACCAGGAAATGCAAAAAAGCAGACCATAAAGTCTGTACTTCCCAAGAAGAAATCCACTGAAAAACACAGGCTTAGAAAACAACAGGACGCATTTCGTTTACTTAGTCAATTGGAAAGCAGGCCAAAGAATAACAATTTTGCCTCGCTGGAAAAAAACAAGGGGTTGGAAGAATAGGGGAAATCAACAGACTTTTCGCGTCTCGAGAAATGGAAAAAAGCCCAGTAGAGAAAGCCGAATTCGAGACGATTGGTAGTGGAGTTAGCAATAAAAAAGGGAGATACAAAGAATTAATAACAAGGCAGGGCGGGGCGAAACACCTGCTGCTCCAGATTGAATCACTTTGCTGGGGAAAGAAAAAGCCATGTTGCCCCCGAAATGCCATTTTTTTGCCCATTCGCATCATCAACCCATTTTTTTTTCAGAGAACAACCGAATAAGAACAAAAAGCATGCTATTCCTAAATTAAAAGACAAAAATTAAGAAAAAAGTTTAAAAGAGAGAAGCATCCACTTGCCACTGGGATGATTTAAAGTCCTATTCTTCAACCAGAGGAAGAAAAGGGAAGAAAAAAAGCAAAAGCGGTTGTCTAATTATTCGCGTAAATTAACGGTCGATTTGTCACCTCTACCTTTGGCTGATGAAAGTTGGCCGAAAATTTCTCCACCCATCACAACCACAATATCACTTTCATACACAATCTTTTGCCGGCAAGAAACTTGAAGCTAGAAAAAAAGTGCACGTGGATGAAAAGCTGATGTTTTGTCGACGTCTCAAGAAGAAGCAAACAGAGGATCATCACTCGTAGCCCCTAACTCAAAGCCAGTGTCACATATATGTGACATGCATTCGTGATTGAGGAGAAATAACACGTCTACATTTGATCACATACTTTTGCGCTGTGGAGATCAAGTTTTCGCAGAGGCTCTGGAAAATAAGCGAGATCGCCAGGCAAGCCATCCATTTGTAACCCACAGGGTGAATAATGGAAGAAAGGCAAAAAGAGTAAAGGAGACAAAATCGGAGCGTAATGAACAGGTCCCGCTGCCAAAATCACGAGTATAAGAGAAATCCATGGAGGCAAGCCCACAGGCCCGAAGTAGGCGTAAGTGAGAAAGAATATTTGTTTCCTCGGGGAAAAAAAGTCACACGAATAAGCGCAGGAGTTAAAGCTTATCCCTCACCGCAGCTGGGCCATAAAGGGACCATTGACGATTTACCTGTAATACCGTAAGAAAGTCAAGCCCAAGCAAATTCAAAACTATTTTAAAAAAGAACATTTCAAAATTTGGGCGAAAGGAAGAGGTGAAAAACACACTCCGCAGAAGAGTGAACTTAGAAGAGCTAGTTTAGGGTAAAGAGAAGAAAAAAACGAAGGAAGAGAGCGGGGGAAAGCGATTTGCTGACACAGCCAAAGACACATCTGACTTTTGCACCTGAATGCTTCGTACTTAACTAGGACAATTGAAAAATACCAAAAAATAAAAACGTACGGAGGCATAAAATTAAAAACAAAAAATAATGATCATATGTTTCAACGCAAATAAGTAATCAAAGAAGCCTATCTCTAAAAGACAGCTATTCAAATATGGGCCAGAAAACAAGGGATTTCAAAGCAATGCTAGAACAAAAGTGGTCACCCAAACCAGACATCATAAGCCTCTTGTATAAACTTATACTAGTAAATTGAGCAAACGACCAGGAAACAATTAAGCTCACTTCCAGCGGAAGCCAAAAAGCACCGAGGGCTTGAGAAGAAGGCTCATACAGAAAAAGTAATGTCCAAATAAAAGTAAATTAACGTACCAGGTTCAAGTGCAGCAAGAGCATGAAGAAGGTCATAGTTGATGAGAGGTTCTGCCTCGGCTTTAGGTTCCCAACCCACAGGTGGAGATGCCGGAGGCGAGAGAAGAAACAGATGCTCAGGTTTGGGTAGTGCCAAATGCTCGAAAGTGTCCATGTCGTCCAGTACTTCATCAGTATCACCATCGTCCCCATCTTCATCAGTTAGACGATCATCATCAAAAGAGGCGCTTTTCACAGTTGGACGGACCTGCCGGCGTTGATGTTTGCGACATTCTTCCTTGTCGTCTGCAAAGTAGCAACGAATCCCCACACCTTCGGATTCTGCGGACGACTCATGCTCGTTTGCATTAGAGGTGCCGACGGAGGGTGTTTGAAGGCGCCAGCCCTGAGTTTTAAATCGAGCCATTACAGCAGCTTCTGGGGTAGACATTGTCACCTTGGAGCAAAGAAATAAGCAGAAAACAAAACACAAATAACCCTGACAGATACTGCTAAATAGAAAACACAGCAATGCTCACTATGACGCGATGGAAGCTAGGAAGATAGATGAATTCACAAGTGTCGTCGTAGTTACGGAAAACCTGCTCAAAGATGCTCTAAAGTCAATAAGGTGAGACGCAAATAAGCCCACTTTGGCTTCAATTTCGGTAAATACATCAATAGGGACTTTGGTCACGATAAGACGGCATGAGACGTACTTAGTGGATTTCAGAGAATCAACTGACTCTTCCATAATGGATAACTAAATACTGAACATCAACCGCCTACTTAAAAAAGTACCAAAAGTCAAAATACGGACACAAATGCAAAATAGTTGGGTTATCACCACGTCGATAAAACAATTTTTCCTTACTTTGTCTAAAGTAAAAATAACGTTATTCTTAAAAACGCTCGTGCTTTTCGCCTAGCTTAAAAAAGGGAAAGCAGAAAATTGTTGGTGTTCAGAACTGCTGGATCATCGTTTGGATTTCATATCACTCGGCGTAAGAGCTTTCCTCGCTGCGCATCTTCCAAAATAAAGGCTTTTTTGGTAAGTGACAGTTGGCGTCAATAGCTAGCAAGCAATGTGACCGCATAACATATGACGCCTTTCCTGCTTGTTAACCCTTTAGCGTTACGAGAACATATATGAACATACAACAGAGAGGTCAGGGCATCTTACATGGCCCGAGGACCTGCCCAGCCGATTAGGATAATGTGATTCCTCAAGCTCCCGTCACCAGAACCAGCGTTTGAACAATGCATCGCGAATCTAGGACCCCCCGACTACCCCTCACCAATCCTTGGCAAACGGCTGGACAAATCCCAACCCCACGGCGGCGGCACCCAGGAGGATCCACACATGCACAATGCTTCCGTTGACCGAAAATCGCATGAGTCGCTGCATACGCATATATTTACAAAGGCCCATGCACACATCCACAAACTCGTACTACTCGAAAACATCGTCAGTCTCATCCACTTCGTGGAGAACTGTCTGCAAACTCTTCCGCTTTCTACTACTCTTCTTCGCCTCAACTCTCTCCATGTACTTTGTTCCTTTGTCCATCCTCAACGCTTGCCGAATCTTTAAAAAAGGAGCATGTTGCACATAGGAAAGAAAGTTTTGTTGATTGCGAACAATAAGAGAAACCAACCTTATTTGGCGAGATATACCTCGGATTTTCCCATATAACTGCACCTCTGAGGCTTCCCAAAAAGATCTTCATGGGAAAAAGTGAGAACCGTGGTCCTAGAATGTACGATAGTTCAGTAATATTTAACAGCGAATCAAAATAATATCATATGACAAACAGCACCACACCTATCTCTGAGAGAGCCCCACTTTCCTCGATAATCTGATATACACGGAACCAAATTCGTCCATCAAAGTAGATGATCGAGATAACCTTATCTGTGTATGGTTGCATTTTAGGGTGAAAATTGGGCGTTCCAAAGGACTGAATAAAAATTTCCTTCAGAAGTTGCAAATGTGGCATCGATGAATTATCGAAACTGGGGTTGAAAGAGAGGATCGGACGGCTGTACCGGAGAGCATTACCAGTCATTTTGAGCTCCGCAGTAGTACTCATGTTTTCCACCAAGAACTTTGCTGATGGTCCACCTGGAACACAGCTTACCCATAGATACAAATCATGCTTTTTCCGACCTTCAAAAAACACTACCTAAAAGAAATGGTAAAAGCGGGGGCTTCAGGAATGCGCTTATAAAACACGATTCTCAACAAACATATCGCATACCTTCGTCGCATTCCGGATTTCTGCAATTTCGTTGATCAGTGGAATATCTTTCTTGGTGTCCAATTTGGTATCCGACTTTGCATGAGGCATCATGTTGATGAGATCCTTCATGAGATGGCGACCCAGGGCGGAGACCCCTCGGGAGCACACAAACAAAGTTCGTTCCCGATTTTTCCACTGAACCCTTCTAGCAGGTTTGGTGTCAGATCTCCTCTTAGAAGGCAATAGCTTCGCTACACAAAGTGACATAAACTATCACAGCTCATAACATACGTCGTTTGGATTGCTGTAATTTTTGGGTTTTTGAAATACTTTCGGTAGCTAAAGGGGATTACCCAACCACTAGAAGCAGCATACCTGCACGCTTGGGCATGTTTACCGCTAACGAATGAATGACACCGCTCTCTAGGTCATACTATCAATAAATAAATCTAAATGGACTAGCCGGCTTTATTAATTATTTACTTGCACTAGGCGTTTTGCCAAAAAATTTGTTTATGAATAAAATTTTTTGATTTACTGTTACGCATTTGGTACCATCTGTAGGCCAAATAAGTTTTTAATATACATACATTCCACAGAATTTCTTGCAGCCCCTTGAATCTAATTCGTGTTGAGAGTCGTCCCAAGTGATATGCTGCTGCAAAAAATTACTGACATGCAGACTGGCTTTAAAATTGTCTGCGTGGTCGGGGGATAATGGCGCATATAGGAAATAAAACCTACTCCAGGTAAAACGCCTACACACAAATCACAAGCTTACGTAAACTCCCAGATCATCAGAGCGACTTTTGAATGCAAATCGCGGTGATATTTGTTGTTAACCTTATGCATCTATCACCTCAACATAGTCGCAACCTTTAAAACCGGACTTAAACCCTCAAAGACAGCTATTAAATATTCTGACATGTGAAGGTCCTTGTTCCTGTGGCTGAGGCATCCAGGAAAGCTTCCACTATTTGTTTTCACCACCTGTTTGCACACCTTACTGGGAGTTCGAAGCGCCTACAATTACGCAAAGCCCCGCAACCAGTGTATCCTCACAGCAAACCCCAATCATCCCTAGGGAGCGCTATGGTGAGAAAGCTGCAGAAGCCCTAGAGGCCCCATTCCTCTGTGACAACCAATACCTCCACCCAGGTCGGATTCGCTTGCCATTGTAACGCCGTGAACAGCTTCCGAGATCATCACGAACCCACTCAGAAACAGGAAGTCCCAAGCCGTCGCCTTGAACCGCCTCCTCGACCGAAATGGCACCACACAACGAACCCAACGGCACATTTAGCAACGGCACAAAAGTCAAGGTACGACTTTCGACAGTAAGACAACCTCCAAATAATCTCATAAATCAGATAAGATGTGCTGAAAGACAGGCAGACAACTCCGCGGTCGAAGAAAGCCAAAAAGTAAGACATCAGACAAAGAAGACCACAAAGAAGACGAAGAAGAGAAGGAGGATGCCAAACACTTTGAACATGAGCCAACGATTGGAAGAAACGGAGCGTAGATAGCGGAGCAACTCTGCATGCCCAGATTCCACTGCGGCCACCGATTCCTCCACATTGGCATCGATGCGTTCTACTCTCTCCTCCTGTTCGTGTACCTACATGATAGAAAGAGGTACTTTCTGCGAGCGCTTTTCATCTCCTCAGAAAAGGGAAGGGATTTCAAGAAGCCAGACACTTACCATTGTCGCAAGCTGCTGGAAGATCTCACCCAATTCTATGATGGTGTGTTCAATAGTACGAACGGTATCGTGGCGTGCTGCCAGATAGGCGTAAGTCTGATCGTGATAGAGTGTCATCTGTTGCTGCTGACCGGGATCTACCAGAAGTGAACTGCTGTTGTCACCAACGCCATTAGCTTGACGGGCTTGTTGCTCATCCTGCGGAGAAAAGAGTGGATCACTTAGTTCACATTGCTCCGGATGCATACACACCCCGAGATCAGAAAATCTATTTGGGAACGTCCACTTCCAGTTGACCAATTAATGCTACGAGGCAAATAGCAGCTGGAATCGGATCCATTGAGAGTCCATCGAGGTAAAGATGTGACTAGATAGCTTTAAAAGTGAACTATAATTGTGCTATAGAGGAAATCATCTGATCGAACAAACTGACAAGAGGGGATCTTGCATGGTCCCTTCAAGCCTTTTGTTCCTATCACACAACTCAAACAATTCGGAGGGGTGGCTATTCAAAAGCAGTCATGAACACGTTGCCGTCTAGTACCCTCCAATTCGAATAACTATAGGAGATTACTGAGCCTGGAACGCCATTGAGGAAACGCTCGACAAGCATGCTAGCGATGCAAAGGAGCTAATGGAAACACGAGGTCCAAGTACGTGGGCAAGGCGAGCACAACCACAGTAACTAAAGGCAAGCACTCTACTGCCGCCGGTCAGATTGAAAGCTCACACACATCATGTAAACCAATCGCACCCACAAATATAGGTGAAAAAGAGATTAGAAACGACAGGGAATAAAGCCGTGTGGATTTGTAAACAAAATAAGGGCGATCAATCAATCATTCAAGCATGCCATGTGAGATGCGACCGCAAGGCGAAAAAAGTGCAAATAAGCCACTTCAAAGGAGAAGATAATATCATAAAAAAAGAAAAAAACGCCCTATCGGAGGCTAAGTAACTCGAATAATTGGCACAGAGAGGTGGAGTTTGGGTCTACTTGACGTCAAATGCAAACGTAAACCATCCATCCCCGAAGGAGAGGCCCCTCATTCTCTATCAACTGTAGGCATTTGGAGATGAGGTCTGACTATGCTCGCAGGGAGC
The DNA here is from genome assembly GCA_023375655.1 of Taenia crassiceps. Taxonomy (NCBI): domain Eukaryota; kingdom Metazoa; phylum Platyhelminthes; class Cestoda; order Cyclophyllidea; family Taeniidae; genus Taenia; species Taenia crassiceps. The sequence goes on along the minus strand of JAKROA010000005.1, from coordinate 4,303,373 downwards.
CAAATTAAACCTATAAATTGTCAGAAAAAAGCAATCCAACTGAGAAAGGAAAAAGTTGCTAACTATTTGCGTGGGAAGGAGAAACCACAAGGTAAAAGCGTGCGTAGATTCAAATCATGCTTATTTTATTACCCACAGTTCAGGGGCAAAATGTAGAAACTCTCGTTAACCTTACGTTAATCTTGACTTTATTCAATAGTGGAAACGATACGACAAAGGGAGTTATGAGAAAAACAGTTCACTTTCGTCCAACGGGTCAAGGCAGCCCCTGAATGAAGATAATGGAAGCAGTCGACAGGCATCTTATCGAGGGGGTGTTTATTGGGGGCGGACCATCTCTTCATGGGAAGACTACATATTATTGGAGCAGATGGCCCCAGACTCGCTTAACAGGAGCGCTTCCAGCTGCTAATTCCCAAAAATTGCAAGGAGGGCCACCAACACGCATCCTCACGATGCCAAAGATTAACTACTGTCCGCTAGAAGGATGAAAATGGGAACGCATTTGAAGGTTTTCGAAATGGTATCATAAGCGAGGGGCGTATAAACCATGTAAGGATAAACTAGCGCAACGTCAAAGCCTGGATTATATTTTTAAGCGCGGGACATATTCAAATTGGCACTAGAGAAGACCAGTCCATAGTAACGATAAAAGGCTTCCCATACGTCCATTTTATTGCCTAGCTATCCATAGTCAAACAGAATAGGGACCACTGCAGTCAAAGCAGTCGAGGCCTACCAGCCCGTTGACGTTTGTAGCTAGTAGGAAGTCCATGATTGACTTTAACGTAGGAAGCAAATGAAGACCTTTGGTGTCTTGATTTAACGATAGGGTAACACTGTCAAATGTCATACACAATTTATTAATACATACCGAAGTTAGACAAATTACGGATGCAAACGGAACACATCAACCCAAAAGCAGTAGAACCAATAAAGCAATAACATTTGAACTCGCTGAGGCAATTGATCTTGAGAGCATTACCAGTACACATAACTCATCGACACTTGCCATTACAGAGGAAAATGGTGAAGGGATTGAGGGCGTGAAACACTGTCAAAAGCTACTAGGCATACGCTCAATAGAAACTCATGAAGTGATTCCTTTAACTTACATTCCCTAGAGGTTGGACGAATTTTTAGTAAGAAAATAGAATTAGGCTTTACAATTTAAGGTGTCGTTTGGAGAATTACCGACAAGCGTACTCAAAATAGCGAGAACTAACTTAAAAAGAGGCGGATCTATTAAGAACGCACAAGACCAATGGAAAACAAACAAATACAATCGTTCACAAAATGGTGAGGACAGCGAGTGCGCTAAACTCAAAAAAATTCACGGGCAGGCCCATGATAAATTAATCTTCACAACTTTTAACAATAGAACCAAAGGCGTAAGCCACCACCCACTTGCAAGAGAATCGACGGAGTCACAGCAGCAGTAGGTATGTAAGACACGGTCAAGGATGAGTCCACTGTCTCCGAATCGAATCCCTGATTAGTTACTCCATCCACCGCTTGAGACCTTTGACGCTGTGCCGAAAAGGCGCTTTTACGCATTGTCTGATCTCTCAGTGCCTTCGATCGCTGCTCCAGCACCCGTTTAAATCGCTCTGACATTCCAGCCAGTCGCGACTGAAGATTCATGAGCACTGAGGTGGCATGCCTAGCTGACTGCTGCTGAGGTGAGTTGATGGTAGACTTTGAAAGTGTGCTTAAATCAGCAATACGGTGGTTAAGATTTGCAATATCCTCCCGAATTAGCAAAGTGAGGTGTTGCACCTCAGCGGAGTGATCGTCAAAGAGAGTGCGTTGACGAGCAAGAGTGGAGAGGCTTTCGAGACGACTGCAGGTCACTGCCAGATCAGAGCTAATCAATGCGGCCATGCGGGCAAATTGGGAGGACTTAGACGTAATGCTGCCAGTGGCGATGTCATTGGGAATCCGACGATGAGGAGCCTTCGGTGAGATGGAGTCACCAGTCTGCACATGACCATTGGGAGTGGTGGTGCGGAGGGTATTTACGAGCTGGAGGAAATCGGAGGTACGATCAGCTCCAAAATTCATCTCGAAATGCTAAAGTGAAAATACAGACCTAATTAATCTGGAATTGGATTTACAACACACCAACAAGGGGTATTACGTAGTTAGCAAAACGAAAAAAACCAGCTGTAAGATCATTAATGATGATATAAGATAAAGACAATCGAGATGGAGTTCAGCACTAATTAAAAGGGGGTGTGGAGGTAAACAACATGAACCCATGGAGGATCTACGGGAAAACGCAAATGTAATAAATTACATTTAATCTGAGTGCAAAACAATGTGAAGGTGACAAGAAAAATGACTACCAACAAAGAGACAACGCCACAGAAGGGAGCTTTAAACAAAGCGCATCAAAAATCAAAGTAGCGCTATGATCTTGAGGTGGGCATTGGTGTTAGAAACTAAGCGCCATCAGTAAGTAGCTTTTGCGTTAGATCCTCAAATTTATGACGATTTAAAGCCCAAAGAATTTAAAATACCTGCAACAATTGCGGCTCATCGTGGTAATGCAACGATTAACGCGAGTAACACAGCAGAAATTATACTCCCTTATTTGCTGGATGGTCTACTATTTTAGCGCCTTTCAGGTTCTACTTATCGTGCAGTTATGGCATTGTCCAACGATATGTACCACATTGTTTCACTTGGTTGATAAATCATTCGATGACACTTTTTCATTATGCTTTAATTTCGCCTGAAAAACTAAATACAGCTTGGGCCATGGCAGCTCGTACTTTTCTGTTCGGCTTACTGCATTATAATTTCGTTCTCTGCAATCGAAATGCTGGTTTAGTTATGCCATTTTCGGCTACTTATATTACCTGGCTATTTATACAGGCTTGAATGATACCCACTTAATTTAAACCCTTCACTCATCCTTAGTCCCTTGTGATGTGTGGTTTGGCTCGTTCATCTAAGGTTGTTACTTTGGCAAAAGGTTTGTCGCGCAGCATCTCTTTTTGAGAATTGACTGATAAACTAAACGAGCCTTTTAAACCTTCTTAGCAGACCATCTCCTTCCAGAAATTGCTCACATTCTTCTATCTGGTGGCGTTGTTGCTGTACCAACAGACACACTTTACGGTCTTGCGTGTTGCAGCCTTTCTACACGTGGAATAGATCGCATATACCAAATCAAAGGTCGCGATGGCGCTAAGCCCATGGCGATTTGCCTTGATAAGGTACTGCCTCACTTCTCCACATCTCATCATTTCTAACCACCAAGGCAGCCAGCCTGTCTCAGTGGAGCAACACTGGAGGCATCGAAGGCAAACTCCTTTCCTCTCTTCTCCCCGGCCCAGTTACTGTCCTACTTCCAAGATTGATAGATGATCCTTTGAACCCTTTGCTTAATCCTCGTGTCATGGATATCGGCATTAGGGTGCCAGATAGTTCCTTTGTCTGTCGTTTGTCAGAAGTCTTGGCAAATGTTTTGCGTACCATGGAAGTGACTAGCGATGATCTTCACATCACAAGTCGGTGCTTCTCTGCATCGGCTATCCCTCTTGTTCTCACCTCAGCCAATCCAAGTGGTCAGAAATCCACTCTCTCTCCCAATGTGAGTGTTGTTGTCCCAATGCAGCCGTCTGCCCTTTTTAAATAAAACAAACCTGTTTTCCCCAATTTAGGGATAGTAGATTCTGAAGTCTGCATTCGCTTACCTTACTCCTTTTAGCACTTCCATATCTCACACGATGCATACGAATCCCTTAACTCTCTGGCTTCCTTCACATGCTGATTTTTCTTTTACTATTTAGGAGTTTTCTGATCTATGGCCCCAACTGGACCTTGTGGTGGATGGTGGCCGAATTGGCGGTGATAGTGACGAATTGCAGATTTCTCGTGCCGGTTCTACAGTTGTTGACCTGTCTCCTGCGGTTAGGTCACAAGGTCAGAAGCTGCAATACCGCATTCTTCGAGATGGCAGGTGATTTTTTTGTCGTGAAACTTTGTGACCTTTGCTTTCTTTGGCTATAGCTGGTTTTCAGGTGTTAAATTCATCTGTATTTGCACAGTAGCGTTGTTTGCGTTTAGGCGTTGCTGGAAATCATGTTGATTCTGCAGCTCAATTCTCAGGTGCTTGAATGCTTGTTTGGCGGTTTTCTAGCCCTTAAGCTGCTAGATTATCGATAGCCGGTATCTGGGTGGTGATCTGCTTATTTGACCAAGCGCATTACACCTCCGATCCCCAACTGTTATCACAGACAGGTGGAGAACACAAGTTGAAACGTCAAATCTGTGCAGTGCCAATTACCAACGTTATAAAATTGCTTTCACCATGAATGAGGGGAAATCGGCTATTAAAAACAGGCATCTTGGCTGTGGCATATATGTGACAATGAAGGCAAAAACATGATGCGTGGGCCTATTCAAAACAATAACAGGAACCTGTATTGTTTTCTCATTTGGGCTGTTTGTTACCTTTAAAATGAGGTATCTACGTTAAGAGGTCTGCAAACTTATTGTTACTCCTCCTTAATCTCATTATTTTCTAATTTCAGTGCCTTGAATCAGACTAAAGAGACACTGCACCAATTTGGGTTCACAAGAAAGTTAGATCCTTGAACCGATTCCAATTTCACACAGCCGCATTTCTGGCTAACTTTTTCCCTAATAAAGTTTACGTCCCCCTCAAGTCAGTTTTTTCTGGTTTTAGGAAAACAGAGCGCTCTTAATTTTTAATCAAAACAAGATTTGCAACTTAAGGTGGGTAATTATGTAGTTATGTTACTGGGGCGAAATGAAACCCGTTCACTGGACGTTAACTTTTAAAGGTTGGCGCACTTACCGGAGGCACGACAAGTCTCCGAGAGAATCTAGGAAAAATAGCCTTTTCATGTGGATAAAAATACAAGTAGATATTCGTGGCTAGAAATTCGATGTACTCCAGATTCTTGATGTTTAATTGTGGTGAGCAGCACTTTGCAGCAAGGAATTTGGAGTCGCACGTGCTTTATGAGCTGGAGCAGCACTGCGTTGTCACTTGGCCTCGCTTTGGTAAAAGAAGCCAAGAAACGTTTACCTGAGCGCCAATGCAATGCCCATTTGAAAAGGGATTTAGGCTGTAATTAGCCCATTCCTACTCTCTCTAATACTCACACGAAGGCTGCTTCCCCACCAACTTGGGTTCTCCGCTCAACTTCCTGCCGCCTGGATAAACAGCATGCCTTCAATACCAAGTATCGACATCTGCTGTAGTACTGTGGATATTTTGCCAATTCCGTTCATCCATTCAGAATGGATCGCAGCGTCAACTGTTAGGCCGCTTGGATTTGACACCGACGTTACTTTCCAGTCTCCTCCCCTTACAAATTTGGCCATCCATAGCTGAAGTCCCGCTTCCATCTCTAATCAGTTGCGGTGTTGAGACAGAAGTTCTCTGCGCATTTGCCGGTGAAGAAGGTCGGAGGGCGCCGAGAAGAATTCCGCATGGCGTCGGAGTGACTTTCCTCTAAGGAGTTATCAGTGTAGCTAGAAGAGAGTTTTCCCAAAGGTTAAACCATTTTTTATCCGAATTGAATAAGGATCGGGATTGAATTAAGGTCTTCTATGGCACTTCAATGAGGTTGGAATAACGTTCCACACACAGGCGCCATAAGAGATGATGATGTCACTGAATTCCGTGTGGTGATTGAAGCCATTGGTCATATCGTGGGGCAATTAGAAGGCAAAAACCCAGGACCAGCCTCCACATACTGCGCCGTGGACAAAGGAAAGTCTTTGGACGGTTATTTATGTGTCGCCATATTTCCCACACCTTGGAAGACATCGAAGATGGAGGCAAGGAGTGGCTGATGGAAGATCGTGATCCACAGAAAAGAGGAGGCCGCAAAAACGTGCGAGAAACACCTCGCGTCTGGGACTACATTGAAGTGGTACACTCACTAGGCTTTCCATTCGGATTCTTTTTTATTCTTAAACAGGGCAACAATAAAGTGCCTCAATATGCAATTAGACTGGGGGTTATTGCCTTCCAGACCGATTGCCCTCAAGGTCTGGCCATTCGACTCCCTCTGTGGGAAAAGACAGGCTCTTAATCCTTCACCAAAAAGGCTCTCAAAGTAGGCTGACAGAGCTCCGTTTTTATTCTATTCTTGTTTTTGTTTTCCAGCTGGAAATACAAACTCATCCACTGCACTCGAGTTCCTTTCTGATTCAGTCTGGAGGTGCAGATTTCCCTCCACATCCAGCCATCAGCATTGGTGGGCATTGAAGAGGGTCCGTGGACCAAAAAGGAAGGAAGTGAATACAACAACTCCTCCTCCTTAGCCATTTATGGGAAAGGAAAGACAGACTGTATTTTACAGGTTTCCGGGACTCCCATTCCAAAACTACTTCCGCAGTTAGATTTCCGGTGCGTGGGGAGGGCCGAGGGGAGTGTATCAATAAAAGTGGCCTCAGATAGCCTTAAGGAGATATGTCAGACTAACCGAGAATCGTGTTTGAGTCTCGCGAGGTCAAGAGTAAAAATACCTCCTAGAAGTCTTTGTTTTTGTTCTACTTCAATCTCCTACCTGCCCGATGGTAAGAAGGCGACGCAGTCATCTACCGGAGGGACAATGCAGAATCCTCTTCTCTCCTATCCCGCGCATGCCCTACTCCTTGTCACGGTCAATTTCGGACGCTTGATCGGACTGGCCGTGAAATAGAAGGCCGCACTAAAGTGGAAGAGCAGGTGTGTGTGTGTGTGTGTGTGTGTGTGTGTGTGTGTGTGTGTGTGTGTGAGAGACACAGCCTCTTTCGCTCCAAAAATAGTGTGTGGGCAGTCGGATTGAGTCGGAGGAGGGGAGCACTCACTGCCACAGGTGTCATGCCTATTAAGAGCTGTGGCCTCGGCTGTGCGGTGGGCACTTTAAAGCGACAATTTGGGCGTGAAGACGAGCGAATTAGACGGCTTATGAAGTAGGCGTGAACGAAGAGACAAATCAATCAAAGCATTGCTAACAGGGTGTTGATGGTTGCTGTCAGTGTCCCCTGTCAGGTCGCCCTCCCCTTGCCCCAACTAAACGACACCTCAAACCCACGTTTTGGTGAAAGCAGTCCATAGTGTCAGCTGCCCTAGATGTCATGTGGATGTGAAGCATGCAATTGAGGCATTTTTAGACGTGATGGGATTTGACATGACGCGACGTACAATTTCATTCTCACCACACTCAAGCTCTAATCACGCCTATACATCGGATAGACTGTCTCAAACTACATCGCATTGTGTGGGCGAGGCTTCATTGTAGAAAAAGTAGGCATGGACATTACAGCAAAGGGAGAGTCTTTGATCAGCAAGCTTGGAGATGTACATTTTAGCGCATCTCAACAACTTCGGCATTTCACCAGTCCTTCCAGATTACGGTAGACGATTATGCTGAATTGTTGCAAATGCTAAACCATCTTTACGATCACTTGGAACCCACAATTTTGGGACAGAAAATCAAGGAACCCTATCCTCTAGCATTCAAAACATACCTTATAGGCTTCCCACAGGTGTCACACATACGTGACACGTGTTTTACTCCTCTCCACAAACACCACCAACAATGTGAATTCGAGGAAGGCAAATGAGCTGCTCTTCTTTAGAGAGAAAAGTCCGAAATAAGCCGCTGATTAGGAACCTGCTGAATGGATGGCGAAACCATCTTGTCATTCGCCCATCTGATTCTGACTCACAATGTGACAAGTCTGTGATAATTGAGCATTTCTCCAAAACATAAGAATCAGGTCGATGAATCAAGGAGAAATGAACAAATGGGATGCGTTGCGTTGTCAGCATTGAAAGATAGGAAATGGTGTCACTTTATGCAAAAACAAAACACCACGAATACTTTCGGCGCTGAAAACAAAGTTGGTGTAGAGATTCGCGTGTCAAGTGGACACTTCGTATGACACAGCATTCACTCCACTCGACTTGGCTTAAAACCAATTTTTACTTTCTGCCAGCAGAAGTGGTTCCACTTGCAGCATCACTTTTACATACCACCTGTTAAGAACTACTTCGCCAGAGGTAGCAATCAACAAATCAGGTCGGATGACCCTCCCTCCACCAGATACTTTGACGACAGGACTTCATAGAGCTTCCTCATTCATCCGGCCTATCACCATTTTACAGTTCAAGTTCGAGGTGATTATGCTCTTGCCCTTCGATGAAGTGTCCACTTAGACGCCCAGAAGTAGTTGCGGTGCCTTCCACGCACGACACGAGTCGCTGCCAGCCAGTTGGTTGGCTGATGCTTATCCCACCATCCCCTGCTAAAGCACACTGTTCCAGTTCGGATTGGAGCTGGAGGAGGGTAAAGAAGTTGCGCCAAAGTAAGTAACAGTTGAACCGCCTTGTTAGGGCGCGCATGGCCACATCAAGAGGGCAAAGTACAACCAGACTCTGCGACATCGCATTAAAAATATGCAGCACCGAGGCTTAATGGGTGACCAGACGATAGAGTCTTCTGAAGATCGGTTGATGGCTGCCATGAAAGGTCTATCAAAGCGTGTTCTATAGGAGTGCGGCTGTTGTAGACACAGATGTTGGGAGCAGAAGTGAGGGAATTGGGAGCAGGATGTGTTGCTGAGGGAAGAATAAAAAAGTTGAAGAAGAAGGAACTGTTTTGATGTTTTCGTAACTTATTTGTGTCAAATTTTGGCCTGACAGATGACTTCAAAAGGTAGTCTCCCAGTTGCCAGTCACTGAAACAATTTCAAGCCTTTTTGTTTCATTGCCAAATGGTATATTTGGCTGGCGGATTTACTCCGACAACCTTGTCAACTGCAACCACCGGTCTACTTTTTCATCCTGCAGTAAAGTTTAGAGACTCTTTGTGGAATGGAAGGATTGAATTGCCTTTTTGCTAGGGAAGACTAGCTGATTCCTATCCAAACAACTGCTATACGACGTGTTTCGACAATGCCATTTTGCACAGGTAAATGTGAAAAACCACCACCACCACCACCACCACCACAAAGGCTAGCCAGTGGAATGCAGTCGGTGCCGATCAATCAAGAATGCAAAGTTGTCAACTCAGCCGCTGCCGATTTGATCCGACTCTGTCCGTAAGGGTTCGAGGGTCACACGCTGGCAGGGAGGGATTCTGTGATGCCTATTCGATGTCATTTGCTCTTCATGCCAAAAAGCTACTCTTAAAGTGCTTACATTTAAACAGTTAAATCATCTCTAGTGTTAATCGAGTAAATCACTCTCCCATTGTGCAGAACACGTAAAAGCTCTCAAACAAACGACGTGGCGGACTTTAGGATGAAGAGGATCCATTTTTTGAAAGCTACCATCTAAAGGGAGTTAGCTTTGGTGCCACTAAAAGGCAAAAGCAGAAATTCGTGGCACTCAGAGTGTCGCAGAGTGTTGCAGCAGGCCTCCTGCATTGTGTCCGCCACCTTACGGATACACTTTTGGTGAGGATGTACGGCCCATGGAGGAGGAAATTTCATCCCATCGTGCACTAACTTCTCCCTCCGTTGTCTTGACAGCATACGAGTGGACAGAGGCGTGAAAACAGTTGGTGGGGAAATTTTCTTTCTCAGGGGATCTTGCCAATGGGATGCGTTGTGTCGATTCAATTCACAACCGACTTAGCGCATTCGTTTTGCTACGATAGGATCGAGGTTTGCTCATCGCGCCTAACTAAACCAAATCACTTCTGTGAGCTCCAGTGCGGTCCTCCCTTTGGTCTCCTCATCCTTTGTATTCACTCGTTTAGAATAAGCTCGATTCTTTTTCTCCAATTTGCTTTACCCCATTGTGTGCAAAGCGGGTGGAGAGACTGAAGGGTAAAGCGGGGTATACGACAGCGGCAGAATAGAATGAAATGGAATAGAGTAGATTGGGCAACGAATTCCCCAAAATCACTCCACAGCTTTCATGGTATAGCATTTTGACGAATAAAGGCCGCGACCTTTTGTTTGGAGGCGCAGAAAGCGCCTACGTTTCCACGGTTTCTGACTTCTTCTCAGCAGAGGTCAATTGTTGCTGAAGAAAAGTGATACCATTAAATGTGGACCGAGTTTCACTCGATCGCTTTCCCGTCTCAGACAATGAAAGTCAGTCTGAATGGGGTGAAGTGAAGTTGAATAGACAGCGGTACTTAAAATAACTTGACGCAACCACCTGCAGTAACCCGGAAGGACTGGCGAAATGCATCGCCGCCGTCCGGCTGATCAGTGGGCTTTGCTCCATCGTAGAGCCAGATCCTCTAGATCCTCCATTGAAGACTCGCCCACACAATGCAGTGCTACTTGAAGCAAGCCGCTCGTTTTGAGAGTGGAGCTGACCTCGATGCCGACATCCTTGTAAAGGCCTTTAATAGAAAAGAATTGACGTCTTTGGAGGTTAATCCCACACTATATCACGTCACTTCAAACTTTAGAATTGGCTTTTTGACACGCATCACACACTCCTGACGCCCACACAAGCTGCCAACATTGTTTAGCGCAAGGGTGAGTGGTGGAGCCTCCTGAATGCATGTGTTGGCGTTACCAGATATAACAATGCTCTTTTACGACTGCCCATCTGTAATTCCCCATCTATTCAACACCCATTAATGAGTGGTACAATAATCGCTAACAACCTGATGTGTGACAGGACGCCATTAGCTACAGTCCGAGCAGTATTTTCACTCTCCTCCCTTTAATTTTTAAGTCACCTCTCGTTTTACTTCCAATTGATTGCCTTTGTGTATATTCAAACCTTCGTCCTCAAATCGCCCACTAATTGAACGACTTGCGCAAAGCTGACCCCATTAAATTTCTTTTTAAAAATAACAGCTCTGCAAGAATCGCATGTCCGCTGCGATTAGACCCTCGTTCAGAGGAATGGCTCATTCTCTACCTTGCTAGGACACTCGAAAAAACTCATGACACAAGACGTTTGCTTGCGAATCGCCTTATCAGCTGAGGGAAAGGAGAGGCAAAGAAGGGATAACATAATGCCCCACGTTTGTCAACCTACGAGGATTTTAGATCCTAACTTGGGCAATCAGATTTACAGAAGATTGGACGGACATACAAGTAACAGGCACCTGGGAAAGGGAGAAGAATGAGACTATTGATGAGTTTAGCCATAAATCAGCTTCTAACCATCATGCACCATCATTGCATAAAAACTTCCTCAATTTTCTGAGAGTTATTTCATCAAATAGAATAATTTAGGAGGCTTTTTGCTACTCCAATGACATGAAGCGAGTTTGTCCAATCGCAGCGCATCCACAAACCCACGCCCACATGCACGCAGACTTACTTGTCACAACGCGCACGCCACTGCCTCGTCTCTCCCCATGGATCCGTGGCCGTACAGCTACTCACGTCAGGGGTCACAGGCCTACGAGAATGTCCCCTCGAAGGGAGCACAACTGCTCGTCTATCCCTCCTCGCCAACCCACCCTCCGCACCCTCGTGACACAGCACAAGCGTGTCAAACTCTCCACTCGCTTCAAGCGCCTTCTGGTCGTAGCCGCTGCCCTGCCATTGCTTGCTCTCATTCTCGTCATCTGCAGCACCCTCTCGCCGCAATGGGAGCGTCTGGAGTTCCTCTTCGACCGCCTCATTCAACGCGCCTGTTTGCGACAGACCAAGACCACCTGGCGACTGGCGCACGTGGTGTTGGAGGGAGGCGGCAGTCGAGTGACACGATTTGACAACCACACGAGGTGGGAGATTTGCCACCGGTGGAAAGAGACGCCACCAACCATCGTGGGAGTGGGCATCTATCCTGGCTGCGCACAGAACGCCACACTCATTGAGGTCTTTAATGTGCTGGGAGGAGCCTTCCAGGTGTGCAATGAGAAGCAGGGTGAGTGAGTTCTGTCACTGGCATTTCCCTGTGTCATCAGTGCTGCGTGGCCGTGGCCGTGGCCGTGGCCGTGGACGCGGACGCGGACGTGCATTACAGAGTCATATCAAGTCGTGCATTTTATTAGGCATGCATTCACTCCGGAGCTACCTCAGAATTGTCTGCGTCACGCATTTGCCATTAACTTTGCCAGTGGCTATTTGTGAAACTTACCCGTTTGACCAGCTCAGCGTCACAAATGTGGGACACATAGTTTTGCCTATTCTATGATAAATGGCTGCATTTGCTCTTCATTCAAAAGGCTATTTGAGGAGTTTGCTTTTTTATCTGAAATAATTCCAAGTTGATCGTATTAAAACTGTTAGAAGGGTGGCATGATTAGCTTTAAGGTTCTGTAAGTCACCACGTTGCACATCAAAGGCATTTACGATTTCCTCCATCCTCAGAAAACCTTTTATTGAAACTTTGGACTTCATATTAAGAGCGATCTTAAACTAGCAAGTCTGAGGGTCAGAAGTTATTGCAGGATGACTAATGAAAACTTTAGCTCAATAGAAGGAGAGCAGAGGGTTTGAATAAGGCTTTTAAGCATATCTCGCGATCTTTGACCCAACCTGGAGTGGAAAAAGCACTAAGCACTAACGGCTTACATGCACCGCCAATCATTTAAATAAGCATTTTTGAGAAGTAATAGGTAAAAGTGATTTCAAATTCTGATAAAAGAGCATATAGTACCGAAACATGCACGTAGGACAGAGAGATTATGATCAAGGACTCCAGAATGCTTACATAAAATTTTTAGGAGCTAAACACTAGGAAATACCTGAAGTGTCAAGAGTCCTTTAAGCAACCACCACCTGCGAGTCAAGAGCTGTCTACACTATTTTATTGGATCAACCTTTCCCTTTGGATGGAAAAATGCAGCTTCTTTTTGTTATCTTGTAAGTGAAATTCAAGAACGGTAAAGGAAGTCTTTACTCTCCTTTTTTCCTTTCTTCCGAAAATAAAAAATTGTTCCGCTTAGGTAGACTGGACGGAAATATGCTAACCCCGTAAAAGACAAAGATCCTTTCCCCTAGAATTGGCTGAGGTGGAAGGAGTCAACGAAATATGCCACCATTCTTGTAAAACCGCTTTTAACTTTATTCCTCGCAAGTGACGGATTTTATTGTCAAAAATAGGTGTGTGTAAAGCAATAAGAACGACTTCATGAAGACTTTTAAGCTTCGAATAAGCGAATGGGTAGCATACGAGCGAAGGAAATGTTAACCGAAAGAGTTAGCAGACTTTTATTTTTCCCTAGATATAGCAAACCACTTTTAACTTAAAAATCAAAACACTTCACGTTTTTTGACTTTCTACTCTGTAAAAATACTATGATATAAACTAAATTTTTTGTGTAGAGAATAGGTAAGAGTTCCCTTATTTCCTAAAACAAGTATTTAATGATGTGTGAGTTTATCTAGAATCACGAAACACCATTTCCAGTGTACAGTGAGATTCGTCAAAGAAATTACTAGAAGTCACCCACAAAATCTGAAACAGAGAAAGGGTCTAGAACACGGACTTCAAGCCTACTTTTCAAGACACCGAAAAAAGCCCTCCCCGTGCTAAAGCATCGTCTGGTTCTCTTAGATTTGCTTCTGTGCCGCTTCCACACAAACATAACTTAGCTCACATGAACAAAGAAGGGACAGGTTGGGAATAGATACAGTATATAAGAGCGTATTTACATTTCCGGTTTTCTTGAAAAGGCAGCTTAATAAGACTTTGTTTTTCTATTTTTCTTCGGTAGCAGCAGAACCCAACATCGGATAACATACTTTAAACACAAGTGATCTTTTTCAGTGCGCGGCATGTCAGCGGTAGTATTTATGGTTAGTCCATTAGTTTGGTTTTGCAAAAACTCTTTTAAACTTTAAGCAGCTGAAATTTTTTATTATGTATTCATTTTATCAGAATGTCGCGTTGGCCAACTGTAGAAGCTCGACAAACGCAATAGCCGAAATTGTTTTTTACAGAATATGTCGAATCCTCATAAGATCTGCCAGATTATTTATTTAAAGTTAATATTCATTACGTTTTCAGGCATTTAAAGAGTACGACGGCAAATTTTGTCAAACTAAATAACTACGGATACTGTCCGTCACTATTTCCCCATGCAGACACAGGATTTCTGCGGGTGCCAGTCACTTCCTATTCAAGGGTCAAGAAAAGCCAAACAATAGGTGCCTCTCTTTTAAATCATTGTTTATCTCAACAAATCTGCTTGACGTAAAATGATGCCAAAATAATGCAACAATCCTCACACACAGGAATGCCCTAATATTAGACACCCCAAAATCCACAATAAGGTTGCAGCTGTGACAATATTTCCTGCTCTCACCTTGAGTTTTGTCCTACCATGGCACCTTGCGTTGGGACTTGAAAATGGAATTTTTTTGACCTACTGACGGATTTGCCTCGGCTCTTCTCAAAAAGGATTTTTAATACCTTTTTAGCACAACCGAGTGGTTGGATGTTAAATTCGATTGTTTGACATTTGGCGAAAAAACAGTATCCCCACTGTACACAATGCATAAGGAATGGCCTATTTTTGTAAAGGATACCTCACCAATTAGCACATGCACAACCTTCGGCCAACACATGCTAGGAGAGATTTTAGATCCCCTTCTATACAGCTTCAAACAGAACCATTTGACCATTGCTCCCGACACCATTCTCTTCACTGTCCACCGAGAACGGAGCAAGGGAGGCCTGTTTGCGTCACTTCCAGTCATACCAGAATGAATCAAAATGTCTACCTGCCATCCAGTCTAATGGATGCTCCTCCCTTAAGGAATGAGGCGATCAAAGGCAGCCATTCTTCTTGATTTTTTCTCCTTTGCATCAATACAGGGAAGATTTTTAAAAAAGTCGATTAAGTACCCAAGAATTCGATGAATTTTCCGGTTTGTACTGCCTAAATGCAATACAGCAAATCATGAACGAAGCTGTTAAAGAATTGCATAGTTGTGTGAGGAGACGAGAATTAAATCACGGATCGCATGCGCAATGGTTGCTGCTGAGGCACTTGGATAAATCTGATTTTTGCTATTCTTATTCGCCATGCAACTGGTTGCTAAGTTACTGACTGAAATTGATGTGCAGTGACCTAAATACCCTCAGGAAGACGAGTGGAGCGAGTCTGCAGAATGCACCTCGTATTCCGCGGACTGCACTACGCATTCGGAAGCGATTTTTGCAAGACCGCCAAAGGTGTACATTTTTTCTCCAACTTCATTCACGATGCATAACCTTCTCCATCGCAATTACCAGGATTGTTTAGACCTTCTTTGAGGAAATTATTATCCTCATTTTCTCTCACGCGTGTAATTCCTCCTTATAACCCAACCACATCATGATTAACCCTAAAGGTCATTTTTTTAGGGCGCATCAAAGACCTCCAAAGCAGAAGGGCACATTTAGATGTGTTTGGCATCGTCTATTGTCACCTACAACTTTACCGCTCCAAAAGGTAGTTTTTGGTTGGCATTTGTTTGCTCCTCGAGTGGCAGAAGGGTAGCGAAGGCTTTTCAAAGTCAATTTGTCAATGCATTGTGTTTATACGACCTGTGTTTGGCAGACAACAGTGCCCATTGAGGACGACGGAAGGCACTCATAAACCGCTCTTTGAGATATCGCATAGAAGAGGGGCGAAACATTTGTGCAAGCTCGCTTAACACTTCGTCCTTTGCATGGCCAAGTGACATCCACTACTTTGCCTGCACAGAAGATGGAAGGTAACATGCCACAGAGCTTTACTGAGGTGGCAGTGTTGTGCTATGGCCACCGAGGTCAACTCCAGACTTTAATGACGTGGTCGCGACCGACCTCGTACACAAGTAAGCTGGGGTCGGGGAGGAGAGGAGAGGAGAGGAGAAGAATAGACGCCGCTTATCAACTGACTCACAGCTCCGATTCGTGGCCCATTTCCTTCCCAGATTACCGCACCAAACTGAGCTGATCATCACAGATCCCTCCAGTCCATCCCAATGCACACCGACAGGGCAGTGGCCAAGTCTTAAATGCTCCTCTTTCGTTGGAGACACTCCTCCTGTGCAAAGGAGTCAGCGACAGCATTCATTCAAGAACCATAGAAACATGAGCGTGTTTTGAGCCTCCAAACAAAGAGCATCACGCTTCATTACCGCGGCATTTTTTAGCCAACTGGCTATTGTGAGAAGTTAGTGGGTTTTTATTGCCTTACTCACTCCGCCGTTTACAACCCGTTATACATTGTTTTGCCCTCCCTCCTCCCATCCCTCATGCACAACTCACTGACAAGTGGCAAGCAAAGCAAAGTCAGACAAAGTAAGACAAAATTACGCAGAACTTGTTGGCTAAGGAGAACAACAAAAGCAAAACTGCATTACTTCAAGGTTTTACAACACTCTAAAGGTAGAATTAGACGCAGCAGACACTTTTGAGTCGAAGTGCTGTGTCTCGAATGCGCTCTAGCCTCCGCACGGATTTCGGGATTGAAGCATCCCGCTCAAGTTGACATCGGTGAGACTCTCTCTGTGCGAAAATTGCTTTAACAATTTAGGCTCCTGCTTACCTTCACGCCATCTGCTGGCTATAGGAAGGCCTCTTCTTTTGTACTACTCCAGAGGAATGATGGACGGGTCTTAGACATCCAGTTAACGTATTCTCCATCGCAAATTAGAAGCAGAGGCAGATTCACTTTTTTTATTCAAAAATAGTCTTTGATATTTTCTACCTTTAAACATGACACCATGCGTCAGAATTTTAAGTAGTCAGTAGAGTTTGTAAATGAAAAAATACGTGCGTCACACATATGTGACACTGGTAGTGAACATAAAAATGGCATTTGAGTTGTAGATGGTTGAATGCCGTGGAATTTCACGCCTTGGCTTTTTTGGATCTTGCTATAACCAAGTTTTTTTAGAGTGCAAAACGAGTAAGTAACTTGGTGCAGTTTTCGGCATACATCATCGTACTATTTAGAAGCAATCTGGAAGGTTCGGTGAAGTGCCGATGCTGGTGTATCGCACTCCAAAGCAGCATCGCTAACAAGATGACGTCTTTGGCCATCCTCTTCTCCCCCCACACTGGAAGGAACTGTCAAAAATGCGACAGCATGCTTAAAGCCCGTCTGTTTTATTCATGGAGTTGTCCCAGGTGCTCTTCCTCCTGCACAGCTACCTCATCAACCGGCTGCGGCGTTCTAAGAAGGTGGAGTCCAATCGTCGGAAATAATTTTGATTAGCGTTTTCTATGTTAACAGTCTAAAGAAACCTACGGAAGTACGTTTTTAGGGGCCCTTTATTTGTGATGTTAGGAACAGCATCACATGTCGCTACCGTTCGGAGACGTCCTTCCTTCCATTCTCGCCTTCCCCTATCTCTTCCGTTTCAATCAAATTATGCTTTGGCTTGGAGCTGTCTTGCTCTGGTAGTAGTTTTTTAGGCCTGTAACATCAACAAGAATATTTGTGGATAATCTCATTCCTTCATCGCACCTTTCTCACCTCCACTGAGAACTGGCGAATGAGCCTTATTTTCCCCGCTCCCTCGCTATTCTCCCTGCTGGTCAGTCGTCCCTTGGGATAGCCATCAGACATTATCAAAACAGGACGTTTAGAGTGACACAAGACGAAAAAACTGACCCTTGAAGCTGGCGTAGGTGCTAGCGAGCCATTGTTTCATCACTCACGTCCCCTTCAACCTCGAGTTGCTGTCAGCGGTGAAATGCACACCGTTCTGGACAATGCATTGCACTGCAGTCATCCCTCTAGGGTTCTGCTGCCCCCAAATCCAGTTTCTACTAATTTCGCAAGACATTTGCGACTAAGTAGCTTTTGATTTGACATAAATCGTGCAGCATGAGGAGCGGACATACGAGGAATTGACACACGCAACACACATTGACGCATATTTATGCCTCAACGAGGTCTTTAATGGCGCGGAGCTTGCTAGCGCCGACAATTTATTACCACGCAAAGCTCCGTTTGCTTTCTAGGGTGTTTAATTGCCTCTAAAGGGAAATACCTCCTCACTTTATGCTTAATTTACACAGCATAAAGTAAATTAGTCTTTGCAGTACCTCAAACCTTTTTTGGCCGAAATACTAGCTGCGGTGATTTAGGAGGCCTGTCTACTCTCCTGCTTTAGGCCGCACCATCTCCCCAGCCTCACAAGCCTTGGGGACAAATTCGCCCTCCCTGTGCTGGGGAATTGACTTGCTTGCCTCTCCGGCTTCGCACCTTTCTCACTTTGGTGAATTAAAGGGCTTTGAAATTGTTTCAAGAAAAACTTACCTCTATTCCTTAATCTTGAAAAAGTAAATGTAGGTGATTTGCGTTCGAAATAAACAATACAAAACGGAGTCCACACACGGAGGCCTATAGAAACACCGTTCGACCAAGTGGAAAATTATCTACAAATATGGTAGATAATGCAAAAATTCTTCTTAGAGGAAAAGGGCGACGGAGGGGGACATTGGAGCAGTCGTTTTTGTTCCCATCAATGCTAACATAAAACCAAGTGTTGGTGTTTGCCTCCCTCCCCTCCCTCCCCCGACATCCGCCGCCCCCACGCCACCGCCCCAATGCAATTGCCGCGTTTGACGCCGTCCGCTCCGCAACTACAGCAATCCTAATGCAAAAAAACCAATTTTAATAGGCAAAACACAAACAATTTCAATTAGTTAGTATTCACAGTCTCCGGTGGAGAGTACTGCAGCCCCCAAAGTAACTCAGCCCTCGCCTAAAGGAGCGGGGAAACAACCTTCTCGCAACTCAAACAATTAATCACACCTAAACCTATAAAAACTTAATATTCATTAGTTGTAATTGTTTTGCTTATGGAAGGAAATGTTATGAACTCAGCATCTATGCAAGACAGATGGCTAAGGCGAATGGAAAATACATTTTACTCTTCCAAAACACCCCGAGATCATTTGAGTTTGTGTCCAGTTTTAAAGCAGCTTCCAGAAAGCTTAATAGGCGATGGCGTCAATTTGACGGTCCCTTCTTGCACGCCCTTGAAGGGTCGGTTATCCTCACTATGCGCCTCACCGTCCTGATGGCCAGCAAATCTCTTAAAGTGCCGCATGGCAGCCGAGTTACCCCCAAGCCTCTAAGGTACTAAAATCTTACGACTGCTGCATTTCATCTTCTTTTTCCACCCTCGTCCCCTCATCATAGTCGAACGCGGATTGATGGCCTTCGTCCGCTCCTCGCTGGGTGGAGGCAACACCACCTGCTGCTTCAACTACATTACCAATGGATCCCGATGGAAGGGCTCGGGTTGTCGGCTGATGATGCTTCGTGAGTTCACCTTTTCCCTCTCCTCGAGAGAAATAGAAATGTGCCTAGAGAGTTTCTAACAGCCAGAGTGGCTCTTCTGCGCCAAATGCATTCGTATTCCAATCTGGCTGGTGTATCTGCTAGTGAGCTGATTAAGCACTCGGACAAAACCCAGTTTAAAAGCGTTTTGTAATTAGGGACGAGGAGGAAGCTGGAGGCAGTCCTGGGACAGCACTGTGATTAGATGCCGTAGTGAATGTGGCCACTAGACCACCTTAGTGGGCGCCAACTTGCATGGACCAAAGGCCACACCACAACCACTTACTGAAATATTATTACGCAACAATAACCGGTCTATCTTCACTTACTTCCCCTTTTGACGCTGAGAGACAAGGGCTGTGGTCTCTGTCGACTAACAAAGCGGTGGGAGGCAATGCACCGCCCAGTAGCAGACCTCCATTCCATCCCTCCTTCTGTTCTAGTTGGACTCCTTTGCAAAGGCTTCGACTGCCTCCTGTCTGAAGTTGCAAAACCTACTGCAGAATATCACAGCCTATTCTCTAGACACATTACCTACCAGTGCATTCCCTTTTGGGGAGGTCCTTCTATTTTAAGGCTCTTCTCTTGAAGATGGAGAGGTGAAGGGGTATGGCCAGTATGCTTCAACAGGATAACTCCCGTTGAAACAAAGTCACTTTCTAAGCCCCATAAAGCCAATGGTGTTCGGCGCTGTCAGTCGATCACCCTCCACCCTCGATGCGTTGCCACCCACGTCAAATTTATTAATAAAATTTCCTCTCTACACAGAAAAAAACCAACTTTGTGCATATGATTTTAAAAAAAAGAAAATTAAAGAGTTTTGTCCTACAATTTTTCCTTCTGATTAATTCTTCGTGCCCTTGTGAATCCTTATGCCACAAAGTTTCAGTTAAGTCTGCCACCTGTCTGCTCTAACGCCTCCACAGTTTGTTTGTAAGACATCGTGGTTGAGAAGACCATCCCTACTCGGCAATACAAACTATCTACTTGTAAGTTGGCTGTTTTTTAAGCGTGAGAGTCTATTCTCTCTACCGAATGGGTTGGAAGGTCTTTAAGGTCAGTTTTTGTTCGTTGTGTAGCTTGTTTGGTCACCACCCAACAGACGGTATGACCAAACAACCCACTTCACTCTCCAAAAGTCCGTTTCC
Organism: Taenia crassiceps; assembly: GCA_023375655.1. NCBI lineage: Eukaryota > Metazoa > Platyhelminthes > Cestoda > Cyclophyllidea > Taeniidae > Taenia > Taenia crassiceps. The sequence goes on along the minus strand of JAKROA010000005.1, from coordinate 4,283,047 downwards.
AGCTTATGCAGGTTTAAGGCTTTTATTATCTGACAGGTCAAGCATTCATGCCCCTATCGAAATGAGTAGAGACGAAAGGTTGAAGTACAGCTTAACTTTGTAAGGGCTCACTATTTTCACCCTATAAGGAAAAACACTTTAAGATCTTCGCCTGTACTTATGACTTCCAAGCATGAATGGGCGTAACGGACAGGATGCTTTTAGTCTGCATCCAGCCAGAAGAACAAATAGCGACTTGATGGATGTTTAATAGGGTGAAATGGTTTTAGATCTCGTAAAATGAAGTTTTCCTGCTATAAAACAAGGAATCTTGAAACCAGTGCCCAAAAAATTATTTCGTTAGGCTTAAATTCTTCTTTGTGTGATTGATAATTCATTTAACATTTGTGGTACAGACCCTGACTTCATGGGTCCCAGGATGCTTCAAATACCCAACAAGCCATAAAAACAGAAAAATTACACGGGTCCATATTATTTATATTAAGAGCTGGTTTGTTATACGTGTGCGCTGCGTCTTGACATGACAGTTAAAGGAGGCAAAGGTCAGAGGGAAGCCCATGGAAGTGACTGAGTTAATGTAAAATCTTTGGAATGATTTAATTTAAGCTTACTGTATCTCAAACAAGAAACAATAGCGCTCTGTGTGCTCATTGTTTTTTCTACCACACTATATTATTCTCTTTAGCAAGCGCAAAGGACACTGAGAAGAGCTGGCGAACGCACTTCTTGGCCAGTTGGTGGGTAGATAAATATGAACAAGGACCAGATAGTTACTCATGCATTAATCAAGTAATTTTTTGTCCATCTAAAGCCATGTCGCATCCGTGAATGCTCAGTTAGCGAACATCAAGCAGGCCCTAGGACACCACAGAAACGGCTGTCACATATTAAGGCTGAACTAACTTACTTGTTCTGGGTGTTTCCATAATTTCCTCCCTGCAAACAGACTGAGATGAGTTTTGCGAGTAATTCTATATTCTCTTTTTAAAATGCTTATGGCCCTAAATATTGCCGGTTTTCCCCAGGCAATCCTTGAAGCAACAAGACTTTTATAGGATTTTTAACAGCTAAACTGATTTTGGCAGTCCAATAAATGTAAATACCATTTTATAGACAGTTTAAGGCCTCTTGATAAAAATTTGGACATTTTCGACTTATTCCATTAACAATGATGTCTCTTATTTAAAAAAATATCTGCTTCAACATTAGTTTAAACAAATCTTAAGGTTAAATTAATTCAGTCCCTTCTCTTTTTCTTTAACTTTAGTGATTGCATCAGGCTCATCTAAATCAATTGAATTTCAACTGGAGTGCTTACAGCTCTTAAAAATTATAAGAAAATGCTCAAGCTTACTGAGTAATTAGGTGCTTGTTAGAATGGAAGGATTAACATTTTTTAATAGGTCATTTTTCAAATCGCCTGTGCTGCAGACTTATCTTTTATGGATTGTCTTTACAGTATAACTATAGGATTTTATTTTGCATTGTACATAATTGAGCTTGTAAGGCGTTGCGAAGAACACGTTGCGGACTAACGAAAATGAACCCGTGTCTCCGGGTTTACAAAACGCAATTTTACAAGGAAACCCCTTGATTTTGTAAAAACCCATCATTTTCTGCGTTTATCATAGGCTTTTTCAACTCCTTCTCACAAAATAACCTGTCAGTCTCATTGGGGCTATGAGAGCATAGAGTAACAAAAGGATCGCTTTTTGCCGGAGACTCATCTGTCAACTTGGTGCATCTAACTGCATAATTTCTGCCTATTTTGAGCGTCAGTTTATCCTAACAGCTGCATTCCCAAAACCTTACACAGACACCCTCTGAAACGGTAACAGTTTATTTGACATTGCTTTGAAAGAAGACAAGCTTACTTTAACCTAGATCGTAGCGGAGAGAAAATGCAAACTTATTGAGCATATTTATTAACAAAGCTTCGCGATTGTGCTATTATAATGCCTTTTCGGTGGGTATTGCAGGGATGCAAAACAACTTGATCGCCTGTGTGATCATCGTCTTTCTGTGTATCATCGCCTCCTTCGTAGTGGGCGCCGTCAGTGTCCTCGCTCGCAGGGTTCCTGCAGCTATGGTCAACGCCTTCCTCTACCTCACCGCTTGTAAGTTCCGCCTCCCGTTCCTTCCACCATTTTTACTCACTTAGGTGATGACCAGCGAATTGGTTTCACTTTCATAGTTTCTTGCGCGACCTTAAGAATTCAATCTCATGTAATTATTTGGGAAAAAATAATTTCGTAATAGGCAAAAGACTTACTTTTATACTTAAGCTGAAGCAGTGTCTAGGAATTTTATTATGGCCGGCGGACACTGATGGACTGTTCCGACAAACGGCGGATTTGCTTTATAAAATTGAATGTATAACCTTCGTCAAATGGTTAGACTGATCAAATGAGGCTTCAAAGTTGTTAATAAGAGGGAAGAGAGAATGTGCTAGAGAAGCCATTTAATAAACCCCACAAGAATGTAACATTTTAGCACTCAAAGCCAAGCAAATAATGATAATTGTACTACGACTTCCTTTCCAGGTTTATTCATCACATTTGCCAACTGTATTGAGCACATCAAGTTGAATCACATTCAGTCGAAGTGGGGACCCTGCTATCCAATTGTCCGTCTTCCACCTGACGTAAGTTAGTCTTTGAGCTCTCCTGTCAAGATGGTGGTCCCCCTTGAAGGCGTGACAAAACAAAAGGTGAAGTATGCGTCTCCCGATACAGCCACTGAAGCTGATTTACCTACCTGCCTACCACTGACAGACATCGAGAAGCATTAGGGAGTGCGAAAATGCTTTTCCGCTTCTTTTATAAGCATCACTGAGATGTGGCGTTCGCTGTACCGCCTTGAATGCCTAACCACAAGCAGCATGGTCCGAAGTGGTGACTGTGCCAGAATTCCATGTTTGCTGGCCAACCCCAAACGACCTCTCCACTACCAGCCCTAAGCAATTCTTTTGAAGCCCGCAAATCTATGAGGGAATGCAAGTCACCAGTCCCTTAACGTTACTAAAATTACCCACGCCTAAATACGCGCTCTGTCTAGAATGGTAAAGAGGGAAGGAAGAAGGGAATGTGACAGTGGCTCTCATACAGCAGAAATTTACAGCCATCGCACGATAGATCCCATCCAGAACAAACGAGAGTTCAAGATCTTGGTTAGTGGTTGCTGATCGTTTATGTCGCAAGCATGCAGGGAGGGCTGCTGTGACCTTGCTCTTGACAAGGTCACTAAAAAAATTTATTTTAGAACCCCAGCACTTTAAGCTTTAGAACGATTGTGCTTTTGCGTTTGCTCATAACTTCAACACCTGCCTTTACAATTTTTTTTCTTTGCACGATGTTTTACAGCTCTACGATCCAACTCTGATCCATGTGCAGTATGGTTGGACGGTGTACGTCAACTGGGTCGTAGCTGGTGTCTTTTTGGCTTCCACCTGCGTTTGGTTTGTGCTAAAACAAGTGCTCTATATGGAGACTACCAAAACTATGATTTGATCTGGTCCAAACCACTTACCTTTCCCCTTCTCTCCCTGTCTTCGCGTCTCCGCCCTCCATTCCCTGATTTAGCTTTTGTTGCATCCTTTTTTGTATTTTCTGAACCGTGGAATTGTGTGACACCCTACGTATGTGCTTCCCCATTTTCATCACCAGTCCACATCCATGTCAATTCTCATGCAAAATACACGAAGTTGCGTAACTAGCTTTTGGACCTTTGTGCTAGTAGGAATTGATTAATCTTTTTCATATACTGAGGCTGCAGTAAACAAATGCGTTGATGAAACTTACTATTAAAAAACTTGATTCCTACTGAACCTCCTTTTAAGTAGTATAACCAATCCAGACATTATCAGCAGTGGTGCATCATTGGGTGGGAGGTCTTTTAGGTGCAGAAACCATCTAAATCACGTAAGCAAAAGACGTGAAATTAATTAGCTAATTGCCCCGTTTAAGGAATTGCTCATGTTCTTCTGTCCAGTGGCACAGTCTGTGTGCCAACAGACACGCCCTCCAACCTTAAATGCCGCAGCCTTTCTGCATGTCTTAATAAGATACCACTTTGCTTCCCAAAATCCCATTAATTTTATACCTGAAGCCACCGAAAGCCAACTCAATTCCTCTCGCCTCTCCGGTTCAGTTGCTGTCCTACTTCTAAGATTGGCAGGTGACTCTATAAACCTTTTTGCTCAATTCTTGTGTCTGCAATTTCTATTCCATTTGTGCCTTGTTTTGCACATACCAATCACCAAATCGCAGAACCTTTGCACAATTCAAATTTCCCTCTGATTAACAGAAGTTTTCTGATCTTTGACCTCAGCCAGTCTCTTATTTAATCGTTTGCAGAATTGGTGGTGGTAGTAACTGCAATAATTTCGGCGGCGGGGAATCTCAGATTTCTTGTGTCGGCGTCATGGTTGCTGATCTGTCTCTTGGAGTTAAGTCACGAGGTCAGAAGTTGCTCTACCGTATTTTCCTGGATGACCAGCGCGACCTGCACTTTGCCACTTGTAGGTCCTCGCGTTCTTCGGGCACAGCTGGATCTCTGGTGTCTTTGCTTATTTTGATTATCTGTAAAATATCACATTTTTGCCTCCCAACTCGAATTATAGGACTTTGAATACTTGTTTGGTGTTTTGCTGGCACTTAAACTGTTGATTTTGAGACATAAATTTTCAAGTAATGACTTGCCCAACGCCTTTTAGTAAACCAAAAGTGCTACTTTTAATCAGCAATCCTGATCAAGCAGTAACAGGTGCCTTATACGGGCAGCAAATAAAATATTACAGTTTACAATATGGTGGTTTACTTAAATGTGACACCTCTTACGGCCCTTACAAACTCAATTAAACGCCAAGAAGAGTAAATCTATCGTATGGATGGAGGGGTTTTGATTGTTTTACATACATTGCACGTAAATTTACCCAAGAAAGGCGCCTGCATTGGCTTCTTTATTAAAACACCGAAACATCATTGGTATCTTGGATCAGGTTTAGGTACGCTGCGTCAGTTTGGATTTGAAGAGACAGATCTTTAGACTTTTCCTGTCTTTATGAAATAATAATCGTTTCAATGTAATTACCACGTTCTTAATTGAGAAAAAAACCACCTCATCTTGTTATATTGCGCGTGGGTGAGCTGAAATGCTTCCACCGACTGATTTCTTTAAGAAGTTGACGTGCACTTAGCTTCCGTTCTTGCCCAAGCCGCCAAATAACCAACTACTTAACTGTAATAAGTAGAAGTCAATATACAATGAAGAACAGGTCATGATATCTTTGACCTGGTCTGTCCTACTTTGGAGGGGTAGCCGGTTGACACATTAATCCTACCCGGTCTGGTCGTATTATCAAAAGGGATAAAAAAATCCCTAACCAGAAAACCTCCTTGTCATTCGTTATAGTCCTCAGATTGCATTCACCTATTTTAGCACTTTTGTTTAAGATTTAAAAGCTTGTTTGCTGCACTTTTTAATTTCGTACATTTACAGAAATGATGCAAACTCAATTCACGCTCTGAATTCATGAAAGTGTCAATTAAAGGATCTGACAAATCCTCATCTCTCCTCCAACGCTGTCACCACAAACTTTTCCTTCATAGACAAGAACATTCTTACATAATCCTTCATTTTGTTCATTGTTAAAGGAGGTGAGAGAATGTAGAGAAGAATCTCACAAGGTGTCAGTGTGAATTTCCTCCTGAAGTATCACCCGAGTTGGTCCAGACTAGATTTCTCATAACTTTACCAATTTTTTAGTTTTTTACTCCGTCCGCATTGTCTAAGACGGATTAAATTTATCGCACCATTCACAAATGCTTCCCAATTCTTCCCCTCCTGCTACAATAACAAAGTCCAAATACCTTTACCGGGGATAATAAAGAAGCAACAATTTGATTTTGTTAAAAGTGCTGTTTTTGAATTTAGAATAGCAAAAAAGTGGACGTCTCACATGTATTGAAATGCATGGTTGCTGTGACAACAGTGAACATCAAACTTTCTACCAAACTTTTTCTTCCCCGCAGCTTCTACACAATGTGCATCAAAAGCTCGGGCCCTTCGGAAGTAGATTTTTCACCTGTAGTGTCATCTCCGTGTGGGCGGAGAAGTTTGGTGTCATCTCCACTGGCATAGTGGACGCAGGTGATTTCGATTGGACCGATCGGCCCCACAGTCATGAAGGATAGAGCGAGAAATCTGAGGCTAAGGATCCAGAAAAACCTGGGTCAGGGAGTTGCATTAGCCTGGCAGTGATTTTGCATAAAGTTTAGGTGTAGAATGATCAGCAAGCATTCAAGTTCTTGTAGGCAAACGACCTGGATTGAAGTTAACCCCGCCACGTAACTTTAATGAGGCTAAAGCACCAGTCAAACACAAACGATAAAAATTGTAGCACAATTTAGTGTAAAATTCCACGGACAATCTCTGAACACCATATCTTGCATAGAAAAGGTTTCAATGTGGTTGTAGCGAGAGCTCGCGCCGTCCTATTTTCACAATTCGAAAGGCAATGAAGGGCAGCGGGAGCGAGGGCGGAAGACCATTGGCCGATGGCATGCCGCTAAGGGTTTCCATCCAAATCATTATCCCATTTTGCTAGAGTAGCAATTAACTGATGAGCATGCCTTTAGACTAAAGGCGATTTCCTTCCTTACCTTCCTAAAGCTTGTCATGACAGAAGAGGAGCAGGAGATGCCGCGTTGAGAGGTTGCTGCTCAATGACCGATTTTCCTTCCCAATTTGGTGGTGGAAACTGTCCTGTGCCTTGATTAACTTCAACGGCTACAACAATGGGTGCGCCTTCATCCCGACGTCCAAACACCAAGACAGAGGGCCACTGAAAAGGGAGTCAGAACCTCCTCTGCAAAGACAAATGCAAAGTGGCTCAACAGATGTGCGCCAATACTGCCGTTGTTTTGATTTCTAGCAGGTAATGCAGCTTTTTAGTTAATAATTAATGATTATGAAGGAAGGAAGTGTGTCTAATAACTCCCAACTGCTGGTCATCAACAGGAAGGAAAAAGTCGACTGCATTTTGCAGATCCACGCGCTTCCGTTCTGCAAGCAGGAAGGAAGCGTCAAGTGCACTTCCGCAACTAAATATTTTGTTTGCTGCTTTATTGATATAAAGACCGCTTCAAAGGAGTAAAATGGACTCTAGTAGGCTCTGATAAAGCTTTGCGAAGGTCGCCTTATTACGTCAAGCAGCCGAAATGCTATGCTCGTTTTCTTGTCTTCAGAGGCCGCGAAGAAGTCGCATCCTGGGCGTCTTTTTCACGTTTCCCTTTGTCTCTTTGGTGCATGACTTAGGACAGAAAAAGTGACGAACACCGCTTAAAGGAATGGAGAGGCTGAGGATGAGACAACATCATCCTTCCTTCCTTCCTCCCTCTCTTCCTCTTTCCCTTCGTCATCGGCTTTGGTCAAGAGGAAACGTTTAAGAGGATCCGGAGAGACATGCCCTACAAAGTAGACCGAATGCCTTTTTCCCTGCTCCCACAATACAGAGGTAATCAGGTTGAGCTGGGAGAGTAGGTCACGAGGCTTTGGTCAAAACTGCTGGCTTCGTAGAAATTGCTGCCTGCAGCGTTGGCCGAGAGGTGGACACTTTGAGGTGGGCAGCAGAGGAGAGCCAATCAGATGGTCGATGGGGGTGAGAAATTAGGAGGTGCGAGCGATGCATCCTCTGAAAGTCTCCCAACTTAAATTGATTTAAATAAATTAGTGAAAAGTGTTGTCTCCTTTCTTTAAGTTGGACTGTGTCTACTTCTTGAAGCAGAACATCCTGGTAGGTGGGAAAAGGTTGTTTAATATTTAGTCACCTAACAACTATCTTTCAGTCGCATAGTAACTAATATGGAAGGGTCGCGTACCGAGGACTTGGGGACCTGCTTTGGAACATACTATCCGCCACTAACAAACCGCATGTTGACTGAGCCACTTTCTTTCAAAAGGGAGAAAAATGAATCGCCGGTTCAGGTCCCTTAAGCGGCCATCTCGTCCTGTGCGGTTGGGACTGGTCTTCGGGCCATGCCAACTGCCCTTACTCCTCTGTTGGTGGGATGTATGTTCAGTCCTAGCAGCAAAAAGCAGATCCAACTTTACAGTTATTTTCCCTTTGGCACTACGGCGGTTGTTTTTATGCATTTCGACGCACTTAGGTGATGAGTACTTTGCAATATTTGGACTAAGGAGGAGGAGGAGCTCCACTGTCAGGAAAAAAGCTCATTTAGTCACATTAAGCGAACAAAGTGCAGTCAGGTGGAGCACTGAGGCGTGCGACACCTTTGATTCGACTGAAGTCTTCCAAATGCCTCTTTAGCTTCATTGGCCGATTGCACTGAAATGTATTAGATTGGCGGAACGCTTTGGAGTAGCAGCATTCCCCTGATCCCTTAATAAGACATCAATCAGTCGTTCAATATTTGAGAATGAGAAAAACTACTGTTAGAAGTTGTCAGGAGGTTCCCTCAAAGCTCCATGATGTGTTTCTGCAGCGTCGTAAACCGGTGGTATGCCATTCTTCCAAGTGCCTGCACTGCTCCATCACCGTCATTGGCATCAGCACCGGTGCCAGAAGGGTGTCGCTGCGGGCATATCAAATGTGCTTTTGTGAAGGTGGCCAAATGAAGGACTTTGCCACGTACTTGTCCACAAGAGGTGTCCCCTCAGTGTCATTTGCTTGTCACATTTTCATGCCCGTTACTCCTCCACTGTTCGGGTGCTACAAAAGCACTCGAGTAAGTAACAAGACGGGAGGACTGAATGACTTAAATTTTGGCTAAAATTGTCTTCATTTTTGATGGCAATGAAATGCAAAACCATCTCCACCATCGGGCGAGATTTGGCACCCTCAATTGAATTAGCAGGACTCGCATTTCATCGCTTCGCCTTCCTGTTCCATCTGCCCAATCTGTCGGTAGCATTGAAGTAAAGCAGCGCTACTACGTTGAAGTTGCGAAGCTAAATTAAGAGGCAAATAAATTTTGTGAAAAAAATTCCACTCAGAAGAAATTCCGTCAACGCAGTGTCAGTTTGGCCCGCAACAGTCTCGGGTACCTTATACACTCACTACTCTTATTTTTACTTTTTAAGCTTTCAAAGCCACAGCTACGTGTTTTGTTTCTTTTGTTCCTCACCACTCGTTTCAACAGCGTCCGCTTCGCTCCGCTCGGCCTCAAATTCCGTGTGCTACACTTTGCTTTACCCTCAACTTGTCGCTGGGCTGTGCCACCCAGCGCACCAGAGCCTGCAAGGACCGGGCGGACAGAGCGATAGTAGAACAGAGGATGAAAGGAACAGTTAAACGGATAAGGCAACAAGTCTCCCCAGCATCGCTTTTTAACCTGGCACAGTCGTCTTCCGGCGATAAACTGACTGCGGCAGTGGGACAAATTAGCCTCTCTTTGAAGGCGCAGCAAAGGCTATTATTTTTACTGACTTCTTCCTAAAAAAAGCGGTTTGATGTTGAACAGACTGCTAAGTCGACAAAGAAGAGGTGACTTTAAGGTGCGGTGCCTTTTCTACAATTAGAGTTTGCCTGTCATTGTCTGTGGGCTGTAGTGGACTGTAATCCAGAAGGACCGAGGAAATGCCATTGTCAGTGAAGGGCACAACAAATTGCAACTCCAACTGAGTTAACCGTTGAGGTTTTCCACATTGTGTTTCCGTTTCGCTGCCTCTCCACACTGAAACCTCGCTTGCGCAATGAGGTGTCGGTTGGAGCTGACTACTGAATCTGACGGTGTGATTGAAGCCTCGGTGTTCTCCGTGCTGTGCAGACATCATGTGACTGCTCCATCGCATTTGCGGAAGGTGACTTGCATGGAGAACTCGCGTCTGGTCAACTCATTCCTAGAATTAATTCAATGAATCGAGTCACGTATTTGTGACGTGCAAGGGATTTGACACTTCCTTCTCTTGGCTAACGAAGAAGTAAATGTCTTATTTATTTCAGGCAAGTAAGGACCAACCTGTGTGGAAGCGTGTGTTTAACACGTGGGACAGAGTGAGTGATGCAGTGATTAGATTATCCCTCCGTTAAGTAGGAAAGAGGTGGAATTTATCGAGTCAAAATGAGTTTCTACGTAGCTTGCACATAAAAGTGATGCTTTTCTTCAACGACTCTTAATTTATTCCTTCCTTTTAAAGTTTAAAAACAAACTGTAGATGCGCTCTTCACCTACCGTCCTCCAAAGGCACTGGCAACTTCCGGACGATTCACTCGCTCTACCAAATGATTGCTCTGGCATTCTGAAGGCGCAGCAATTCACTTTGAATTGTTCGCCAACAAACTAATTCCTCCAACGCGAAACGCTGCACATCTTTACTTAAAAAGGGGTTTTTAAAAGCAGACAAGTCCGCCATGGTCAGGAAAATGACCTGCGCCCCTCACAAATTTCGCTTAGCATAGATTATGAGCCTATGGCTGGGATGGAAGAAAGAGGAAGGAGATCATGCCTTCCCATCCCCATGCCGACGAGGCTTATTCCCTCCCACTCAGACAGTGGGGTGCGCAGTAGATTTGACGGGCGAGACATCACTGCGCTTTAGGGGAGGCGCGGGACGCGATTATTGCCAAGCCTTTCTTATTCCACTTTCCTTTTCAACACGGAGACGACTCACAGAAGGAAGGTAGAGAAGTACAAATTTCCACCGACTTTTCTAATCATTGTAAAGAAATAACTTACTTTGAAGGGAACTATTTTATCAAATAGAATAATTTAGGAGGCTTTTTGCTACTCCAATGACATGAAGCGAGTTTGTCCAATCGCAGCGCATCCACAAACCCACGCCCACATGCACGCAGACTTACTTGTCACAACGCGCACGCCACTACCTCGTCTCTCCCCATGGATCCGTGGCCGTACAGCTACTCACGTCAGGGGTCACAGGCCTACGAGAATGTCCCCTCGAAGGGAGCACAACTGCTCGTCTATCCCTCCCTCGCCAACCCACCCTCCGCACCCCTCGTGACACAGCACAAGCGTGTCAAACTCTCCACTCGCTTCAAGCGCCTTCTGGTCGTAGCCGCTGCCCTGCCATTGCTTGCTCTCATTCTCGTCATCTGCAGCACCCTCTCGCCGCAATGGGAGCGTCTGGAGTTCCTCTTCGACCGCCTCATTCAACGCGCCTGTTTGCGACAGACCAAGACCACCTGGCGACTGGCGCACGTGGTGTTGGAGGGAGGCGGCAGTCGAGTGACACGATTTGACAACCACACGAGGTGGGAGATTTGCCACCGGTGGAAAGAGACGCCACCAACCATCGTGGGAGTGGGCATCTATCCTGGCTGCGCACAGAACGCCACACTCATTGAGGTCTTTAATGTGCTGGGAGGAGCCTTCCAGGTGTGCAATGAGAAGCAGGGTGAGTGAGTTCTGTCACTGGCATTTCCCTGTGTCATCAGTGCTGCGTGGCCGTGGCCGTGGCCGTGGCCGTGGACGCGGACGCGGACGTGCATTACAGAGTCATATCAAGTCGTGCATTTTATTAGGCATGCATTCACTCCGGAGCTACCTCAGAATTGTCTGCGTCACGCATTTTTATGGCTTTCGTTAGTGGCTACGGGGACTCCGTTGGTGCGTGGGGTTGGGTCTCTTTTTATGGCTGAGCTGGTAGCCATGAACGCCTGATAAATGGCTGCATCTACTCTCGGTGTGGAATATTCTTCTCTGGAGAGCAGCCCATCATGTTCTCTTCTAATAGCCATTTGATTTGGTTGCACTAAAAGGGTTCAAGGGCGTTCAATAGGCCACTTGAACTGTTGAAAGTCACAGCAACTAACGAGCTCTTGTTATCTTGCGCGATCCATTTAACGCCGCACCCCAAAAGGCCTCAAACACGCCGATCTAGGAAGCCAAATGATGTAGCATGGCGGCCTACGATTTTAGCCTCTATTTGGAGAAGGTAACAGTCTTAAGCGTCTCGTTGGTACTCTCATTCAAAACTCTGCTTGGAGAGGGATAAAAAAATTTTGGCCTTCTGAGTGCTGTGCATCAGTTCATTGCAATTTGACTTTTATTTGCCGCTCACTTGAAATAACCGTCCCACGAGAAGTGGTGTTTAGCAAATCCGGTGGGAATGTCTGACCGAACTGTTTGGCTGAATAAGGAGAAGCGGCGGTCTTTTGAGAGGATCCTTGCGACGCTATTGGCCAGTTGACAGCCAACTGACATGACTTACATTAAATAAAAGGTTTTTAAATATAAATTGGTTATAAAGGAAAGGCCCTTGAGGAAGGACTGTTGAGCATAGCTGCAGCATCAGCACTTTTTGGATGCTTCAATTTGTACACCGGTTAGTTCCTTTCTTCTTCTTCTTCTTCTTCAAAAAAAGCTTTAAAGATTAGCAAATAAGTCTCTTGTGCGAAAGCTTCGGTATAAAGACAATTTAAGTTCGGTTTTTTTTCATGTACTAGAGAAATTGCTCCTCTTGAGCAGACTTGCGTGAATTATACGACCTCTGGGAGATGCAAATCTCCCATCATCCTCGGCTCGGTTTAGGCGGAGGGGATGAGGAGGCAAGGCATCACCCCCCGCCACTCACATCGCCTCCACCACTTATTTTCCAAGTTACCGGCAACTACTTTCGGCTGGGGAGGAGCATCTTTGTTGGGGCAAGAAGCATGCGACTTGCTATGAAGAGATCGAAAATGAGAGATAATTAACCATAATGTGGACAAAATTTTCCTTTTTTTCTTTTTGACGCAGAGTCGCGTTATTACTTTGAAAGCGGAACCATCTTGTAGTCGCCTGGCTCTTCGAAAGATGTGATAAAAGTGGTGCATTTGGAGAGGGAACGGGGAGAGCTTTCTAACGCCAACCTCCTTCCAACTTCACTGCTTTTTTCACGACACAGAGTAGACGATCTTTCCTTTACCCGAAAACGGGTGTGTTGGGAAAGCTAAATTTGGTCAGAACCACAAAAAGGACAGGTTCAGAGGTATTGAAAGGGAAAAGGTATTCCCACCACTTCGGCCTTTTTAAGCTGACTTCACCGACCTCCGATGCGGCCTCAGGCGGCGGACGCTGGGGCCTCTGTCCGCGAGTTTGAACTACCCTGTGAACATAACAACTTCGTCCATACAAACAAAGAGAGGACCTAGGGGCTACAAGTGACACCTTTATCTCCCTTTTAAGCATTATTTTGCAAGGAAAGTGGTCAGTGCAGCGCTTCTTTATAAGCAGTGCACAGTTGTGTCCGATGTAACATTTCATGTAAACTTTCTCCTTAAATCCTGCAACTTGATTGGCATGTCAAAGGTGTACTTTTTATGAGCGAGTGAGCGTTCTTCCCTATATTTTCACTCGTATTCAGTGCCAATGCAGTCTCTCTCATCTGTCAACCTCGGTGCGGCCACAAATGCATCTTACTGGATGGCTGCAGCGCCCCTCGTCGGTCGCATAATGCTTTGCCAACTTCTTCTTTCCTATCACTTTGCAATCCTCCCGAGCTTGGGCTCACGAGTTGCCTCTGGGAGGTGAAGCTGAGCTCCCAAAACACATGCGCGCACACACACTTTCCACCTACTTTATGGCGGCTTCTCCACGTATGACGGTGACATTTCGTATCCCAAAAGGCAAGAATAGTCAATCTGGGAGAGTTAAGCAGTCAAAAGCACATATAGACACAATTAAATATTGCTGCCAGTGCAGCCCTTATCAAATCTAGCTGATTCAAAGGTATGAGAGATTTATTTGTTTCACTTTCAACCGTCCTTCAAAGCACCACAACATTTACTCACCGTGTCATCGAATGCAACCTCCTCTTACCTCAATAAAAGTGATCTACAACTCTCTGGATAATTTAGCTCACTGTAAAGGCTTCAGAATAAGAGGAAATGATACAGAGTTTGAATTGCTAATCACTATTTCGAAAAAATTACGCATGCGTCGGCAATTGCTACTTTAATGCTCTTCAGCGACCCGTAAATTTCAAAAAATCAAACACCTAGTCCTAAATGAAAGAGAGATTTGCACCAATATTCGCAGGCTCGTCAACTGATGCTGCCTTACCTACATAAATCCAAAGCGGTGTCTTGTTGTAATTTTCTCGTAAACAATGTCAGTTCTTTGCATGCCTCACCATTTTTGCTGTGCGGCTGGTTGTTGAGTGATCGGCGCGAAAGGAGCAAAATATTTTATAAGCATAGCCAAGATTAGATAAAGCCAAGAGAAAGAATCAAGCCTGGGAGTAGATTTTTGCGTTCTGTAGATTACATCACGCAAACGGAACCAAGGTGGAGCGGTATTGTCGAGGGCACGTCTCCTCTGCAGCTCCACTCCAGATAAACCAACTTCTAAATTGCAGATCTTAAGCTTGTCAATTAAGTAGCTGCTATTTTGGAATTATTTGAAAAGTTTATCGTCCAATTTTTTGTTCCTCTTTCACGTAATCCCTTCTTATAATCCAATGGCGAGGGGATTAAGTAGTGCTTTGGTGCTACTCCCATCAGCTGCTGCCAACTTATTGTGTTGGGTATTGCAGAGAGAAAGACATTGTTGAGGCTCTAGAAAAAAACTTTTAGATGGTACACTACTTGAGTATGACTTTAACATTGCGCCATTTTCAAGAAATACCTCAGTCCCATTTCAGAAACAAACTTGGAAGGCGCAAGCGCTGGAAGCAGTAGTTAGAGGGGACCACAAGAACTAGTAAAATAAAAACAGTTTTTTGTGATGTTCCTTACAGAGAGAAGTCTCAAGACTTTCCTCCCTTGACGAAACAACCGAAAAGTCATTGCTATTCTCTTGATGCATAAGAATGCCAGCAGTTACTTCCACTCGCTCGCCTTCCGCCATTAAGTTGTTAGCACAGAGAACGGAGGTTCAACCTTCTTGGGCGTCGTTTGTGCATGAACGCGAAGCAAAGCAAAGCGACATGAAGATCTCCGACGTCCACACCTTCGCCAATTATTGTGAATATGTTGAAAGACATTTAGAAACGACGAAGCAGAGGCCAGAATCTCCTAAACCTGTAAAGCATGCGTGCTTCCACTGCATTGTCGCACTCGAGAGTCTGTCGCAATTGAGGCGACAGTGTAGAGCAGACAAAACAATAGGATAGCTCCATCCCCTCGCCGGGCGCGCTTCACATGTCTTTACAGATCACTGCAGATAGTTGCACCGATCTGTGCTGAACACTGAAGTTCATCCCTGATTTGCTTTTGTTGGGTTTACTTTCCCCCATAAACTACTGACTTTCTTTGAGAAGAAGAAGTCAGTAGCAGCATCCATGAAAGGAAGCGTGGAAGTACCAAACCTGTCTCCTCCTAATGTCTGTATGCAGCTGCAGAGTGAGGCTGAGAGGAGGTTGTGCCCATCCCCACTACTCCTATGGTGTAAAACCAAACCAAACTGACCGCATTGAGTGATTATGAGTGGCCATAGCGGAGAAGGAGAACAAAGCCTTGCTACATCGCGTTATTCGTGAACGGGCCCGGTGGATAGGCCCAGCTCCGAATGGAGTCCAAGTGAATGCATTCGGGCATTTGTTGCCACTCACACGGACACTAAGTGCTCCATTAGCGAGAATCACTGTGTCAACTTGTCACAATTATTTGTCTGCTTTGTCATTGTCTCGGCCTTATTGACACATCCGCTCAATGCTGCTGGGTAGGAAAGAGGAAAAGACTTGGATTTGGATGAGACGGAGAGCGCACAGTGGTGCGGCTTTTGCGAGTTGGAAAGGGATCCGTTCAATGCAGGCCGAGTGACTTGTCACCCAACGCAAAGGCTTGCCTTTGCCTTTTGGCGACGCCGAAGGCACTAGCCTTGAATGTGGACCTGTTTTTTATCAAACCTTTTAAAGTCCTTCCGTCCACTCGCCTAAGAAGTGTCATAAAACCTATCCACATGACTGTGACCTGCAAATATTTGTCAAATGGACAGAATTTGCCTCCGATATGGCAACATTGCACTGCATTCTGAGGGTAGGTGGGAGGTGGACATCAGCTGCCAGACACCAACCGTATCCGTTTGACTAGCACTGACTCATTTACCGGTTGGAATGACTTTTCAGAAGTCGGTAGTGTCGTGAAGAGGTCTCCAAAGCTATTAACTGAGGTGCCAAAAAAGAAGAAAACTCCTATGGCTATTTCACTGCAACCACACGCCTTACTAAACCACTGGACAAGTGTCAATAAAAAAACCTACTGAGGAAATAAATTACTAGTGCAGAAGATCAGGAAAGGCCAGCGAATCGCTTTTTATCTCTCCCTTCCCTCTCCATTCTCCTGCCCTCTTCCTTGGCGATGCATTCTACGCCTCGTCTTCTCTAGCCCTTCATAACTCCTTTCCATACTCATGTTCTCATTCCCTAACAGCAGCTTTAGATCAATGTTAGTGCATTATTTGGCAGGCATTACCAGGCAGTCACTGTTGCTCATTCCCTCCAAACCCGTTTGCATTTTGGCACCAGCACCAGCACCACCGCTGCCACCGCCGCCACCACCACCATCAACAACAATATGAAGCTCCGCGTGCTTAATTTGAGGTGTGATGTACCTCTTTGCCCTCTTGAAGCGGCCACAAGCGCTCTTTTGAGGTACTGGAGCACACTGACCTCCGCCTACTCCTCTTATACCGCTTATATTAACCCCAAAAATGCATGGGAGTAGTTGATGGTAAAAAATGCATCTGCCCAACGACCGACCGATCGAGTGAGTAGCTGGCTGTGACTGATGACGTTCGTGAAAGCTAATTATGCTCGAAGGGTACCATCCTCCAGGCATCAAAAATTACGCAGCCGCCTTAAAGTGGCAAGTGAGTGAACGAGATACTGCTTTAGGGAAAGCACTTCCTTACAGGTGGCTTGTGGAAGTAATGTGAAGGGTGGGAAATTGGTTTGCTCCCATTAGCACGAGTTAGGACAGAGACTGCCAGACTTTGCACTTAAAAAGTGCCACTTCACAGGGGAAAAAGGCGAGTGAAGTGGAGTGCTGTTTGACGTGCTGAACTTCAATCCATGCAAGGCGTCATGTTTGATTGAACTGACGTCACTCTCAACTTGTCAAAGCTGGCAGTGCAGCACAATTCATCTGCACACATCTGTTTAGTTCATGGTTCATACTTGCTTTGTTCGACTCGGCTCAATTTCTCCTTCAGACGGCTCATGGCCAAAGGGTCCCACCACACCGAGGCAGGCGATGCTAACTACAGTTTGAGTCTGAAAAGGACAAGTGGAAGGTGCGCATGTCCCAGCATTTAGCTGACAGTTTTTATACCAATGAATGGATTTGCGCCTTTCTTTTGGAAGCAGACTATCATGCATTATTCCCTTGATTCAGAACAGTTACCTCTGCTTCGGGATCTCACGCAGTCGGCAGTTGTCATGTGAATGTGTCACGCAAGTGTTAAATGCATGCTAATCAAAGAGCTGCGTGGCCTATCTTTGCTGCCTTTAGCATCCACCTATTGTTCTCCAGATTCCAAGAAGGCTTATGGCGTATTCTGGCACAGCCTGGTGCATCTACCAGCGAAATGGTCAATTGTTGTTGAGTCGCGCTGCAAAGTATCGCTGCAATTTAGCCAGCCAATGCATTTCCTGTCATTTGGGTGTCTCTTCGGCCACAGAAGCATGATACCGAATGTGACGATACGGGCAAAGTCTGTCTGCCCCACTAATGGGGTTGACTACAGCATCCCCAGCTTTGCGCATTTATCGCATCAACTCGCTGCAGCACTTGGAGAAGGCGTAGCGGTGGCAGAATGTCATGACCGGAAATGCTCCGTATAAGCGACTCCTCTGTAGGTGGCAACCCGCACACAGTTTGGCCAGAGGCGCATCGCGCCCAGCAGTGAAGGTCCTCCAATTTCCATGCCAGCAGAGGATTGGGTGTCACCTGCGTACGCTTTCAAAGGTATTCCATGTTTGGTGTTAGTAGAGGATCACACGTCATCGCCTTTTAAGTCCTTTTGTTTTTCCTCCCATTCCTACTTTTCGGGTAATTTGCGCAAAGAAATGCGTTTCTCTGTTGCATTTGTAGCAGGCAGACAGTCTCTCCCTCCCATGTGCACTACTTACGCCTACACTGCAACATCTTCCCTAATCCAAGCCCGCATGAATGAACTGATTGAGACCAGCCAACTTCATGCACAAGCTAATCTTACTGTCAATCAAATCTTCCTTCATACAACCGCCAAGCCATGCCTCGACTTGCTATGCATGCTTTACAGTTGATAGAGAAGGCGTAGGATGCACTGTCTGCCGGATCTGGCTGCATCGGTAGATGCAACAAGCTTCCCCACCGCCGTCTCTCGATCGGTGCAATTTTAAGCGCCACACAAAAGTCTTGTTGGATTCTATCGGCACAACTATTCCAAGACAGCTTGTCTGAGATTCCTTTGGTGTGGCAAAAATCGTATAGCACCAGAGCCGATGCATTGTGTTACCAGGTGCGACATTGTGAAGCCAGCCAGTCGGTCTGCGAAGTAGTCGAGCGGATGAGACATCTCTTCTTTCCTCTGGAACAAGTGTTTTGTCTTCAGGAAGTTTTTTATGGAATGTTTTTCATTTAAAAGTACAGTTTGGATGTCTGGATTGGAAGATCGTGTATCGCGCCACGTCTGAAATAAATCACTGAGGCCATAGGTCCTCCCTGACAGATCCCTTTCCGCACCGTTTCAGCATGCCGTCTGCCTATTCGATTCGGCTGTCAGCACCCGCGAACCCGTGAGTCCGAAGAGACCACATTCTTGTCAGAATTAAGCAAATAATTGGCGCGTCACCACTGAAACGAATTCGGGCACACGGGATCTGCCCAGGAGGAGCTAAAAGCCTTTCTGACATTTTAAACGTTCTTCTCATGAATCCCAGAAATGGGCTTAGAATATAAACCAAAACTTTTATCCATCAGCAATAATTTCAAAGATCAAACTTAAAGCAAAGTAGTTAGTCAGAGTTTTAAAAATTTGGCGCTGCATTCGAAGAAGGAAGGAAGCAATGGCGTTTGGGCTATTTATATTTGTTTTCAGTGATGCAACCATAAATCGAGTGAGCGATGAATTTTCCCTCCCTTTCGTTCCCTCCTTTCACCTCGGTGCCACTTTTATTGCTGCGTTTGGCGCCGCCCGCCTCGTAATTACACCAACAGCAATGCAAATAAACAAAACCTCTGGTAAAACATAAACACCTTAGTCTGTTAGTCCTGAGCCCTTTCACTCCAAGTCTCGATCATCCAAAATGGTGGTGAAGGAGTCCACCTCTTAAGAGTTGGGCTGGAAACTTGCTTGTGGGAATCAAGGCCTCCGACGCCTTACATATTCCCTTTTGATGGCTGCGTTAACCCCACCTTTTCGCACGCCCTTACCCCTTCGACAAGAGAAGGCGAGGTCTTTAATCGTAGTCGCCTTGTGGAGCATTTGCTGGAAATCATTCCGACTCAGGTTGGCAGAGAGAGAACATACTACTTACTAATGTGCACAAGGCAGGGAGGCCATTAGCATAAGTCAAAGACTACCCTGCAATGCAAAGCGGACCTACTCCCTTCTTCGGTGGACTTCAGAGGCCTTGCAGCTACTCATCACACAATTCCAGTTATGTTTTTAGTAGTCAATAAACTGTTGATGGGAAAAGTTCACAAATACCATGGCAAATGGAAGATGGACCGAGTCGTTAAGTTACCTTTGGGCCTTTTTTAATTGCAAATCAAGGATTTGTAAATAATGATCCCATTTTTCGATATTCCTACCCTATTTTCGACGTAACATCTCAAAAGCAACGAACGCTTGTGCCGTTTTGGCAGCTGTCTTCCTATGCAGCCTTGAAGGGTTGATCCTTCTCTCTTATCTCATAACCAGCCAATTTCTTTATGCGTCATGTGTTTTCCAAGCTACCTCTGGAAGTAGCGGAGTAGGTGAATTCTCTCCAAAATACCTATTTACCTACAGCCCAGGTTACTGACTAAGCCATAGCTACTGCATCGTCACCTTCTTGTTCTCTTCCGATAACACAGCCGAACGCGGATTGATGGCCTTCGTCCGCTCCTCGCTGGGTGGAGGCAACACCACCTGCTGCTTCAACTACATTACCAATGGATCCCGATGGAAGGGCTCGGGTTGTCGACTGATGATGCTTCGTGAGTTCACCTTTTCCCTCTCCTCGAGAGGAATAGAAATGTGCCTAGAGAGTTTCTAACAGCCAGAGTGGCTCTTCTGCGCCAAATGCATTCGTATTCCAATCTGGCTGGTGAGCCTCACCACACAGGACATTTAGCAGTTTCGGGGGCTCAAATTATGGAAGGCTAGACAGTTGTCAACCTCATGCTTAAAACTCTACATTTCACTTTACACAGACTCTAAAGTGGGAGGAGGAAGGAGACTGAGTCGTAGACAGCACTCGGACAGTATGTTAGTTAAATGTCACAGAAACTACCCGTCTCGCCTCAATCCCCTCCACTGAACCCCCCGCCCCCACACTTTAGGCTTGTCCGGTTGACCTTTGACAAGCACTGTAGCGTTTCTCCCATCCTTCGCCTTAAACCACGCCCGCCCCGAGTGGTGGTGGGAGAAGGCACCGCTTCAAAACAGGCGAAGCAACGAGGGAGTGGAAGGCCACAAACACAGAATGAGGCGAGATTGCACCCGTCCTCGAGGAATTGAAGTGACCGCGCGTTTAGGCACACAGACAGACAAAGCATCAAAAGGCAGGTCTATTTCCATCCTGTTATTCAGCACAATTGAAGACTTGAACAATTTGTGCAATCAATTACTACCGAGGAAAGAACTGAATAAAGGAAAAATTTTTTAAACAGAATAGAAATGGCTTTGCAAAGGCGAACTCTTGTATTGAGAGTCAGCAGCGTGACAAAACTGACATGGCCACAAGTGCGTATTCGAAGCGTAGATTTGAAAAGCCATTCGCCCATTATGCAACAACCTGACCAAATGGTGTCAGCAGGAACGGAATTGGGGAAACCCTCCGGCAGGCACGCCGAGGGCGCCTCCTTCCTACCCACATCTTCTAACTTCTTCCAGCTTTTGGCATCCTTACTGCGGGTCACTTCGGGACCGCGATCTCCCGACAGCACTTTGAGGCTGCTTTTGCGTGTCTCCTTGAAAAACTCCTCTCGAGAGACCGAACATCTTCTTGCTTTCTACTGGTTCACGAAATTAGCTTTTGACTGAATCATGTCGGAATTCTTGCAAAATTCAGCACTCAAAATTTGTTGGGCTCAAAATTTTACCTCAAATATAGATTTCTTAGCTACGCAAACACTTTTAAACGCTTGATTTGAGCATTTGGAAGACTCGCAAGTTATGTTTACATTCTTCTCTGGGCGTCACATTGGACAACGGCTAATGAAAGACGTCAGCTGCCTTTTCCAATGCAGAACCCGACGACTGACCGATTTGCTAGACCAAACACCCATCGACAAGTTCATTTGTAGGCCTCTGCCTCTTTCATGATTCTTCTTTCAAGAATAAGAAAGAGTCTGGAAGGGAAGCTTTTCCTGTCCGATTGAAACGAAGTCTCTTGAAAAGCCGAAAAATTAAATTGAATTCTTAATAGAACCATCCAAAATTGTTTGTCTACCGCGCCTTCGATGCATCGCCACCTACTGGTCATTTATTTCTGTCTAATTTTTTTAAATAAAATCGCCTTTTCAGAGAGATGCGCTTGATTGGCTATGTAAAAAATAGGAAATTGGGGAAATCCAAATGCATCTGAGGCTAATTTTGCGTCTGATTCCTTCAATTAATAAATTGTAGCACCGTTTGGTCGCACGCTTGTCTGACATTAAAAAACACTTTCCTCTTCATTCTGCAGACCCTCACGCCAAAAGGTGTCAATTGGGTTTAACTATTGTCTGCTTCAACGCCTTATAAAATTGCCTGTGAGGCAGCATGTTTAGGAAGACGATCCAATGCTGTCGATCATGTCCGCAGTGAGTGGCGATTCAAAGAGCCTAAATGTTGATTTTATGTTTTTCTGCAGCACTTTTTTTGATCAGAAAAGGTGTTTTTTTGCAACGTTTTTCCCCTGAAAGTTAAACAGCAGCGATCTTATCAAACGGATACATATCATAAATTTGACTTCCAAAAAAGGCCAGGAAGACTGGTACTAGTCAGGTGATCCGAAGAAGGTCGTAAAAGGCAACAAGGTACAGCCTCATAACTCAGATTTCGGCCAGAGTTAGCCATGAGAAGATGCTTTACTAAATTTAGGCATACGAGAGTGAGGGAGGCGGGAAGGGAGAACGGGTAGCACTCCTCCATCTTTCATTGTGCTTTTTTAAAGTAGTGACGATAACAACTAAATTAATCAGGTAGGATAAAGACACTATCCGATGCTAAGGAGCGTTCGTCTCGCCTTAGCAAGGAGGGTCACAATGCCCCACGTAAAAATACACTGCTACTGCATTACTTGTTTTGCCCCATTCGTTCTATTTGCATATCAGAGTATCCAGCGATCCCAAAGGGACTCAGAAGACAGCCCACGAATGCACATCTTGGCAGTCTTGCAAGTGGACAAGCATGAATGCGGACAGAATAATTGCTACTAAATTATTCACGCGAATTGTTGTTTCTTTATAGCTAAGCCGTAGCCGTAAAATAATTAATTAAGAGCACAAGCCTAGCCAACTCAATTGTCAGGAGTGCTTTGTCTTAGTCGTCTTTTCATTAAAGGAGCTCAAAAAATTTTCCACGTTGTATCATTTTCTTCTTTGCATTTGTTTGGTTTCCATCATGCATATTAATAAATACAATTTTTTAGTAAAGTTTCTTATTTGGCATTTGTTATTCCATAAAAAACAAAGGATACTTCAAAATAATATATTGAAAGGTTTTCCCTTTCAAGTTTAAGCAGTTCAGTCATAACCTCCTAGCGTTAGTGCCTTTCCTTTGAAAATGCGACTGTTTTATCACAAGCTTAAACAAACTGTATGCTAAAATTAATTAACTTCTCCTTTTATCATTTATCTCATTAGTGACCGTACTAGCCTCTCTTAATTTCATTAAATTCTACTGAAACATTTGCGTTGATCTATTTACTTTGCAAGAGAATCTTGGATTTGTTAATTTAAAATTTACATAGATGAAACTGAGCATTCCTCATTTTTTTAAACAAATTTTAGCCTGCTATCTAAGCGTATTGAATTATTCGAAATTCTTCTACCTTCGTGCGTTTACCTTTCTACTGTATTCCCTGAGTATATGAACACACCCTGTAACGTAACAAGGCTTTCCTGAAGAAAAAAGAAGACGTTACACTTAAGCGAAGTATGCATCCTTGGTAAGAAGAAAGGACTTGGAGTTGTTGGCACAACTCAGAGGCCAGCTGACCCGGTATAGGTACCATGGTCACCCAAGTGACCGCAACCGTAATCGATAGTTAAACAAACAATGCATCACACGCATACTTTCCGCTGTCCAACAAATGCATGTAAAGGCACCTCTTCACACAGGTAATTTGCGAGTACATGCAGTGCCTCGCAGGGGTAACATTAGTGCATTGAGGGCCTGGAAAAAGGAAATGAAAGAACTACTTCACGTCAAGGGCTTGGCTGTTCGCTTAGCGAGGTTTAGCCGCCCACTTGTCACTTATTTTGCCTGCCGGGTTCCCTGTCTTCTCCTGGCAGAACATAAAACTCACGCTATTAAAAAGAAAAATAACTTTGAGAACACAGATTTAGAAAAAAAATAAAAACCGAATCGCAGTCATCGACTTAATCATACCAAATAATAAAAATGAATTTCTTGAACAAGTCTTCAGTGAAGACCTTAATACCTTGTCGAAACGCTGCCAATCACACGGCCGCATAGTGTATTCCCGGTGGCTTTTGTAGGAATGCAAAACAACTTGATCGCCTGTACGATCATCGTCTTCCTGTGCATCATCGCCTCCATCGTAATAGGTGCCATCAGTGTCCTCGCTCGTATGGTTCCCGCCGCCTTAGTTAACGCCTTCCTCTACCTCACCGCATGCAAGTTCCCCTTATTCTTTCCTTCGCAATTTTCTGCCAGTTGAGCGGTTTTAGTAGCTGTGCTACTAGCTTTTAAAGTTTATCAACGTCCGCACAATTTTCTAGAAGGCCTCATCTTGCGTGTTGATATGCTAATACCAGAGCTAAGGTTGGATTTCCCTATAGTCTGGAATTTATTTTTCTGTGTCTAGAAATTTCGCAGCAATTTAAGCGACTCATGGCAACATTAATGGTGGTGATATCGGTGGCCGACTGATTTTATTTATGGGACCGACGAGGGAGGGAGGGAGGGAGGGGGCGGTGGAGTAAAAGTAACCTCACAAAGAGTCTCCTCTTTCCTCACCTAAAATTAGAAACTCCTCTGACTTACCTCTCTAGAGCATTTGATAAAGTTGAGCAATTGGGCGATAATTTTTTGAATTAAAATTATATTTCAGTATCACAGAGTAAAGAATCGTGTCGTGCTCTAGCATTCGGTACTAGTTTGGACACAAAAATGGACAATCTCCAAGAGTTTTGGCTTTGATTAAACTGTACGCAATGCAAATCTCTCAACCGACCAAAGCGACGTAGAGAGTAACTTAGGGTCAGATCACGGCTATTCAGAGGAAGTTACTACGTGGGACTAGTGAACATCCTGGACCACTAGCAGTCCAAGAGGCAGCGCATTACACACATAGTGGCCTCCCCGTAAAAGCCAAAGTGTGATCAGTCAGGAGTGGACCTGCTGACTACTGGGTTTGGAATCTCGATGGGATTGAAGACCTGACAAGTGTTGAGGTCGAGGACGTACCACTTGCCTACCATTCCCCTTCCTTCTCTAACCTTAGTTTAGATACGCGCCTCTTCACCAATAAGTTGCTAGCAGTTAAGCTTCATAGGTCAAGTGTCAAAAAAGTGACTTCTGTTACGGGTATCCAAGTTGAGTCAAGTAGGTAGATATTCACTGCAGTATGGTTCAGCCTTTGTCCAGGGAATGAAACTCTTTTTAAATATACAAGTTCTCCTACAATTAGTCCAAAACCTAACTATGGATACGGTTTACAGGGAGACAAATGATGGTCAAGTTGGTGTTGGTAGGGTTGAAACAACACTGTTCACTTTTTTAAGCCCATTCGCCAGCAAAGCCAGTTAGGTTGCGCGGTATGTTGTGGTAGACCCTGCAAAAGGCATCCATTTGTTTGGTAGCTTTCAAGACTTAAAAACATTTGAATAGTCAGTCGTCAAAGTTGCCTTTTTTAGTGTAATCTAAGTTGTGAGTTCTGCTGCGTTTTAACTAAGCTTACTAAAAATCGTAAACCAGACAGGACACCCTTATCGTCGGCGAGTACGAGCAAGCTGCAGGTTTGGCCGTCAGAGAGTGGCATCCGCCTGAGACACTCACAGTACTTAGATTAGCACTGACTACACAGTGACTATCAGCAAGCAGTAGGAGTAACTACACCCCAGAGTTGGTTTATCCTCACAATATACTCAATTGATGCAATTTACCGTCCGGGATGTAAACCAATGCCCAGAACCGACCGAAAGGACTCTGTCGTGATGAACTGTAAATGCTTAAATGCGGAGCTGTGCCCTATTGATCAAGTATTCTGATCTCTATCGCTCGACGCCCATCGTAGGTTTTTGGAGTTAGGGTTGATTAAACGATTATATCAAATTGCTACAATTGCCGTTAAGGATAAATCTATATAGTGAATCCCAACGCTTAGACAAACACTATACACAGAGAAAGTTTCCTTTTCCCCACAGTTATGGTCTCTGAATCAGGAAGATTAGATAGGGAAAGCTTTAATCCAATCAGCAATGCAACAAATGCACTTGCTTTACTGTCTGTGAGACCTTCAAGCTCGCCTATATCTTGAAAATCGGTGAAGTGCTTTCAAACGCGAGATAGTTCATTCATTCATTGTGCACTGCCATAAGGGTACAACATCGCGTTTGAACGGTGACGGCCAATTTTCTTTGCCGATTGGGAAAACAAACATGTTAGCCTCCTCTTGAAATTGACTTCATAGGAGACAGTTTTTAGCCGCCGTAGCCTTTGTAGAGCTAAAGTTTGTTTATCTGGAGAATACTCATCCCTACACTTCCCATCTCATCCGCCTTCCCAAAGCACGAGAAAGAAAAAGCGTAAAAGCGTAGGAGGAACTGATATTCCGGATGGAGCTAGCTACATCAAGTCCACCTCTACCATTTTATTCAAGAATTTTGTGCTACCTTTAAAAGGCGATAATTTCTATCATAAACACACGGCCTATAAGCTTCTTACATTTTTTAATTTATTAAAGGAATGCATGTTTCTCAGCTCTAAGAAAAATTAAAAAATCTAAGGGATAAGCTGTGACCTTTGCTTTGCTCTATCCTTTTGGTTTAACAGAAGATCTCTATTCTGGACTGAAATAGCCTTAAAAGAAGAACTGGAGGATTAAAATATTTCATATACAGATCAGACTAGGAGCTTATTTGCATTCTTGGGATCAACTGAAAAGAAAATGGTAATCCTTGGCAAATTGTGCACCCACATCACTAAAGGAAAAATAACACATCTCCTATATTCACCACCGTATTAACATTGGGGATCAAATTAAAATGTATCAAGGACACCTGAGCAGGCATTCGGGATGATCTGGTCAATCAAAACAAATAAGGTCAAAATTAAGACGTTGCTAATAAGCATAAAAACATACAATTAATCTTATTTTATCAAAGAGCAGATTAATCGTGATAAAGCTTTATTATTTTATTCAGTTTCTTCCATAGGTGTGTTCATTATATTTGCCAACTGCATCGAGCACATCAAGGTAAATCACATCCAGTCGAAATGGGGCCCCTGTTACCCAATAGTCAGTCTTCCCCCTGATGTGAGTTTGTCTTTAAACTCATTGGTCTCGTTAAAGGCGTGGTAAGTTTATAAGTGCAATCATCTCATGTCGGTGCGTTTTTTGCGTTTTCTTTTGGCAAGCACGGCCTAGATTCAATTTGAGTTTCAGCTCGTTGGGTGGCTAAACAAATGCAGTGTTATAAATAGCAGTAAATAAATTTTGTTTTTTAATAAACTAACCAAGCTTTGGTTTTTTTACCCCGAACTACCATCAACTTGGTAAAATTTCTTCGGTTCACACTGAACTCTACGAGGATATCTCCTTGACACAGAATTCATATGTTTTGATGCCACTAGACTTCCCATGAGAAAGCGTGTGTTCAGACTGTGATGGAAAAGGAAAAAAGAGCAGATGGGAATAAAGAGAGGAAAAATACCTCCACGCCTCATCATCCTTCTTCGTTAAGGCCTTATACTTTTGCAGGCTACAGTGGTCGTATTTTCTTTGTAGTAGCCAGTCAACTGCAAATTCGATCTGGTAATTGAGAAATGAAACATTTATATCCCGTGTTAATTATAGGCTTTGCCCCCCAAACACACAGCTAATGACGCTCCAGGACAGGTGCTGTTTTAGTAGCGTACTTTTTGAGCATAAATTTTTTCGATACCAGTGCAGTGTGCAATATTAGGTAACTCCAACACCTGTCCTAATTGTTTTTCTCCTATGTGCGATATCTTACAGCTCTACGATCCCACTCTGATTCGTGTGCAGTACGGCTGGTCAGTGTACGTAAACTGGATCGTAGTTGGGGTCTTTGTGGCTTCCGCCTCTGTTTGGTTTGTGCTGAAGCAATTTCTCTACGTGGAGACTGCTAAAGCTATGATCTGATTCGTCTTCTTCCCCCGCATCCCCAATTTTTATCCTCCCTACCTCCTGCATGTCTGTCATTACCAGAATTCACTTTTGCTGCTCATTTTTTAGCAATGTATCTATGAATTTATGTGACCCCTCACTTATGTGTCTGCTCATTTCTATACCAAGTCTACAGCCAAATCTATTCGCATGCAAGAGAAAATGAAGTCATTTGGATAATTAGCACGTTTTAAGCTTACAACAGCCAAGGTAGAAGAGTGTAAGGATGTCCTTTACCTTACGTTGATTGTTGATGGAACTCGATGCCTGCTGACTTGCGATTTAAAGGTAGTAAAGCTAGTTTCGTTTGGCTTTCGAGTTGATTACTTACCCTTACCACCTTCACTGTGAGATTAGGGCAAAAAACAAGTCTCTTATTGTCCACCAGTTTGTTGTACGCATCAGTGGGAGTGGGAGGAGCAAAATGTCAGAAAATGCGACTAAACAAGGTGTGCAAAGGATGATACAAGAGAGATTGTTGGCAGCTATTTTGGTTCTAAGAAGTTAGGCATTAATTCAGGCCACACAATCAACGCAGCATGGGCGGTGACAGAAAAGTTTGCCTTTGTTGCGTAAGCACCGAGGGTGAAATCCGTTATTCTGCTGGCGACTTGGGCGTCTTGTTGGCACTCAAGACACGCTATTCCAATCCTCGGGTGGACTTACTGGTTCCTTAGGCCAGTGCTAGTCATCTATTTGCCTTAAAGAATAGCTTAATGAAGCAACTATCCGAAACTAACCGCATAACTCCTTATTTATGAATTTGTCTTTTCAATAGCTCTACTCAAAATATTTAAGTAAAATTCCATCTTTGTCCATGCAATGCAACTATGCTCCACTTTGTCCTAAAAGGCATATTTTTATTCTAAATTAGGCCAGTTATTATAAGAGCTCTTTTTCACCACTTAAAACAAAGCATCAACAAATAAGCCTGCAAGTAGATTCGTAAAATTTGCAGCATTTCACCATCCACGATTTGGTCGGCTCAGTTGGTGCCATGGCACCATAGCCAAGTTCAGATCAGTTTATCATAAATTGCGTAAAGTCGACACATTAATGATTTTTGGGAGTGAATTTCTACTCAAAGGCGTCAGTAAAGAAAAATTAAATGTCAGGATACCCTTTCATATGAGATGGTAGTCTCTAAAGTTCCCAAATCAAGTAAAAAACGAAAAGATCTTTAAAGCAAACGTCTTTATTTTTGCATGGATTTGAGCACTCTAGGATAACAGCGCTTACTCTGTGACTGCTGGCAAAGTGCTTGGGTTCAGGTGGTTCTCTTGCCGCTTCATGAAACTTTAGAATTTCCCTCTGGACCCCTAAAGTTTATTGTCAACTTTGAGGTCAAACCGTTGGTGAGCAAAGCCAAGGATAAAAACTAAAAAAGCAAAGATTCTGGAGACGAGGAGTTAAACCGCACCCTTTAAGAACATTATTTACTCCATCCTATGGGTTTGAGCGAACATGCTGCAATTGTTTTAATCCAAAGCATCAGAAATCTACGCTTTTATCCATCAAGCTTGGCTGCTGCGACTATTAATAGTTGGCGAAAGCTAAAGCAATAAAAAACTATTACGCTTTTGGTTTCTGAACTTAAATTTACCAACATAAAATCTGTACAAGCGCTAGAGGGAGATATTTTTATAAACACTACTATTTAGAATTTAAGTAGAATAATGAATATTCGTGTCTCTAAATCACATGCCGCTGGGATGGTTATCAAAATGGCAGAACGGGAGCTCCATATTTCCCTAAGTCAGTCTTTCACCTTACACAGAAAACCGACGATGGTCATCCAAGCACATACCAGAGAAAGAGGAGGTTATATCCATAAGTGTCACGCCAAATCAAAACGGGTTAAAGCAAGAAGATTAAGGATTGGAGGGCTGAATGAATGGAATTAACATATCACAACACAAAACCCTCACAACAAGTCAGCCAGTTGTTAAGAGAGTCCTAAGGAAGGAGGGGCAGCATAATCCTAAAAAACTCAATGTCAAGACTTCTTCCTTCGTCGATCACAGGTTATTACTAGAGGTCCCACTTTCCTTCCCTTCTTCCAAAGCCTGGATGTGTTGCGTGGAAAATCGGTAGCACACTCAACATTTTTAAGCTTGATTAGTTCGTTACCTTTTCAAGTTGGGTCATCCCTGAAAGCAGCATAAGAAGTGGATTAACAGCGGGATCAAGTTCAACCTCTGTTCAGAGGGACGCGCCACTCCATCAGTGCGTTGACCCCACCTCTTTGCCCAATGATCTGTAATGCTTTTAAATGCAGAGGCGGACGGAGGAAATGATTGATAATGGCAATCTGGTGAGAGCCTTTTCCACCTAAAAGCTCCATTAGCACTTTTTAGAAGAAGCACCTTAAGG
Source organism: Taenia crassiceps (assembly GCA_023375655.1). NCBI lineage: Eukaryota > Metazoa > Platyhelminthes > Cestoda > Cyclophyllidea > Taeniidae > Taenia > Taenia crassiceps. The sequence goes on along the minus strand of JAKROA010000005.1, from coordinate 4,253,002 downwards.
AAAAGCAACGCAGCGTTTGACAATTCTTCCATCTGTCAATTAGTAAATAAATATTATCTTCCAATTTCGTCTATCTGACTAGGTGATCTCAAGTGTCACATCAATCAAGTGGCTTGAGAAGCATTTGGCACACACTGGACGAATTGCGTCTGCTGAGGTGGGAGCCTAATTAAAACCAGGTGACAACATCAGAATGTGTCAAATTGTAGGTTTAGCATTGCTTCATTTTAATGCGTCAGTTTAGTGGAAGACAGCGTTACCAACTTACCAAGCATTGGTGCTTCCAAGGGGAAAGTTAGAGGACAAGTGGCACCGGATGGACGTAGCAGAATTCTGCTGCATTCCATGAGGAGCGGGTCTTAGTGGGTTCGCTTGAAGCAGACCTGCAGATTTTTGTTCTTTACTCTTCTTCCCTGCCTCGGTTGATACAGCCTGCAGTGCATCAGATCGGATGATGCTCAATAGGAAAACTTGCCTAAAGGATAATTTGTGCTTAAAGGAATGTTCAGTGTTTCCCTTCCAAGTTGGTGGGCTTTATTTGCTCTCAGCTCCTTTCTTGAGGTTTCAAGGTATGTCAGTTAATCATTCTTGATAATTGCTGCCTTCCCAATGAGAGATGCTGTTCTTTTCACGTCTCCACGTAGGGCAGTGAAGTAGTCGAAAGACGAAATATCACAAACGTCAGGAAAGGGCTGAACGAGAAGTCGGCAAAATAGTTTGCTTTTGAGCCACCGAAGAATTGTTCAGCCGGATAAAGCGCCGCAAAGATTCGTTCACAGAGTCGAATTCTCCCGCTCTTCCTGCCTCATATCTATAGGAGGGGATTGCGGGGTCGCAGTGAGGAACATCCGAGAGAGAAGGAGGTAGAGAGACGGGGAGGCAGCTCAACGCACAAGTCGGCAAAGCTCACCCACACATCACTTGCCTTTCCACGTGGTTGACGGAGAGTCGACTTCAGTCTTCTCTTCCTTTCTTCACTGCTCCAGTGAAAGCAACGATAGTTGCCATAACAGAAAGCGAGGGTTGCTGTGGTCTCTAACGCAGTCCCAGACACAGTCTCTTGGATGTGACACAGTTCTGCAACGCGGTTAGAAATGACCATAAGCCTAAGCGGACAGGGCAGAGGACGCCGAAGCAGCTGGTGTGGAGGGCACAAATAAAGCCAAAGATGTGAAAATTTTTTATGCAAGTTTTGCTCTTTCTAACACTTAACTTCAAAAACTTAACCAGGGTCAACTCGGGCCCTGCCGAGGTCCCAGTGAGGACCACCGAATGAACAACCATTCCCGAAATGGCCACATTTATTTTCCAAACAGCATGCATTAGCTAGAGGCATGGTCTGTGTTGACTGCTTGAACCCGAGGTCAGTCCCGTTGACCTTGACCTCATTGCGAGCATCGGCACGATGTGATCCCTGCCTAAACGCAGTAATGGCAAGGGAGAGCAAAGTGAACAGGAGCGTTCCGAAATGCTAAAAAATTAAGCACCAAGTAAAATTTTGGCTTCATTCGAATACGATTGTAAAAACACGTTAGACTTTTGGCAGCTTTCATGGCGCGACATAACGAAGTTTGGCGACAAAACATGTCGGTGTCCTTTTAATCTCATTGGCTGTCACGTTTAAAAGACTTGATACGCGGGTGCGACCCAAATCCCACGAATTTCTCTTTCTGACTGTGTTCTCGCCTTAAAGTCTTGAATGCCCAACATTGCCTGGCATCACTTAGTTCCCATGATTACTCACTCAAGGGCAGAAGAATTCCTCCTCCACGATCCAGGTCCATCCACCCGTAAGTGATTTATCTCAATCAAGGATCAGGTGGAAGCTGTTGTTGGACTTAGTACTTATGTTAACCTCTCTGAGAGCCACGCAACAGCATCAGATTGGTTGAAACAGGTACCATCGACGCTCAGTGTGCAAGGCAACTGTCAAAACGGAGTTTGAGAGAAGATCTGCAGGTGTTCCTTGGTATCAGTTTTCCTGCTGAACTCCTCCCGATAGGCTTGCATCATATGAAGGCACCTCGAAGACCGGATTCATCCGACGCCTTGAAATTGCGCAATAGTGGTACCGTGCTGAATCTCAGCATCCATCCAGTCGTCACAAGCATGTGTCGCCGTACCTTTGTTTCACGGACACCTGTGGTGAAGTCATTTTCTCCTTGGCTACTCACCCTGGCACTTCGCTGACATTGGAGATGGAAAATCTCATGGCCATAGAACAAAGTAGTTCACTTTTCTCCACTTCTTGTTCCAATCTGTTTGAATTTGCAAGAATTTTCCTTCTCTCCTTCAACTGTTTTAATTCCGACCATCCTGGAAGGCTTAGAAAGTTTGATTCTTTAATTGTTCGACACACAGAAACAAGGCGCCAAATCGCACGCTCATGGGCGGTCCTGCCATCAGTTGGCTGAAAGGCCTTCATAAGTCGGAAGTGTGGACGTGCCCGGTTGTAGTGTCGATGTGGGCCGCCTCCTCTAGGAAGTCTTAGGAGATGCAAGTGCTCCTCTCGCCTGCATTTGAACCGTTAAACAGTCACTCGAGGTGGAGAGGGAGAGGAAGTGAGGCAGAAATTCACCTCGGCAGATACAATGTGCCACCGAAATATTTAGCAGTTGTGCATATTTTACGCTGCTTAACTGAAAAATTTTGTTCCTTTGACAAACTTCCCTTTTTCGATGACAGAATAAGTAGCTCACCATGAGAACCTTCCTCTCCACTTCAAAGTCGTTTCAAGCCGTGTCACCCTTGGGACAATGCGGAGAGGGAGGAGGGGGCGGAGGAGGAGAAGACAAACGGCAAATGCATACACATGATCACGAGCCGTTCTCCTTTTGCCTCCCCTTTTTTCCAGCTGTTGAATAGAAAAATACACACACACACGGGTTTCTCTATTCGCTCTCGGTTGAGTAGTAAAAAGCTGTTTATGTTTCAGTTAATTTGGAGAGAGAAAGTGCTACCCCGCTAAGGAGGCAAAGTTGGTGTGAAAGAGGAGTTGGTGAGCCGGAAGTGCTAGTCCACCTTGCCGGAGATAGTTAGCCATTCATTTGTGAAATCGCACTTTCCCTCCCACGTTGCATTGGTTGACAGGTGGCAATTGTTGGGGCGAGTCCGAAAATGCAGTGGAAGTTGTAACTGCGCTTCAAAAAACATCTTAAATGTATCAGAGAATGGGAGCGCAAACCTTTTTTATGCTACTCAACTCCTGAGTTGTTGAGGCTTGCAGGAGGGAAGGCAGTTTCCTTTTGGGTACTCAGCTCCTTCCCCTTATTCAATCGCCGCCCATAGTTGAAGGTCTACTGATGATGAGCGGATGGGTCTCGCAGTTATGGAAAAGGCGCCGACGAAAGAGTAGAACAACTGACTTAGCCAACCGCCCATGGATTGAGAGGCGAATGAACCATCTGGTCGGACAGACCACATTGGGCACTCTGAAGTAATTGTGACCAAATCCACACCAAATTATCCCATTTCTATTGTCAGTACAGTCAATTTTAATGCAATTAAAAGATTGAGGCTGCAGAGGGAGGGGAAGGAGGAAGTCAGGTTTATGGCAGAGATAGGGAAGTCGAGATGTTGACGATAAATCTGACATAAAAGAATCATTCAACCTCTTGGCTGTCGGAAAATAAGTATGGTCGCCTTATTGGGGTTTCTATGACCGGTATGGATGAACCCTTAGAAAATTTATAAGATCTTGATAGAGAGGCTTAAAGCCCATTTGATCACTACAAATCACCAAAGGTGAGGTAATCAAAAGGTTATGCCAGCGACTTCCTTTGCTTAAGTTGAGAGCGGCATTTTCTATTCAATTTATTACCAATTTCTTTTAAACCAGATTAATCCCTATGGTTTACGCGAATTGGTGCGGTTGGGAGTTGGTGTAACCAGATAAAGTACACGCGTCACACATAGGTGACGCTAGTAGCAGGTGCCTTTAAGCTCCTCCGCTCACCATAACTGATAGGTTAGACAGCCAAAATTAGCCCCTTCGATGGTTTTTTGCATATTTTGCCTTGGGTATTAATTCTCGCTAGGTTCAAAGCATATTGATGGAGCTGAACAGAGAGGTTGATTAACACAACAGCCTTGAATCCACGTGCATTGGCAAGCCCATCTCCACGGAGGAGGCTGATTTTGACACACCTTCCCGTGTAAGACGGAAGCCTGACTCCTTCACTTCACTCTTGTACTGCTCGCACAAATTGGGTGAGCTGCACACCTTCTCAGACCTGGTGAAGCAGCCACCATCGGTGGAGGCGTGGAGCTGTGGAAAGGAGAATGCAGTAGATTTAATAAAGTGCTCTCATTTCGGTCAACCCTTCTACCGCCACCTTTTAGTAAGTTCTTTCCTCTAATAGTAAAAATTAACACGTTGATCCTCAACATCCATCACGGAACTGTGCTTCCCCTTCTTTCCGGTTCTCTCTAGGCAGAAGAAAGCGTTGCTTTTCCCTGCTTTTTGTGGAGTAACAAAAAGCTGACAAACTTCATGCAGCGCATTTGGTTGTCTGCTGCATTGTGCTGCCTGTTGGCAACAGTTGGACAACTGCTGATTGTTCTTCTAAGGTTGTGCCTCTCCTTCCTTTCTTTGATTAGGCCGTTCCATGCAACGCCGATCTTTGTCGCCTTAAAGAATTGTGTCATGCAAGATAATAATAGTTTACAGTTCCAAGAATTGGCTTCTTCGGCATCGTTTTCATTAAATGCAGGCACATTGAAGGCCTACAGGTGAAACTTGAAAGTGATTCTTTACCCTGGAACACCGTGCCGTTGGAGGATCACTGCCATCTTGGCGACCAGCACGCATCGGCAAAACCTCTGCCTGGAATGGAACAAGTGGTGTCACCAAACACGGTTTGATAAGCTAATTTTGACTGCCCTTTTGGAACTAGAAGGCGAACTGTGTTGGAACATGTGGGCAGCTTTGCTGTCTCTATCCCACAATCGTGGCGGAAAATGTGTTGATTGAAACGACGACTACTTTTTCCATGTGGGCACTCGCAAACAGGCGACTTTGCCTCTTGAGGTTGTCGGAGGGCCAATTGCCATCTTTACATTCTGCGGTTGGTCTTCAAGATGCCTTCTACGCAGTGCTTTTGAGCTTTCTTTCTCTATCTCGCGATCGTTCCCTTTTCTAGTAAAACCCTCGCTTTGGCGCTAAAGGTTGAGTTGAGCCACCTCCAACAGCTAGTTTGCTATCAGTGACAAATGGTCAGCGAAAGTCGCACCCCATCTACTCCCTAGTTGAAACCCTTACTTTGGGTACAAGGAATTGGCGAACGCGTGCATCACGACGCTTCAGCGTCATCCTTGCCGCTAAGTCCGTCCGCCATTCTGCACACCTCTGCTTGAAATGAGTCCAGCGACTTATGCCCTGCTGAATTTGTCGAGAAAGCTCGGACTCGAACTGAAGAAGGTGTCTGCAAAATTGGCAGTGAAGACGCTGTTCTTTTAAATAAAGCAAATTTCTGCCTCAAATGAGTGATTTCAGGCCCCGAAAGCAGACTGGTAGTTTTCCGATGAACCATGGAAGAGGACAAATAAACAGGAATGTGGCTCGGAGCATTTCAAAGAAATGCTCCCGGAGGGCATTGCACTCTGCCGAAGGAAGCAGTATTTCATATTTTTGTGAATGAAACTACTTTAGGCTGTGACTTTGGTACGTTTCTTATGTAGTACGAGCTAGCGCATGTATCGGATGGTTGGATTTTAACCTACACTTCTTCAAGGCTTCGACGGGCTTTAAAAACCACTAAGAGTTTGCCAATTTATCTTGCAGACGAGAGAGAGCCGGTCGCGTGCAAATAAGCCTTCACTGAAGCAATCTCCCCAATCTCCAATCTCCGTCACACTTTAGCACGATGTTCAAACGACAAGCTACCACCGAAGTCGTCTCAAGGCAGTTTTTCTAAGGGACATTGCCACGCGAATATGCGGAAGAATGGATGACGATGGCCATGAACGAGACGTCACGAAGACAGTCAAAACTGCGAAGTTGCAGGACAACTGGCGCAGATGAGCACACGCTTTGCACAAGCGATGTCATCTCATGGCCTTGAGGCAATCGTCGGCCATCGTAATTTCCCCCTTTAAAGAGATTTCAGTGGACGGAACCACAATCTACCGGTGGCATCTAAGCTTATGTGTTGCAGCCTCGATTCCTGAGTTGTGCCGATTTCCACACTTAAATAATGCCATGACCACCTCGGAATTTCAGGCTGCCGACCGTTTGGAGAAGGCCTCACCTTCGGCAGTAGAATGACAAGTTTAGTAGGTCTCAAAGACCCTCAATCTTCCCTCCAACTAGCACACTTCTTTTTCGCCTTGTCCACTTATAAGGAGAGGGATTTTACGCTTCTCCTTGGGATTTGTTGAGTGGCCTGAAGCCGCACTGGCTAGTGATTTGCACACATCCCGCACGTCAGTGACTGTACTTTATTGCCTTGTACGCAACCATGAAGTGACCTTCATCTTTTTCATTCATCATTTTTACACTAAGACAGGTCAGAAGTTGAGGAAGGGAGAAAGTAACTTCTTCTTCCATAATAATTGCGACGTTGGAATCAGGTGGAAGCCACAACTAACTTTTTCCATCTTCCGCAAGACCCTACCATCACCTGGACTGTTCTGGACACTCACATGGCTGGGCAACCAAGGAGGTCAAAGTAACACAAAACAGCTGCAGATCAAAAGGGAAAGCGTGGAATTCGCAATATCCTCGTACCTTATTAGACCGAATGGCAACGAAGAATGACAATTGTTTCAACCTGCAAGGACTAAGCGCCATTTGAAGCATTCCGTATCTGGTTCACTGGTTATTCTACTCCTTTTTCAAGACCATTACCCATATTCTCTTTTTTCCCGCAAGGAGTGATACCAACGGCTCTTTACAGGGTGGCACGCGTTTAGCTTTTTATCGTTCTCTTTTTTGGAATGGAATGTATGGAAAAACAGTTGGTATATTTTTAGTCCTAAAGTCGCATCAGTCTAAAATAATTCATCTCAGTGGGAGAGCCAAAGGAGGGTTTACTCAGCTAAATCAGAGGATAATTCATGCGTCCAAATTTAGACAGCTGTTGTCAAGCAAACTTAAAGGAACTTAATGGCATGTTAAGATTTGGGATATAAAAGTCGCCACGCTCTTTTAAACAACTAGTACACTCCGCTGCAATGTAAGAATCCAAATAGGCAACGGCGGAAGTGGATGCTTTTAATCAAAATCCTCTATGTTTTGTAGAAAGTAAGCAACTTCCAATTGGATCCGAAAGCCTGTGGAATAACTTGACAGCCGCATTAAATAAAAACTGAGAGGCAAATTCTTCATGTTCTTGCCTTATTTTGGATCCAATCGAGAAGACAAAATTTCTCATATCTATTACTTAAAGCCGTATTGCTGGTAATAATAAATCTTGATTTGAAGTTCAAAACGCGAATCTCTGATTCGATCTTGAGCCTGTCGACCCTTTTGATTGGTTGGCGCTGCCGCCCTCCTCACCCCGCCGCGCCACCTGATTGGTTCGTTGCCAATTGGTGGGGCCATTTGACATGCGTTTCGCATCTGCGAAGTCATCGCAGTCTGGGTAAGATTTAATGAGCAGAAAAGATGAGGCGTTAATTATGGGCTATTTATATCAAATTGGTGATTAGTTTTGTTATGGTCTTTTCAGCTGTTCTGTATGAATTTAATGCCCTCAATTTACATTTTTTTGCGTTGTAAAAATAATTCATGGAAGTATTTTTGAGAAGGTTGAGTAGTTTATAAGGATTCCTGTAAAGTAATCGAGTGGGTGTATTTTGTTCTTAATATGGAATGTGATACGGACTAGTTGCCTCAGACTTCGAATCAAATCCTCTCCACTTTAACTTGCATAACTCCCCCAAAAAGCATCGTTGTTAATGACAGATGAGGCGTTGAGAAAAAGGGTTTATGAAATTATTTTTTCTAATCCGTGATAATGCTCTTCTATACTGCCACAGTGGCATGGGCCGGCTATGTCGCCTGTCTGTGATGGCTCAGTTCCTACCTGTACAGTTTCACTAGTTGGCTTCACATTAGGCGAGTCGTTTGGTAGGAAGACTGCGGGCGCTCAAAAAACAGGCCGAATCCTCCCATCACTTGGAATGGAGACTACACTCCCACTAGCTCAGAATTTTGTGATAGCCTTGCAGGGGTCTTGATAGGTGGTAGGTCAGTCGACTCGTTTCCTTTATAAGTACGTATTTAGGAGCAAAACATAGAATTTCTTGTTTTCTCTTCAATCGAAAGGTGGTCATTCATTTACCAATGTGCCACGAAGACTCAATTTTGTAGACAACATTAACTTCAGCCACATATTGTCGTCTCCTCAGGTTGAAAGAGAAAGAGCAGAGGGAAAAGAGGAGAGAAATAGGTAATTGCACCTGCGTTCTTATTTACCTCGTTTCTGTAGGCAGAAGTTTGAGCTAGTTAGTCCATTAGTGTCTGCAGGGGTAGTGAGAAATGGATTACAGAATCTTTCCTTGGTGGAAAATGGCAAGTTCTCACAATTATCAATCATTTCACTTCAGGTTTCTGAATCAAAGAGGAGTTAGGTATTGTTTAAGTTTAACCAACTGTCCAAGTTCCCATTTCTCTAGAGAGCCAAACGCCCATCCACTCCCTATGGGACGTTCCTCTTACTGAGCTACAGCATGGAGGAGGGTAACAGTACCTTCTCAGGCAGTGTGGGTAAGTGCGTCTTCGTCACGGGGCATTTTTACCTCACTAGAGATGTGCCACCCGCTCCTCCGATGGGGACTGCATCACTGGAAGAGGTGGCGGCGCCCAACTACACACACCGCGGGTGCACTGTGTGTGCTCTATACTTGTGCACCATGCATTCACCGGTAGAATTGTTTATGAGTTAATTCACATTTTGAGGGAAGGACAAAATGATATTGAAAAGATTCAGTTGAAAACTCGTAAAAGTCAGCTATGGTTGTGTAAGACTCGCGCATGCTTTGGTATCGGAGAGGTGAGTACGAGGTTGACGATTGGCAAGCAGAGACGGATTCGCAAATGAGGCAGTAAGACGGAGGACCGAGATCACACAGCGCAGACACCCTTTGAAGCAGTTTTCTACAGGATGTGCATAAAGAATTGAGTTGCTGCTCTAACTACAGACTTTGCTGTTGACAAGCCCTGGTTAACACGGAAAGAGCTAAACTGTGTACTGGTGAGTGATGTGTTGCCTCCCTTCGGCCAAAAAAGTGAATTTCTCTAATTGAAGATTAAAAGTTAAAGGAGAAAAATCATTTAAGTTTGGGTTAGCCAAAAGATTAGGATGAACTTTTCAAAAGTGGCTGACTTTTAGGCACATTAAGGAGAGAGGTAGAAAAAGGAGGATCATAGCGGTAAAACTTGCAATTCTATTCTCTGGATCATTCATAGGAGACGTGTCGTTGAGTCCTGGAGCCTGCAGCGCCAGGACATTATCCGTTAAAATTGGCCACTGCACCTCAGTGGTGTGTCGGTTTGCGCTGAGGAAGCGAAATGAGAAGAAAACAATAGAAGTTGAAAGACTGGTCAAAAACTCGCCTATCTTCGAAAATTCAAATGGATCACCGCATTAGGATGGTGTATGGAAGCCTCCGAGAGCGAAGAGATTGCAGAGTTGATCCTAGTAAAGAAGTGGAGTCGTGGACCTGTGGGGGGCTCGGACAAGGCAACTGTCGAAAGGGCACAAAGGCTTAACAGTTAGTTCATCTTTGAGACTGGTAATTAAAAACTTGGCGGATACAATGAAACGTCATTGCCGTAAACAAACATGCAAAAGTCTCTCCCTTCTTTTCAAAATCCGCCGACCTTAGCAATTCCTTTAATCAGAAAATGCTGGTGCACCGCTGATGGTGCAGTTGACGTGTACCTGTCGGGGACCAAGTACCAAAGGTGACAAGTAGAGAGACGAAGAGAAAACTCCTTAGCAGTAAAATTTCTGAAAGACAATCCTTTCAAGGATAAGAAACTGTGCTTTTCGGCTGTTGTCGCCACAGTCATATTGAAAAGACTTCCAATCTTGCAAAACGGATGCAAAATGGATGATGAGGCATAGGACTCATTAAAGAGATAAAAAGTGACCAAAATTCCTCAAAGAGGTCTACCGACCGGTGATACTTGAAGCAACAATGCCTCAAGATGGTTTGAACAACAAATGGAGTCCAAGAAGTTGACAATTAGACGCGACTCTTCAGCTCCAGTCCCTATCCTGACACACACCGAGCATAGAAGCCAACTGATATTGCCCAATCAAACTGGGAGAAGTGGAAGAGGAATCCCTGTTTTCCGTCTTCAGAAAATAGCTACTTGCGCTACTCCTTCCTTTTTAGGGAAACGCAAAATCTGCTTTCTTATTACAGAAGGACCTACAGAAGAGGTTGCTCATTAAAGAAGATAAGAAAAAGAAGCGAGTCGAGCCAGAGGAGGAGAGAGAAGGAAGTATGTGCTGTTCCATCCTTGTTCACATGCAGCACATCTCCCACTGCCTTTCCATAGGATAGTGATGACTTTTCTTACGCAGATTCATCGCATATGAGGTGCCTTGGAGAGCCGATGAATGGAAAACAGATGAGAAACTTAGAAGAGGCAGTCAATCTCGTCGCACTAAATATCGCCTATTTACTTGTTTGTTTTTCTCTCCTTGGAGATGCAGCTTCAGTCAACTCAGTCACCTCTGCTGCGTGGTGATGAAAATCAACCGCTTCAAAATGCAATGGAAACACCGCTGTGTAATACAGTGAGCAAAAATATTATTCCTCTTCGCAGACGGCAGAACAATCTCCGGTCGTTAAAACTGCTACCTATGGTGATATTTATAGTTCTTTGGCATGCAGCGCCGCTCAATCGAGCCATCTTCTCCCTCCGATGCACAGGCAGGCGTATCAAATCACCCGCCGTCTGCTCCTTCTTTTGTGCTCTCGGAGCTGCAGTCAGTGCGGAAGTAGACAATGCATGAAGTAAAATCTGGAGGAGCGATGGTGAGAGGACGCGTAAACACTGCGTGTGGAGGGATTTGCAGTTGCTAGCCACTGCCAGGCAATAAAGTAATGACAGGTGAGGAGTAGGAAGCGACTCCAAGTGCGTGCATAAAGGAATTGAAGAAGGGGAGAAACAAACCAACACTCCATCATATTTGGAGCTGTTATTTAGAAGAACCAAAGTGGAGTCATGATGACGCTTATGGTGAAATCCACAATGCGACTGACCCTGTCTGTCATCAGGGTGGATAGAGAATGATCGCACTAGTATGCTGCTCACCTCAAGTACGGGTAAGTCCTTGACCATTCACTTGAATAAGACGTCAAAGATGCGTGATAGGCCTTCACAAACAGCTGTATTATGTCATTCTGCAAACACGTTGATGGGTTTTGAGTCGGCAGATGTCAACACAACGCAAAGTGGATGCGGAATGCGCATGGCGAACGGCGAGAACTACATCTCCAAGTCTGCATCAAGTCTGACGGTTTGGCATTATTACGGAGACCAGCACACTCTGGTGCTTGAGAATTTCGTGTACTTTGTAACTTTGTGAAGACAATAGTTGCTCTTATGTCTTTCACCCTCCCCCTCTCACATCCCATAGGCAACCCATCTACTTGAACAATATTAATTCTTCCACACCATGTCCGCGCATTGAAAGTCGTCTTGGCGACACGGCGACATGGAGTCTGGTCATCCATGTGGAAGTGCAGGTCATGCCTCACCAACATCAGGCGCGCTGATTTCGTTAAGCCATCACGTCGGTTTGCCGTCGTCCCGATGTGATTCTCCATTGCCTCCTCAGATTCGGTCAGGCCTTCCATTCGAGTGCATTGGCGAGCGCCACAACAAAACAACACTCCCAGGATCGCCTGACACCACACTTGAGGATCTCTTTTGTTTCCAGCTCAGAGCCGCGAGGATGCTTCCCAGGAAGCTTTAATGTCCACTACACTGCTTCAACGACTTGGTGGAGCTATGCCTCTCCTTTAGAAATTATTTATTCTTTTAAGGAAAACTTGAAAGTGACTCATCACTTTTTGCGGGTCCCGAAACGTCTTCCATGAGAGATAAATTGTATCCCTCTCTCGTTCTTCCGCGAAATAAAAACAAGTTTAAAAATAGTCTCATGCTCACTTTAAAAAGTTCTTCTTGTGCCAGTAACTTTGTTTAAAGCAGAGCAGTTCAAATTAGCCTTTCCATTTTGTTTGACTCTTAAGCCTTTCGCCCTGGTAATTACTAACTCCCAAGTCCCCATAGCTTTCTCCTCCCAATCCAAATGCGATCGGCTCGCCTCTCTCGAAAGGTACTTCAGCGAGGCCTAAAGACTCTAGTCGTGACATTTAAAATTCTCCATTGCCAAGACAACATGACATCGTACCCTTGTCACCTCAAGAGAAAACAATGTAGTTTTTTTGGGAATCAGGGATGGAGTTAGAGGGTGATGGAGGGCAAGTGAACAGACTAAGAGCAAATATTGCGACTCAGGGTTTGTCCATCAGTCGCCAAGAAGAGGAGAAAGCGTCGTCCCTTGTAGCACGACTAACTCCTTTCAACCTGGCCGATTGGGTCGAAAGGCCGTGAGAGGGACCGAAGCCGTGCTTCCTGTCAGAGCATCTCCCTCAGGCCATCCAGAAATAATATATGCTCTGTTAATTTTCTTTGTTTTTCTAACAAATTGACAAATCTAGATTTTGGATTTTTGAACAGAAAGGCTTTTTAAAAACTGGATTGCCTTCGACGAAAATGTGGCTGATTTCTGAGCCAATCAGGACAGAACAGACTTCGCTGAGGCAGTGGAGGCAATAGCCTTATTGCTTGGCTTAAAAGGAAAGAAGAGAAGAGGCAAAGGGCATCAGCCTATTATCTGAGAGTAGATAATGGGGTATAATGAAATGCTCTTCACCCCGACCACCAGTTTGGGCAACGGGACCAGAAGAAGAAATGATTGTGCTCAGGCATTTCAGCAATGACATCTATCGTCGCAAATCATAGAAGAGACCAGCAATATACTCGCACAAACGCGGGAAGTAGAATAAAACGAAGACACCCAAGATGTTTCTGGCTAACACGCGCTATCTATGAGGAGTTTACAATTGCGGTATGCATATTTCTTAAAAAGCCGAGCCGAAACCTCCTCACTAAATTGACTGCTATCCTCACTTCACCCTTGCCACTCCAGTTTGGGTGGTTGGCAGCGAATTAACAGCCACAAGTAGAGCTTCCACTGCGCTGGAAAAGCGCGCAATCCACCCGAGTTGCTTGAGTGATCCGTGACCCCAGAGGATCAGTAATGCCGGCATCTCATAGAACAAGGAGTTTGGAGGGTTTTTTGTCCTGAAGATGGACTCGCGGATGTACCGATTAGCCTCTCCGTTGACACCTATTCAGGCAATTTCAGCCCCTTAGAAATGAGTCTACGAGACAAAACCTAAGCTGTCACCAATCTGGATAGCCTTTGCCGCGTAATTTGTCAATCGTAAATATAAACACGATTAATAACAGCGTCACACATATGTGACGTGTATCTCTCATCCCATAATCCTAACTTACTGTCGTACCTAATTGTGCAGATGAAAAAGATTTATGGGATCTAAAAGAAAACAATGAAATAAGAAGTAAATTTGTAACTACATACTAATGGGGAAAGCCAATTCTCAGTTGATCAACGGGGATCTGCGTGTCCTCAAAAGGTCCCTCCATTCTCACAGTAACATCTATTTCAATTGAATAGGGAGGCGAAAGTGCCCATCGAGGGAAATACTCTCCTCACTCCTGACGATATGAGAAAGTTGGAAAATTAGACTGTGTCGTAAATATCAAGGTCGATCTGTCTTCCCTAGCTCCGCAGAGAGCCTGGCTGCTCCTCCTCCTTCCTCTCCCCGAGTTTGTTCCACACGGTACAGATTTCTGTGTCTTCTTAATCATTTGTCTAACCCAAACCTCTACTTACATGAAAATCCACGTCTCAACGCTGAAAAAGGTTTGCTCATATGGGCAGTCTATTTACCTGATCCTTCATGATCTTTCGTCTTTACCAGCAAAACTGCACCCAATAATTACTTCGTCTGTTGGATCTTTCGTCACTCATTTGAAAATTTTATCCTTTCTAATATTTCGTATCCATCCATCTCGTATCAGTTCGCCCAGCAATCTATGTACCTGCCCATGCATTACACCTGGTCCCGTATATTTACCTCTTTGTCCACCCATCGACTCCTCTCTTAACCCGTCTTTAAGCCTTGGCCAACGGCGACGATCTGCTTCCAACTACGGATGACAAATTTCCTCTCGGAGGATTGCAAGTCAGTCTGAGAGGGTGGATTCCAGTCACCAGGTAGAGCCTTGCCGCTTCTGGAGATCCCACGAGTTGCTCCATTCAGACGTCCACCAACACGTTGTCCTCGCAGCCTCGGGAACCTCTTCGTCTTAATCCATGCAAAAAAAAGATTTAATGAATGTACTTAAAATGCGCTTATTCTGCTGCAACAATGTTGGCTGTTAGTGTACAATACTTGGCACCAACCTTCTGTCCATTCCACCCTTTCGATTCTATTTAAACCCCTAGTGAAGTGGCATTTCCTCCATTCAAACTGGTTGCGTCAAAAAGCAGTTTCAGTGCCAAACTGGGAAACATTGCGTGTTTTTTTTCCCAACTTGCAGGATAAAAGAAGAGAGAGAGAGGCGGAGCAACAAAAAGCGGTCGGTCTGTAAGCATACGTACGTGCTTGTCTTCTTCTCCATCAGCTTCACCGGCTTGCCTCAAGGTCGGTGAGACCTGAATAACCTTTGAAGGAGTTATAGACTCCCTCCTCCCGCTCCTCCACTGGGTAGGGCTTTTAAAATGACAAAATTTTTCGGTCGATTGATTTAAAGAGCTTACAATTTGAAACAATTTAACAATAAATTACTCATACCAGAGATGTGTGTATTTTTCCTCTCCTTCGGATGAATGTACGCACTGGAGCTACAGCGAAAATGAAGATATGATGAAGCATTGTCATCCGTAAACGCATTCGCTTGGTAAGGAGGAGGGCATGGACAAGTATTTACTGGAAGAAGGTGCTTCACAGGGTCATTAGACCTGCCAACTTCCCCTTTGGCATTGAGACATCTGGGCGAGCTGTGTGTTTGTGCCAGACGAGGTACTTGAACATTGCGATGACAAATTAGTCTAGACACTTCAAGGCTGACTAATCAGGACACGGGTTTTAAGGCCTTTTAGAGATGCTGAAAGCAAAGTGGAAGATTTGAGTCGAATTACCTTCTAAGGAGGAATCTAGAAGAACAAAAAGTGGATGCTCGATTGCGTCAACACCAACTTGGGACAATCTAGGACCTGACCAACCTCGGACAGAATGATCTCCAGAAGGCAGAATTCAGGTAAAATGGCTACGGTTGGAACGTCGTTTGTGCGCATTTGCATGACTGCCGGGTAAACGGTAGCTTCAGAGTGGTTCCACCTTCGCATATTTCTAGGCCTTAATCAACTTTGGCCTCTGAAATTTCTCTGAAACGATGCTTTTAGGTTAGGAGAGTCTATATGCAAAAGCCTATTTCGAGGAGCTTGCAGACATCCTCATCATAATTTTCCGAATCAACGAAGTGTAAGTACGCCTAGCGACCCTCTCTTCCAATGTCCAGTGGTAGACTGGATCACTGACCCACGGCCCTTGCGTAATAGAGAGAAAGCAAAAGCTGAGAGTTGCGGTGTGAATGTGAATGATTCATTGACATTGATAGGGTAGTTGCTAGACAGGAGAGACAACTTCGTTCACGTCGTCGTCGTCTGATGCAGTCATTGTTCGGTGGGAGCGAAGTGGTGTTCCAGCTCCACAATAATGAGGAAAACATAAGCCTCCGAAAGCAGCAGCGGTAGGTGTCGGCACCATTCATCCTTCCTGCTTGTTCGCTTCCACCAGCACGCGCTGTTCCTCTCAACAGACTCATCGGTTCACTGGCCTCGCCTCTGGGGCCAGTGAACCTGTTGGTGAGGAGGTGCGGAGGACGCCCAAAGACCGCAGTTGTGAGAGAGCAGCGCAGCGCAGAGCAGAGCAGAGCAGAGCAGCGTGGAGCAGAGTGGACTGTGTGGGGTTCGGAGCTTGCCTCGAAGGGGTAGGATGACAGCAGTGCACAAAGGAGGTGAATGGGACGTTAAAAGTAGATTGTAGTGCTGCCAAGCACGGCCAGCGAATGAAGCGAAACATGAGGCAACTGGCTTCAGTCGTCAAGTTGTGGAAATGGGTGCACGTGAAAACACCTTCTGCCGGGGTGAGAGGCGAACGCTCATGTGTGTATTGCCTGTGCAGTCGTGGAAGGGCACTGATAGAATGCTTTTGGGCAAACGGACAGACAGACCCCTCCTCGCTGTCTGACGCTTTAGAAAAGCTCCAGTCCTAAGGTCCATGAAAACATTTGACCACCCATGGCTCCACAATGCGATAATTCAGAAATTTTTTCACTTTCTTTTTGGAGCGAGAAAACTCTCTTATCAAAAGTGCATTTAGAGCATTGAGTTTCTCTTTGGTCTTTTTGTTTTCAGTGACAAGACAGGCTCGAAGGGATGAGCGTTATATATTAAAATTTGTAGTGAATATGGCTGAGGTGCCGTCTGCTTCGATCAGCGTCACATATATGTGACGGTATGTTTTCATCCACATGGATAATAACTGTGTACTCCAAGTGGTCTTACAAATGAGTTAATAGAGGTTAGCTCTAACGAATCGCTAAAAAATTACGCAGTGCCTGTTGTGGAGTTTAAAAAAAGGTAGAAATTTGTGGTTAGACTGCTAACTATAATAATAACTGGACGACTGAGCATCCCTCGATTTCTAGCGGAGGCGATTTGCCAACTCTCGTGGATTCAGTGTTAAGTCCTCGTCATTTTTTGAAAAAACAAAAAAACCTCCAACATTTCCGCTGTTCAATGACGGTATTTCGATTAAACCCTAACTTTAACAGTTGACGAGAAATGATTCTGGAGAAATGAGCGGAGAATCTTTAGCCGATTTTCTCTGTAAGGCTGAGTATTGCAATGCACGTTTAATTTTGAGAAGGAGGAAAGGCGGTTCACCATCCTGTTTCGTAGAGATTGGCTGGAGGGCGATGTTCCATCACGCGAAAATGTCAGATGCTGTGTCGCCTTCTTGCGAATCGACTGCGTCTCCTTCGGCCACGAGACGTTCGCTGGCAGTGGACAGCACTGCAAAGACATTCTGACTTTTCAACAGCGATGTCTTTGTCTTATCAAATACAATGCAGGAGAGAGGGAAGAGAAATAAATAGCAAAAGACTCATCAAATTTGGAAAATCAGTTGCTGTGGTGTGTTTTTTCCTAACAAATGAGACGCCTTTTGCAATGGAAAGCACAATCACACCATGCCAGGGACCTATGGTTTTTCCTCCTTTTGACAAACGTTGATTGCACTTTCGAAGCCATTCGCTTGTGCAAAACAATTGTAATCCCTCAAGGAGATACTGGAGAGGTAAACACAAAAAATAAGGAAAGATGAATTAACGCCTCCCTACCTTTCCTTCTCTCCCCTTTTACGTCTCCCAGCCTGTCTCTCACCGCCGCCCTACAACCTAAGGAATGGGAAAGTTTTTGTTTTAAGAGGTAAGAAAAAGAAAATCCCTCCTGCCAAGTGGGTAAACCAAGTAGAATTGAAGGGTAAATAGATGCGATGAGCAGCAAGTTGGTAGCTTGATTTGGGGA
Source organism: Taenia crassiceps (assembly GCA_023375655.1). NCBI lineage: Eukaryota > Metazoa > Platyhelminthes > Cestoda > Cyclophyllidea > Taeniidae > Taenia > Taenia crassiceps. Next base: position 4,235,291 of record JAKROA010000005.1, on the reverse strand, counting down.
TGTGCGTCCACGATTGGGTAAAATACACACAAAGAAAGGTGGTCCTGCGCGGTTGCCTTGATGCCTATTTCGGAGCACTGAATGCGGCATCGTAGCCAGATGGTCAATGGTGCGTGCGTCTGCGGACGCCTGAATGAGACGAAAGAGACCGTGAAGAATCGAAATATGAATGCGCTAAGTGGGGAGGTGAAAAGAGGCCATTTATTAATGCAATTTGAGACTGCTCGCTTGCACTCCGCCAGTGCTGCCTTGACAAATGACACGCATTTTGTAAGCCCCCTCGACTTTCCAGTTGTAGTGGTTGTAAATCAATCGCCCATTGAGATTCGAGGCTCCTTAGTCCTCGCTCTGATGTGGCTCCAGGGGTGAATGGTCAAACATTGCTAAAGGATATTTTATCTCACACTGCAGATTAAAAAAAAGAAGGTCGAAAAACGATCCTTTTTTATTAAACAGACAAAATGCATATTCTTGATTAATTTTCAGGTACAAAAGGCATAGAGTCCGCAAGGAAACGACGGCAAGCTGAATAGACGGCTAAACAACTCTGTGCAAAGTCAAACTCTGACTTCTACTTCTCCACGCGCCCTCAGACTACAACGGGTCACAGTACAGCGAGATGTACTTTTTCTCACTTTTGAATGTTTTCAAAAGCCTATCGAAAATGAGCAGAAAGTTACTATTCTCGGCCCTTCCTTCCTTTCTCTTCACTTGCCCTCCCTCCGTCGCCTAATTACAATAACTTTCTCACTCACATGTAAATGCATGTGCACATCTCTACGCCCCTGCCGACCCCACTTCAGTCAATGGCGGGGACACCCGGTCACGTGGGTGCCCGCGACGCCTGCATTTGAGAGGAAACTGCAGCAAGGAGGTGCGGGATGATGTCCTTGAGCTGGAAAAGCACAGTCCCTTTGCTAGTATTTAATCAGCCCATATTTGGTGACAGGCGTTATTCCAACTGCGCTCAATACCCTTTCACCAAAAGCTCCTAGAATTTTTTGCTAATGCCGCTGCTTAAGGCGTGAAGGAGGTGGAAATCCCTACTGGAAGCAATACTTTCCTCCCTCCCAGATAGTGAAGAAGGAAGGAGCTTTAATCTTATCATCAATATCAAGACTGCTTCTTCTTCTCCAGCCTCGCCGAAATCTGACGGTCCATCCGCCTTCGCCCCCCTCCCCCAGCCCAGCTCGCCCACTTGGTCAGCTCAAGCATTCGGTCACACCACACTCAGCACTAGCGATGAGGAAAATGCAGCGAATGGGTGAGGATTTAGCTTCCAACATCGCCTAGGATGCCCCACATCTTCTGCACATTCCAAGGAGCCATTCAGCCCCTCCTTCGTGGCCATTCGTCTTGACTGTAATCTCCCACGCAGTAAAAAATAGTTGATTCGCTGATTCATCCTTTACTTCGTCTCAGACTTATACGATTCTCTACGCTGTGACCACCCATTCACCCACCCAGCCACCCATCCATTCACTCGTCCATGTGTCAGTTCCGATTTCATTTAGCCGCCTCTTTGCTTATCTGCTTGGCAGACTTCAATCCTTGGCTTCTCGCAGCAATCTCCCCTCAACTGCGGCTGGTGAATGCCACCTTGTGCAAATGCAAGGCGTTTCAAGTGGGTATTCTCTACTCACAAAGTCAGCCATCAAAACTTCCACCGACCGAGAGGCTAATGGATTAAATAGCGTTGGTGATACTCCTAACTGATGCCTTGCGAGAAGCGTAGCCGAGACCTCCACCACCAACAGGCTCTGCTCACAGACTCAGGGGGCCAACTGCAGCCACTGCAGTTGTCGTGACCGATGTGAAATGAACCAGTAACCCCTCGAAGAGCTTGAACAAGATTGAGTGTTTAACCCTAGCACCCGAAAACACGCATCCTTTCCACCTTAGTGGGGGGCATCTACTCAACCCACACCGGTTGAGGCTAAAACAACTTCATTACCCAACAAGATTGCACATGGAGGAACCCGTGTGCGTTTTCACTCACAGAGAGTTAAAAAGCAAAAACAGAGAGAAGAAAGAAGGCACAAAAGTGAGCGGATCTTGCGCTGATGTGCATGCTTGTCTTCCTTCCCCTTTCCCTTCCTTTCGTCTTCTGCTTCCGTGATCTGTCACAAGGTCATTGTCACCTAAATCGCATTTCACTCTCAAGAATAGTACAAGAGAGGCGCATTTGGAAAAAATCTACTGAGACATCATTCGTACCAAAGTTGGGCACTTACCTCTGTCTCTCTCGGAAGAATTTACTCACCAGAGGTGCTACAAAGCTGCAGGACATGGGAGCAGAGGCATTTTGAGACGCATTCACCCACAGAGAAAGCGAATGCGCACATTGACTGGGAAGAAGTGCTCAAAGCTGTCAGTAGACCTCTTCATTATTCCTCACACAAGGCTGTCGAGACAGGCTGCCAGACGAGGCCTTCGAACGAAATCGTAAGAGAGCACTTCAGGCGCAAACGGCCCGACCAATCAGAGTGCGAGGTTCGAGGCCTTGTGAGTGGGTCTGGTCTGCAGTGAAGGATTGCAACACAACCATTTTTGCTGGGGTCGAGAAGACCAAACAAAGGTGTCCTTTCCTCTCAAGTGCACGGACTTTGGTTGCTCAGATGCATTGGCAGGAATTTGGAGCCAAGTAATTCGCTGATTAGATGCCCATGTCCCATGTGATCGGGAATCTGAGCCTCCAGGCGACCATCACTTCAATGCAGGTGGCTGTGACGGTAGTGCCATCGATGTGTGTCTTAACTGCGGCCAGATGTTTGGGGTGCCTCGTTCATGCCACCGTTTGATCAGAAGAATTTCATGTACACCCGTGGGTTGGGTTGCCTTGGTCGCGCTCTGCCTCGGCAGGAGGGGATTGTGGGTAGTGCTTATAGCTCGGAGCAGAAGCTACCACGAGCTCCATTCGATTGGTGGAAGCAAGTGACTGCAGGAGTGGAAAGTCCACTCTGACAGAGAGAGAGAGTCCTCGGCAAATGCCAATCAGTATGGCTACCAGTGTTGCCTTCATAAATTAAACTTCATTTCATCCGCCGTGCCTTGGTCTGACTCCCCTCGACTTCGAGTAGCCACCTCATCACAGTCACCACGAGATCCTCAACACTTGCACAGCCTAACCACTCGACCACACGACACCCACCCTCCACTCGCTTTTGGCAGTGGAAACGTGGATGGAGGACCAAAATTGGTGGAATAGGTAGCATCCCTCATGAGAAGGTCTTCCTAGACTGCGGGCAAGTGGCTGATTCTGAATGAGGACGAACACGACGGTGGGAGCAAAAGGGCTCAATCAAGCAGAGCCATAAAGATTAGCAAATCCATCCGCCAATCATGCTTCGCAGTTGAGTCCACCAGCAGAGTGACTTTGATGGTGACAAATGTCAAATCTGATGCAGTTATTAAGCCCAAGCTTGGACGAGAAAGGCAACTGCAGAGGGACGTACTCCACAATTACAATAGGACTTGTCCCAGGACGCCGATATCCTCCTACCAGACTTTAAGTGCCGACGCAGAAGTCGCAGTGGAGGACACCGGAGAGCAGGAAAATGAGGCAATTTGAAGTGAAAGCTGTTGAACTTGCCGATGAGCCAACAAAACTCGCAAACTATTCCAACCACAACACTTTATGCGTCAACACTCTGCCAGTTGGTCGTTCGGTTCTGTGTTAGCTCATCATTCACCCAGTCGAAGCATGTCAAACAGATGCCAAGTGCATCCTAAGGCGCTTGGCAAGTGGCATCGCATGCTGTTGCAGCAGTTGACTCCTGCAATGAACCAGTGGGATCACGGAGTGGGGAGGGAATCGCTCCTCTTGAGGATGGGAAGAAAGGGATTCAGGGTGTAAAAGACCATTGCCTCCTTTGTCGTCCCCAATTTTGGCCAAACTAAGAAGCTTCCTGCTTCCCTTGCTGGGAGCGAAGGATGTCCTTCAATGACGCAGGTCATTGGTTTTGCGGTTATGTGGGGAGGTCAATGCACATTGGCGGCGTGACCTCATTGACACCCTCACCACCCTGCTGCACTCGAGTGTGGTGAATGGTAAACTTTTCCGCCGCACTGCTGCGTCTTGTGCTGCTGGCAGAGATGACTGGAGAGCTGCAGTCAGGAAGAGAGCGCACCTGATTGTCCTCTTGACGGAAGTGCGTCGTGGAGGAGCGAGAACCTCTTCCCCAAAAGCTGTTTAACACAGAGCACCTCGAAAGTGCCAAAGTCTTGAGGAAAGTGTTTTGACTGCCTCATTTCCACTGGTGCAGTATGTGGTCGGTGCAGAGAGCGTCTTCTCCAATGCCAAGTCGCAGACTGGAACATGGACCCTCAAACCCTGTGCAGGAAAGAGCACAAATATGGGCAAAGCATTGTTGCGTAAATGGGACCCATCTCCTGCCAAATGATGCTAGTGGAGTCAGGAGGCACGACATGCGTTTGTCAGAGCTGACACCGTCTTCGCCCGACATTGGCCAACCTCCACAACAAAGGGGAAGAATTGAAGTCTCCAGGGCAGCAGTTTTGTCAGTTCTACTTGTCCCATTCGGTGCCGCCTTTCTCTTAAGGCACCGCCGAGGCACTAAGTCGGACAGTTGTGGAGACCCCTAAAGGACCCTTCTTGTGAAGCCAAACAGGCTGTCGTGTTGAAGGCCACGTGGAACGATTCTATTTCGCGGCCCGCATCGAGGAGGTGATATGACACCAGTGTGCAAGGAAGGTGACCGGAGCGCCGAAAGTGGTCTCTGTAGTGGCCTCGGGTACGACTGGCTGCCAGAAAAGGAGACCATTGGCTGCAGTTGTCGATTTGCAAACAGTAGGAATGTGCGAGCAAAGTTGCGGCTATCTGTGAACGGCTCTGTACTGTAAGAACAAGGAGAATGTTACACTTGTTGTTGACGGACATCTCCACCTCCGCCACTCTTGTCCCTGTCAAAGCCAGAAACGTGCCTTCAAGAGACAAGTGTCAATCGCTGGTGCCGGCTGCTTGCAACTACTTCCACCCTGTCAATGCGCCTGATTCTGTGCGCACTCCTCCAGAATAGCCTCCCGGCAGCTCTGAAAGGTGAGCAGACGCCGCACACTGCTGCTGGGCAGTAATGCGACCCACTGCTCCAAACCGTCGTCGCGGAGATAAGAAGCCGCAGCATTTTCCTTCGAGGCGACTGAGGAACTGCAACAATGCTGCGAGTCTACTAGGGCCAACAAACTCTGCTTACTGCTTCGCCTACCACCCACGAGCGTCGAGAGTTCGTAGTGCAGAGGAAATTGTTCACTCGAACCTATGAACGTATGCTGTCACCACTGTGTGACGCAGGACGAAGAAGGCGGATGCTACAGGACAGCAAGAGCCTGTGGACACTTGAGCTACAGGTATGACTGCATCGGTGCCACCACCACTTCTACTTCGATTGCTAACCTGTCGACAGGCATCTCGAGCTCGCATCGTCTGGTAAGTCGCGAAAGAGCACTGATTTTGCACCACATTGTCTGACACACCACAGATGGCGAACGAGTGCACCACAAAGCCCACCCGCCAACAATGTGCTATTCTTCGCATCAATGGTTAGGACCCATGGCTCTTTTGGCCACCACTCCCCACAGCCCCATTCCCACAAGACCTCACCTTCCTTGTGCATCGAGTCAATTGTCCACGGAGTCACTTACCCTACAGTGTTGACTTGTCGCCAGCCACTGAACAACAGAGTCTGGTCTGCTCCCTCATTCACTGTCTCATTTTCTTTTGCACTCACGTCCACCTCGATGTTTGCAACTGGTTTTGTTTTTGACTGCAGTCACCACTAGCACAACGGAGGAGACATTGCAGGAACCAGGTGCAGAGCGAGAGTGCGAGAGAGAGGCAGAAGAAGAGGAGGTAGCCGTGAGCTGTAAGGCGGTAAAGTGTTTCGGTAGCAAGAGAAGCATTATTTGTCACTGTGTAGAGGAGGTCTGCATCGAGACAGAGGTCTCTTCGTCTCTCATGCCTCCTTCTTCGTGTTGGCTTCCTCATAGCTCTTCTTATGAGGCCCAGTCGGTCCGGAGGCACGGCCACATAGAGCACGATGAACTTGGAAGTAACGCAGAGGCTGGAGTTGAGGCTGGGGACTTCAGTGCCACTGAACAACCCTCCTATTCGCAATTGGAAGACTTGTCAGTGTTTGACACAGCCTCGACAATGTCTTTAGTGCTTTGCACAGCAGACTGCCACGTCTGCACCTCGTGGGGCATAGACCGGTGGGAATCCTTCCGCTCTGTCAGAAATTTACCTCCTGACCTCCACTTTCCTGGGAGGGTAGAGCTGGAGCCGGCAAGCAACATAACTGTAGGCAATTTTAGTGTAAGAACTGTGCGTCCTCTGACTTCTTCCTCTCCACCAACTCCACCTAATTCCAGTGCACTTACTGCCTTTTCTCTCTTCTGCCAAGCAGTTGCGAGCAGTCAATTTCGATTCGCTTACCACAGATGCGCCTTCCTGTACCCAAAAAGGGACTAACAACTCGTCAAGCTGTCAAACCTGTAAAGTACATCTGCTGCGTAGGTGCACTTTCAAATGCTCTGCCCCACTTCCATGCCTTAAACAAGGCAGTCGTTACACTGGAGCAAAAGCCTCCTTCGTCCAATCGGCTGCGTTTCGATTCTCGTCAATTGGATCGTCAAGGGTCACGTCGTTGAGGCAGTTTTCGAAGGCCTCTGCCAGGCCTCTCATTCCTGGTGGATTGCGGCCGGCGAGACTGAGGGAGGACAGATCGGCAAGCAAGCGTTGTCATTGCTCTCGTTCAGTCTCACGCGGTATTCCCAGTTTCCATTATCTTAGAAGTGCTATTTCTATTCTTTCCGTGCAGAAGCTGAAGAAGAGAACCTTGCAGCAGGCGAATGCATTTCTCTTCTCACGTTCAGTGAATGCACACACACACACACACACACACACGAGATTGCTGTTTGTCTTGCCCTCTTCACATGCTCTTGTGCCTCAAAGGCAGGACTGAGAGTGGACACGAAACAGAAGTTCCATTCCGTGGGGGACAAGTGCTTCCATCCAAGGAACACTCCGTACACCTTGCTTCCTATTCGTTTATTTCTTCAATTTCTTATTTATTATCTATCTATCTATCAGTTAAATGTCAGTGCCAGTGACAAATCGATCTCGCGATGGTGGACGCCAAATTAGACTACGCAGTGGAGGCGGCGGCGGCGGTGGCGGGGGTGGCGGCAGTGGTGGTGGGATCGAACCCACAGCTCAAGTTCTACAAGTTGTTGCTATCAACGGCTATCCCGTCGTAACCAGAGATGGTGGGTGATTTGCGTCCTCTTCACACAGCGTGAAGAGGTTACGTGACAATATGCATTACTCTGTTTGTTGGGGTGACAATTTGCTCCACCATATTGTATCATGCCTGACTATCACAATCCCTGTGCTTTGGTCAGGAGTGAGCATCCATTGGGCTCATGGCTGTTTCACCTTCGAGGTGATGGGTTGAAGCAATGGACTGCATCACTGCACCATGTCAGTGAGCGGGATCATCCCACCTTCCAGAGGCACAGAGGAAGGAGTGTGGAAGGGTGCACGCCTGATCTGGTGCATTGGCGTGGGGATGAGGATGGGTGGGGTCAGTGAGTGGGGTGAGCGAGCACCAGAGATTGACACTGATTCGTCTGAGCCGTTTGCCGAACCGTGACGATGGGAAGCGGGAGGATGGGGCATGCGCACCGAAACTTCCACCAGCGTGGTACTTTTCCTGTTCTTCCATTGCACCGTCGGCTTCAGTCCTTTGTGAGGAGGGAATTGGCTAGAGGCAGACATCAGGTGGTGTGATGATGGAGGATCGTACGAACCATAAACATCCTACGGAGTAGGGGCGGGCGCGGGTTGGGGGGGAAGGCCTGGGTAGGGGACAGGAGTGGGAGGAAGAGCAGTGCCTGTTTCTTACTTGTAAATGGATGCTAGCGCCTTGACCACTGGATAGGCGATGGTGTCGAACGTTGCTGTTAGGAGAATGCAGCCTTTCCTTAGCTGCAGGAGACAAATCAAGCGCCATGCCTGGCAGCATGAAAAGAATGAAGCGAAAATTTGTTGTCCTTTACCCAGTACAACGCCACCGTGTCAGATGTGGAGGTGGGAGGTGCTAAGAAGCAAGTCTTTCTCTTTGGTGGGCAGCTCAGCTTCCACTTCCGCCCGTTGCGCAGACTCCAGCAGTGCAAAAGAGTAAGCATGATCTCTTGGACAGATACACAGGATATGGCCAGCAATGAGGAAGTATCACCCTCTCTCCCTCTCTCTCCCTCGCCCTCCGCCTCGCCCATGGAAAGTGAAAATATGCATGTGAGTACGTTTGAGGATGGGAGGAAAGGACGTTCATTTAGCTGAAAAACTATCCCTTGCAATCGGACTGCAGTTGCGCCGATCATAGAGGTGAACAGTGAGTGGGTGGTGAGTGGCATTGTGCCCGAGCACATAGTGATGTGTTTGTCTGCTCGGCGTCGCAATGGAACACGAGAAGGCAGTAGGGGATTGACAGGATCGAGTACGCCTTCAGACTGTTGAGATGGGCTTTGGGACTGGCGTCAGCTGGACAAGTGGCACTCACTTGGTGAGTCTGCTCGACTTTTGAATTTGTGTGGTGACAAACCTAGCAATCCGTCGAGAGGTGAGGACCCTCACTCCTCTCGCTGATGCACCTCTTCGCACGTGGCTGTCAGCCCTTCCACACTTCTCTGCTTAAGTTGCGCTCGAACACTGGTCTGGTCACTGCGTCCTCCTCGAGGACGGGGACATCACAGGAGCACCTAGATGTGGTTGCTGTAGAGAGGTGTACCTGCATCGATACGAGGCGAGGCGAGGGGAGGAGAGGTGACTTGAACGAACCAGTGTTAAAGAGAGACCAATGCATTCCACCGACCACGCTCCTAGGATATCAGAGCACTTGCGATTTGCCACTGAGCGCAATGAATGGAGCGTCTAAGGTAACACGCCGAGGCTGCAAAATGCAGTGGGTTTGGACACGCTATCTCGCAGACAATGCAGCTCCCGCCGATGGAATGTGCTTCGTGCTGGCATTGGGTGAAGTCATAGGCAAGACGCTGATTTGGCACAAGTAGTCGCTTTACTAGTCGGTCGCTTTATCCTCGACACTTTGGCACAAAATTGGTAGGGTCCGAAGCAAGGTTAGAGGCAGTGACAGCTTTGACAACTTGTCAAATATCGTACTGCCAAGACGCATTGGTTGGAGTGGGTAGAGCTCTATGACATTCCGATGAGAGGTGGCTCACGAGAAATCTGAAGACCCTGGCACTTGTGCAGCCGACTGTCCTGCCCCGTCTGATCCCCTGATTTTCTACCCACACACCACCCTGTCCCGACTTCTCCCTCCACCTCCTTTCTCTCCGTCGTGACTTCTCAGTGCCACAAAACGCAGTCATTAATGTTTGCTTGTGCCATCGTGTCAGCATTTCCACTGTCACTCGTGAGGAGTCCTTCTCTGTGCTGGACGACGATGATGATGATGGTGATGAGGAGGAGGAGCAGCAGCATCAGCAGTAGCAGTAGCAGTGAGGGACACTCCCACTGTCAAGTCTTCACCTCTGAGGTCTACTTGCCTCAACCGCAGGTGCGGACTTAAGCAGCATCAGCCAATTCTTCCCACTTTCTAAACGCCCTCCCATTGGCGCTCTTGCACTTCCCATCTCCATCCCTCCTTTTGCCTACAGTTTTGTCACAATAGGTGGACACAGTGTGGGCGTCGCGTGTTTGTGTCTCTAATTACCGAAAGTGCCAGGAATCGCAGAATCACCGTGATTGGCTGTTTAGGAGGAGAGGAGAAGCAGGAAAGGCGCTTCGACTTGACTGTGGGTTGTTTAGAAGGAGTTTGTTGTTGCTTGGATTGCAAGTATTAGCGCTCCGAATGTCACATGCTCTAGCTAAAAGGTTTACTTGTCACGTTGCCTCCTCCATTTACTACAATGTCTGCATGCACAATTAATGGCAGCCCTTGGATGTGTTCCACAAGCCTTTCTCACCGGACCAACGAATTTCTCGCCAGCCCAGTCACCACTCCCCACCCCCACCAGGGGCAGAGGAAGAACGAAGGGGAAAGGAGAAAAATAGAAAGCTCAAGCCGAAGAAGCGGGCTTGTTTCAATGCACAATTTCCACAGTATGGAAATGCGCTGCTGTTTACTTTACCCTCGGTGCATTTTACTTGCCAATTTTGCAAACAGAAATCCTTTCAACTGACAGTCAACTGTGTTCAGGCAGAGGAGGCAGCTCATTTGTCAAGCAAAATCATCCTCACGAGCACTACAGCACTGATGAATGCTGCCACGTCTACCCTCATCCTTTCCCACCACCACCACCACCAACACCACCTCCTCCTCCTCCTCCTCCTCCTCGTATCTTCCGCGCTTCCATTAAAACACTCATAGCTAAAAGGTTATGGCCTGAAACTAGCAATAGCAAGATTCAAAGGGGCTCCTCTCCTTCCTACACAATTGCCCGGGACAGGTGTCGTGGGCGGGCCGTTGCACTCACCAAAGGCTTCTCCATTGACCGCATTTCCAAGCCTCTACCAGAACATGAAGCGTTCCGCCTTTGTTCCAGCTTTCCCCCAAAGAGCTAAGCAACTCTTCGAGGTCACTATTTCCCACCAATGTCCAGTGAGTAACTGCTTTGTGGTCCACGAACAATCACAAGCGTCTGCAATGCCACAGAAGTGTGAGGCAGAGGCGTCGCAAGATTTGACAACCGAATGTGCCAAAATGCCTGTGATTTAGTCCTTCCTTCCCATTGCCTTACACAACACTGATCTGGCAAGTTTCTTGCCAAATCGCCTTTAACTACGTGGAGGAAGTTAAAATGCACTGTGTGCACAAGACGTCGCAAATGTGTGACACACGCGAGAGTCATCGCACGTGCCTGCCGCACGCGACTGCATCAAATCGTTTGACGACGGACCAATCCTCAGGTCCGGGGCAAATGACGCTGCCTACTGTGAGGGCTGCGGTCATGAAGTTGGCCTTCATCGCTCTCAGCTTTGCAATGAGACCATTTTGCTTCAGAGGTTGCAAAACAGCCACGTTTTCACTGCAATCACAACCATTTCATCAGCCTAGTGGTTGAGCCGCACAAAAGACTCCTTCATCCCTCCACAATGGAAGGCAGTGGAGCAGTTTGCTCGCTTTGCTCTCTCCTCTACACTGACCCATCAAACCAGAGCGAACGGGCGGAGTGTCCAATGCCTGATTGTCAAGCTGCCAATCAGTGCATCACATTCACCGTAGTAATGCCGCCAGGCAAGACCACACAGCACTGATCCACCAGTAGAGACAGCAACTGATGATGATGGTGATGGTGACGGTGACGGTAATGTTTGCTGGACTTCCACTTTTCCCTTTCCTTGGTGCTTTGCAGGAATTGAACGAGACCTGTCGTATGATGCAACAACGAGTGGGCGAGTTCTTGTCTCAGGTTGCCGATGATGCAGTCACCTTGACCCTCATCCAACTGAACGATGAACTGAACAGCGCCTTCCAACGGTAAGTTGTGCTTGTGCTTGTGCTTGTGTTTGTGCTTGTGGTCTTGAGGAGGTGGGAATAGCTTGTGGCACTGCTTTGGCGGTGGGGCGTCTTCCAGCCCTCGAATGCTCGACCAGGTCGATCAGGCCGATCGACTGTGCTCTCTTCGCACCCAATAGCAGACGCTGAAATGCAGACGGCGTTGTAACCTCCTCCCCAGTGAGCTTTTGGTAGACCAAAACAAAGGACGCTCCCGTCTCTACACTGTCTACCACTAGGACGGTATTTAGTGGAGGCGGTTGGAGGAGAGGGAGAGGAGAGTGTTAGACACCACCTTCGATGCCATTTAAGGGATGGCTTTGAAGCAGGAAAAGACTTTCACAGAGGACGAGATGGAGGAGAAAGAGGGACAGGAGGAGGAAGAGGAGGAGGGAGACTGAAGTGCACATCATTCGGGTCCTGTGCACTTTTGCTCATCAAGCCACGCCTTGAGGGGCGATATTTAGCAGTATCGCTTTGCGCGAAGGGAGATGAAGACGAAATTGCCGGACACACTGTTCAAACGACAACCCACATCTTCCCACCCTCACGCCGAGTGGCTTTAAAGCAGGTAAACCACTTGAAGCGGAGGACGAGGAAGAAGGGGCACGGCTCTTTGGACTCTTAAGTTTCTGCCCTTGTGTTCGAGGCAGCGCACTTTGTGCCCACACCAAATTTGCCATTCGACAGCGTTGAAGTCAGGGTTATGCTTGCTTCTTTCCAGAAAATGCATCCTTTCCACTGTTGCTCACGTCGGCCAATTCCTTGCGTTCCATTCAAGAAAGAGGTCACTTCTGCCCTCTCCCCGAACCTTGTGTTTGACTGGTTGAACCCCAAGTCAGGAGCCTTCACTCACCTCTTCTCCACCACTCACTCTATGCAAGCGATCGAGCAGACGAACCGGCTTGTGCAAACGCTGCAATCGAGTTACTCGCAATCAACAGAAAGCGAGGTGACAAGATGGAAGTGGGTGTGCAGAATGACGTCTTTGTTTGTCCATGACGGCAACTAGAAACACTGCCATTACTGCAATTCATTCTGCGGAAGGATTTCACCCTTAAGGCGCCTTCTTGGTGTGCACGAAGTAGTAAGCGTCACTTGATGAAAATTGCCAACTTACTTAAGAAGGCCTGCCTAGTGGACAAGATCAGTAGACAGCCAAGTTGGTGGTAGGGGTACGTTCCTCCTAGAAATGCAATCCTGTACATCCAAAAGAAAGGCCTCTGCTCCATAAACAACTGAGGAGAAGGAGGAGGAGGAGGAGGAGGAGGAGGCAAAACCGTCAGTTACCGGTTAGCAACCGGACGTGGATTGGCATGTTGCCTCAGCCCTCCCGCATGCATTGCTGCTCCAAACTGCCAAGTTGGGATGAGTCTGTAGTATCACGAAGAACGACGATGTCGCCGCCTTTCGGCGCCTCATCATTAAGCCTTGCATTGCAGTTTCTCCACCGCCACCGCAACTGAGGTGCACGTCAGTTGCTGTGCCTCTTGGTGCAAAAGTGGTCTAACAATTGCATCAAATAATACAGAAGCTTGGTATGGAGACGCCCAAAATTGTCCAGATTGATGAATCACATAAGTGACATGGAGGGTAGGCAGAGAGTGGAGGAGATGCATGAGACAATGGTCTCCAAGGGAGGCAAAGATAATGCGCCCTCAGTCTTGCCCCTTGATCTAACAGCCTCAGGCATTTCCGTGGCCAAATCCTTGGCTCATCGCATCCCACCGCATCCCAATGCATTCCACTCAGTTGCTGTCACTTTCGTTGCCACTGTCCTTAGTCCTTGCCACCTTCGTCGCATCAAGCATCTGTCCACCTCTGTCTTCTAGCTTAATTGTCTAGCCGCAGCTTTTCTAACCCCGCCGCTATTGCAAGTGCTATTGTAAGTGATGAGATCATCAGGAGGCGAGCTTCTTTCCACTCTACCTCTCCTCCTCTTCACTCCTTCCCTACATCGAACTCTTGACTGGCACTCCACCTAGAGCTAATGTAGAGGCCTTTCGTTGCCCTTGTAGAGGCCCATTCAAAGCAGCACTGCGTGTTCCCATGCCCTCAATGCCGCCTTTTGATACCTTGGCTGTGACGAGGTTGCCTCGGGTGGAGAAGAGAATGATGCTTGTTACGTGGGGACGGGGCAGTGACGCGCTTCGTGGCAACGCTGAGGTTGAGAGAAGTCGACTCCACTGTGCCCAAGAGGACTGGTGTGGTTTGAATCGTGACGAAGCAAAAGGCAGTTGGAAGTGGAGGTGATTTGGACGATGTGCTACCATCGATGAAGTGACATTGGTGTTCTTCTTGGCCTTCTCGTAGCTCCTGCTTCCTGAGGTCAGACTGCCTAATGGGTGCAGGAGTCGACGCCCCTGTGCTTGTTTGTGTGTTGATCGACTTATCAACACAGCAAGGGCATTGTGGAAAACTTGCTGCACTACGGGATCTGCAACGTGCCCACTAACGCATTTGGGTGACGTGTTGTGGTAGGACGAATGAGTTGACAGTCGAAACAACTGGTTCAAGTCGGGCCAGTTCAGTTGTCTGCTCCTTTCCTCCTCCCTGCAATCCCCTCCACTCCACAATGACTGGGAGAACTCCTTCATTCGGCCAGCCATCAATGCTGTGTCTGTCTTCCTTACTGCCAGAGGAAATAATCGCCTGTTCTGCATTCTGTGTCGCTGCCAACGCAATGATCACCTACCGACCGTTCCAAGCCCGACCAATGCAACTTGGACAGGGTTGCCTGGCGCGACTGACCGACTTGGCCTCCAGAGCATCGCATTGGCATTGTGACGTGGCTGACACGATCGATTAACAAGCAGCTCGTTGAGTTAGTCAGCCCTTTGCAGTAGCTTCAGTAGGTATCACTATTCATTTAGGGAGGGAAAACCCAGAGGCGAAAAATCCTTTACCATTAGCCAAAGTGGCGCAAAAATAGCCAGTAATTAATTTAACGCCGCTCCTTGTTGGACCGATGAAATCTTATCCACACCGCGATCGCTTCTGGGATGTGAAAGCGCCTTTCAAGTCGTCCCGCCAATAATGCACAAGCAATGGACCAATCAGACGGGGCGGTGGGGGAGGAGGGGGCGCCGCAACCGACCAATGCGAGGGCGAGGCAAGTTGAAGATCTAATCGTGCCACTTCTAAATTGTGAATTTTGACCCACAATTTATGGCTGCAATAAACATGATGAGATTTACTGCACGAGGAGGGAAACGTTTGTCTTCACTAAGACTACAAATCTCTCAAACAACTAACTTCGGAGAGGAGGAAAATCAACTCGAGGGAGTTGTGGCTCCCCCCTACTCCTCCCGTTCACTGGTGTCAGTTTACAATTTAGTGGCTGTTAGAGGCAGCGAGAGGTTCACTTCAGGACTGCAGCGCAGTTATTTGCAAAAGGCGGAATCCATTGGCAAGCGGTGTCGTCCATCTTGACGACACTGCTGACTGCTGCTGGTTGCCAAGACTCAGGTGAAGGCTGCAGCTGTCTGCAAAAACAATAACAGTGACATTAGCAGAGTTGAGGCTCTACTCTTGATTAGCCTGAGCCTTGTTATGCTGGGTGTTTGCGTGACAGAGGCCATGAAAAGAGAGGCGTGCAAAGTCTCCCTCGATCCCTCTAACCAATCCTCCTGCTGCTGACTTTCCTCACCAAGCCGAGGTGGCTAAAGCGAATGCACTTTTTAGCCTACAATCACGCTAAGACAGTTGTCGGGTTGTGTCACCTTTTCTATTGTGAAAAGGAGAAGGCAGACTAATGCACCCGTGGAAGCGTCGTTTGTGTTAGTGCTTCTAGGCAGGACAGGATAGGACATTTGTCATCGCCTTTATGGCCAAGAAGGTGCAAGGTTGTCTCGGACTCCGTGGATGATGGAGAAGATGGGTGGTGGACGCGATGGTAAACACGTCGCTTCTGCCTCATACCAATTGATAATTGAATCACGGTGGGGCGCACCGTGTCAATCAGGCCTTCCCAATGCCTGGCTCGTCTTGCCTGCGTGGAAGTGAAAGATCAGTTCCTCCTTGGCACTTCCTCCAGCTTCATCTCATGGCGAGGGTGGGCAATTCAAGGGAGACACACGCACACGCACACACACACACACATACATGCAAGCATACATATATGCATACACACACCCACGCACACGCACAGGGAGAGAGAGGCAAAACTCGGTGAAGGAGAACAAACACTGTATCGTAGGCGTGCAATGCCGCACATCAACCCCTTGCATCTCACCCATGCTGCGATAAGGCCGTGAACAAACACCGCATGATGGTGCCCAACACTTGCAGTCAAAGGTGGACTGGTCAAGGAGGAGTGCGTGCAGGTGAAAGGGTGGGTGGGGGGCCTTTCAATCCTCTTGCCTGTCACTATGGTGCCTCAATTGCCACCGTCGCCAAGTGCTCTGAAGGAGAAGCGTTAAGAGGGATCTGCACTTTCACCGCTCAGTTAAGTCAGTACAACAGTTGACTGTTGCGATCACTAACTGAGCCTCCTCGTTCGTTCGTTCGTTTGGTGGTTTGGTCGTCTGGATGATTGGCTACAGGATGAGCATTCACAGTCCTTTACTGGCTGGAGCCATTCCTACCACATTCGCACAGCACCATGCCTCACGATTCGCCGTGACTGGGGCGAAATGACGTGCAGAAACTCAGCGTTGCTCGCTTTTAGCTGCGTGCTCGTCTGCTCCAGCTGCACCTCCATCCTAAAGTCCTGGCGTCCTTGAGCTCTGACGTCTTGGCCTCTTGACCATTTGGGCTGCTGGCCTGTCTCCGTGGCGTTGCCTCCATGACCCTTGCCCTTCACCCTCTTCAGAGGTGATCTGCAACACCACCAATGCATCCGCTGTCTACCGTCCTCAAACGCCATTATTCCTATGCAATCGTGCAATTCCAGTCGCCTCAGTGTATGCCTGCATCAAATGACGAAAGGGAGGAGCTATCAGGAGCCGCCTTTATTCATAAGCATCTTTAGACAACTGTCTCGCGAATGCGTTCACCCATCGTCTTGACTGCTTCCCAATTCCTAAGCTGAAAGCTGTCCTGTTGGCAAGACGAGTTCCCAAAACCACCAAATTTGCCGCCACCACGACCTTGCCATTGTCCACAGCACGCGCGCAATGACGAGTCGATGGTGTCACGAAACCTGCGAAAATGTGTCCATTGCATCAGTCCTTGTTTGGAATCCAGCTGCGTCTACCAACTGCACGTGAGATGCATCGGTTTGAACCACAAAGGGCATGGACTGACGCCTGCTGGAAAGGAGCACTTCTCCTTCTCCCAGTAGGTGGATGGAGGCCGTTTGACATCTCGGAGGATTGTGCGGTTCTCGCAAATACCTGCATCATCATTACCTTCGCCCACACGGAACCCAACTCGCACGAGAAAATCAAAGACAAATACTGCCGAAGGTGCGTGTCTTGTTAACTTGGTAAGTAATTGGCAGTTGCAATGCGGCAAATGTGCTAGTGGAGGGAACGCTCTTCCCAGCCAACTTGTAGGCGCCGACCAGCGCTGCTCGTAACACCCACACCACCCACTCCACCCACACCATCCACACCATCCACACCATCTACACAATCCACACCACACACTTCTGCACGATCACTCTCGAGTGGCCATGTGGCGTTTCCCTTCCACTCGACGACACTGCATAAAGCAAGCTTCGACCGCCTTTCCTAGCTGAGATGGGCGAGAGCACTGACAGGATGTTGACAGCATTGAATGAGAAACGAGTAAGGAGCACGGGATGAGGAGCATTCATCATGGGATGAAGGGAAGCAAAGGCAGTTGCCATGAAGCAGGTGAAGCAGAGCAATTGTTAGGGGTAGTCGAGAGGCCTGATGGAGACGATTTTATTGCACACCTCAGAAGCATTGCCGTTGCTACAGAGCCAGGGAGGAGGAACCGCGGAGGCAATGCATGCGGTAGGTGATGCATTCTTGCAGTAAATGCACCAAGGTGAGGAACAACCGTTTGTCCCTCCACACCATACCCCTCCACACACAGGAGGACGACAAACCACTACACACGTATCCTTCTGTTTCTCTCCGTTCCCTTCCTTAAAACGCCAATCGAGCTCTCCAGTGCCGACAGTCTTACTTCACATTAGGCCGTGCAGCAGCTGCATGCGCTCCTTTTCAGGTGACGGGATTGATGGCGCCTGTTGCCAGGGTGGAATCACGGGCTCTGGTGCAGTGGTTCTGGCACTCCACACCTCATCCTCCAGCAGCGTGATGCTGCCGAGTTCACAACCACTTCAATGGTCACAAGTGAGTGTTCTGTGGACAGACCTGCAATAAAGAGGAGGCAGACACACGAACTGTGGAAGGACGGAAAGAAGGGAGGAAGGATGGAAAGAAGGGAGGAAGGAAGGAGGGAGGGAGGGAGGGAAGGAAGGAGAGAAGAAGGCTAGTCTGCAAGTGGCCAACCTCTACTCGGTCAGTCTGCATGAGGGAATTCATCAGGGCGCTAGGGACTGGGGCTGCAATGCTTAGCGGAAAGGAGGGAGGAAGAAATGGGAGGAGAGAGGGACGGAATGGGAAGGCGAGGAGTAGGCATTCAAAGTCACTCAAGTCGTCCAAAAGCCATTACCGGCTGTACTAAAGTGACCTTTTGTTCATTCTGTGTTCGCTGAAGTGGGACAAGACGGGACGGAGAACTGAATGCGCGTCACGCGTATGAGCTACTCCGACTGTCATGCTATTTTGCACTGAGGAAGACGGCATCGCCATTGAAAGGCAGAGTGGGGGAAGGGGGAAGGGAATGAAGTGATCCAAGACAGATATGGTGTTTATGAAGAGGAGACAATTGCCATGTGCGTTATCCCATAGGCATCAGCATGGAGGTTGCCTAACAGAAAGCTCACCGTCAAATTGACTGCACTTTCCACCTTTCTCTCCCCCTTCTTCTTCTTCTTCTTGGTCTTCTTCTTGTTCTTGTTCTTGGTCTTGTTCTTGTTCTTGTTCACATCTGCCGTCTGTACAGCCGACATCAATCATCAGCCACATCACAATCGACGATGAGGAAAGAAACAGATAGGAGAGGGTTTACTAGCCTTTTATTGGGTGGCTTTCGTGACTTGCACGTCCAAGCAATCCCTTTTGGGTGTCTCTTTAAAATCAACCATCTACACCAACACCACCGCATCCTCTGGCCACTTCATGTATCCGTTCTTGGAGGACCCGTTTTCCTTTCCAATCCCACACCCACTCATCCACGCATGTGGCCTTCCCTACCTCGTCTATTCCTCCATCTACTCATTCCACTTCCTCCTCCAGCATCCTCCTGCCTCCCACGTCAACTCACCTTCAACTTTGCCTGTCTAACGTCACCTCATGCTATTGCGAGTCACATGAGTCACACGAGTCACAGCAGACGCGAGTCTCCTAACTCCCCTGTCAATTCCAACAGCCTTCGGCAACTCACAAGTGAAGAACTTCAACAATTTTGCCACCTTCATGGACAGAGCTTTACGAGGTGCTGCCAAAGTGGAGGGAACAAACTCAACGCCGTGGGCACTTGAAGAGCTTGGAAGAGTCGGACTATTATCCACCCACTACCTGACACCACTCTTCTGTGCCTTCTTCCCTCCAGCAAAGCCGCATTTACTACTCAGGTTAAACCGAGTGAGGCAAAAAACAACAGCTCCGTTGCTCAACCACAGCGCACACCGCAGAGCCTGTGTGTGCAACTCGCTGTGGAATGCAGGAAAGGCGAAGGAACAGGGGAAGGAAGAGGGAGAGGGAAGGCAGGAAGGAAGGAAGGAAGGAAGGAAGGAAGGAAGGAAGGAAGGAAGGAAGGAAGGAAGGAAGGAAGGAAGGAAGGAAGGAAGGAAGGAAGGAAGGAAGGAAGGAAGGAAGGAAGGAAGGAAGGAAGGAAGGAAGTAGGGGGGGAGGGAGGAAGGGAGGGAGGGAGGCAGGGAGGGAGGGAGCAGGGAGGGAGCGAAGCAGAGGCAGCAGAGAGAGAGAGTGAGGAAGCAAAAAGCATGAATGACTCGTGCTGCTGTGTGCGTGGGTGTCTTTTCTTTCTCCTCCTCCTCCTCCTCCTCCTCTTCCTTTTTTATGCTCACCTCCTTTGCCAAAAACATCAACATGGCGTTAAACGCCCTTAGAGTGGAGAGGTGAATTTTCCCCACGGTTTACTCCCTCCTCTTCTCCCTCTAAAAACAGTCTCTCTCTCTGTCTCCCCTTCTCTCTGCCCCTCTCTCTTTTGCCTCGAGTGAGTCTGTCCATCAGAGCCACAGTCAAAGTGGAGGAGAGGGCAGTGAGATCTATGCAGGTGGTCGCTTGTCGCCTTGCCGACTTGTCGAGAAGAGCCGGGCGGACAAATGTCGACCTGACAAAAAGTGCTGCACACCATCCTCTTAGTGTCTGCGTGCATGTTTGTGAGAGAGAGAGAGAGAGAGAGACAAGACACTTGAAGCAAGTCGTGACAAGACAGTTTGGCAGCGGAAGGGCTGAGCAATCACAGGGCGAGAGTTGAGGCCATGTTGACAGGTGAAAAGTAAGGCTGCAGGTTGGGGCAAAGGCATTCACTGATGTGGTTGAGAGGAGCGACTAACTCTGCCTCTCTGCTCTACGTCAAGGTGTTTCGGGTGCTCATGGATTGGGGAGAGTCTGGGTCACTGGGATGATGTCACAAGTCATCGCGTCCTGAGTGTGTTCCAGATCCGGATGTGAGCAGTCACGAGGCAGTGGCTAGTGGCTGCAAGGCGGACCTCAGTGTGGGTTGTTTTGTCCGTTGGCATGTCCATGACTGCTGGGTAAATGTTAAAGTGTTATCGTTGCGTCGCATCGTGGCGTGCTTCCTCATCTTGTTTGGACTTGGACTCCGAGGTGTTTCTGACTGCTGAGACAACTTTAGGAACTAGAAAAGAGACGCTTTTGAAGGTTGCAAATGTCTACATCATAGTTTCTTTTTGATCTAGTCAGTGCGCTGTTGGATGTGAGTGCGTTGTAGATTACTGTACCTTCACGTATTTCTTTACTTTTCCCACTTATAAAGTGAATTAGCAAAGCAACAAAGATGACCTGGCTTCGATGTGAAGTGCCAATGTTCTCACGAGTCAAAGAAACCCTTACAGGACCCAAACAATGAAGCGCTCACTCAAGGCTTTGTCGTCTAATTCTATCTTAGCCTATCATTCGCCCAAAATTGATGGCCACTGCATGTCCACTCTTTTTTAATTCCCGCCTTACACGACACAATGAAAATTACGCAACCCTTTTGCTAAAGGTTTCATCAGAGATGGGGAAAAGGAGATTTGAAAATCCCCATCACGTTGCCACCACCCACAATCTTTCTGGTGAATTTGAAAAGTAATAACGAATTCACTTTAATAGGTCGACGCATAGATGGCGTGACTACATTGACACCTTTACTGTCTTTCCGTGCTTGGGTGATGAACATTTGCTCCTTACTGCTGCAGCTTGTGCTACCATTGAGGATGACCGGACAGCTCCCACCAGGTGGAGAGCACTCCTGATTGCCTTGATAACACGTCGTAGCTGTGGAGGGACGCAACCTGTAGTTCCTGAGACTGTTTAACGGAGACTAAAGTAGCAGTCGGTACGCCACACAACTCATTACGCCTAGCGACCCTCTCTTCCAATGTCCAGTGGTAGACTGGATCACTGACCCACGGCCCTTGCGTAATAGAGAGAAAGCAAAAGCTGAGAGTTGCGGTGTGAATGTGAATGATTCATTGACATTGATAGGGTAGTTGCTAGACAGGAGAGACAACTTCGTTCACGTCGTCGTCGTCTGATGCAGTCATTGTTCGGTGGGAGCGAAGTGGTGTTCCAGCTCCACAATAATGAGGAAAACATAAGCCTCCGAAAGCAGCAGCGGTAGGTGTCGGCACCATTCATCCTTCCTGCTTGTTCGCTTCCACCAGCACGCGCTGTTCCTCTCAACAGACTCATCGGTTCACTGGCCTCGCCTCTGGGGCCAGTGAACCTGTTGGTGAGGAGGTGCGGAGGACGCCCAAAGACCGCAGTTGTGAGAGAGCAGCGCAGCGCAGAGCAGAGCAGAGCAGAGCAGCGTGGAGCAGAGTGGACTGTGTGGGGTTCGGAGCTTGCCTCGAAGGGGTAGGATGACAGCAGTGCACAAAGGAGGTGAATGGGACGTTAAAAGTAGATTGTAGTGCTGCCAAGCACGGCCAGCGAATGAAGCGAAACATGAGGCAACTGGCTTCAGTCGTCAAGTTGTGGAAATGGGTGCACGTGAAAACACCTTCTGCCTGGTAACGAGTTGCTCATACGTGGACGTATCTCACCGCTGAAAGTCTAAGTTCCTTTCCTCTTGCTAACTGTGGTAAGGCACGTTATTCTAGCGACTAAATGCGGAAAAGACTAGGCCTTCATGACTACTCCGGGGAATGCAACTAAGGATCATCTGTAGATGGGGGAGAGAGACGTGGACCGCATTCGCAAGTGTTCAACCATAAAATGCGAGCACGAGAACTAACTTAAAGTAACTTATTTAACTAGCGTAAAACCCGGTTGTTCTCCCCCCTTCTAGCTTTCCTCTTCCTTTCATTAGCTAGCTATTTAACCGTGACGACGACGGCACAAATAAGTGATGTGTACTCTTTGTTCACTTTTGCAAAAAGGCTGGTTACAAGGAGAGAAGGTGATGGAAAGGGCGTAATCCTCCAT
The DNA here is from genome assembly GCA_023375655.1 of Taenia crassiceps. Taxonomy (NCBI): domain Eukaryota; kingdom Metazoa; phylum Platyhelminthes; class Cestoda; order Cyclophyllidea; family Taeniidae; genus Taenia; species Taenia crassiceps. Next base: position 4,213,093 of record JAKROA010000005.1, on the reverse strand, counting down.
GAAAAAGCGTGCAAGAATTGTGGACAAATAACCGACGGTGCCTAAAGCCGCACAAGAATTTGTGTGCGAAATGCTACCTCAGATGGAGTGGGAAATTGAGTTGGTCCTTTGACAACTTTCTAACTTAGAGACAAGTTTTTCACCCTATTGCATCCGCAGTGAGTTTAGCATTGGAGCTGATGCATTTATTCTGAATGGAAAAGTGCATAGCCAAGAAACCTAAGATCGTCTCAAGTCCACGAGGTGAATACCACAGAGAGATCACAGCGAAAAAGTGAGGAGGGAAGAGGAAGAAGGAGACGCCTGAGTGAGAAACGGATTTATATCTGGAGTAGAGGCAGATGGTCGAAGATAAGTCAAACCGGTTGAAAGGACATTTATCAGTGTCCACGGAATGCTCTTGATCGGCTCCTCATAGGCATGATGCAGGGTTCCGTCCATTCCGTCCAATACTTGCTGTCTCCCTTAAAAGTGCCAACACTTAATACGCTGTCAATGTTGTCTCTGATTAAACAAAATCCTCAATGGAATTCATTGCTAAAGCCAATTTGCCATCCAAACTTCCATTTGACTACCACTTGGCGAGACGGAGTGCTTCCATTGCATGTCAGCTACTTTCCAAATCCCCCCACGAGTTGCTTTACACGCTGACACAGTAGCTGAGGTGCTTTGATTGCTAAAATTAACCAGTCGCATTACGGAATGTTGTTAAAATACTGCTCCCGTAGCAACACATGGAGAGTCACGCAAATTTTCTGCAAAAGTGTCGAGCAAAAAAGGGGGAAGGAATAGCCAAACTATTTTATCATCTTCTTGGCCAAATTTGGAAAGTGTCTACTTCCTCTTAATTGGGGGCAAAACGTTTTATGCATCAAGGCAGGCCATTAGGTTTCGCGGTTAGGTCAACACATTGATGACGCGACCTCATTGACACCGCCACTGCCCATCTGTGCTCGGGTAATGAACGCAACCTCCCCACCGTTGCGCCTTGGGCTGCCGGCAGAGATGACTGGACGGCCTTAGACTGCACCTGATTGACTTGTTGACACAGTTGCTGAGTTATGGAGAGGCGAGACGTGCATTTACCCGGAAAAAGTTTAATTAATACGGGTCTAATAGTGAGAAAGTTTTGGCGAAAAGGATCTGGACTGCATTTTCTTAATTGGTTCGCCGCATATTGCAAACAGAGAGTCTCTTCTCTCACGTCAAGTCGTATACTGAGACGTTGAGCCTCAAACCTCGAGTAGTAACAAGATGTAAAATAAAGTGGAATGTTATGAAATGAATGTCGTTGGGGGATTTACATTGGTGGAGATGGCTGCTAGTCAGGAGGACTGACACCGTCCTCAATCAAAGCGGTCAACATAGTTGGCAGTGAGGAGGTAATGCAACACCACCGTTATGCGAAAAATTTGAATTTTATGGCAGCAGTTGCGGTCGGTAGTACTTCTCCTCTCTGCAGTTGTGCAGGTCTGTCGGTGCCGCTTTTGAAGGGAAATCTCGAAGACCTTTCTTGTGACGATGAACAGGCAGTATTGTTTGAGATAACGTGGAACATTTGGAGTGCAGTACTGTGACACCAACGTGCAGGAGGGGTAATTGGAGCACCAAAAGTGTCTTCCATAGCGACCTCGGATACAGCTAGTCGCAGTGATATAGCAGGCCAAGAAGTGTAATTCCAATTGTTTGTTTGTAGTCAGCGGATGTGCATGATTAAAACCTCTCAACCATCTGTGGTGTCGAGGTAGGGGACAAACGCCGTGTAGTCGTGATTGAAAACTGCCAGACACTCAACAGAAGGCCGACTGGTGGGCTTCATAATCCATTTATCAACACAGCTCCACTTCTTGTTGAGCAGATGATTGCACAAATTGTTATGCCGCAAGATTCCTCCAGCCCTTCCACTTTGAGCTCCACCTCCACTTTCAAGGCTGTGCTTCCCTTGTACATGCGTTGAGCTGTCGCCAGTTGCAATTAACTTGAAATAATTTACTTGCGGACTAAAGCCGAACAAAGGCTGAGACTTTTTATCATTCCACTTAATCAAAGGGAAGAGGGATCCAGTCCATCAGTGGGAAGAGCAGTGTGCAGTTCACGTCGGCCTCTGGGAAGTGGGAGTTTCCGCTTCTTTTTAGTCTGCAAATAATTTCATCTCAATGATACTTTTCCATGCTGTGGTTGTCACACGCTTTGTTTCTTTTAGTATCACACAACCATTGCAAGTGCCATGCGAAAGAGGGAAAATGTTTCCGAAAGCAGGTAAAGAAAGGAATACGGCCGCAGCCGCAATTCACGTGTACAATTTTTTACAGAAAAATTATCTTATTGGAGACAGGACTTTTTATATCACCGCGGAGAGGACCACTGAATTGCGATCGAAGGGATGCAATCTGAAGCTGTTGTGGGCATCTTTTCCTCCCTCGCGTTTTATCCACTGTTCTTTCCATTTTTAAAATCTCCCTTTGAGAGGCGCATCCTTAATCGTGTTCAGATGTGACCAGAATTGCTCCGGTGAGATATTAAAAAAAACACAGCATTTTTGAGAAGACAGAGAAACTTGGACAAAAATGCAGAGGCTAAAGAGAGGATTGTCAGAATTGTATAGCTTGTCACAAGTCTGTCACTTCATGGCAGGCAATGACAACTCTAAAAGGCTTCTTTTACTTGTGACTAGAAGGCTTTTTAGCGGTGCTGGCAGTTTGGACAGCAGATTTTATCCTTCCATGCTCAATCGGGTTGTTTGGGGAGTATCTTTAGTGCCTTCAATCATGCAGCCTCATGGCTCTGGTATTGTACGTTATGAGAGGGGCGGAGAAGCCCTCCAAGTGTTGTGCAGAGTCAATTCGCAAGTCGCATCCGACGATTTGGCTGACACATCTGAATAACATGCCATTTACAAAGTCGATCTGCATCAGAGGAGGTGAGTTATTCACAGAAAAGCGGAGAGACTGAATGAAGGATTTTTGGAGTCGAATCGTTGATCAACTCTCAAAGGCTCTTTTTATTCACCACTGGAACTTTTGGCATGATTTGCCTCACTCGCCACATCGTGTTTCATCCCATCGCATTCTGTGTACACACAGTTCCATTCTGGCAGGATTGCTTTTGTCCTCTTCTCTCCCTTCAATTGGATAGCTGTCTCATTGTCGGCAGAAGATGCCACTGCCTGCAAGGAGAGGAACTGAGACCCAGTGAAGCATTTTGCATCCCATGCCTTACCAAATGTGCTCAAAATAAGTGAATTTGTTTCTCCTTTTTTGTCCTTTTCTTGCCAACAATGACTAGCATCTTCTTAAGCAGTAAATTGTGTTAGAATTCGCTTTTTTTAAGTCTCGAGTCTGTGATTAATCAACTGGATCAAAAAGATGTTGCACTTGGTGACTGTTTCCTTAGTCATCGTCTATTTGCCTCTAAAAGAATTTCACAAGTCAGTTATTCCACAGAGAATAGTTGAATGCTTTCTTGGAGGAGACGCCATTTGGTCCGTTTTCCTTGCCAACTCACATTTCCATCACCTAAACACGTCCCATCGGAATGGACTTGGGCATTTACTTTTCCATGGTTTCGCCTATCTCCTTCCTTCATCAAGTCAACACACTCATTTTAGCCTTCGGTAGGAAAAACCAGGCCAATTCGCAAGGAAAAGCGTTCGTCCTAAGCACCACCTTTTCTGCTTGAGCATTTGATGAAGTGCAGAAAAGGCGAAATGAAGATTACCTACACACAAGTTGGTAGGTAGGAGATAGGAGTGGTAGTTTTTGATCCAAAACAAAGGTTTGTCTAATTTCTACCGCACGCATGCACAAAAATGAGGAGAATCTTGAAGAGACAATGACGATGTGGGGACCTCCCAGTTGTAGGGCGAGCAAGTAGCGCCGATTCACCGGCCTGACAGTGAAAGGGACGCCCGCAGAAGAAGACTTATAAAGCAGCTTAAAAATCAGAGAATGACATCTCGCAAGGATCAGGAGAGCGTTGGCTCAGCCATGTACATATATCTCATCGCGTTCAGTGCCTCCCAATACACCAGACGGCCATTTGTCCTCCTGGCTTTCCAATTACGCGCCTTTGTTGTGCAATCGCATTAAATCTGACGCAAAAAGGCTTGCATAAATTAGGAAGAGAAAGGAAATACGCACAGAAGGTACCCACGGTCACATCAAGACATCCTCTCACGACGTCGAGGTGAATGTAGAATGCTTTTGCGTTGGCAGAAGAGGTACGACAGAGTGCGAAGAGGAAGGGAAGGAAGGAAGGGAAGAAGGCGCTTGAACGAAAATTTGTTCTGGCAGACCAAGCAACTTGCTCCGTGGAACATTTGGCAGATTCTTTCCGTTTTCTAAAGCCACTACGCACGGAGGTTTACACAAAGCTCTGCCATCTGCATCAAGTCACAGTCGTCTCTTGAACCTTTCTCTTGTAAGTACATATCAAGGTTATCATTATAACCAGCAAAAGCCTTCAGAATTTGCTTACCTCATTTGCTGAAAGAGCCACTGACATCAACGTTGCACCACCGCGATTCTTTTTATTCTTGAATTCCAGTCCGAATGTTGCTAGCATTACTTCATTGCTTCAAACTTTCTATTCAAGCATGCGTCACCATGAATCGACGTTAAGAGGAAAAAAGCCTGAAGCGAATGTGACATTATGACAGAGACGATGGCATGCTTCTGCTGCTTAATTTACTAATTCTCACCAATCAAAAAGAAGGAGAGGAGGAGGAGGAGGAGGAGGAAGTGTATTTCATCACAGCGATACCTACTGCTGTCTTGCAAGACACGTCATAGGTCGAATTGTCTACCTTAGAACTGTCGATGTTATTCCGCAGTTTCGCAGTTTCATGTCAGCTGTAGCTCTACTCGGTCTTCGCAATTCCTTCTGCCGTCCACCTTTCCTTTGCTGAGGTCTGTGCAGGAATTGACTGCCTCGCTAATTAACATCCGCATGATTTTGGAAAAAAACTACAATGCGAGCCTTCCTATCCCTTCTCTAATGTGTGAAATCCTCTACATTTAGAAGGAGGGCAACTCACCAGCGCCTATTCGAAGTATTGCTTTTTAAACTTCTTTATAGCAGCTTCATCAAAATCCATTACAGTGCCTTTGCCAACAGGACTCTGCAGTTCCACAAGGCGGGATTAGCAGTGCTTGGACAACCATAGAGGATGGAAAATTGAACGGCAGCAAAGTGGGTTCTCACATCCTCCCCTGAGGCATTCAGAAGGTGCCTGTCTCTGAGGCACCAGCGGTGAATTGGCCTGCAACAGAACGCTGGTTCTTCACTCCATGTAGTCGTCCACACCAACCGTCAGTCTTCTTGTATTTGGCTACCAGTCCGGTCATGTCATGTAGTCATGGCCATCGCCTGCCAATTTCGATGCAACTTTTGACCATCGTCCCTAAATGCGAGACTCCTTTGCCAACAAACGGTGTACATTTGCGGTGCCTGATCCTTGACTCACAGAGGTTGGAGTTATTGGAGGCGCTGCCTTCTTAATAAGTGCTTTGAAGTACCGCCTCGCCTATGAAGCCCACGATTAGCTCTGTAAAGATCAACTAACTTTGCGCGTAACAAGTTGCCTTGCCTGCAGGGCGGTATGTGATGAAGTGTAGAATTTGATTTACTGTAAGTGCAATTCAAAAGATTCAACTCACACGCAACGATAAATTGCAGATGCAAGATAACCATGGGACACGCATTCTCTAAAGTAAACAGTTTTACTGGAGAAAATACCGCATTTTGCCGGGCAGATACGATTTAAAAATTTCGGTGTGACGTATGCCGCCTTGTACGGCTTCACGCACAACTGCATTTGCTTTCCGTCTTAATCTTATGCCATGTTGGTAACGACCGACGAGGAGAATGCTGTCAGCCCAATTTTGTTCGCTACTGCGCTCCAAAAGACATGCCGTCTGTGGAAGGGAAGTTGTGTAAGTTGGAAGTACAGTCGTTTTTCCTTAGCTGGTGCGTGTACCCCACGTTAAAACACCTGAATCGCAGCAAAATGCACGTCTACAGACCCACTTCTTTGTGGTCCTCTTGTGCCTTCGACTCAGACAACAAAAGCATTTGGGTCCAGCCTTCGCAGATGTGTACATGAATGCTGACAGTTTTTGACACAAGCAACACTATTAAAGCACAATGGCGCACGTCTTCACAAATCACCAACACTCTCATGTTTATCACCAGCAGCAAAGAGATCGGTTGGACGTAGAAAACCCCTCATGCCGGGCGAATAGAGATAGAAATGAGGGATTTTAACTAGAATGTACAGAGACCATCCTATAATGCGCCAGAAAAACACCAAGACACGGTGGTCTCTGTGCCTATTCTCGACTTCATGGCAAACTTAAGTGGCGAAGTTGCTCCAACCTTAGCACTTGCGTCAAAGCAGCTGACCAACTGGCATAGAGGAGCGTGGATGTCGCCTCAATTCAACATGTTTTCTGCTACAATCGCACACGAAAAGGAGAAGTCTGCACAGGTAGGTAGCCACGAGTTTTCTCTTTCCCTTAAAAGACGAAGGAGCCTTTCAATCTTTTGTGTCTTATTTTACCGAAAGACGGGGATCAGCTTAACTTGTTTCGACTTGAGACAACGGTGTTGGTCACGTTGCTTAACACACAGAGATGGGATCACTAGACCCTTGGTTCAGTGAGTCAGTCCTAAAGCCCATCCAACCGTGTGATGCTCCAGATCATTCAAATGTCACATTTGTTGGCTTTGCTAGTGTCTTCCTTTATGACATGTCAGCAAGACCAGGGAACTGACTAATGCAATGAAAAAAGTAGGAAAATAAGTGGTTCTGGCAAAAGTTTGTGTGTTCCTTTGTCGAGAAGTTACTATCCAGCTTGAAAGACAAATGTCTTAAAAAGAGGACTGAGACGAGTGCTTCACTTCTTGACTTAGGAAGGGAAGAAGGACCCGAAAGATGGAAGGCAATGGGAGGCTCTGGGCAGTTGTTTGATAACAAAAAAGAACACGTGGCGCAATGTTGCCGTTCCTGCACCTCGCTTTCAACAGCGACCGACTAGGCAAGCAATGCGCCCAGGTTACTTACGCAGCTAGTGAGCACAACAATAAGGCAATCAAGTCAGCTCCTGCCCCAGAATGATGATGCAGAATGAGCCCCACTGAAAGGATGTGCTTTGAGATGCTTGTGGCATCAAGGCGGTTGTGCCGACCAATCAGCCTCTCCACTCACCCTATTCAGGCCAATTTGACCTCCTTTTGAAGAGAAATCTCTGAGGTAGAACTTTTGGAATAATCACCAAACTCGATAGTCTCTGGTGCCAGTTAGATTGATTAAAGGGAGCCTAAAACCAAGTCCCAATTGTACTAAGTTGTGTGAAGGAGAAAGAGGTTAATGGGACTTGAAAGCTGATTACAAAACGAGGTAGCATAGCCCCTTGACAAGCAAAAAAAATTCCGCTTAAACAGGCCTATTTATGACACCAGCAAATGAAACTTACTAGTTGTGAGGTGAGGCAAATTAAAACCTACAGAAGTCTTACCTTAAAAGCCTTGCAATAAGACCTCCTCACCATCCACACTTCAATTTTTTGACTTTTGCACTTTAAAAGACCAGTTAACGAGTATAAATGGCATGTATAAACAGAGAAACACAAAATTCATTTAAATATTAGATTCACAATTAAATTACAAAATGACTGCATTTTCTGGAGAAATTTGATGGCGTGGCTTCACCCCCTGACCCAGTCGCTCCACGCCCACCGTCGGCATCCACACACTCGCGCTTGGATCACGTCAGAGCCATCAGCTACCGTCAAAAGGAGGGTGAAAAGGGTAAATGAGGTAAGAACAAAGCTCCAAAGCCACTGTACTGTTAAGTTAAATGAATGAGGGAGGCTACGGTTGACAGTGACATTGTGTCAGTGCTATATATCTCCCTATCAATGAATGAAGAAGGGAGGAAATGCGTGTAGAAATGTACGCCTGTCAATTCCTTGCCTTCCCTAAAAATACTTTTCTTGCAAACCAAAAGGTAAAGAAATAACAAAAGATTAGTACCAAGTTTACTGTTTACTCTTTTCCAGCTCCTAAAGTTGTCTCAGCAGTCAGAAACACCTCGGAGTCCAAGTCCAAACAAGATGAGGAAGCACGCCACGATGCGACGCAACGATAACACTTTAACATTTACCCAGCAGTCATGGACATGCCAACGGACAAAACAACCCACACTGAGGTCCGCCTTGCAGCCACTAGCCACTGCCTCGTGACTGCTCACATCCGGATCTGGAACACACTCAGGACGCGATGACTTGTGACATCATCCCAGTGACCCAGACTCTCCCCAATCCATGAGCACCCGAAACACCTTGACGTAGAGCAGAGAGGCAGAGTTAGTCGCTCCTCTCAACCACATCAGTGAATGCCTTTGCCCCAACCTGCAGCCTTACTTTTCACCTGTCAACATGGCCTCAACTCTCGCCCTGTGATTGCTCAGCCCTTCCGCTGCCAAACTGTCTTGTCACGACTTGCTTCAAGTGTCTTGTCTCTCTCTCTCTCTCTCTCTCTCACAAACATGCACGCAGACACTAAGAGGATGGTGTGCAGCACTTTTTGTCAGGTCGACATTTGTCCGCCCGGCTCTTCTCGACAAGTCGGCAAGGCGACAAGCGACCACCTGCATAGATCTCACTGCCCTCTCCTCCACTTTGACTGTGGCTCTGATGGACAGACTCACTCGAGGCAAAGAGAGAGAGGGGCAGAGAGAAGGGGAGACAGAGAGAGAGACTGTTTTTAGAGGGAGAAGAGGAGGGAGTAAACCGTGGGGAAAATTCACCTCTCCACTCTAAGGGCGTGTAACGCCATGCTGATGTTTTTGGCAAAGGAGGTGAGCATAAAAAAGGAAGAGGAGGAGGAGGAGGAGGAGGAGAAAGAAAAGACACCCACGCACACAGCAGCACGAGTCATTCATGCTTTTGCTTCCTCACTCTCTCTCTCTGCTGCCTCTGCTTCGCTCCCTCCCTGCCTCCCTCCCTCCCTGCCTCCCTCCCTCCCTTCCTCCCTCCCCCCCTACTTCCTTCCTTCCTTCCTTCCTTCCTTCCTGCAGTCAAGACGATGGGTGAACGCATTCGCGAGACAGTTGTCTAAAGATGCTTATGAATAAAGGCGGCTCCTGATAGCTCCTCCCTTTCGTCATTTGATGCAGGCATACACTGAGGCGACTGGAATTGCACGATTGCATAGGAATAATGGCGTTTGAGGACGGTAGACAGCGGATGCATTGGTGGTGTTGCAGATCACCTCTGAAGAGGGTGAAGGGCAAGGGTCATGGAGGCAACGCCACGGAGACAGGCCAGCAGCCCAAATGGTCAAGAGGCCAAGACGTCAGAGCTCAAGGACGCCAGGACTTTAGGATGGAGGTGCAGCTGGAGCAGACGAGCACGCAGCTAAAAGCGAGCAACGCTGAGTTTCTGCACGTCATTTCGCCCCAGTCACGGCGAATCGTGAGGCATGGTGCTGTGCGAATGTGGTAGGAATGGCTCCAGCCAGTAAAGGACTGTGAATGCTCATCCTGTAGCCAATCATCCAGACGACCAAACCACCAAACGAACGAACGAACGAGGAGGCTCAGTTAGTGATCGCAACAGTCAACTGTTGTACTGACTTAACTGAGCGGTGAAAGTGCAGATCCTCTTAACGCTTCTCCTTCAGAGCACTTGGCGACGGTGGCAATTGAGGCACCATAGTGACAGGCAAGAGGATTGAAAGGCCCCCCACCCACCCTTTCACCTGCACGCACTCCTCCTTGACCAGTCCACCTTTGACTGCAAGTGTTGGGCACCATCATGCGGTGTTTGTTCACGGCCTTATCGCAGCATGGGTGAGATGCAAGGGGTTGATGTGCGGCATTGCACGCCTACGATACAGTGTTTGTTCTCCTTCACCGAGTTTTGCCTCTCTCTCCCTGTGCGTGTGCGTGGGTGTGTGTATGCATATATGTATGCTTGCATGTATGTGTGTGTGTGTGTGCGTGTGCGTGTGTCTCCCTTGAATTGCCCACCCTCGCCATGAGATGAAGCTGGAGGAAGTGCCAAGGAGGAACTGATCTTTCACTTCCACGCAGGCAAGACGAGCCAGGCATTGGGAAGGCCTGATTGACACGGTGCGCCCCACCGTGATTCAATTATCAATTGGTATGAGGCAGAAGCGACGTGTTTACCATCGCGTCCACCACCCATCTTCTCCATCATCCACGGAGTCCGAGACAACCTTGCACCTTCTTGGCCATAAAGGCGATGACAAATGTCCTATCCTGTCCTGCCTAGAAGCACTAACACAAACGACGCTTCCACGGGTGCATTAGTCTGCCTTCTCCTTTTCACAATAGAAAAGGTGACACAACCCGACAACTGTCTTAGCGTGATTGTAGGCTAAAAGTGCATTCGCTTTAGCCACCTCGGCTTGGTGAGGAAAGTCAGCAGCAGGAGGATTGGTTAGAGGGATCGAGGGAGACTTTGCACGCCTCTCTTTTCATGGCCTCTGTCACGCAAACACCCAGCATAACAAGGCTCAGGCTAATCAAGAGTAGAGCCTCAACTCTGCTAATGTCACTGTTATTGTTTTTGCAGACAGCTGCAGCCTTCACCTGAGTCTTGGCAACCAGCAGCAGTCAGCAGTGTCGTCAAGATGGACGACACCGCTTGCCAATGGATTCCGCCTTTTGCAAATAACTGCGCTGCAGTCCTGAAGTGAACCTCTCGCTGCCTCTAACAGCCACTAAATTGTAAACTGACACCAGTGAACGGGAGGAGTAGGGGGGAGCCACAACTCCCTCGAGTTGATTTTCCTCCTCTCCGAAGTTAGTTGTTTGAGAGATTTGTAGTCTTAGTGAAGACAAACGTTTCCCTCCTCGTGCAGTAAATCTCATCATGTTTATTGCAGCCATAAATTGTGGGTCAAAATTCACAATTTAGAAGTGGCACGATTAGATCTTCAACTTGCCTCGCCCTCGCATTGGTCGGTTGCGGCGCCCCCTCCTCCCCCACCGCCCCGTCTGATTGGTCCATTGCTTGTGCATTATTGGCGGGACGACTTGAAAGGCGCTTTCACATCCCAGAAGCGATCGCGGTGTGGATAAGATTTCATCGGTCCAACAAGGAGCGGCGTTAAATTAATTACTGGCTATTTTTGCGCCACTTTGGCTAATGGTAAAGGATTTTTCGCCTCTGGGTTTTCCCTCCCTAAATGAATAGTGATACCTACTGAAGCTACTGCAAAGGGCTGACTAACTCAACGAGCTGCTTGTTAATCGATCGTGTCAGCCACGTCACAATGCCAATGCGATGCTCTGGAGGCCAAGTCGGTCAGTCGCGCCAGGCAACCCTGTCCAAGTTGCATTGGTCGGGCTTGGAACGGTCGGTAGGTGATCATTGCGTTGGCAGCGACACAGAATGCAGAACAGGCGATTATTTCCTCTGGCAGTAAGGAAGACAGACACAGCATTGATGGCTGGCCGAATGAAGGAGTTCTCCCAGTCATTGTGGAGTGGAGGGGATTGCAGGGAGGAGGAAAGGAGCAGACAACTGAACTGGCCCGACTTGAACCAGTTGTTTCGACTGTCAACTCATTCGTCCTACCACAACACGTCACCCAAATGCGTTAGTGGGCACGTTGCAGATCCCGTAGTGCAGCAAGTTTTCCACAATGCCCTTGCTGTGTTGATAAGTCGATCAACACACAAACAAGCACAGGGGCGTCGACTCCTGCACCCATTAGGCAGTCTGACCTCAGGAAGCAGGAGCTACGAGAAGGCCAAGAAGAACACCAATGTCACTTCATCGATGGTAGCACATCGTCCAAATCACCTCCACTTCCAACTGCCTTTTGCTTCGTCACGATTCAAACCACACCAGTCCTCTTGGGCACAGTGGAGTCGACTTCTCTCAACCTCAGCGTTGCCACGAAGCGCGTCACTGCCCCGTCCCCACGTAACAAGCATCATTCTCTTCTCCACCCGAGGCAACCTCGTCACAGCCAAGGTATCAAAAGGCGGCATTGAGGGCATGGGAACACGCAGTGCTGCTTTGAATGGGCCTCTACAAGGGCAACGAAAGGCCTCTACATTAGCTCTAGGTGGAGTGCCAGTCAAGAGTTCGATGTAGGGAAGGAGTGAAGAGGAGGAGAGGTAGAGTGGAAAGAAGCTCGCCTCCTGATGATCTCATCACTTACAATAGCACTTGCAATAGCGGCGGGGTTAGAAAAGCTGCGGCTAGACAATTAAGCTAGAAGACAGAGGTGGACAGATGCTTGATGCGACGAAGGTGGCAAGGACTAAGGACAGTGGCAACGAAAGTGACAGCAACTGAGTGGAATGCATTGGGATGCGGTGGGATGCGATGAGCCAAGGATTTGGCCACGGAAATGCCTGAGGCTGTTAGATCAAGGGGCAAGACTGAGGGCGCATTATCTTTGCCTCCCTTGGAGACCATTGTCTCATGCATCTCCTCCACTCTCTGCCTACCCTCCATGTCACTTATGTGATTCATCAATCTGGACAATTTTGGGCGTCTCCATACCAAGCTTCTGTATTATTTGATGCAATTGTTAGACCACTTTTGCACCAAGAGGCACAGCAACTGACGTGCACCTCAGTTGCGGTGGCGGTGGAGGAAACTGCAATGCAAGGCTTAATGATGAGGCGCCGAAAGGCGGCGACATCGTCGTTCTTCGTGATACTACAGACTCATCCCAACTTGGCAGTTTGGAGCAGCAATGCATGCGGGAGGGCTGAGGCAACATGCCAATCCACGTCCGGTTGCTAACCGGTAACTGACGGTTTTTGCCTCCTCCTCCTCCTCCTCCTCCTCCTTCTCCTCAGTTGTTTATGGAGCAGAGGCCTTTCTTTTGGATGTACAGGATTGCATTTCTAGGAGGAACGTACCCCTACCACCAACTTGGCTGTCTACTGATCTTGTCCACTAGGCAGGCCTTCTTAAGTAAGTTGGCAATTTTCATCAAGTGACGCTTACTACTTCGTGCACACCAAGAAGGCGCCTTAAGGGTGAAATCCTTCCGCAGAATGAATTGCAGTAATGGCAGTGTTTCTAGTTGCCGTCATGGACAAACAAAGACGTCATTCTGCACACCCACTTCCATCTTGTCACCTCGCTTTCTGTTGATTGCGAGTAACTCGATTGCAGCGTTTGCACAAGCCGGTTCGTCTGCTCGATCGCTTGCATAGAGTGAGTGGTGGAGAAGAGGTGAGTGAAGGCTCCTGACTTGGGGTTCAACCAGTCAAACACAAGGTTCGGGGAGAGGGCAGAAGTGACCTCTTTCTTGAATGGAACGCAAGGAATTGGCCGACGTGAGCAACAGTGGAAAGGATGCATTTTCTGGAAAGAAGCAAGCATAACCCTGACTTCAACGCTGTCGAATGGCAAATTTGGTGTGGGCACAAAGTGCGCTGCCTCGAACACAAGGGCAGAAACTTAAGAGTCCAAAGAGCCGTGCCCCTTCTTCCTCGTCCTCCGCTTCAAGTGGTTTACCTGCTTTAAAGCCACTCGGCGTGAGGGTGGGAAGATGTGGGTTGTCGTTTGAACAGTGTGTCCGGCAATTTCGTCTTCATCTCCCTTCGCGCAAAGCGATACTGCTAAATATCGCCCCTCAAGGCGTGGCTTGATGAGCAAAAGTGCACAGGACCCGAATGATGTGCACTTCAGTCTCCCTCCTCCCCTTCCTCCTCCTCTTCCTCCTCCTGTCCCTCTTTCTCCTCCATCTCGTCCTCTGTGAAAGTCTTTTCCTGCTTCAAAGCCATCCCTTAAATGGCATCGAAGGTGGTGTCTAACACTCTCCTCTCCTCTCCTCCAACCGCCTCCACTAAATACCGTCCTAGTGGTAGACAGTGTAGAGACGGGAGCGTCCTTTGTTTTGGTCTACCAAAAGCTCACTGGGGAGGAGGTTACAACGCCGTCTGCATTTCAGCGTCTGCTATTGGGTGCGAAGAGAGCACAGTCGATCGGCCTGATCGACCTGGTCGAGCATTCGAGGGCTGGAAGACGCCCCACCGCCAAAGCAGTGCCACAAGCTATTCCCACCTCCTCAAGACCACAAGCACAAACACAAGCACAAGCACAAGCACAACTTACCGTTGGAAGGCGCTGTTCAGTTCATCGTTCAGTTGGATGAGGGTCAAGGTGACTGCATCATCGGCAACCTGAGACAAGAACTCGCCCACTCGTTGTTGCATCATACGACAGGTCTCGTTCAATTCCTGCAAAGCACCAAGGAAAGGGAAAAGTGGAAGTCCAGCAAACATTACCGTCACCGTCACCATCACCATCATCATCAGTTGCTGTCTCTACTGGTGGATCAGTGCTGTGTGGTCTTGCCTGGCGGCATTACTACGGTGAATGTGATGCACTGATTGGCAGCTTGACAATCAGGCATTGGACACTCCGCCCGTTCGCTCTGGTTTGATGGGTCAGTGTAGAGGAGAGAGCAAAGCGAGCAAACTGCTTCACTGCCTTCCATTGTGGAGGGATGAAGGAGTCTTTTGTGCGGCTCAACCACTAGGCTGATGAAATGGTTGTGATTGCAGTGAAAACGTGGCTGTTTTGCAACCTCTGAAGCAAAATGGTCTCATTGCAAAGCTGAGAGCGATGAAGGCCAACTTCATGACCGCAGCCCTCACAGTAGGCAGCGTCATTTGCCCCGGACCTGAGGATTGGTCCGTCGTCAAACGATTTGATGCAGTCGCGTGCGGCAGGCACGTGCGATGACTCTCGCGTGTGTCACACATTTGCGACGTCTTGTGCACACAGTGCATTTTAACTTCCTCCACGTAGTTAAAGGCGATTTGGCAAGAAACTTGCCAGATCAGTGTTGTGTAAGGCAATGGGAAGGAAGGACTAAATCACAGGCATTTTGGCACATTCGGTTGTCAAATCTTGCGACGCCTCTGCCTCACACTTCTGTGGCATTGCAGACGCTTGTGATTGTTCGTGGACCACAAAGCAGTTACTCACTGGACATTGGTGGGAAATAGTGACCTCGAAGAGTTGCTTAGCTCTTTGGGGGAAAGCTGGAACAAAGGCGGAACGCTTCATGTTCTGGTAGAGGCTTGGAAATGCGGTCAATGGAGAAGCCTTTGGTGAGTGCAACGGCCCGCCCACGACACCTGTCCCGGGCAATTGTGTAGGAAGGAGAGGAGCCCCTTTGAATCTTGCTATTGCTAGTTTCAGGCCATAACCTTTTAGCTATGAGTGTTTTAATGGAAGCGCGGAAGATACGAGGAGGAGGAGGAGGAGGAGGAGGTGGTGTTGGTGGTGGTGGTGGTGGGAAAGGATGAGGGTAGACGTGGCAGCATTCATCAGTGCTGTAGTGCTCGTGAGGATGATTTTGCTTGACAAATGAGCTGCCTCCTCTGCCTGAACACAGTTGACTGTCAGTTGAAAGGATTTCTGTTTGCAAAATTGGCAAGTAAAATGCACCGAGGGTAAAGTAAACAGCAGCGCATTTCCATACTGTGGAAATTGTGCATTGAAACAAGCCCGCTTCTTCGGCTTGAGCTTTCTATTTTTTCTCCTTTCCCCTTCGTTCTTCCTCTGCCCCTGGTGGGGGTGGGGAGTGGTGACTGGGCTGGCGAGAAATTCGTTGGTCCGGTGAGAAAGGCTTGTGGAACACATCCAAGGGCTGCCATTAATTGTGCATGCAGACATTGTAGTAAATGGAGGAGGCAACGTGACAAGTAAACCTTTTAGCTAGAGCATGTGACATTCGGAGCGCTAATACTTGCAATCCAAGCAACAACAAACTCCTTCTAAACAACCCACAGTCAAGTCGAAGCGCCTTTCCTGCTTCTCCTCTCCTCCTAAACAGCCAATCACGGTGATTCTGCGATTCCTGGCACTTTCGGTAATTAGAGACACAAACACGCGACGCCCACACTGTGTCCACCTATTGTGACAAAACTGTAGGCAAAAGGAGGGATGGAGATGGGAAGTGCAAGAGCGCCAATGGGAGGGCGTTTAGAAAGTGGGAAGAATTGGCTGATGCTGCTTAAGTCCGCACCTGCGGTTGAGGCAAGTAGACCTCAGAGGTGAAGACTTGACAGTGGGAGTGTCCCTCACTGCTACTGCTACTGCTGATGCTGCTGCTCCTCCTCCTCATCACCATCATCATCATCGTCGTCCAGCACAGAGAAGGACTCCTCACGAGTGACAGTGGAAATGCTGACACGATGGCACAAGCAAACATTAATGACTGCGTTTTGTGGCACTGAGAAGTCACGACGGAGAGAAAGGAGGTGGAGGGAGAAGTCGGGACAGGGTGGTGTGTGGGTAGAAAATCAGGGGATCAGACGGGGCAGGACAGTCGGCTGCACAAGTGCCAGGGTCTTCAGATTTCTCGTGAGCCACCTCTCATCGGAATGTCATAGAGCTCTACCCACTCCAACCAATGCGTCTTGGCAGTACGATATTTGACAAGTTGTCAAAGCTGTCACTGCCTCTAACCTTGCTTCGGACCCTACCAATTTTGTGCCAAAGTGTCGAGGATAAAGCGACCGACTAGTAAAGCGACTACTTGTGCCAAATCAGCGTCTTGCCTATGACTTCACCCAATGCCAGCACGAAGCACATTCCATCGGCGGGAGCTGCATTGTCTGCGAGATAGCGTGTCCAAACCCACTGCATTTTGCAGCCTCGGCGTGTTACCTTAGACGCTCCATTCATTGCGCTCAGTGGCAAATCGCAAGTGCTCTGATATCCTAGGAGCGTGGTCGGTGGAATGCATTGGTCTCTCTTTAACACTGGTTCGTTCAAGTCACCTCTCCTCCCCTCGCCTCGCCTCGTATCGATGCAGGTACACCTCTCTACAGCAACCACATCTAGGTGCTCCTGTGATGTCCCCGTCCTCGAGGAGGACGCAGTGACCAGACCAGTGTTCGAGCGCAACTTAAGCAGAGAAGTGTGGAAGGGCTGACAGCCACGTGCGAAGAGGTGCATCAGCGAGAGGAGTGAGGGTCCTCACCTCTCGACGGATTGCTAGGTTTGTCACCACACAAATTCAAAAGTCGAGCAGACTCACCAAGTGAGTGCCACTTGTCCAGCTGACGCCAGTCCCAAAGCCCATCTCAACAGTCTGAAGGCGTACTCGATCCTGTCAATCCCCTACTGCCTTCTCGTGTTCCATTGCGACGCCGAGCAGACAAACACATCACTATGTGCTCGGGCACAATGCCACTCACCACCCACTCACTGTTCACCTCTATGATCGGCGCAACTGCAGTCCGATTGCAAGGGATAGTTTTTCAGCTAAATGAACGTCCTTTCCTCCCATCCTCAAACGTACTCACATGCATATTTTCACTTTCCATGGGCGAGGCGGAGGGCGAGGGAGAGAGAGGGAGAGAGGGTGATACTTCCTCATTGCTGGCCATATCCTGTGTATCTGTCCAAGAGATCATGCTTACTCTTTTGCACTGCTGGAGTCTGCGCAACGGGCGGAAGTGGAAGCTGAGCTGCCCACCAAAGAGAAAGACTTGCTTCTTAGCACCTCCCACCTCCACATCTGACACGGTGGCGTTGTACTGGGTAAAGGACAACAAATTTTCGCTTCATTCTTTTCATGCTGCCAGGCATGGCGCTTGATTTGTCTCCTGCAGCTAAGGAAAGGCTGCATTCTCCTAACAGCAACGTTCGACACCATCGCCTATCCAGTGGTCAAGGCGCTAGCATCCATTTACAAGTAAGAAACAGGCACTGCTCTTCCTCCCACTCCTGTCCCCTACCCAGGCCTTCCCCCAACCTGCGCCCGCCCCTACTCCGTAGGATGTTTATGGTTCGTACGATCCTCCATCATCACACCACCTGATGTCTGCCTCTAGCCAATTCCCTCCTCACAAAGGACTGAAGCCGACGGTGCAATGGAAGAACAGGAAAAGTACCACGCTGGTGGAAGTTTCGGTGCGCATGCCCCATCCTCCCGCTTCCCATCGTCACGGTTCGGCAAACGGCTCAGACGAATCAGTGTCAATCTCTGGTGCTCGCTCACCCCACTCACTGACCCCACCCATCCTCATCCCCACGCCAATGCACCAGATCAGGCGTGCACCCTTCCACACTCCTTCCTCTGTGCCTCTGGAAGGTGGGATGATCCCGCTCACTGACATGGTGCAGTGATGCAGTCCATTGCTTCAACCCATCACCTCGAAGGTGAAACAGCCATGAGCCCAATGGATGCTCACTCCTGACCAAAGCACAGGGATTGTGATAGTCAGGCATGATACAATATGGTGGAGCAAATTGTCACCCCAACAAACAGAGTAATGCATATTGTCACGTAACCTCTTCACGCTGTGTGAAGAGGACGCAAATCACCCACCATCTCTGGTTACGACGGGATAGCCGTTGATAGCAACAACTTGTAGAACTTGAGCTGTGGGTTCGATCCCACCACCACTGCCGCCACCCCCGCCACCGCCGCCGCCGCCTCCACTGCGTAGTCTAATTTGGCGTCCACCATCGCGAGATCGATTTGTCACTGGCACTGACATTTAACTGATAGATAGATAGATAATAAATAAGAAATTGAAGAAATAAACGAATAGGAAGCAAGGTGTACGGAGTGTTCCTTGGATGGAAGCACTTGTCCCCCACGGAATGGAACTTCTGTTTCGTGTCCACTCTCAGTCCTGCCTTTGAGGCACAAGAGCATGTGAAGAGGGCAAGACAAACAGCAATCTCGTGTGTGTGTGTGTGTGTGTGTGTGCATTCACTGAACGTGAGAAGAGAAATGCATTCGCCTGCTGCAAGGTTCTCTTCTTCAGCTTCTGCACGGAAAGAATAGAAATAGCACTTCTAAGATAATGGAAACTGGGAATACCGCGTGAGACTGAACGAGAGCAATGACAACGCTTGCTTGCCGATCTGTCCTCCCTCAGTCTCGCCGGCCGCAATCCACCAGGAATGAGAGGCCTGGCAGAGGCCTTCGAAAACTGCCTCAACGACGTGACCCTTGACGATCCAATTGACGAGAATCGAAACGCAGCCGATTGGACGAAGGAGGCTTTTGCTCCAGTGTAACGACTGCCTTGTTTAAGGCATGGAAGTGGGGCAGAGCATTTGAAAGTGCACCTACGCAGCAGATGTACTTTACAGGTTTGACAGCTTGACGAGTTGTTAGTCCCTTTTTGGGTACAGGGAAGGCGCATCTGTGGTAAGCGAATCGAAATTGACTGCTCGCAACTGCTTGGCAGAAGAGAGAAAAGGCAGTAAGTGCACTGGAATTAGGTGGAGTTGGTGGAGAGGAAGAAGTCAGAGGACGCACAGTTCTTACACTAAAATTGCCTACAGTTATGTTGCTTGCCGGCTCCAGCTCTACCCTCCCAGGAAAGTGGAGGTCAGGAGGTAAATTTCTGACAGAGCGGAAGGATTCCCACCGGTCTATGCCCCACGAGGTGCAGACGTGGCAGTCTGCTGTGCAAAGCACTAAAGACATTGTCGAGGCTGTGTCAAACACTGACAAGTCTTCCAATTGCGAATAGGAGGGTTGTTCAGTGGCACTGAAGTCCCCAGCCTCAACTCCAGCCTCTGCGTTACTTCCAAGTTCATCGTGCTCTATGTGGCCGTGCCTCCGGACCGACTGGGCCTCATAAGAAGAGCTATGAGGAAGCCAACACGAAGAAGGAGGCATGAGAGACGAAGAGACCTCTGTCTCGATGCAGACCTCCTCTACACAGTGACAAATAATGCTTCTCTTGCTACCGAAACACTTTACCGCCTTACAGCTCACGGCTACCTCCTCTTCTTCTGCCTCTCTCTCGCACTCTCGCTCTGCACCTGGTTCCTGCAATGTCTCCTCCGTTGTGCTAGTGGTGACTGCAGTCAAAAACAAAACCAGTTGCAAACATCGAGGTGGACGTGAGTGCAAAAGAAAATGAGACAGTGAATGAGGGGAGCAGACCAGACTCTGTTGTTCAGTGGCTGGCGACAAGTCAACACTGTAGGGTAAGTGACTCCGTGGACAATTGACTCGATGCACAAGGAAGGTGAGGTCTTGTGGGAATGGGGCTGTGGGGAGTGGTGGCCAAAAGAGCCATGGGTCCTAACCATTGATGCGAAGAATAGCACATTGTTGGCGGGTGGGCTTTGTGGTGCACTCGTTCGCCATCTGTGGTGTGTCAGACAATGTGGTGCAAAATCAGTGCTCTTTCGCGACTTACCAGACGATGCGAGCTCGAGATGCCTGTCGACAGGTTAGCAATCGAAGTAGAAGTGGTGGTGGCACCGATGCAGTCATACCTGTAGCTCAAGTGTCCACAGGCTCTTGCTGTCCTGTAGCATCCGCCTTCTTCGTCCTGCGTCACACAGTGGTGACAGCATACGTTCATAGGTTCGAGTGAACAATTTCCTCTGCACTACGAACTCTCGACGCTCGTGGGTGGTAGGCGAAGCAGTAAGCAGAGTTTGTTGGCCCTAGTAGACTCGCAGCATTGTTGCAGTTCCTCAGTCGCCTCGAAGGAAAATGCTGCGGCTTCTTATCTCCGCGACGACGGTTTGGAGCAGTGGGTCGCATTACTGCCCAGCAGCAGTGTGCGGCGTCTGCTCACCTTTCAGAGCTGCCGGGAGGCTATTCTGGAGGAGTGCGCACAGAATCAGGCGCATTGACAGGGTGGAAGTAGTTGCAAGCAGCCGGCACCAGCGATTGACACTTGTCTCTTGAAGGCACGTTTCTGGCTTTGACAGGGACAAGAGTGGCGGAGGTGGAGATGTCCGTCAACAACAAGTGTAACATTCTCCTTGTTCTTACAGTACAGAGCCGTTCACAGATAGCCGCAACTTTGCTCGCACATTCCTACTGTTTGCAAATCGACAACTGCAGCCAATGGTCTCCTTTTCTGGCAGCCAGTCGTACCCGAGGCCACTACAGAGACCACTTTCGGCGCTCCGGTCACCTTCCTTGCACACTGGTGTCATATCACCTCCTCGATGCGGGCCGCGAAATAGAATCGTTCCACGTGGCCTTCAACACGACAGCCTGTTTGGCTTCACAAGAAGGGTCCTTTAGGGGTCTCCACAACTGTCCGACTTAGTGCCTCGGCGGTGCCTTAAGAGAAAGGCGGCACCGAATGGGACAAGTAGAACTGACAAAACTGCTGCCCTGGAGACTTCAATTCTTCCCCTTTGTTGTGGAGGTTGGCCAATGTCGGGCGAAGACGGTGTCAGCTCTGACAAACGCATGTCGTGCCTCCTGACTCCACTAGCATCATTTGGCAGGAGATGGGTCCCATTTACGCAACAATGCTTTGCCCATATTTGTGCTCTTTCCTGCACAGGGTTTGAGGGTCCATGTTCCAGTCTGCGACTTGGCATTGGAGAAGACGCTCTCTGCACCGACCACATACTGCACCAGTGGAAATGAGGCAGTCAAAACACTTTCCTCAAGACTTTGGCACTTTCGAGGTGCTCTGTGTTAAACAGCTTTTGGGGAAGAGGTTCTCGCTCCTCCACGACGCACTTCCGTCAAGAGGACAATCAGGTGCGCTCTCTTCCTGACTGCAGCTCTCCAGTCATCTCTGCCAGCAGCACAAGACGCAGCAGTGCGGCGGAAAAGTTTACCATTCACCACACTCGAGTGCAGCAGGGTGGTGAGGGTGTCAATGAGGTCACGCCGCCAATGTGCATTGACCTCCCCACATAACCGCAAAACCAATGACCTGCGTCATTGAAGGACATCCTTCGCTCCCAGCAAGGGAAGCAGGAAGCTTCTTAGTTTGGCCAAAATTGGGGACGACAAAGGAGGCAATGATCTTTTACACCCTGAATCCCTTTCTTCCCATCCTCAAGAGGAGCGATTCCCTCCCACTCCGTGATCCCACTGGTTCATTGCAGGAGTCAACTGCTGCAACAGCATGCGATGCCACTTGCCAAGCGCCTTAGGATGCACTTGGCATCTGTTTGACATGCTTCGACTGGGTGAATGATGAGCTAACACAGAACCGAACGACCAACTGGCAGAGTGTTGACGCATAAAGTGTTGTGGTTGGAATAGTTTGCGAGTTTTGTTGGCTCATCGGCAAGTTCAACAGCTTTCACTTCAAATTGCCTCATTTTCCTGCTCTCCGGTGTCCTCCACTGCGACTTCTGCGTCGGCACTTAAAGTCTGGTAGGAGGATATCGGCGTCCTGGGACAAGTCCTATTGTAATTGTGGAGTACGTCCCTCTGCAGTTGCTTTTCTCGTCCAAGCTTGGGCTTAATAACTGCATCAGATTTGACATTTGTCACCATCAAAGTCACTCTGCTGGTGGACTCAACTGCGAAGCATGATTGGCGGATGGATTTGCTAATCTTTATGGCTCTGCTTGATTGAGCCCTTTTGCTCCCACCGTCGTGTTCGTCCTCATTCAGAATCAGCCACTTGCCCGCAGTCTAGGAAGACCTTCTCATGAGGGATGCTACCTATTCCACCAATTTTGGTCCTCCATCCACGTTTCCACTGCCAAAAGCGAGTGGAGGGTGGGTGTCGTGTGGTCGAGTGGTTAGGCTGTGCAAGTGTTGAGGATCTCGTGGTGACTGTGATGAGGTGGCTACTCGAAGTCGAGGGGAGTCAGACCAAGGCACGGCGGATGAAATGAAGTTTAATTTATGAAGGCAACACTGGTAGCCATACTGATTGGCATTTGCCGAGGACTCTCTCTCTCTGTCAGAGTGGACTTTCCACTCCTGCAGTCACTTGCTTCCACCAATCGAATGGAGCTCGTGGTAGCTTCTGCTCCGAGCTATAAGCACTACCCACAATCCCCTCCTGCCGAGGCAGAGCGCGACCAAGGCAACCCAACCCACGGGTGTACATGAAATTCTTCTGATCAAACGGTGGCATGAACGAGGCACCCCAAACATCTGGCCGCAGTTAAGACACACATCGATGGCACTACCGTCACAGCCACCTGCATTGAAGTGATGGTCGCCTGGAGGCTCAGATTCCCGATCACATGGGACATGGGCATCTAATCAGCGAATTACTTGGCTCCAAATTCCTGCCAATGCATCTGAGCAACCAAAGTCCGTGCACTTGAGAGGAAAGGACACCTTTGTTTGGTCTTCTCGACCCCAGCAAAAATGGTTGTGTTGCAATCCTTCACTGCAGACCAGACCCACTCACAAGGCCTCGAACCTCGCACTCTGATTGGTCGGGCCGTTTGCGCCTGAAGTGCTCTCTTACGATTTCGTTCGAAGGCCTCGTCTGGCAGCCTGTCTCGACAGCCTTGTGTGAGGGAATAATGAAGAGGTCTACTGACAGCTTTGAGCACTTCTTCCCAGTCAATGTGCGCATTCGCTTTCTCTGTGGGTGAATGCGTCTCAAAATGCCTCTGCTCCCATGTCCTGCAGCTTTGTAGCACCTCTGGTGAGTAAATTCTTCCGAGAGAGACAGAGGTAAGTGCCCAACTTTGGTACGAATGATGTCTCAGTAGATTTTTTCCAAATGCGCCTCTCTTGTACTATTCTTGAGAGTGAAATGCGATTTAGGTGACAATGACCTTGTGACAGATCACGGAAGCAGAAGACGAAAGGAAGGGAAAGGGGAAGGAAGACAAGCATGCACATCAGCGCAAGATCCGCTCACTTTTGTGCCTTCTTTCTTCTCTCTGTTTTTGCTTTTTAACTCTCTGTGAGTGAAAACGCACACGGGTTCCTCCATGTGCAATCTTGTTGGGTAATGAAGTTGTTTTAGCCTCAACCGGTGTGGGTTGAGTAGATGCCCCCCACTAAGGTGGAAAGGATGCGTGTTTTCGGGTGCTAGGGTTAAACACTCAATCTTGTTCAAGCTCTTCGAGGGGTTACTGGTTCATTTCACATCGGTCACGACAACTGCAGTGGCTGCAGTTGGCCCCCTGAGTCTGTGAGCAGAGCCTGTTGGTGGTGGAGGTCTCGGCTACGCTTCTCGCAAGGCATCAGTTAGGAGTATCACCAACGCTATTTAATCCATTAGCCTCTCGGTCGGTGGAAGTTTTGATGGCTGACTTTGTGAGTAGAGAATACCCACTTGAAACGCCTTGCATTTGCACAAGGTGGCATTCACCAGCCGCAGTTGAGGGGAGATTGCTGCGAGAAGCCAAGGATTGAAGTCTGCCAAGCAGATAAGCAAAGAGGCGGCTAAATGAAATCGGAACTGACACATGGACGAGTGAATGGATGGGTGGCTGGGTGGGTGAATGGGTGGTCACAGCGTAGAGAATCGTATAAGTCTGAGCCGAAGTAAAGGATGAATCAGCGAATCAACTATTTTTTACTGCGTGGGAGATTACAGTCAAGACGAATGGCCACGAAGGAGGGGCTGAATGGCTCCTTGGAATGTGCAGAAGATGTGGGGCATCCTAGGCGATGTTGGAAGCTAAATCCTCACCCATTCGCTGCATTTTCCTCATCGCTAGTGCTGAGTGTGGTGTGACCGAATGCTTGAGCTGACCAAGTGTGCGAGCTGGGCTGGGGGGAGGGGGGCGAAGGCGGATGGACCGTCAGATTTCGGCGAGGCTGGAGAAGAAGAAGCAGTCTTGATATTGATGATAAGATTAAAGCTCCTTCCTTCTTCACTATCTGGGAGGGAGGAAAGTATTGCTTCCAGTAGGGATTTCCACCTCCTTCACGCCTTAAGCAGCGGCATTAGCAAAAAATTCTAGGAGCTTTTGGTGAAAGGGTATTGAGCGCAGTTGGAATAACGCCTATCACCAAATGTGGGCTGATTAAATACTAGCAAAGGGACTGTGCTTTTCCAGCTCAAGGACATCATCCCGCACCTCCTTGCTGCAGTTTCCTCTCAAATGCAGGCGTCGCGGGCGCCCACGTGACCAGGTGCAATCGCATGTGTGCCGCTAGACTCGTTGTACGCTAAAGATTTTTTGCGGTGGCGATCTTTTGCGCAGTCGAAACACATGAATGGAAGTGAGCAAAGAGGCTGGTTTGCACATCCACCTTGGATTTACTTGTATCAACAGCTGTCTTTACGCAGTCGGCCAATTCTAATCCATTCTTGTGTGAGAGGTACTGGCTCCACTGCTACCATGTGGTCACGCAGGTTGTGAATAATTTGGGCTGTTCGCACACCTTGACAAATCGGCATAAGCGCCACTGTCGGCTGAAGGCACCTTCTTGCAGGCATTTTCGCCTGCGGGTGCGAGAATGGAGCACCGAGTGCTGTGTCTCGACGTCCTGCAGACCTTTTACGAGATTCACCTGCTGCTGTGTAAGAGATTGTTTTACTGAAGGAAGCAGTATTTAGGACTTTTTGATTGAGGCAATCTAAAGCCTAATAGTTAATGCGTTTGGCGTGGAGCTAAAATAGGCAACTAGATCACAAAATCTGTCGGGTTTGCATGAGGCACATTAAACGATTCTGCATCATCTGTGGATTGCAATTGAGTGTGCTGTGTGGATCATTGGAGGGCCACTTCTAGGGATAGAATTTGGCAGTATTCCGCGTTACGTCTTGTAAGCAAGGCGTATCATGTAAGCTTTACTAAGACACAATTGGTAGCGGGACAGTGATTTATAGAGGTTGTTGAGATGGCAGACTCTCTATTTTCTTCCTTCCACCTCAAGGCACTCACTTTTTCTAGCGCACACCTCGCATTCACGGACGCTGACCATCAGATGCGTCGATGGTGCTGTTAATCTCCTCTCAAGACGCCTCAGAGCAGTGAAGTGTGGGAGACACTTCAGCATTGACATGAGTGAGGATAAAAAGCGAATGTCATGCACACGACGCCGGAGGGACAGCCTATCTACCGAAGTCATCAAGATAGCGGTTTTGGCTGCATCGGATGAGCACACAGTTCAGCCGATGATGTAATGACTTGGCTGCTCTTGGAAGGCTATGCGGAAACTCATTTTTTTCTGAGAGGCTCTGTGGCTATGCTAGCGTTTAGAAAGGGATAGATGGGTGGATGCTGAGGGGGGACCGCCAATCTTGTTGCACCACACTTCTGTTTGAATGCATTTAGCGAAGGTGTCGTCTAAGGCATCCAACTGACAGGCAGGAAGCCTGACAGGCCATCAATCTGCCCTTTACCTCACACGCAGTTCCTTCCTGACTGGTGCTTAACTCTAGTGCTCGTTAGGAGATTAAACTCTTGTTGTTCATCTTCATCCTCACGCCTATACAATACCACAGCGATGGCACAGCGAGGCTCCCTGTCTTTTTGATCACCTGTGTGGTGCACAGGAGTGCAAACTTATCAGTCGCAACTCTTTAGCCTTGAGCTAAAACACAACAGGAAGTCGTGATGGGAACAATGATTCATTCTCTCACAAAAGTGGGAGCTTGTCAATCGGTTGGAGGGCATGTCCAGTGAGGTGCATCCCACCCTGACTGTTTTTGCCTTCCATGTGGTGGAAGCGATACGATCGCTGTACCATCGCTTAGCACCAACACAACCATCATCATAATCATCATTTGTATTCGTTTTCATGCCAGACACAGAACAATCTGGTGCGTATTCGCCTTTCTTTAGGCCTTACTAATCAAAGGGAACAAGGTGGAATTCGCAACAGCCTCGTCTCTTGTTAGGCGACCATCATTACGAATCAGGCATGCAAAAGGCAATCTGCCTCTCCTTCACTCACAACGCCTTCACCTTTCTACCCAAGTGGATTAGAAGGGCAAATAAGGTCACATATTCAGTACGATTGTAGTCCATAAATTTCATTCATTGGCACCATCCCTCACTCCCAAGCGGTCAAGACTAGTCAACCATCTGGAAGCATGTTTGACAAGATGCGTCCCAGCGTGACTCTGCTGCCCCTTCGCATGAGGCAGAAGCCATGTACTTTCCATCCCATCCACCTCATCTCCATCATCCGCATTTTCTCCCGCACCGAACACAAAAAGTCTGAGAAAGAAATGCGGAATTCGCGAAAACTTTTGTATCTCATTAGCCAAAAAGACAGTGATAAATGGCAGCTGCGTCCATCCAGTTATCTGCCTCTCCCTCCTCCCCCACAATTCGCGGTATCTTACCCTTTCTGCGAGGACTAATGCAAATGGCACTTCGAAGGCTCCAACTACCTTGCTTTTCCTATTCATAAACGTACAGTCAAATTAGCGATGGACGATAGGGGTTCGGCGGTGTGGGCGAACTGGACGAACTGGACTACAGATGCCTTGGGCTGACAAACCACTTGCTTATGATCGTACCTCCTCTGCCCTCATTATTTGTCTGGCAGTCGCCAGTCGTGGCGACCATCTCGTTCATAGCAGACGGACGGAAGCTGATCACTTCTCGAACTGGTAGCCACAATACCCACACCTGTATATGTGGTAGGTCAGTCCAGTCGCCTTCCCAACAAGCCCAGTTGTAGGCGAAATTGGATGCTGCCTTGGTTTCTACCCACTCGAAGAGACAGACAATCATTGACTTTGTGCGGCGGGTAAATCTGCTCTACCGTTGGCAATGCCTGCTCAAAAAGGGTATAGGTGGTAGTACAAGTCTCGACCTCTCACATGGAAAGGTTATCCTGTAACGGTTCAACTGACAGCGACCTACCGAAACTCTCTCTTACAGCATCATCAATGCCTGGAAGAACAACCAAACACTCCACCCCATTTCACAACCCACCAGACATGACAATGAAGCAGTGATGCCCCTCACGTGTTCCACGCATGTTCCTCCTCAATAAGCACATGGACTTTGGGCAAATGATGTGTGAGGAGAGTAGGGGGAGAGAGAAGGATGAAAAGAAGGTGCAGAGGATGGACAGCGAAAAACAATCAAAGTGGAAGAAGACATCGATGTGTCCACGAGGGGGAAAGGAGTGGAGGGCGAGGTGTTAGTCATGGAGTCAGTCCGTTAATCACTGGCGTAAACATATGTACATCACATCATGAACACATCCACCACACGACTCCTCATCTCAAGAGTCAAAGAGCAGTAGAGCCTCCTCCAGCCTGCGTACCTCTGAGGGAGTTCGTTTCTTCATAGGTGGTTGAGGCAGTGCCTTGGAAGAAGGGGGAGGAAGGGGATGAGGAGGAGGAGGGGGGAGAGGAACTGGCTGGGGCTGAAGCGGTTCCAGTTGTGGTCCCGGCAATGCCTGAATACTTGGCAGTGCTGTCTGTGTTTCAGTGGGGTGGCTGGTGAGGTTGTTGTAGCCTGCACCGAATACTCGCTCCAACTGAGCTGTTAGAGGACGAAGGAGATAGTATAAATCACCTCAACTTTCCTATACTTGTTAATGCTTTGAAGGAAAATTAAGAAAGGAGATAACCTACCAGCGCTTGAATCGGTGTTCCAGGAAGTCTGTGACGGAAAGAGCAGAAAAAGGCGCTTAGTCTAAAGACTCCCGAATATTATCCTCTTTCCACTAGGACAAAATCACAAGTCGCCCACCAAAAGTGGTCGACTTTTGATTATAGAAAGAAAAGGGACTAAATATGGACAAAACTGCAGCCAAACCTGCCTTCTTCTCTTCTGAAAGGCTTACATGGGAGGTATCGTTGAGCCTTAGAGCCTGTAGTGCCAAGGCGCCATCCGACCAATCACCCATCGAGACCAATTCTGAGTCACCTGCATCCGTGTTGTGCGGATTGCGCTGCAAGAAGGAAACAGAAAGGAAGATAGTATACCCAAACTGAAAGACTGCTCGACTGCTTTTCCTCCTTTTTCCTTCGACACAATACCGCCTTCTTCGTTTCCCCCGGGACAATGGAATGCCAAGATGTAGTCACCGCCTTGATTACACGGAGGCGCCCGTCCGTGGCAAAGGCATCATCAAACGGCGTCACACGCTTGACATTCAACATCACTTCGAGGAACTGACAAGTGATCGGCGGGAACGCAGGCACGGGCAGTGCTGAATGCAATGGAAGGTCTTTGCTATCAACCCTCAACCTTTACTTAACGCCTTTGCTTCTGCACCAATCATCCCATTTCCTCTATCCCGCCTCTCTTTATGGTTTCCGTCATTTAAGAGTTCCAGTGAAATTGGCACGACTGAAGTGTAAGATTGACCACAGGAACAGTTAAGGATAACGCTTCACAAATGAAAGGCGTTTGCAAAGGTCTTGGGCACACTCGCAACTACTCCATTCGCATGCTAGTTCGAGTCAAAGCAGGACGCTCAACCTTTCTCTAGTCAAGTGAGGGCAGTGCAGAGTGGCTCTACATAGCGGTAGTTGTTGAGACGCAATCGCTCCACATGGTTGCGCAAACAGGCAGCAACAATGCCCTCCTTATTTACCGGCAAATATTTGAACTTCACATTACCTCTGTATCAGCAAAGGTCTCGACGACTGTTGTCATTTTCAGTCCTACCGTCAAAGTCGTCGATTATAGTAGATGCATCTGATGGTGAAAATGGAATCGGTAACGCCTAACTCATCCCCAAATTGCACAGTGGAGGGATCGTGAGTGCATCTATCAAAAATGCCTTCCCTTTCTTTGAAGCTACAGCGAATGTGTCCTCCGTTGACCTGAACAACCGTGGGCGTCAGAAGAGGTGGCAAGTGTATGGCGCTTCAGCCCATATAACCATAGAAGCCACAAAAAGTGTCCAAAAGCACAAACAACCTACTTGAGTTTGTTCAGCCACTGCATCTAACAGTTCGTCATCATCATCATCCTCGTCCTCATCATTCCTTCCGCCCCCACCGCCACTGCCACCACTTTCTTCATGGTCATCTTTCTGATGGGGTGACACGCCTGAAGTGGAGGGAAGACTCAGATGGAGGTGGTGATGCGGCTGCGGCTGCGGCTGTTGCTGCTGTGCTGTCGGTGGTAGTTGTAACTGCAGCTGTTGTGGCGGCATCAACTGTGCTGAGGGCAGAGCTGGACGCGGCTGACCCACTTCACGATTGGCGATCTGGGCACGCATCGCACGTAGACGATATCGTTCGAAACGCTCATAACTGGAACAACAAATCACAAAATTGTTGGTCTCAATGGCAGCATGTCAAACCAATGCATCACAGCTCATTGCAGCTTTCTGAAAAGCTTCTGAATATATTTGCGCAAGACTTTGTCAATTCGTGGAGCCTTGTGTCAATCAGGGGCTTTACTCCTTCGTTCTTCTAGATTCTGAATGGGTTTCAAATGCATAGATGCAGAAGACCAAGAGGCACTAGGCGGTCTTTAGTACCACCTGGGAAACAAGCAGTCGCAGGCTACACCTCACCAAATTCCATAGATGCCTTAAGTGAGGTCAGCATTTGTCCGATTCCCTGCCTCTGGCCCCCACACATTCATTTCCCTCCATCAAAGCACCTTCCTTAAGTCACTTTGGGTCCTGTTCAAACAGTAAGCAGACAAAACCATCCCTGGTTATTCTCACCTCCTCATCCTCCTCGACTAACTACCCACTTTACAGCCCAAAGATAAGTACTCCTGCCCAGCAAAACTACTCTTCCCTCCTGAGTATCAAAAGGAAGTCTTCACCTCCACCCTCAAGTGATACTTCCTGATCCAAATAAAAGGTGTACAAGAAGATCACTCTTTCTCCTCCTCCTTTATTTCTACAAACAACCGCCTCACGTATCAACGCAAGGTCTGCTCTTAACCTCCAACAGGCTCCTGAGTGATAGTGCACATTGGAGAAGGTGAGAGCAGGAGGAGGAGGAGGAGGAAATGGAGAGAAGCCAAGCCAGTGAGGGCGCTGCCCCGTTCCTCTGCACCCCTCCAGCATCTCTACGGATGATGATGATAATTATTCCCCTTCGTACGGGGCAACCGCATCTGAGGAGAGGGGGCAGGCAATTTCGTCCCATCAAACATCGTTCATTTGTTTTATTCGTTTTTCCTTTTCTCAGAGATGTGGGTTAAGTCAACACGACTACCACTGCTGTGGTCGAACAAGCAACTGAACCAAAATGGCAGCGGAGACACCGCCGTAAAATGCGACCAGCGGGGATTATATTCCTCTTCGCAGCAAAGAAGACAACCCAAAGCCCTCAGAACTACCACTTACTGTGACAGCTTCGAAGTATTTTGTTGACAATAAGGCAGAAGGCGAAACTGTTTGGATATGTCGATGCTGGTGAACTGAGCTGCCTTCTCCCTTCAAAGCGAATCAATCGCTCTGTCTTACGTGCTGCTACGTAGGTAGGCAACTTCTCACAATCTCAACGCTGTCTTGTGTGTTTGTTGCATTTAGAGAGGCCCATCCACTCGCTGTTCATTCAGCCATGTACAGGGCAAGGCTGCTTCAACCCAGTAAGAGGTAGTGCGTCATAAATGGGCATGGAAGCATTCCCACCCCACGCACTTCGTCTCGACCTCTGAAAATGCAACGAAAGCCCTCTCCGTCAAATTGAAGTAGAATGCCATTTGAGAGGTTAAGGCAAAAAGACGTTGGTAAAAAGGAAGGTAGGCAGGGAAGACAGTCTCCCTCTTCATTCATAATTGCAGGAACAATTGAGGCGAATGCACCAGAGCCTCAGCCAGACAGATGGGCGGACAAACAGAGACCAACGGATAATTGGCCCGACAAAAAGGAACAAACAACAACAACACACAGACTAGGCAATGGCGGCACCAGCAACAACGACAACAAAGTAGAATGAGACAAAACCTGCCAACAGAAATGTCCCAAGCTCTCCCATCAGCAAAAGCATCACTAAAAGGCGAGGACGATTAAAACCAACAAGATACAATCCAGCGAGGGACGCATTAGCTTTATCTCCAATGAAGGAGTTTGTCTCATCCACATCCCCACATCCCACCTGCAATTTCACCAATACAACTCGTCAGTTTGGGCAATTTGGGTGCTTCCATGCCATACCACACCACACCGCCTCATCATTCGATGCCATCTTTGTATTGCGAAGGCTTCGTGAGTCGCGTGTGTCTTGCTCGTTGGCCTGCCCAGACTTCACGGTGTCCCAGATTCTCTGAGGGTGGAACATTCACTCTCGTGTAGCTAAAAGAATCGCCGTAGTCTGCTCCTTCCCTTGAAAGTGTAGCTCATGTCAAGCCAAGTTCTCAAGTCCACCGTTGATCCCAAGCGACGCAGTCCACCACGGCATGACTTCCTCGAGGTCGATGACCACAAGCCTCCTGAGCGTTGGGGCAACACACCAGGGAGGCTTGATACCCACCTCACTGCTGCTACACAAATAACTCCCTCCCTCAGTAGCACACGACCTACTGTAGCGAGTCCTCATAATAGTGGAGATCAGAAGACCCAACTTCATTGAGTCGCTTAGGAACAATGCGAAGTTGTAAGAATAAAATCGGCACTTGTGGTGACTACCAATTGTCAAGTCCCCATTTCGTGCCTTTCCTACGCCCAGCTTAAGCACCTCGCCGCCACTCTTAAACAGTACGGTACATTAGTGGGGATTTAGCACTCATATCGCACCATCTCCTCTACGCATTGTCAAGCCAGCAAAAAGTTGCTTTATTTGCCAACAAGAGGAGGTGTCTTATTAAAGACCGCAAGTGCTCTTGAAATGGCCACTATTGTAGACCTGGGGGAGATCAATCGTACACCTAGTGCGCAGCATCGATAACCATGGACAGACAGAATGTCAACTGCAGCTTTAAGCTCGCGTACCACACCACACCGCACCGCATCGTACCGTTGCGTGGAGGAAGAGAATGACATGAGAGGCGATGTTATTTGCCGGTGGGTGAGAAAGCGCAGTAGCTGCATGTCGTGGGCTGTGTGGGATGACGAAAGGAGCCAGTTGGTGGGAGCAACAATGGAGGATGGAAGAACAGAGGACAAACGGTGGCGGTGGCGGCGGTGGAGGAAACTGCAATGCAAGGCTTAATGATGAGGCGCCGAAAGGCGGCGACATCGTTGTTTCTGGTGACACCACTGACTCATCCCAACTTGGCAGTTTGGAGCAGCACTGCATGCCAACCCTCCGTCCTTTGCTATGCCGGCAAATGATCATGTCTGCATTGCTCTTCTTGTTTAAAAACATTCTCTTCTCTTGTACAATTCTTGGGTTGAAAGGAAAAAATGCTTATGAAACACACTGCAGTTACAATAACAACCTGATTGTCAAGCAAAGCATCTTCGACGAAGTAAATTTTAAATCACCGCACAACAACTGATCCAAAGTCAAACGAGCGAAGAGGAAAGAAACAAATGTCACCATTCGCAACAAAAATGTTGCAGTTGTTTAAGCTGCAAATTGAACAGAAAGACGGCTCAGAACTCAGCCACTTCTTGGGACAAGTGGTCAGGAGTAAATTAGTCTATTGAGGCAAATTGAGCCGCACTTTCCGTGGAGGCGCACCGAGTGGGCACTTCAGACCCCGTGGGTTGGACCTCTGCCCCTTTCCTAACAGCATACCACTTGCATCAGATTGTCTGTTGGTTTATGAGTCGCACCTTCCTTCACTACTGCTCTGGCCCAGCACAACTTTGGAGAGAAGTCGGTGAGGCTGAAGTGCTACTAGATGCCAGCATTCTAGGGGCCGTCTGCAGCCTTTCCAGGGGAAAAAAGGCGCAAAATGGACCTCCGCCACGACCTGGCTGGTAATAAGAAATGGGTTGAGGGTGACCGTTTAATTTGCTGGACACAAACCAATCTCCAACACTGCAGACGACTATGAACCAGCACACTTTACTTACTGACAAAAAAAATGAAGCAAAGGGTTGAATGAAAAGGGAAAAAATGACTTATTTTTTCATACCTTTCGTCCCGAAATGCACCAAACCAACACAAAACACCTTCCTACCAAAATTCATTCACTCCTCACTCTCCAGCAATATTTTCCAGAAATAGCAACGCCGTTTTACAAACCACATGCTAAAAGGTGACAAAGAATTGCAGACAATAAAAGTAGTGATTCCAGTTCTCATTGCAGGTAAAGATTTCTCATCCTCGGTTTCTCGATCCCCCCTCTTATTCAAACGAAAATGCCCTTTTTGCAGTCACGCCCGACCCGCCATCGTTTCCATCCTTTATCCCAATTGATTCGCCTTAAAGTGAGTTGCAACCCTCTTTCTCTATTCAAGGGCAAAGATCCTGACCGCAGACCCCACTACCTAAAGTGAGGCTCGGGCACGAGGGGAGGAAGGCAGCATTCACCTTTGCATAAAAATAAACAAATTATCACCGATTCGCTTTCAATTGCCAAACGCAACCAAAAAGTCTTTCCCACAGAAAAACAAACAAAATTTGACTCAGGCGCTGTCAAACAATGACAAATTTGCAGGAAGACGAGACAGAATGCGCCGTCGTGGAGACAAAGGTGAAAGCGTGTAGGACCCAAACGGCGTGCACCCTCATCCGCCTCCTCCCCCTTCTTCCTCACCTCGTCCTCTGTGAAAGCCTTTTCCTGCTTCAAAGCCATCCCTTAAATGGCATCGAAGGTGGTGTCTAACACTCTCCTCTCCCTCTCCTCCAACCGCCTCCACTAAATACCGTCCTAGTGGTAGACAGTGTAGAGACGGGAGCGTCCTTTGTTTTGGTCTACCAAAAGCTCACTGGGGAGGAGGTTACAACGCCGTCTGCATTTCAGCGTCTGCTATTGGGTGCGAAGAGAGCACAGTCGATCGGCCTGATCGACCTGGTCGAGCATTCGAGGGCTGGAAGACGCCCCACCGCCAAAGCAGTGCCACAAGCTATTCCCACCTCCTCAAGACCACAAGCACAAACACAAGCACAAGCACAAGCACAACTTACCGTTGGAAGGCGCTGTTCAGTTCATCGTTCAGTTGGATGAGGGTCAAGGTGACTGCATCATCGGCAACCTGAGACAAGAACTCGCCCACTCGTTGTTGCATCATACGACAGGTCTCGTTCAATTCCTGCAAAGCACCAAGGAAAGGGAAAAGTGGAAGTCCAGCAAACATTACCGTCACCGTCACCATCACCATCATCATCAGTTGCTGTCTACTGGTGGATCAGTGCTGTGTGGTCTTGCCTCCCAGTATTACTAATAGTGAGGCAGTAATTAATAGCTGAACTGGGCTGGAACGAAGTGGATTTAACTAAACTGAGACTCCATGACGATGAAAAGTTGTGAAGTGAAGGATTTGCCCATACCACCAAACAAGGAAAGCATAATTTAAGAAGGCCCTTCGATTCAAAATGCAGCATTGAACACTAAGGAGGCCCGGCAGATCGCTGGTCGTCCATATTGCTGAGGGCGCGGGGCAAAACAAAGCGACACTGCAGACCCCAAATTGTATAAAGAGGCGCATCACGTGTGTAAAGTAGAAAGTGGAGGCTGGCGATGATACAACTCCCCTACTTATGGCAAAACACATGCGGCTGAGGAAATGCCTACTGGTTGCCATTATCGTCCTCGTCCATTTTATGCTGCTTGCTTTCAGAAGAGAGGTTATGGCATTTCCTTTCCCATCCCACTTCCTTATTGGCGCTGTCGCTGAAGTCTCCACTGTAATTGGCAAATCGCCTATCCACCATTGCCCTGTATTCACATCTGCCTCTCCGTCTGTTCATCCACCCATCCGTTGCTGCATTCACATCTCCGATGAATTAGCTCCAACTATGAATGCGAAAATCAAAAGCAGAGATGACACATTTCCTGCCTAGTTTCCCTTCCACAAGCCCTTGCTTGCCTATTCCTCTCATTAGCGATTCAATTGGCAATGAAGCGTGGGACGATTCGTTTGTTTCCACAATGATTGACGGCTTATCGCGGTGATGGAAGCAATGACGAAGACGAATAAGAACACAAGTAGTGGAATGAAAGGGTGTTTTGAGAGATGGCCATTAAGTAAATGACTAGTGAGCATGAACCGCTCCAACTTATTGACTTGTTGCATTGCAGCAGAGGCATAGTTCAGGAGCCTCAACAACCAATTCAGATTGGTTAATGCGACTGTTAACCTCTCTCTTCCCCTCCCCCTTCCTCCATTCCCGCATAGTCTCAACACTCCAGGTGGTCATTCCATCAACAAATCCGTCCCTCTCTCCATTCCTCCGCGTGTGAGCGTGTGCAGTGAGCTCCAAGGCATGCGAACGCAAATGTGCGACCATTCTTTTTATGGCTCCTTTATTGTCAGGGTGAATACTTCCTTGCCTCCCCCACTTCACTGGCTCCACCACTGTCATAATATTCTTTTAGTAGCTTGAAAGCTGGATGCTGAAGTCCATACAGAGCTTCTTAACGCGCTTGGTCCACCCGCCTACCACCTCCTCCTAGCAAAGTGGTGACTTGGCTGGTTCATGCATATTCACCCCCCAACTTCGGCAACACAAACAATTTCTCCTCCGCTACGCTGTTAATGAATTGGCATTAAACCTCACTGTACCCGTTTTTGGACCTTAACATTTGAGGCGTTGCATTGTTTTGCTATGACAGCAACTAGTGCACTGCCGAACCGTGGGACGAGCCCGTGACTGTAACTCCAGACTCACCGAGCAACCCGAATCCACCCAGTGCAGTAATGCATTACTCTACTTCAATCGTTGGCTGCCTCGTCCGTCCTGCGATTTGATACAGTTGCGTGCAATTGACAGTTGACATGTTTGACGCGCATTCCACCTGGCAAATGCCTACAAGAATTATTCAATCAACCGTCTCATCGGTCGGGAAATAACTTGTCTCCATCAAATTCATCAGTAACATGTGGACAACGACCACGACAACGTCATCCTTCAGCTCCATTCTACACAATAAACTTACCAAACCTTTATTCCCCATTTTCTGGTAAAAAACGCTTACCTTTTCAGTGGGTTTATGCAGCCCTTTTATAATTCATAATGCACGCCTTGTCAACGCGCTACGGGCTCTTCTGAAACCGCCACAATAAACCTATTTTTAGCTCGCCATAACAAAAAAATCCTATGTCCCCTTCGAGGCTTATTTGGTGGCCGGTCGGGTTGTCACTCTCGGAGCACGCTCTACTTGGCGGACTCCCACTCATGCCAAGCATGACACTGTGCCACGAGGAGGCGTGTACCGCCACCCGATGCAAGGAGAGGAGGCACCAACCATCAACAAGGCGACAAATAGGGGCACCAACCGAGCAAGGTACTTCTACGGAGGAATGAAGAAACGAAGTCTGGCCAGATGCTCAGATTTACCTCCTGCACACGATGCACAAGCATTAAGAGTGCTGCTTGCGGTGTCTTTCTGCGTAAAATGCTCTGATTGGGGTAAATGGAACACAATGAGTGAGTTATAGGGGAGAGGCGGATTCCGTTTGCACACCAACCAAGGAAAACTTCGCATTGCTTCTAGAGAGGCATCATCCCCTTCAATTAGTCGCCTTCTTGGGTGCCAATACAACCACCTCCATGGGCTAGATGTACACATTCATTCACCTATTTTTTATCCATTTGTTCATTTACGTCACACCTCGAGAGAACATTAGCAAAGTAGAATAGAAAGGCGGCGTAGACGAGAATATAGGAAAAACACCGTCAACTTTTCAGGGTGCCAAATTAAAAAAGCAATTTCACACAAAACACTCACGCTACCTGGTTTACTGTGGCCACGACCAACCTTCACTTATTCGGGACACAAAGGGCTTGCCAAGGTGAAACACTCGAGGCACAAAGTACACTCCAGCCAGCGGACCCACCTGCAGCAGTTCGAGGTCGTCGGGGGATATGGCGTCTGGTTGGAGCTCGGTGAGCATGTCATTGAGGATGTGAAGATTGGTCTGCACCACCGTCAGGTCCTGACTTAACCGCTCACGTTGGGCAGTACTCAGTCGACGAACCGTGCCCTCGTGATCAACCAAGGCCTGATCGCCACTGAGACTATACATCCCTGAGGGCATCGAGTGGTGGTGCATTGTGGATGAGGTCTGCTGCTGCTGCTGCCGCAACTGCTGTGAAGACTGATGGCTTCGATACTGCTGCTGCTGTTGCTGTTGTTGCTGCTGATTATGGTGGTGGTGGTGGTGGTGACTGTTGGAAAAAGCGCGTGGTGCGGCTGCAAAGAAGACCTCTTGACCTAGAGAAAGCCAATCAAATAATGTGTGTGTGAGCTACTTAGTGTACTGGGGCCGAAATTCGCACTGACCACTGCTTTGAAATGCTGAAGCCAGTGGCTAGCACGCAACAGCTGTTCCGAAACATTTTGCTAAGAAGGAAAAGAGCCTTTAGGAATCCCCACACAGATGTTGGTCCCAGAACACAAGCTTTTAAATGTGCTCTTTTTGATGAAAACACTGAAGGCAAAAAGGCGGACGAGCTGCAGCAGTGCCAATCAGCTGCCCTGCAGCACTGGCAAGCGTAATTTAGCCTGACAAACTTGCTGCCTCCTCCATCTGACACAGTCAGTCGTGGGTCAAAAGGAAGTTGGCTACAAAATGTACAAATGAATCGCACCATTATTGAAGGAAACAGCAGCACCTCATTATACTTTGGGCATAACGCCTCAGCTTGTAACTTCGATTCGTCCCCTTCCTCCCTCCTTTGGGGGATCGCGTACGAGTTGGCGAGAAATTCACCTTCGCTGACTCCCTGTTAAGCACAGAGGCAACCACTGTGAATGGAGGAAGAAATGCCAAAAGTGGAACCTTCTAACAGGACGAATAACCGTAGAGAAGACTGAAGTGGCAGTTCGACCATTTTGGAGCTAATAATCGTGATGTATCAATCTGATCTTATTAACGATACAATTCCTCCAAACAGCCCACAATCGTGACAAAACTCTCCCGTCCCTTATCCGTGTTGCCTGAATACCCTATCACAGCGATTTCGTGATTCTTGACACTTGATACTTAACGACACAAATACGTGACGGTTACACTCTTACCAATTTTGGTGACAACAAGTGAGAGAATGGAACAATAACAATGAAAAGCACAACAGCAATCACGAAAGAAGAGCTTGAAAAGTGGGAATAAGTGGCTGGCGCTCATCGGATCGGCTCAGAGAATTGAGGCAAAAAGGCCTCACAGCTTCGAACAAAATACGGAGAGAGCAGGCCTTCTCCATTGAAAATCAGCCCCTCCAATGCAATGTAGGCTGCGCAAACTTGGGCAGAAAATAAAGGTGAAGAGAGAGACTTCCCTTCATGATTGCAACCAAAGTTCATTGAGGAGAATGCAACTATTCTCGAATGCCTTTTGCACCGGTTGACGTGTCACGGGGGGGTGAGGAAGTGGAGCAAGGAGAGCAAGGTAATCTGTAGCACTTTTACCGGGTTTTGGAAGTTTGTGTGAGCCTCTCCTTACGAAGACGCCACAGAGCTAATATCAACGCCATTTGATACTACTGTTCTGAGATACAGACACTTGACAACTTGTGGCGCTCTGACCCTCACGACTTCTTGCCAAAGCGTTGAGAGAAAAATGTGGAGAAGAGGGTGAAGCAATTGTCCTCTTACCACCCGAACCAAATCAATACTTAGCTGGAACGGTGACGCACTCACTGGGCGACTGTGGTTTGGCATCTCGGAGTATTGTCCACCTCCCTAGAAGGCCTCACATCCTCCAACCCACTCATCAAACACCTAATCGGACAAAACCAAACAAAAGAGGAGAATACTGACAGCGCATTTTCTCCTTGCTGCTGACCTATTGAAGGCGAAAATTGGCAAAGCTGGGATGACAACACCTCTCCTCCCCTCGCCTCGCCTCGCCTCGCCTCGCCTCGCCTCGCCTCACCTCGTATCGATGCAGGTACACCTCTCTAAAGCGACCAAATCTGGGTGCTCCTGTGATGTCCCCGTCCTCGAGGAGGACGCAGTGACCAGACCAGTGTTCGAGCGCAACTTGGGCAGAGAAGTGTGGAAGGGCTGACAGGAGGTTGAAGAAATTAGCGCCGTTAAAAAGTTACGACAGATTTACTCGCACATCCCTTTTATCCAAGGCGAAGCCGTCAACAGTGAAGTTGGTGAAGCAGACTACCACCCACCTGCCACCAGTAGTCAGCGGGCCTCTTGGACGCAACTCACTCCAAGTCTCACCACGGAAAGCAAAATTGTTTCATAAAAAGAGAAGGATGAGCACGAAGTGGAGGAATCAGTGAGGCAGTGCACAGGCAAACTCTTAACACACATACACACACACAAACACAATAAAATGCCGAGTCAAAGCTCTCAGGTCAAAACCCACCGTTAAGTCGACCTAATCAACCTACGCTCGGCTTCAGGACGAACTTCTGGGGTGCGGTAGCCTGCACACGGGTGCCAACTGGTCACCACCCATCCCATTGGTGCTGAGAGGCGGTTGTCGTGGTATCCAATACGTTTACTCCCTTAAGCACGACAAATGTGACGTCAAATATGGCGGTATTTGATGAATTCATATGCGCGCCCAGCAAAAGGACGTCAACGTGCATGCATCCCAGGGAGTACTGACAGAGCAGTTGGTCGTATGCGGGGGCCACTTCATTCAATGGCCACCATCCTTCACCTCATCTCCACCTGACTGGTTGACTGCCAGTCAGCCACCAGAAGCGGCGCCTTATCTGATCTCCAACGGCTCGCATTCCACTCAAGTTATTTACGCTGTGCATGAGCACAATGCAACAGTCAAGCAAGCACCTTGCACAAAAGGATGGAGTCAAATGGGTCTCCATTAAGTTGACTAACTACCTCATGCATGCAGATCCAAGGTGGACGCCACAAGAGAACTCTCTCTGTTCACTTTCATTCCTGCTATTCTGGGTCGCTTACAAATGGATCTACGAAGCAAGGCTATTTTCGTATCCAACTTGGCGGTGAGGTCGTGGTGAGGTCAAAGAGCCTGAACACACTCATCACCGAAGTCAAACATGCGTGCCACATGTACTCGCTCTAATTACCCCGGCTTCTGATTGTAGCAACTCGTTTGCATCAGACTGGAAGACTAGTTTTGTTTAAACAAAAGTTGTGGCAAAGGTGGTGCAAAGAAGCTTTCCTTGGCTCCTTTGTGATCAGCCCAGCTTTAAGTAGAACGCACAAGTTGTAGGCTCTGGTGGTTGTTGTACCTCTCATCGTTAAGCCCCTCACTTATACCGCCTACAGTAAGATTGTTCCAAGCCTTATTTAACATGTGGAAGCCTAAAGTAAATCCATGGGCATTTTACTTCTGTGAGCTTGTGGGTAAACTTGATTTTCCTTCAGATGTCAAAACATCCTGCTGAATAAATCCAGTTTCTGGGTGGATTCGTGGCGAGGTCTCACCCCTGACCCAGTCGTTCCACACTCACCGTTGGCATCCACACACTCACGCCTGGATCACGTCAGAGGCATCAGCTACTGTCAAAAAGGAGGGAGAGGACGGAAAAGGAGGCAAAAACGAAACACCAAAGGCACTGATTTGTTTATACTAACATGAGAGAATTGCGGTTAAAGGTGATGGTTGTGGATTCATTGAATAATGTTCTGATTGTCAATCACCTCTCTGATACTCGCCTTGCGCACATTTTCTTCTTAATGCTGAAGGATGAAGCAAAAGGATTTGTGTTGATTTACAAGTGCAGGTATGACCGTGTGAAAGGAAGAGGAAGGAATTGAGGGCTGAGGAGAATAACCAAGTTTATAAATTGACAACATTTTGCGTTTGCTTTACTGAGCTGTTGAAAAATACACAACCAGCAAAGTATTGTCCTAAAAGAGTAAGCTGGTGGAATTTTGGACCTTTTGTGACCTGGGGCTATACGAAGAACGATTGGTCAGTGCTTTTTGCACGGCTGGAGTCTGCGTAGCAGGCGGAAGTGGAAGCTGAGTTGCCCACCAAAGAGAAAGGCTTGCTTCTTAGCACCTCCCACCTCCACATCTGACACGGTGGCGTTGTACTGGGTAAAGGACAACAAATTTTCGCTTCATTCTTTTCATGCTGCCAGGCATGGCGCTTGATTTGTGACCTGCAGCTAAGGAAAGGCTGCATTCTCCTAACAACAACGTTCGACACCATCGCCTATCCAGTGGTCAAGGCGCTAGCATCCATTTACAAGTAAGAAACAGGCACTGCTCTTCCTCCCACTCCTGTCCCCTACCCAGGCCTTCCCCCCCAACCCGCGCCCGCCCCTACTCCGTAGGATGTTTATGGTTCGTACGATCCTCCATCATCACACCACCTGATGTCTGCCTCTAGCCAATTCCCTCCTCACAAAGGACTGAAGCCGACGGTGCAATGGAAGAACAGGAAAAGTACCACGCTGGTGGAAGTTTCGGTGCGCATGCCCCATCCTCCCGCTTCCCATCGTCACGGTTCGGCAAACGGCTCAGACGAATCAGTGTCAATCTCTGGTGCTCGCTCACCCCACTCACTGACCCAACCCATCCTCATCCCCACGCCAATGCACCAGATCAGGCGTGCACCCTTCCACACTCCTTCCTCTGTGCCTCTGGAAGGTGGGATGATCCCGCTCACTGACATGGTGCAGTGATGCAGTCCATTGCTTCAACCCATCACCTCGAAGGTGAAACAGCCATGAGCCCAATGGATGCTCACTCCTGACCAAAGCACAGGGATTGTGATAGTCAGGCATGATACAATATGGTGGAGCAAATTGTCACCCCAACAAACAGAGTAATGCATATTGTCACGTAACCTCTTCACGCTGTGTGAAGAGGACGCAAATCACCCACCATCTCTGGTTACGACGGGATAGCCGTTGATAGCAACAACTTGTAGAACTTGAGCTGTGGGTTCGATCCCACCACCACTGCCGCCACCCCCGCCACCGCCGCCGCCGCCTCCACTGCGTAGTCTAATTTGGCGTCCACCATCGCGAGATCGATTTGTCACTGGTATCGAAAGCAAATAAACAAATAAAAATTACTGTCAACAATAACTGAAAATTGTAGCATTTTTTTACTTAAAGGAGTTTTTGTATAGCATTAATTTTTGTCTTTCCTTTGGAAAACAAATGGCGGTCTTGTGGATCTTGACGTACTGAACGTGACAAGGAGAATGCATTTGCCTTATCCAACATTCTCTAGCTTTTAAAGGGAAAATTTTATCATTTCTGCGTGAAGATGAATGCGAATAGTGTCAGAGAGGGTTGGAGGAAGTCGGCAAGTGAGTCTGCCTGCCCACTTGTCTGTCTATCTGAGAAAATGTACCACCTTGTTGAGCCCGCTAAGACTGGGCAGAGGGAGTGAAAAGCTGCCTCACTGATGTGATCTCCAATTTTCCCTCTTTTTCTTTCATTGACAAGTAAATGAACGAGAACCAAAGAACTGACAACTGGACGAATCGCCTTTATGCTGCAATGGACTTAGCACAA
This sequence comes from Taenia crassiceps, assembly GCA_023375655.1. NCBI lineage: Eukaryota > Metazoa > Platyhelminthes > Cestoda > Cyclophyllidea > Taeniidae > Taenia > Taenia crassiceps. The sequence continues at coordinate 4,170,030 of JAKROA010000005.1, read as the reverse complement.
ACCTGCAACCTAAAAACAGAATCAAATTTTAAAGTACACCTATGGAGCAGATGCACTTTGTACATGTTACAGCATGGGAAGTTATTAACTAATTTGTGGTAAGGGAAATAGAAGCCGTGGAAATTGAATGGGACGGGAAAAGGCAAAAAGTAGCTGAATTTGAGCATATTTGGTGAGTCTTGCTGAGGTGGAAGATACATAATGCCCACATTTCAATGTCTTACATTAACTTAAATGTGTTTCAGCCATTCGGTGGGACGCAGCTCCTAAGCATTCTCTCTCACCTGCAATGGCTTGCGGAAAGGGACTCAAGAGGTTCTATTAGTAGCAGGGCTAAAGAAATCCAGCAAGGAAGGCCTCTAGGGCACAGAGGAAAAAATCCGCTGTGCAAAGCATAAAAGCATTGTCGAGGTGGTGTCAAATGCTGACAAGACCTCCAATTACGAACAAAAAGATCTTTTTCTGAAAAATAAAGTCATCAACTCGCAAAGTTCAACAATCAGCTTCTGCATTGTCATTCAAGTGAATCTGTTGTCATAGTGCATTTTGCATGCAGCCTCCCCAAATTCCCACCACATGCTACTTACCCTTTGGGATAAATTTACCGTGCCATTTCAAGCCACGCCTAGTAACTGAGTGCACCTCACAAGAAGAGCTTTGAAGGAGCAAGTACAAAGAAGGGGGCTCAAAAGATGAAAGGGTCTTGGCGACAAACCCGGCGAAGAACCGGTATACATAATAGCTCCGCCTCATGACTTTCCGTAATTAACTGCCTCCCTTTATGGTGGCATAAAAGGTTCTTTCTCCTCTAGACCATTTTAGTTCTAGCAAGCAAATAAATCAGCTTCAACCGCCTCCGTATCTCTCCCTCCCTTGCTTTCGAGCGCATCTCTCCCATTTTCCAAAACAGTGTGGCGAATATCGGAAGAGAACTGTCATAGAGGAGAATACAACGTCACAAACAGCCCTTGTCACCCGGTGCCCGGTGGAAAGTTAACCGGTTTAGGCGAACAATTCAGTCGGCTACTCACTGTACACATCGTGAACGCACAGTCTTGTGGAACTGAAAAAGTGCGTGCTTCGGAAATGTACGAAGAGTGATGGCTTGAGGGGTCTATTTCCTCAACTTTAGAATCCGCCACTTTTTTGGCGTGATTTTTGAGATGAGAAGCCTCTTCAATGTCACTTAAACGCCATTTCAGATGGAGTGTTGTCAAATGCGACAGACATGAATCTTGCCTTTCGACTTGCGACGACCACTGTCATCAATGTAATTTGGCTAGAGACCAATAAAAAGCTCGATTCACCTCTCTATTTTGTCCCCTTTCTGATGAGGACTGAGGATTAAAGCCCCAGCTCATAGCCTGACATCACCACGGTAAATTAGGGATTCTTTCCCACTTTAAAGACCTCCTCCGTGGAACTGTGTGAGTCTAATCATACCTGGAGGATCGTCGGGAGGCTCACCATTGGATGGCTCCGGTCACTAATAAATCTTAACCTCATAAAGAATGAGGCAAACATTTTTGGCCTTTGTTTTATCAATGAAATAATTTAAGGCATCCAATTAGTGGGTATTATTTCCTTTATCCTTTTCTTGTTTTCCTTCTCCCTTCCTTATCCACCTTGACAAAACTCAACTACGTCAAGTGGGAAGAATTGCGTCTGTCAAATTGGCTGAGTACTCCCAAGCGGATTCATAAATATAGACAAGAGGGGAAGAAAAAATGACAAATTACAGGAAGAAGCTGTTAGAATAAAACAATTTGTTTAAAGCCTTGATGCTTTGCGAAAAAGGAAAGGTGGAGAAATTTCATTCGAGCTCTAAGGTGAATGAGTGAACGAAAGCCGGGACTCAAGGATACCCTTTAATCGTACACAGTTTCATATTCAGAAGAGAACATTTTCACTTCTCCTTCAAGTAGTAAAAAAAGGTTTTCAAACTAAAGAAAAGCGGAGGTCAAGAGGAAAAAAGAAGGCGGTTTCTGCACTGCTTGATTTTTTGAATGCCGTCGCCCCACACAAAAAAGCGCGAAATACGCGTCTTCACTCCTAGGATTCCAAACAGGGAGAGAAAGGGACAGAGGGAGTAAAATTCGATTGAGCGTTTCTTTCAAAAGAAGACCACAAATAAGAAAACGAAAGCCAAGACAGTAGAGATCTTCGCCGCTTGAATGAGCCAAGCCCTGTCATCTAGGCGAAATTCCCGCCTTTCCCAAGAGTAAATCATCCCCCAAGCCCCGAGATTATGACAATTCTGTAGGGTTTAGAAGCTCAATTTAATAAAATAACTGAAGCGAAAACAAAAATTTCCTTTTAACTTTCTTTTTCATATAAAAATATAAAATCCACCAAAACGCACAATAAGTAGTATCAATCGCTTCACTACAAAGAATGGGAGAATTTATTAAATTGTTTGGTCAATAGTTTAAGAATGACTTGAATCATGTGAAATCTCCACGTCTTAATGGTGTGGCGCCCCGTTCTATCAACATCTCTGGACATTAATTCAGTCTATCAGCCCTTCCGCTCGCCAGTGATCAGGTTGCATCCAACTGCAGAGCCGTCTGTGGAGAATGACTGACTAAAGACTCACTCATCAACGAGGTATACCTTTTTAGTAATTAGACCTGCAGAAGGAGAAGCCACATTTGATAAGCCAAAAACCACGGAGCATGCAACCAAAGAGGCATTCAGAACCACGTTCACTGTGACAACCAGTGACTGTTGAAGTCGGCACTAGACACCTTCAGACCCAGCTCATGACGACATGCAGGCGTTCCCAGACAGCGCAAGGTAAGACGTTCCAATGAGATAGAGGATCACACAACACGTAAGTACATCAGACTCTCAGCCTCAATAGTTTCCCACCTCTAGCTTAGCGCCACAATCTTTGCTAGTAATCGGCTAGCCTGGACTTTTCCACTTTAAAAGGACTCTGAAGGAAACTCGGTCTTAACAAAAAGTCGGTTAATTGACCAGAAGTAAATAGGCAATAAAAAGAGGGACAAGTATAGCAAAGGAATGAACAATTTACTCCCACTTTTGTGTGAATCTAGCAGATAAAATGTCAGAAGGAGCATAAAAAGCGGAAGTGGGAAATTATGGTAGAGGGGAATAAATTATGCACCTATTACCACTTTTTGATCTCCCGTCGCTTCCAATGGAACATTGCACACTACTTTGACTTAAATAGGGATGGCACCGAAGACATGAAGGCGGTTAGGCCAATCTGAGGTATGGCAATGAGTTTTGCCGCCTCCACTCAAGCGCAATGAGGGTCAACTGCGACGAGACACCGATTGTCAAGGTGGAAGTCAGCAGTGACGATGAGTGTGGACATAGAGCAGTGTGCTGTGGCGGTGTACTCTGACGATCGGCCCAAACTGGAGATAAACTGAAACACTAATCTCGAGCTAGGAATTCGGCCAACCTCAAGGTCCCGTTTCTTACTTTAAAATCCCTTAAATGATTCAAATATACCAATTGTTTTAAGAGCCAGCCATCACGAAGAAATTTTACTCACAAGGTGACTCGGAAGTTCCAACACGTTGAAGATGCGAGGTTGAGGAGCTCTGTTGTTGATGCTGGTTATAGTGACAGCGTCGACTGTCATCAGCACGATTTTGTGACAGCGTGGAGGAGTGCGTTTTAAATCGGCCATCGCCACCACCACCACCAAGAGCCTAAAAGGCAAAATTTGATTTGTCAGACACAAAAGTGGAACTTGGTGTCCACGCTAATAGGGCAAAGTTACGCGCACAATGCGATCAGGCTGGACTGTGTCCTGCGGAGTAACCCAAGTGCAACTTTGATGACAGAGCAATTGGATATATATACTCGTTCATTCCCCTTTTTAATACTTACTACGCAAAAAGAGTTTTTTTATAGGGAAAATGGTTACGCGATGACTCACATCAGGAGTCGGGAATAAAAATTGGACATAATTATTGACATTAATAAGCTGAGGCGAGGTGAGAGTTCAAATCGCTGCCACCTCTACGGAATTTGGTTTTCCAGAGATTGGGTAGATGTTAGCCTGAAAAAGGGGTTAGCACAGACGACTACAAAGCACAGGCAAATGAAAAGTTTCCCTCTCACTTTTGCGATAGGATAACATCAATCGTGGAAAACTCAGCAATCAGAGGAAGACCCGAAACCAACCTTAAATCTTGGTCAAACACCTCTGCTGCTAAAATTTTCTTACACAAATGTGGCATTAATTGAGACTCAAACACGTTCACACAGTTAACACCTTGCAGCACCGCAACTCGTCTGAGAAACCCACACACACATTCAATGGACGGCAGTTGCGATGGCATCGGGCATGTAAATGTTTTCTTAATCGCTCATTAGTAATTCTTTTGTTCGCTTAATTTAGTTTGTAAAAGAAAAAAGGCAAAGTCAGCCTCCGCGCTTCCGACTGGAGTGAGGACCCCGCCACGAGGCAAAAATCGATGCAGCGCCCACAGGTGACACCGACGGCAGAGCACGAATCGGGGCGAGGGCAGGACAGAGGAGGGATATTTCAGTGCCGGCAGATAATTCAACCAGGTTGTGGGAAAGGAAAAAAGGCAGGATGAATCTCTCCCCTTTTTCGTCCAATAAAAATGAGGCAGAAAAAAGTTAGCTCCAAGTACGCTCTCATGATTGACAGTTGGAGGGGAAACGCAAGTGCAAACTCTGTGGCGAATTAATAATAAAAATTTCTTCAGAAATGTTTTTCCACGAAAAAATTTAAAGCACTTCACTTTGAGTCGTTTTTATCCTTTTCTGCTTAAAACGATTCAACAATGTAAAAAGAATTACTCTTGGAAATACAGAGATTAAACAATCGTGAAGCATTTCGAATGTTTCCAATCAGTGCAAACTTTGTGCAGTGTTTTTCAAAAAAGGGACATTAGAATCGCCAATCAATAGGCATTGGGAAATCCACCAAGCAAAAGGAAGCAAAAATTGTTGCCATTAAAAGTGCTTTCAGGCTGTTTCGAATAGTTTTCCACGTGGACCTTCCCGCAGAGCTGGAGAGGGAAGCATGCAAGGGGGTCCCGCAAGACATATGCACGTGGTAAAGCAATGGCTGCGCATTAAAACAAAGAAACAGACCACAATGAACGGAGCTCCTCCTCCTTGTGGAAGCCTTGCAATGAGGAGCTGCCCTGCCTCACCTCTGCCGCTTAATCCACAAAGCAACGGATGAGACGGCTCCTTCCTCATCTCGTTCCGCCTAGCTGCCCTTTGTGGGTTGAGGTTTGATGTCAACGCCATACCAGTAGTTTGATGGGTACGTGACATGCGGTACACAGAAAATGCGTTTTGTGGGGCCGAATCGTAAATAACTGAGGTAAGTAAAGCTGTCGGTCTTTCACTAATAACAGGCCTCGAAAGTTTCATTTATCATTTCGGCAACACTTCAGTTGACGGCCCATCAAACTTGCCTGTTTTTGTATCGTCGAAAAGCTCAGCCACTGCCCCCCGCTAGCCCAACTAGATATCTGGAAGAAAATATGAGTAAAAGAGGGAGAATAAGACGGCACAGTCTCGCACCTCATCCTCAAGTGCAAATCTTTGTACTTTTTCTTGCTTTGTAGGGGGAGGCCACTCTGTATACTTCTTAAGGAGTGGTTCCCGTGCCCTGAGCATTGTTGAGCAAGCCCTTTCCCATGACAGCTTATTGGGGAATCAATTAAGCGAGTAAGTTGTCTTCCTACACCTTAGGGGTGTGAAATAAGGAAGTAAAGAGTAGCAAACCAATAGACCTTGCGGCATCCATTTGCCAGCGATCTTCCGATCGCCACCTCTAGTTAATGTAGACGTAAACTAGGGACAGCATCACCATCCAGGCTAGCCTCTTCCTCCTCATAGACCACAGTGGCGCGTAATCGCCTGTGGTCGCCAAGGAGAGGTCTTTTCCTTCTGTAAGGTTGCATTCTGAGCTCCACAAAATTGGCGCAACAGAGGTGAGCTGAGTCTGTGGGTCGCACAAGCTCAGCCGCCATCATCCACCAAGTTAAAAACGGATGCACAATATGGGCCTCCACACCCCTTGTCTGTGCCCTGGTAAAGAAGGACAGGACCTTCCAAGGTTTTGAAGGTCATGCATTAAATGAATCACTATTTCGTTTTCTGCGTTTACAGAATAAACTGAAATTTCTTTGTAACCAAGCAAACAGTCACAAATTTTTACTACATTAAACCGAGTCTTCAACTTTGCAAGGGATAAGTCCAAATATGGAAGCACAAACTTTCGAGCTCTGTGATGGACAGAAATACATTACTTTTGACAGATGAATGGGAACAGAACGAGAGAGGGAGAGAGAGCATGTACGAGAGCCTGGAATTTCACTTTTGACCACCCACAAGAAAGGAAATTATTTTGCCTTCCTGTGCAAGATCCCTATCATTTTTGTGAAATGTCAATTTTGAGGACGCAGATGCGTTGGGTGAGGAACGAGAAGTGGCAAATGCTATAAGGGAAAAATGAACTCCCTCTACTCTTAAAAACGCAAGCTTTTTGACTCTCAACTTTAAGTGCACTTCATCTGACAAGTGACATCTGATAGGGAAGAAGTTCGCCACTTCTCGTGGTGATGTAAAATTCTCCTGCATTACTATTGCCTACTAAAGGTTATACAATTACACGACGCTTTCGCGACACCCTTGGGGAATTATTTCTGCGTCTTGGTGTCTTTTTCCTGTTGCCTTCACATTTCCATTCTTGCGACGCCTCCCTGCAAAAACCTAGCCAGGCTTAGAAGGGGTTTAAAGTGCTGAATTGATGGTATTGATGGGCTAAGTCCATCGAAGCAAAGTAGCTGAGTGGTTTCCATTTCACCAAGAGCGAAAAAAAGGACGACATTGGCGCCGAGGGGTTGTTGAAGTTGCCCTACTGCTGTTATCTCTCAAATCAATCTGTCCTCAGGAGAAATTGCCTAGCAGAGGGCATGATATTTGCGAAATCCAACCAAATCTGCAGCCTCTACTGCCCCTAGCAGATAGTCTTCTTCCTAAATGAAAACTTTGTCTGGCTTGTGGCACAGCTGATGACAAACCCCGCCCCTCTCCCTCCCCACCCGGAAGATTCGTTGTGGCCAGAGTGGGCAAATTCTAAGATCGCCAAGCGATTTACGTGGGCGTTCCATACTGTCTCACAAATAGCAATGCTGTGGTGCTACGTTAATTACACCTCAATTTCACCCTTCAGGAAGTTCCCTGAATGGAACTTCTGACTCCCTCTCCCCAAAGAAAAGACGGAAAAGTTGCTTTTACCCTCTCCACAGAAAAGTAGACTACTTAAATGCCGGAGGTGTCGGAGGGCAGAGAAAGGCAAGGGGTAGAGAAGAGCTTCTAAGTCATCTGAGCCATTCATCATCAATTAAACTTCAGCCCCAAAAATTTTCCAAGACCCGTCCGCCCTCTCTCCCCCCTCGCACTGGCCATTAATTTAACCATAGCCTAACATTTTGCCATCTGTCTAATGACTAACAAATTGGAGGAAACAAAAGCGACTCTCCATTAACAATGTCAAAGACGAAGAAGAATGGGGAGAGACAATTTTACTAATTGTTTGATTTTTTACGTCAAGTTGCCTTCGGACTATAACCAGGCGTTCTTTTTCCTATTTTTTCTTGAGTTTTGGAGAAAAATAAAAAGGCCAAGCCTACCAACTTGAAGCACAAATCTGTGGTGTGGGAGAGACACTGATTTGCCAATAAGAAAGTCACACGATAGTCGGACAAGCACTTTTAACTCCCCTATTATAGTTACGCACAAAAATGCAGGTAACATCTTCCCTCTTCAAAATAAGAAAAGATGAGAATAGAGGCACATTTATGGGCTAGTGGGAAGGCTAAAAGCAACCAAAATGAGGCAACACTACTTATCTCCACGACTGTGCTATTACTTTCAGCCGCCTTTGCTCCCCGCGCACATGCTACTAAATTAACAACTAGTACTACTGACGACAGTGCAAAAATGTATGAGTTAATACTCACAATTAATATTTTAAGCAAACAAATCATTCCCCAGACACCATAAACCCCAAATGTTTTACTAGACAAGTTTGGCACTTTGAAAAAAAATGGAAAAGAGCCTTGGCTTTTTCACACCTAACGGATGTTACACAAGCTCCATTATTTTAAATCCATCCTAGATTTTTGCAACACACATGCATTTCTGGTGTAAAAAGAGAGGCAAGGAGAAAGGTGATATCTCAGCCCAGAGGAAAAGAAGATGTTTCTCGCACTCACACGCACATTTTTGTCTTCAGAGTTGGGTAGAAAAAAAGGTGGCGGTGAAAAGCAGTCAAAAGCCATGGTAAATGTGTAAACTTACTCCACTCGTGAGTCGACGAAACGTGCTGGCCAATTTGGTGGAACGAGATGTAGTGCTTGATGAGATGGGTCGTTTCACCTAGACGATGGGACAAAAGAAGAAGCAGAGGTGAATGGGATACCGCAAACCCAGCCTTCACAAAGTGCACCAATAAAATGTCTGACTGGATGGCGAGCGAGTCTGGAAATAGGTTTCCTGTGCCTAGCCTACCAACACACATCTCTGCCTGCCTCCTGTTGTTTTTTCTTCGTAGGTATGGCTTCTTAAAAGGTGGTAAAGGGACGGGGGAAGACACAAACACACACACCGAAGGAAAAAATAAGGAGAAAACACACACCGTCAAAATAACCTTGGGAGGAGAGATGTCATTGGTCCGTGAGGCAGACATCAAGTGGAAAAGGTTCTAAATAATTCAGCCACACAGTATAAGAGTGTTGCCTGCGCAAGAACAGAGGTAGTTACCAATGCACGACTTTGTGGGCTTTTTCTCCTTTAATCGGTTGGGCCACGGTTAGTGGAAGGTGCAAAGACCATCCAATTGCAGCTTAAGTCCACGTCTTTAGGATGAAACAGACTACCACAGTTCAGGCCGCAACTAAAATGCCCTACTTGGAGTTTTGCCTCAAAAAACGGGAAAAAAAGACGATATATAATTATCCACCAACCACGAAGGCATAAAAATCGCGCATTTGTGACGCCAAAGGCCGAGTAAAAACAAAAAATTAATGAGCGGTCAACCAACTAGCCAAAAAGAGGCGCGCCGTTTAATTGGCCATGGTTTTTTTTTCTTTTTCCTCTCCAACTTTGAGTCAGCAAATGTCAAAAATTGACGACGAAAAACTACCGGATTCCTTTTGCCTAAACTCATCAAAATGTCTCCCGAAAGTGCCTTCCCTCCTCTTCTAAGGCAAGGGATTGTAGCAACAGAGGCGCACATTTTTCAGATGAGCGGCGCAGTTTACAACAAAGACACAAAAAAGCACCGCGTGTACAATTTGGCGACTGTAGAGTGGCGATAGCCTCTCTCTCTCTCTCTCTCTCTCTCTCTCGCTTTACGGCAAAGTGAAGAGCCACGAAGACTGGTGTAAAATGAGCAATTTGTACGCATAATGTCGCATGCCCAGGATGTACGGGTCTGCCCCGTGGAGTGAACAGCGACGCTGCAGCGAGGCGAGAGAGAGAGAGAGAGAGAAATAAACGATGCAAAAAGCTTCCAGATGGCCGTGCTATTAATAGACACAAAGCGACCACTTGAACGTTTATGAGGAGAGGAGGAAGGAGGGGAAGAGGAGATTTTGGGGGTTTAGGCAACAATGACCGGGGAAAGATATATGGAGGGGCTTGTGGGCAATTGTAAAATCACTATGAACGATTTTTGGATTCTAGGGGAGATTACTTGAACACCAAAAAGTGCTCTAAGAAGTTGGTTACTGCAACAATCTTTCGCCTTACACATTCAACCGTGAAGGTTCAACGCTGTTCACAATTGTGGTCACCATTTTGGTGGCATTGCGAAGCGTGCATGTTTATAGCCGGCTCTACACCTTGCCTCGTCGTCAAGACCATCAGAGCCCGTCGTGCGCACAGACCATCTTTCCACAAAAAACCACACAGTTCTAGTATTTGAACAGCTTCGAGTCTTACCTTCGACGTGATATAATTGTATTGTACGATATCTTACACATGAAAAAAGCGAAAAACATACACGGACCAACAATCAGTGAGAGGTTAATTCACCACGACTTCGCCAACACAAATTCACTCCTTAAAACCTTATGTTAGCGCGTCAAAATATGGCATAAAATACACTCAATGATACTAGTGAGCGTAGAATTCCACTGTTCATATACCTTTTAGTTCAAAGGTGGTCTATTAGTCCGGGAAAAAGTTGTTCTTAAATTCATTGAAATCAAATTTTCCACTTTACAAATTGGCGAGGAAAACAGCGAATTCCCAACCCCTGATTTCAGCGTCCAAGAAACTTTCTAATCAGCACTTTTGGTGTAGCAGGCTCCCATAAAAAAATAAGACAATTCGAGACTAGCTACAAACTAAATGGGAGGCCACGAGTGCGAACAATCGACTTAAGTAATGCTGCTTCGACCACAGATGAAAAATGTCAAACTGCCTCCTCCTGTTTCGGCAGATCCATAAATTACAATTCGGTCTGTAGAACATTCCAATTGGTCCGTCGGCCAACCAATCAAATTGGGGCAGAATTTCACCGCGAATGATGATTCCATCCGGGAGACAGAAATGACTTTGTATCGATAGTCTTCCATGTCTCAGCATCGACCAAAGAAGACGAAATAAGTTAGAATACGCACTATACAGTTCCATTAGAAAAGGGGTTCTTAAGATGTGGAGACAAACTCACTGCAGCCGACTGCTGTGATGGAGGAAGAGTTTTGCATTCCATTGAAGTGGGAAATTGGACGCCCTTTCTTCGAAGTGCAGTGTATACCTTTTCCAAGTCGCGACGCCCTGGAACGTCCCAAGATGCATCGACCCATGACTAGGTTAATTATGAGATCGCAAAACCATCAACACGTGCAGGTAGTGAGATATCAACTTGAAAATCAACAATACCTTGATAAGGAATAAAATTTTAGTTTGTAGCTGGATAGGGGGATTGTGTTTAGGAAGAAGAACTTTGATGAGGTCATGTAGAAAGTCACGATTGGCAACCTGAGCTTGAAAGCGTCGACCACAGTTTTTAAGGCAGGCCTCAATGAGAATAAGGGTGTACCATATACTGATATGGTCCTTGCCAGCTGAAGAAGTTAGGCGTTTTCGGATGGCGCGAATGGCCTCCTTTGGCCTATCAACGAAAAGAGTGGCTACAGAAAATACGAAAATGTTACCCTTCATCCGTTTCGCCCAAAGCATCACAAATCTCAAGCACGATAGTCCAGTCAATTGCCAGCTTCCCACTATCCGTAACGCGCTCTACAAAAAAAGCACAACCTATTCAAAGAGAATGGTCTTAAATATTTTGCGCCACAATGTGACGAAATGCTAGCAGGAACAATGTAAGCGCTCAAGTTTTTAACAATATTGTAAGTAAGCTTAGGTTAGTAATAGTCAATCAAACGCAAAAATGCTATCGCTTAAAAAGATAGGGCAGGGCCCACATTAACAAACCAGAGCGAAACACCCCCTTAAAATCTACCACACAAGAAAAAATTAAGGTCAACAAACTAGCCACAAGCAAAAAACATAATGTGTAGCGATAAAGTACATGTAATAAGAGAATAAGAGACCCTATTCAAACCACGCAATCCGTGAAAATTGGCAGCATATAAATTCAGGTCACAAAAAAATGACAAAGTGTGTGACTAACAAAACCTGACTAAAAAACTGCCTCGCAATCAAAGTAAAAGCAAATATACCTATGAGGGTACCAACACGAGTTGAATAAGGGTGACTTTGAAACAAATTCTGCATTACGACCACTGAGATTCAAGGACGAACGAGAGCTTCGCATTACCCGCTACCTCATTCCTGCATTTATTTGATTCAATCTGGAAGTTCAAACAAACTCAACAAGCAAATAGTGCAAATCTACGTATCTTGGGACTTTAGTGCTTAAAAGCAAATTTATTTGCAATTATAAGGAAGCTTTGCGCTAATAAGGTGTGCAATGCATTTGAAGGCTTTAGTAGATGTAGTTTTGCCTAAACTTTAACAAGTGATGCTAAAAAGTATATCCATGCTGATTGTGCGTCCTAAAAATAAACATATTAGGCATTTTAAGGCGTTTGTTGAATACTTAAATTTGTTACGTTGATTTGTGACGTAAACCTTAGATGTTAGTAACAATTATGAATTCCTCCCCGCACTAACAAAGTAAATAACAAATGGTATTATATTTGACATTATCTAATAATATGTTGCAAACTTGGTCATGGGAAATATTTGTGGTATAAGGAAAAGGTAACTGTTTTTCATTGTGTAAGCCATAGAAAATCTAGTTTCCTGGTGATGTATTTTTAGCCGCTTGAAGGTATATTTGAATGTTTTAGCCATTGTAGTTACTATTAAGATAGTTTGCCTGTTTAAGTTTATGATTATCGTAGTTACACCTTGGCAAGTTTTTGAGCGTGGCGCATATGTTTATCAACGATTCCGAAGCTTTGGGTTATATTACATGGTGGGGCTTGAGTCCTGCTATGAATTTGCTGAAAAACGATTTTTTTGAGGACGCTATAAGTAATCTCCCTTGTTCCCGTCGGCAATCAGTTAGCATTTTCTGTTTTGGCATGGGAGATATACGGCATATAATAAAAACCATTTCTCAGTCTCTGGATTGCAAGCAAAGATATAAAGCAAGATTTTCATAGCTTCATTGTAGCAGTTTAACATTTTTGAAAGGAATATCGAGTCGGTTGCACGGCAAATCTTGCAACTGTATATTGTTGGGATTCCAAATGAGAGTATGGGGCTCCAAGGTAAAAGTAAATTATTCATTCTACTATACGCCAAAAAGAGAAGACTGAAATTTTCCTCGAATTATACGGGAACACTCTTATACGCGAAACCACCGAGACTTGGTTGGATGCCATTGCGACTCAATTTATTAAGTTGAATCTATGTTGCCTTGCTCAATTTTCTCCTTTAGTACGGTCACTGATACTGGTATCATCGATCAAATTTTTCCTCACATATCAGTAAATAAGTTAAAATCAAAAGATCTTGATCATTTGGAGTGCGTATTTAAGTCGTGGCGTCGAAAAAACCTCCCAAAATTTGACATTTCTACTTATTGGTAAGGGCATGCGTCATTTATTTTTTATCCAAATGGTAGCTGTATTTATTGACTGGTTTCCTTCTTGTAGGAATTCCAGAGTTCGACAGCATCTTGGTGTACGCTACGACGCTATCCCAAACGTTTTTGATTGGGATTGCTCCATTGTTCTCCGAGATCGAGGTGTACGTCTAATCTCAGGTTATTTAATTTTTCTACTTACCCACGACTAAGTAAAGTATTTTAGTGCAACAAGTGTGTTGACGCCTTTTTATCGCCTTCTCTTCTAAAAAGAATGAGATTGGAACCTGGTTTTGGTTTGGAGGACGTTGGTGAGGCTATCTATGCCCTGTCCGTGCGATTACTTCTTGTAGAGCCTTTTGGGCTCGTTGTACTGGTATCGCCTCCTCGATATCTTCCTCCTCGTTCTTCTGTCTTATATTTTTGCGAGTGTACTTCTCATTGCCAAAACTCCACACTACTTCTAACGCCCATTTTGCTACTCCTAATCAACATTTTTAGGTCATGACAATTGACAGTCGTGAGTACAGCCGATGGCGCAGCACTGGTGTTGCCTTTACCCCGCGCCAAGCCAGCTACCTTTCTCCTAACCGGAGTCTGGCCTCACCTCGCTACTTCTCATACAGTCAATGTTCTGGCAATCTGGGCGGAACTACGCTACTTGGTTACTGGGGCGATATTGTCTGCTCGCCATTTCTTGCCTTTGGCACTTTCACAGATCGCAGCCCGGAGTTGGCAAAAACCCTCCCAGGTGGAAGAATAATCTACGGGGCTTCACTGCTGTCAGAATTAAATTTAAGGTGTTTTCTATGGGAGCTAATGCATGGTCGAAAAGCTCCTCTGACTATTGCTTCAACAGAATTTGGAGTGAAGAAGAAGGGTGAGTTTATAACATTCCTTCCATTTTTCTAATCTTGGTGAGGTCGGCAACAAGCTTACAAACTAAGAGGCGTGTTTGCAAGGAATTTCTATTTGAATGCTAAGTAGTGATTAATGACTGGGTGCTTTAAAGCCTTCTTTAATTAAGACGATGGCTACTGGCATCACATATATGCGACGCTTTGTTATTAAATGGTAGACGTTCACAACAAAGGTATCCACTGTTGGGAAATTTGATTTGACCAAAATTTCAGAGTGTGTGTACGCGCCTACTGGACAGAGTGATGGGATACTGGGGTACGGTTGGCTTTTTTCCCTACCCAACTTGTGTCTCTTTTCTCATCGTTTGATCGGACAATAAGGAGAGATTAAATGACAGCAGAAGTCTTGAAACTCTTCGGGTCTATGGCAAACTAAAATTAAAAAGGCAATGACTTTTGCTTTAGCGCTTTTTCCTCTCCTTCTTTCTTCTCCATAGATGATGTGAGAAAGCTTTTATTTTTCAAGAAACCAATTAAAATAGCCAAGTGTTTTTTTATGATAGATGAACAACTGAATAAAAGCAATGATAATGTCTCAGAGGATGGGAAAAAGGCAGGTGAGTTTGCACAGTCAAGACCTTCAATTTACCTCAGATAGGGAAGCAGCCGAGAAGACGGAGCCTGCGATTAGCACTGCCGATCCCTCGAGTGAGCATCCTGGGCTACTTGCTTATTAGGGCGACTTTCCAACAGTGAAGACTTTTTTGTTTGCTAGCTAAGCATCCTCAGACAAGCACGGAAGTGGGCTGAGGAAAAGTTACACTTGTCAGCTTTCACTTAGCAAACTGTTGACAATGACAATACTGGAAAGCTTTTTCTTTCTTTTTTTGAAGATTCAGAATCAGTCAACAGCGTTGAAGATGGGAAAGAATGCGTATCAGGTGGGGTGCTTGTCAATGCCACTGTACCTGCAATAGTTCCGGTGTAGAAAAGGCTTTTTAAACATCCTTTGACTTTAAGATGATTCGGGTGAAAGCGTTGATGCAAAGGATCAGAAGGAAGACGAGTTTGGTGGGTACTTTTCTGTTGTCCCTGTGATATCTTTTCGCTGGTAAACGTGGGTATTTGAGCTTCATCCTCCTGGAAAACCTGCAAAATGCCTGTTTTAAATTCCACTTCATCTGCAAGCCCTTTTTTTCCTCTCGCTTTCCACCTCTTTCCAACAGCTGGACGTGGCGAGGACGTCGAGGGTGAGTTGATAACTCAAGATCCCTTTGTGTAGGTGTTAAATAATTTTGTACACTTATTTTCATCATCAATGATCCGGCTCAGTCATTCAATGAGTCGTTAAGACAAACTGCCTCTTTGCAATCGCTTGTTGGGTTTTTTACTAGTTAAGTGGTGAGCCGTAGGACATTCTTGTACGCGATTATGAAGTCCTATCGTCCGGTCCTAGAAACGCTTTGTTTGACTAAATGGTACAGGCGATGTTTGATGAGCTGACAGATGTGAAAAACTGACGAGGTTGGCTTTGTGCTGCCATTTAAAGGCCTCCCAAAGTGCTTTCGAAAATCACTTTGCAAGACTTAAGTTGGATCAGGTCTCTATGCATCTCATTAAACTTCTGCGCATGCTTTTGTGGGAAATTGTAAGCATAATTCAAAGTGGCGTACTGATGTCGTATTGCTGGAAAGAATTAGGTGGAATACGGCGTTTGGGGATAGATTTTTCTCACGCTGTCAGGCGCCTGCCACAGACTGTCAATATACCGGCTCTTAATTCTTTCTTCTTCCATCATTATTTTCAATCAAGACGTGTCGGTAAGTAAAAACTTGTGCTTCAAAGCACGAATTGGGACCGAGGTGTGTGGCAGGATTAGCGGCTCAAAGTCTCCTCGACCCACAACAGAGACCGACACCTAAGTGGCCAATTACTGAGTGCCTTTTGTGGTATTATAACAGGAACAGGGACATTTACAGGGTGGCTCTGTGCGTGAAGCCAAAAATCTGCCATGGCGGCGTTTGGACAGTTTTATCTCGCGTTTGCCGCTGACCGAGTGAATAGCAAGTGACTATCATTCAAACGCTGTCTGACTTCAGCGATTACATTGTCGAGGCGTTTCCTATTGAGTTTTAAGTTCAATATGGAATGCCGTCTGGGAGGGGTACTCCACAAAACGACGCTATCAACCGCTGTATCACGTGCAAGTGATCTCAGAAAACGCCAATCTCAACTGGCTAGAGGGATATCGGTGATACGCAGCGCGTGCGTTACCTTGGCGTTAACCAACCTCTGCATTTTAGCCCCAACAGACGTTAACTTGTGCAAACAATTTGAGGTTGACTTCTATTCCCCGGGAACCACCTTTGTGGATTTGAGCACACGTCTTCGTTCCCGATTTGTGGAGGAGGATGATAAAGCCTCCATCATTTACGTTGGCTGCTCATCACTCGGCTTCCTCGCCAAGGCCTCCAAGGATCTGCTGGATGTCTGTACCGACGACTGCAGACTTATTATCGAGTCAATATTGTAAGTGTGTTTCCATTCATTCGGTTTATGCATGCAACTGACTTTTATGCTGAATTGAGGCTAATCTTATAGGTACATCATCGGAATGAAGGAGAGTGACATACGGGGCTATGTGAAAAAGGCTGAGGAGACAGCTATCTCGCTGGGATTTAAAGTGAGTTTGACATTACTACTGGCAATAATTCAGTAGACGTACTACTTATAACAAAACTTCATTTCAGGTGGAAAACCCCGTCGATCCGATGCGGGACCATCACTTGCACTTTATTCGCGACAGTGGAGATAAATGTGTATAAAAGTGCTGTTTTTACATGAAGTGGCAAATATTTCTCACGTTAAAAATATTCTGCACTTTCATTTAAGCGTTTGTAGTTGGATAATAACCTTTATTTTGGGAAATTTTTGTTCTTTACCAAGTGCTATTGTGAAACGAGTCAGGTGCGCAGTTGCATTTCTCCCAGGGCAACATACATTGTTATGTTTCCGCGAGCCATGGAAGTGCTCGTGTTTAGGGATTTGGCTGTTCGTGCTACCGCGATTCAGCACAGGAGGTTGTCGCGATGGGAAGTGGTTTATACAATGTTCGCGCAATTTGTAGCAACAAGAAACTACGTCTCTATACTGTGGGAAATATGTCGAGGTGGCACGAATTCGCCTTCACTTTTGTGCGAGCCCAAATTAAAGGCACGATTCTTCACTTTTAAGACATCCAAATACGATTGAACATTTAGCATTTTGATCATCTGGCTACATTGTGTTGTGGTGATAAAGAAGTGTAAAATAAAAGTTGGAGTCAAAAAACTATGTAAATTTAAGCGAATGATGATTTGCACTAGACCCCCCCTCATGCGACAAGCGATGCCCCTCGGAACAGTGGTAAGATCTGTGCGAATTAACTAAACCACATACTTCTACGCAGAAAACTGGTGCAATACAATGCAAAAGGTGTTATATTTTCACATATAAAGAGGAAGGGATTTTCGATAAGAACGCAATACAACTAACTCGGTGCTAATTTGTTCGGCTTGTAAACATAAATATTTTATTTCCTTGAACAACTTACGCTGCGTTAATAGCTCTTCGTTTTCTCAAGTGCTCCCTAGGGTATGCATCTAAAAAGCCATTTAATCAGATTTCTACAACACGTTGTCTTTTTAGAGCTTTAGGCTACAAAATAAGAAAGTAGATAATAGGGTTCCTCATTAAATACAAGTGTATTGGCTAAATCATGCAAAACTTGAGCTATTTCTGTATGTCTCAAAGTCATTACATCGGCCAAGAAATTATTTTAATTAATTGATGAAGCGCTAGTAATAACTCAGTCCAAATTTGAAATTGGCTTCAGCCTTTTGTGTTTGCATCCACTTAAAGCAATTAATGATCAAAGTAAGTGGATTCTAGGAAGTTATTTTGCTAGGATAGAACCGGGGGTTTTGACGCAAAATGGTAAGGTGCTAAAGTCTACCATGACCTTTGTCAAAAAGAAAAAAGGTATGCATCCTTCCCATTAAAATTTCCATTTTAGGGATTGAGCGCTGGAGGATGCTGTCAAACCATTTCTTGAAACTGATTTCCATTAATTCTGCATGATAACTCAATTCCAAACTTGTGCAGAACCAATTTGAGAAACGGCAGTACGATTTTTGCAGTTTATTGTAGATATTACTATGTAAAAAGGCGTGCCAACTGAAAACTATGTAACTCTAGGCAAAGTATGATTTTAAGTACTTGCTGACTGAGTAATTGACTAAATATACGACTTATTGTCATAGAATGCTAAATGACTGCATTTTATAAAGCAATGCTTTCTCTCAAACCTTATTTGCTGTCCATGTAACTGTTTATGATATTTTAGCTCACAAATGGTCAAGCTCTCACCAGTCAAACAGTTTAAAGAAGATTGCTGCTCTATTGAAGTACGGGTTCTCAACTACAAACCTTACCTTTGTAAAGATTGATTAATAAATATAGAAGCCCGTGTATAGCCTTCCTTTTACTACGCTATCTGCTGTTTTCAAGACATATTTCTATTCGACGCGGAATTTCCGGCTTATCGCATCCTGTGCGCCCTCAAAGCTTTCAATCGACACATAGCTGGCTCCACTCAGCCTAATTGTCGACAATAATGAATCCGCACTCCTGACTTCAGCGTACTGCAGCCACCCACTCATGGGATGCGATAAAGTGTCACCACACAACTTTTAGTTCACGTCAAACCAATGCTCTTTAAGCAAACCTCCAGAATCAGCCTAGCATCTGCGAAAAAATTGCAATGGTAAAATTAAATGCCAAATGTTTCTTCACATTGTGTCAGGAAGCAATAAGGCATTATTTACTATGGACGTTCGATGGAGCTTCCCACTGAAAGTAAACTTCTAAATTCGCAAGCGTTACAGTTGCAACTATTCATGTTAAATGCGTTGACGATGTTTGGGTTTGGAACATGTGGAAAATATGTATTTAAAACTTGGGGGTCACTTACTCATCTCTTTTTTGGCATTTTCCATCCGATTTGTGGTATTTATAGATATAAATATTGCAGTGCTTTAAAGTGTTAGTGAATAGTAAAGTTGATGAAATTGAGCTGTTTTATTCTCACTATTGCACAAATTCCAGCTCAGGCGAATGTACCAAAGCAAACTCTGTGCGGATGATTTAACACAAAATTGGCACACCAGCGTCCGTACCTAAATAATGTGCGCCGGATGATCTAATTAAGTGGATACAATGGGATGCGTTCAATAAACTTTATCTTAGTCCTTTATGGTTCACCAGAAGGTGCTTTCACTCACTTGCTTATTTACAGTATCAAAACCGGACTATTTTTGATTCGCTTAAGCAATGGAAATGGTTAAGTTTGCAATTTTTGTGCCTGCCACATTATGCGCAATACATTTTAGCATTTTTTGTTGCCACTTAATGAATTGCCAAAAAAATGGCGCAGTTGGCATTCGTTTACGGGAAAAGTTGGAATTTATTAACAAGACGAAATCATGAAGCCTGAAATGATCCGTGGAGAAAGAATAAAAACGCAAAATTCGGGCCGAAAACGATACAGTCGAAATGTGCTTTAACAACCTTAGTAGTGTTGGATCCAGTCGCGGCGCTTCGACTGTTTCCGGTGGTCCTCCAAGGACTCGTCCTTGTGCCCATGCTTCACCTTTCGAGTGCTCCGTACATAATCCATGTCTCCATACCACTGCTGCTTCTTCAGGCTTTTGCTAAACTCCTTTATGCCCTTAAAAACGTTTTTTCGCAATTCTTCTAGCTCTGGAGGTGGTGGCTTCTGTTGCGGCTGCTGCTGCTGCTGCTGTTGTTGCGGTTGTTGTTGCTGATCCGGTAGGGGTTGAAATTGACCCTGTGCTTGTGGTGGCGGTGGCATTGGTTGATACTTTTGTTGCATCCGTGATGGATGCTGATATGGGCCTGAGTCATAAGCATCTCCCCATGCATGTTGACAGCCTTGACAACCTGAATTGCCATAATTCATGGGAGTGAAAAGGGATTTGCTGCGCTTTGATCCTCTACTGCTTCGCCTTGAATTCCTGCCAGTTCTTTGAGATCGTGGACGACCTGGTCGAACGTAGTCATAGTAACTGTCGTCACTGTCACTGTCACTGCTGTAGTCATTCCGTCGCCCATAGCAATGTCGACAATCCTGATGTCGAGTGCATTGCGGTCTATGTTGACACATTTGTCGGCATTCTCGACCTCCATTACATCGCATGGAAGTCCGTCGACACATATCGCAGTTGCCATGTCCATGATTATGAAACTGATTGTGGCTGTACCCTCGGGTCATGCCATCATGGCGTTCGTGTTGATGTTGTGGATGGCCGTGTTGGCATCCTGATTGACTGCGATGGTTACCGTAATGTGCTTTTTGAATGTGTTGGCCTCGATGTCGACTGCAGATGTGCTGTGCCATTCTAAGACTCCCAGAAGCGGTGCAGTTATGCTTATATTGTGTGCTACCAAATGCCAATATTAATTAGGATGCTTGAACCTATCATGCCTCCCTTTAATTCACTTACCCGCCGTTCGCTCGCTCGCTGGCGCCTCCTTATGTGTGTGCAGCTGCAATTGCGAAGCATTAAAGCAAATTTTGACAAATCACATTTTACTGCGATATTGCTGAGTTCCCTTTTCTTTTTTTTTTAACTAAAGGAAAAGATCGGGTTGGTTGAAGACGTCAGATGGGTGATGGGAAAAATTTGCAGTGCTATTTTTTCTGCAGGGATTGCGGTGTACAGCAATTTGTGGGAAAAACAGATTGAAGTGTGAAGCATTTTTAAAGTAATCTTTTTATTGGTAAAAATCATCGTGTTGGTTGGAAAAAAAAGCCCATCACGATTAATTTAATTTGGCATCGTAAATACCACGAGCGTCGCTTCCCCCGCTATGTGATGTGCGCCCCTTAACGATGGAGGAATGCTGGTTCCACGTTTCCTGCCTTTCGATTGGCTGGTTGGGCTTCATTGAATTCATTTTAGCAGTCATGTATTGTTGATATTAAAATGAATAGGTTTATGGGCCCATAGGCGTAAATTGTGCGACCACTCTTGACTATGGCAAAAAGGAAGACGTTGTTTACCGGATTGGAAGAGTAAGTTGTTGGCATAGGGAGTTCAAGAGCGCTGAATGGAAAGTACAGGGACATTTATAGGTCATTTATTTCATTTTGTCAAGGTCTAGGAAGGGCGAGCACATTAATTGGACGTATCTGATGGGTAACTAGCACACCACGTTTATGAGATCAAGGTAAAGTTGAAGTGCCCAAAGGGCCCGTGAATAGGCAGGGAGACGGGTTGTCCGCACTGCTTTTACATCAGTTGGGGAAATTTCAGTTGCCTTTTAGTGGGTAGCTCCTTGTAATGGCCAGAGACAGCCATATATTTTCACTCTTCATCTACAGGCGCTAACGGACAATTGCCGGACAAGCCGTTGATTTGTTGGACGGGATCTTGGAAGACTGGTAATCACCGAGAGAGATGCTTAAGGGTTGCACGTTTTGTTCGATTAACGAGGCTATGGACTTCGGACCAGAAAATGATGCCGAAGGTTATTTACCGTTACAACCTGCTGAAGTGTCAAGCATTTTTGGCGCCTACGTTGGCAACTGTTAACCAAAGCATGAGAGATGAAATTTTGAAAAAATCTTGAGCCTTGGAGAAAGCACACAAATCCATGTTTCTCTGTCGGTTGTCACACCATTAGGCACCTTTTAAACACCGCCTTTGCATCAGGTGGGTCAGGGTGAGTGCTTTGGTGGGGAAAGGCCTCCACGGCTATGGCCGCTGACCGAGAGCCTGATCCCACAGCCAGTACGGCTTAGTCCTACTCGTCCACTTGTCTTCGGGCGCCGATCTCGCCCCAATCAGTGCCCTCGATCGCACCGTCCTTTAGGGTCTGAGTGTGAGCATCGGACATTGCAAAACGGTTCAAGAAAAATGAGAAAATTAAGTAAATGACGCTAAAAATGCGCCAGTGTCAAAGTCAAGTGGCAAAAGGGTCCCTTTTAACAGTCAATAGCCTGAAAGTGTAGAAGCGCCTCTCAGAAGCCTTCCACGTGATGGCAATTAGTTAAAGGAAAAGCTGAAGACCCACTTGACAGATAGCGATTGCAAAAGTGTCATTTTCTTCCGCACCAGATGCCGCGCTGGTTTAAGTTAAAGGAGAAGAAGGAGAGGAAAAAGGAGGACTCTGCACCGAAGTCGAATACCGCCCCCGACGGCATAATGACGTTGGAATTGCGCCCAGAGGACTACGAGGCCAAGCCAACTTCCCGAAGTTCTAAGTAAAGTAAAATCTGCAAAAGTGCTCATTTCCTAATAAATTTTTTTGTCTTATTTATCTGAAAAAAAGTTAATTTGATAATAAAGAGAATTTGGGACGAATTGCCACCTTAGGTACACTTGACCTGCTGATTACTCGCTGACCTCAACAAATAACGCGCCACCGTCAACTAAGGCACTGCTGCCAGCATCTAACTGGTGGTGACAAGGGGTTGTGGCGTCACTTTGTCACAGTCACCAAGTCGGGACGCGCTTCATGGAAGCATGTCAACTTCACCAGCGATCAGCTTACACATCGTGGGGTAGCGACGCAATAATTAGATGCGTGCTCTCAGAGGTCGCTTCAGCCCTCCCAAGAGACTGGAAATAGTGTCTCCGTCGTTCCAACGACTTGTCAATGGCAAATCGGCAATGCTATTATGATTACTCGCCATTGGCATGCAATAGCCCCTTCAACTACTCACTCTCGACTCTGCAAAAGTTCGTGGTGAAGATCAGATTGTAGAGTAATTAAATCTAATCAAGTATCGCAGTTTGATTGTCCCTGAAAAGCATCAAAAGCTGAGTTGGTTTCGATTACTGACTAATGTCTAAGATGAAGAGCCTGAGCGCGCTCAAAGGATCGACAGTTGTCATCAAAGAGAGAAGTCTCCTAGTGTTATATAAAGGCTTCGGAGGGATTTTTTATGTAGCTTCGTCTAATTTTAGTAGATCTGTCAAATAATGAGAGGTTGTTCGTTAAAAATATTGGAGACCTAAAGCAGCAATCCACTGTAAAGATGGGGCCTGACGTGGTAATCTCATTGGAAGGTAGAACTCACTAATCTTCATTCATTTACGGATAATTTCTTCTTCTTTCGGTTGACAGTTATGCATTGACACACCTCAAAATGGCTCAGTTTGGTTGGGTCAGCGTCTCTAACCGTCAGTTCCCTCATCGATCTGCTTTCGGTTTCTCCTTTCGCTGAAAGATATGTAAAGGCGAAGTTCATGCTTAATCAGCTTTATCTCAGAAAATCAGCCTTCGGACGATACAGTAAATCTACCTTCTAAAATTGAAATTAGTTAATTTTTACCTTTCTTTCCTTCCTCTACTCTTACTGCCTACGAATTCGCGGTCGGGTTAAGGGCTGGTTGCTGGATCATTTGGAGGAGGCATTCACCACTTACCCCTTCATTTGTCCCCTACAGGATGATTTGAAGGCTTCAACGTCTCAAATGCCCTTCCTGGGGTTTTTATTCCAGTTATTTGACACGCAAGTAAGGAATTAGGAATTGTCAACTTCTCGTGACATTTTGGTAAGGGCAAAAATAACTTCTACTTTTATTTTTTTAGTAAGAAGTCCTAATCATTTTCGTTTTTAGCTCTTGAATTGTTGTCCCAGGTGGTAATTCAGAATCAGGTAGTCGGCTTCAACACTAGAACCAATTTACACTCAGTACGCAAAAAAATGCAATTAGACATGCCAAAACAAGTGCAATTCCGTAGCGTCACTTGCCAACATTATCAAGATTGCGCGGTTTTTGCTGGAATGTAGCAATCCAATGACAGTGTTACTTGCTTTAGAGAATGGTGGTAACGTCTTGGCTTACTTTTTAGGGTTGAATTGGGTCTCGATAAGCACCGTCTAGCCCCATTTCAACCCTTTCTGCCAGAAGGAGTGTTATTTCACTCCAGTCATCAAACTGAGTGAAAGGAGCTTAGCTGGGAGGCAACAGAGGCGGTAAGCAGTTATGATCGAGCATAATAGGTAGTCTTTTTAATATCCAGCCATTAATTTGAGCTTGAGGGTGTATCATGCCAAGTATATGCCACCCTTTTAGTCGACTTTTTTAATAACTTGCGCATAACCGTGACTGTATGTGCTTGGTGCCCAAGAAAGCACCGAGAGCTTGCAATTGCAACTCAGTAGCGTCGCCTTTTGAATACTCGACGTGTCCCCACATCGGTGTTTTGGGCCTGCCTTTCAGCTGGGTTCTACCCTAGCCAACTCTGAAACTGGAGAACGAGTCACGGGAGAATCATAAAAGTCCCATTTGTGCATAGTTTGCCTTATCCTACACACCTTTGGTGCTCACTGCCTCCCATTTCACCTAAGCCAGCTCTGGCCCGAAGGTCTATTTCCGTGTTAGTGAAAAGCTTCCATGCGAGCAGTTAATTTTGAGTAAAAGAAGTAAAGTGATCGGTTTGCTTGAGTGCGTCCGTCGAGATGTCTTCTTTGTATGCTTAAGTAAACCTGTGTCTCTCTCCCACTAACGCGCTAGTCGCTCAGGTATCGCAAATAGGTGTTTCAAGAGCCACATCAAGCAGGGATCAACGTGTCACACCTGTGCAAACGAACATTGATGGTCAGCATGGCGAGTGATGGCTCTGATTGATCGAGACACAGACACCCTCTGCTGCCTTAGTAGCAGAAGGTGCCTAGGCTCAATGTTGAGTGAGTTATGTGCTTCATACACACTAAAGTTGCTGGCCAAGAAGGAGTGCGATCGGGGCGAGAATTTCAGAAATCTGTCGGAGAAAGCCCGTTCCAAATCCTGGCCAGCCAATAAAGCTAAAAGTCAGTTTTTGCGTCTACCTTACGAGTTAGTTCTTTAGTCTGTTCTTTAGCTGGTTGGACACATGCTACTAACTTAACTTAATTTCCTCTTGAGTCCTCTTTTTCCCGCATGCAGACAGAAAGTGGCTTGTCTGCGACCTCTGAGTAGCTGGGACTGCCTTCCTTAGCTCCGAACTCAAGAGATCGTTCTGTGTACACCCACCTTTCCACAACAGCTTGTTGGAAGTGAAAGGCTCCCACAGAATGAGGTCGAATCGGTTGGACACGTTAGCATTTTATTGAGGCTCACTTGTCAGTGAATGAGTCTATAACACGAGGTGAAAGGAGGAAAAGCGAGTGAAAGCGAAAATTGGCTGTAGAGTGATAAAACTCAAGGCAGAAAGAAGGGGACTGAGAAAGCGATCCATTGACCGAGTGCGCTACATCAGATCGGCCAATTCTTGTAGACCTTCACGGTAACGTTTATCATTGGCGCGCTCCTTGTTGTGCAGTTGGAAGTTGATCGACTCCATCGGCTTCTGGGCCGATTCGACGGCGTACTTTGCGTATGTCTTGGAGAGAGCCTTACTATGCTCTTTATCGTGCTTTCGCTTTCGGCTGTCCCTATAGCCAGGGTAACTGGCTGCGCCTGACCATATCACGGATCTCCTGGATGCGCTTTTAACTGCCAATTTGGGATGAATGGACTTTGTGTGTACGCCGGAGTGATTGTGATGGGGACCTAAAAAGGAGTCCATCAACAGCGAGTTAGACCCTAAACCTGGTTAGATTATTTACAAAAATGAAGAAACTACTAAATTTGGAGCAACTTTGTCCTCTCTTTTACTGCAGTTTTGAGTGGCTGAGCTTTTGTTAAAATGAACACCCAATCTGTACTTCTGGCTTGGCAACAATGCCAAAAGAAGAGGCTCATTGTCTCTTGGACCTTCTTGCCGCCCGACTTGAGACCGTTTTTCATGGCAAAATAGCCTGCTTCCGCGCATGGCCTTAGAGCTTCAACATTTTGCCCAACACCTGTCGTTCCAGCAGAAGCCACCTTCAGTTCTTAAAGACGCTGGTTGGAAAGCCAAAAGCCAACAGAAATTCAGATTTGCTACAACTCTAACGTCGGTCCAAGCCATCACTTCCGAGGAGTACTTAGGTAACGCCATTTTTTCGCTCTTAAAATGCGAAATTTGTTAGGCTTTGCACAAACCTCCTATTATTTTTTGCTTAATGATTGATGGATGGAAAGTGGGCGACTACCGCCTCCTCGTGCACCATCCGGTGCCACTTAGGTGGGCTGAAGTGCCTACTTGAGCTCTCAAGGTCTCTCTAGGGGGCTCGGGATAGAGCGATGCCCCTTTCTTAAAATAAATGTAAAATTTTGCTCATCTGTGTCTTTAAAATTTCAAAAGCAGACGGACAACATCTCTGGCATTACGGACAGAAGGCACTCAGAGGTGGAGCATGCACAAACACTGCTTGATGAACCTATTCATGCTTCCATAAAGTTTGTACTAAGTTAGGACGGTAATCTACAGCATTTCGGTAGCAATTTTAAGGACTAAAGAGGCAAAAGAGGTGGTTGGGATGCAAAATAAATGCGTTTCTGTGGTTTGGCTTAAAAAGGAAGTAAAGTGATCTTTTGTCATTAGACACTACTCACGTGCTTGAGCAGCCAAGAAGAAACAAAGGAGAGTGAAGAGGAGGATGAGATTGTAGATCTGTCGGGTGGGGAAAAACAATGGGGATGAGTGGGCAGTTTAGACTTCCCTGCAGCGGTGACAACGTCATCACTGATGAACTTACCGACATCTCTAATAGGCGAAATGGAGACTGCACAAGTTTTGCGTTCTTTTATGCTTTCACACCGAAGTGTGATTGCATTAGGCAGCGCAGCACCCAATTGGTCGCGAAAGCACACACCTGCGAGCTCGCGACGTCACCAGAATTCGTAGGCGTTGACGCTTGTTTCAAGCCCGCCTTGTTGCAGTGATTGCGGCGGTGCAAGACTTGTCACATAAGAGAACGCAATAAGGGGCTCTCAGCGCCATGAAAAACACGCATTCCATTGTTACAACGTTCGCGCTCAAAAGGTCCGTCGAGGGCAGGACTGGACCGATCACTGATCCGTGAGCGGTAAGGGGAATGAGTTTGCTGTAAAACGTGGCCTCTTTCCCTCAAATGTGGAGTTAAACTATCATACTAGCAGATATTGTTGCTTTCTTTTATGCGAGGAGGTAATTTGTGAATTCATTCAAGCTTGTCTGATCCTACCTCTCTACTCACTTTAAGCTATCAGAAAAGTCGTTAGGCCAGAGGCTGAGGACCGTAGCAAATGACTGGTTCGTTACCAGCGTGTCCGACTCTGTTGTCAACAGCAACTTTACTGCTTTAAAGAATGCTATATGTGCTACACCGCTTCCATTTATACAAGACGGGGGATTTTAAGTCAACCCCAAGATTTGTGTCATCTTCAAATATATTTTTCGGGTCCACTTTTGAGTAAAACACTAAAGTTTCCAAGCTAGGCATTTGACTACGTATTAATTCTAAATGATTTGATTAAAAAACTATGAAAATATTTGCCCTAAGATCTCTTACTTCTCTAGTTCGCAAAACTACTTATAATTATTTCAGCGACCCACCATCCATGGGAATAAATGAAGATGAATTTTTGAAGCCAGTTGATAATTAAAAAGTTGACTAGATCAAGGCGGAAAAAACAACACAAAAGCAATCAGACACGATTTACTAGTGCATTACATAAGATCACGCAATTCTTGGAGGCCCTGACGGTATCGCAGATCGTCAGCCCGAGCTTTGTTGTGCAGTGAAACAGATCTGACCGGAGGCGAAGGTGTTATGAGACCCCGTCTAGACACGTAGGTACGAGGAGGAACGGGTGGTCTATGTGGTTGCCTTTTGTGATAGCGTCTGTAGCCAGGATAGCTAGAACTACCACCCCAAATCACCCTCCTGCTATGCCCTCCGCCAGAAGCTCCAATTAGTACTGTTTTATTCTTGCCCCTGTGATCTCTGTCGTCATCATGCTCGTCGTGGTCATCATCATGATCGTCGTGGTCATCATCATGATCGTCGTGATCATCGTGATCGTCGTGGTCATCATGATCATCATGATCATCATCGTCGTCGTCTTTGTGATGATAGTAGCCGCGCTGTCTTGCGAAGTAATCACCATCGGCGTAGTTGCCATGACGCCCTGAAGGTTGTCATTCAAAAAGGAATGATTAATTTCCATGGCAGCTTTAATAAAACGGACCAAGAGTCTAATTCCTACGACACCTCAAATTGATCAACTAAATTCCTGTCGGGATGTTGCCGAAGAATGGCATTCCAAAGTGCATGAAAGTGACGGGGAACCTGTTGGTGAGCTAACCTCCGCCAAGGTGAATTAAAAAAATCTAAAAATTGTCTCTCAATTTTTTTCTAGTAAAGGAGAATGTAAACAAGCAGTTTTGGGCATGATTTCCAAACATTCATGTATGAATGATGCGCCTGCTTAAATAAATCGGTTCAGTTGGTCCAGAGGCTGATAGTTGAGGGCCTGTCGAGCCTAACCTTGCAAGGCACCAATCATTGGTGCCTCCGAATCAAAAAAAATTAAAACTTGAAACTAGAACTGGACAAATTTGAGTGAAAAAGAGGAAAATGCCTTACCGGTGCGGTGAGCGAGGACCGTGGACACAAAAGCGATGAGGAGGAGGAGTTTATAAACCTAACAAGGAAAAGGCAGTACAACTTTACGACCCCACAATAAAGCAGTATGAAAAAGAACCCTCCTCCTGTCCCCCTCCATTCTCCCCGGAATCCGGCAGCCTCAAGCCCGCAGAACTTACCGCCATCCCTACTAGGTGACACGCTGGACGATCAAAACTCGGAACCTTTTATACTTGGCGTCGAGTTTCTGATACTCCATTGGTTGTGACAAATAAACAACCTGGCGCTCACATTGTCACCGGATCCAGCGCGCGCGCGCGTGCGCGTTCGCAGAGCGTTGGGTGCCACTCGCCTAATCAAATGATCTTCCACCTTTTTTCCGAGGCAAAAAGATTTGGACTTTTGGCCCAATACCAGCATGAGGACTTTGCCTTCTTCTTTTTTACCCCACAAAAACCTTACATCCATGGTGTTATTTATAGAGAGATAAAAAGTGGAAAATTATAAGTTAACTTCAACATACCTGCATGGTGTATAAGGCACTGCCAAATAGCGCAGTCAGTCGCGCCTTTTATACTGCCACACAAACAATTTAGGGCTAGTCCTATCATCAAAGCCTCGATCTTTGGGGTAATTACTTCCGGTGGCAACAGGAAAAGCAATCACCCCTTCGAGCCACTCCTATCCCCTATAATTCGCCCCTAGTCTCACCCAAACAACGATGAAATGCAATTACTCCAACCGACAACACATTAGATAGGTCATAAATGGCTTGAGAAATCTGCAGCCTATTATCATCCCGGAGACTTTAACTCGGATTTGATCTGCTAAACAAAACAGGACTTTAGGACGCCTACACACTCTTATCATGACTTTCGTCTCTCCGCGAGGAAAAAACGGTGTAAATAAACAACCATCAGTCATTCTCGCTGTCTGGAGAAAAATATAAGTCGCCTTTCAAGGCAATATGAGGGAGTCCAGCAGTTGACTGGCTGGAGCATTTTAAGTAAAGAATTGTTTCAACTTGCTTGATCGATTACGACTGGTGTCTCGAATCAGAAATTTAAGGAAATCTTAATAGTGTGCGCTGCAGGTGAATCAGTTCATGAAAAACTTAGCATAAGAAGCAATGCTTCCTCACCTTGGCCTAAAAAATGCAATGCATTCTATGAGAATCGGTTAACATTTTGCAGGTGATTTTTAACTCAAAAAAAGTTTATTGAGGCGTACCCGCATCTGGAATGAATGTGAGTGAAAGCGAAGTGTCGGGGAGCAGAACCCGTGAGTTCTAGCCTTTATAATTCATGCAAATAGCAATGACTGGACTCTCAATTAGCATTTCATTAGCTGAATAGCCTTAACATCTTGTTAATCCCTTTTAGCCGCTAATCAATCCGCTAATTCTCTCGGTGCAGAGGTTCATAATCCCCCACGCCGAATTAGCAGCTGACCTTAAAGGACAACGAACAGAAAATAGCCGCAACACCTCTTCTTATTTATTTTGTGTTTCGTTTATCTCTAAAATTATATCCAAATTCTGTTTGTTTTAAATCACTTTAAGGTCAATTGTTTTGATTGTTCGGATTTCAACTAAGCTGCAGACCTATTTCCACTTAATCGATTTGTAGCTTTCGAAGAGAGATTCGGCGCTTCTTGCCGTCTAAATATTGTGGCATTCCGAAATGTGTGTTGGGATTTCCTTTTCAAAAGTGCCAGCTTTTGGGCTACTAAAAGTTGCTTAATTTTTAAATTTTAACTCTCGTTTCTTTACCCACGTTTTTTGTCAATTTATGGAAAATATTTGCAAAATTACCTTTAGCTTACTTAGTTTTGAATGAGTATTTGTAGTAAATGGGAGGAAATATGCATCTGAGTGACAGTGTAGAGGTAGTTTCGCTTTTACAGTTCCTTTTTCCTTCTTCACTCAGTTGCTCTGGTTGGCTTGATACGTGTTGGCTGACTGAAAAGGCTGCTAAGTTGTCATCAAGGTACTAAAGTACAGGGTGAGATTGTGTTTGTAGAAAAGTGGTAACTAGTGTCAATTAGGTTTTATGCTGATGCGTGTGACGGTTAAGGCGTCGGTTGGGTCGAGATCCAAGAATCATGTGATGAGGTGACCTCGAATTTGTGTAAACAGACGATAAGATGACTAAGTAATCCGATGCAACCTCTGCGCCCTCTTCACATTTTGATTTTTTAGTCTGTTTAGGCTCGTAAATTCTCGCGCAATCGCAGCCGCATCAGACAAATAGGCGTAAAGTCTGTCCCTCAGAGGGCTAATCTTCCTGTGGTTTTGCGTCTATTAGCACCTACATGTGGAATCCTTTATCATTAGTTGAGCCTCCGCCGCGCATTCCTATGATGTGGACTCGATGTCGGAATTGAATACCGATTGCATCAGAATGTGAAGTAAACACATCGGCTGTCGTAAACAGTAAAGTAGATGTGTCAGTTTAAAATATGGCCCATTTTAAAACGCCCCCAGCTGTAAGATAGAGGTGACGCTTATGAAATCATACATTTTACCTGCCCCTCGCCAGTTATTGGCAAAACAAACTCTGCATCGTTTCGGAGGTGATCCGGGTGCCACATGATTAGAAGATGGAGAAAACTGACTTCGCCCCACATGGCGCTAAACCATTGGTGGTCTAAATTTCTTCTGCCTACGTCGCACTATGTTAATGCATTAAAGGCAATAGGGGAGCACAAACATATTTGAAATAATGTAACTTCTTTAAGATTAATTTTGCTGCCTAGCTTTTATGACCTTTGTGTGTAGAGGATGAAGCTCAAATCAGACGAACTATATGATCGCATCTATAGTTACAATGGGTTTTATAATCTTAAAACCAGCTCTAACTGTGGTGATAAACGGTTTAATGTCGAATCACTTTCTTGCAAAAAAATTACTTCTGGGTGCGATTGCATTCCCTGTTTTAAAAGGTCGAAGTCGATCTCCTAAAGTGACCCTAAATGACCACGCAGTGAAAACGTTGAAGACATAGCTCTCAGCCGGCCTTATCAGGCACAGTGTTGAAAAAAGTTGGAAGTATGTAGCCGAGAAAGGTCTTTCAGCCTTTGGTGCTGCGGCTTGTAATCCCCGGTAGGTGCCGCTGAATGCATGTTGATGTGCAGTGGTTGGTTGTGCGGCTGTCTGCCTGCCTGCTTGGACTGACGTTGCCACTTCGCAAATACTTCTCGGCCAGAAAAGCCTTCCTGGTCCTGAGGAATGCAATTTGATCATATATGTCCCTGAATATCAAGGCTTGATTCACCTTCTGCGGACTTGGCAGGGTGCGAAGCAAAAGTAGGCAAAGAAAATAATCCTCAAACCGAAGAATCAGCCGCTATATAATTTCCTTCTGACTCACTTTTGACAAAGCAATTCACCACACTAGTTACTGTCCCAGATACGGCGCGTGGAAAGGCATCGTATTGTCCTGCCTGGTGACTGAGGTAAAGAGTTGCACGTGACACAGTGGCATATGATCTCAAGCTTGATAGAATCGAAATTTTGTGCCTTTTGAGGTAAAGGAGAGACGGTGTTCTTTGCTTGGAAAATGGGGGATGGGAAGACTTTCCCTACCCATCGACGTACAGGCCTTCTGCTTTTGAATGCTGGTCGAATCCAGTCATGAAAGCGGTAAAATAATTACTATTATTATAAAGTCTCCTGCCTCTACTAGGCAGCTCGATAGCTCGACCAATGTGCAAAAATTTAATGCTTGACTGCCTCCTATAAAGAGATAAATGCAAAACTAAAACCTACTTTAGTGGAATTAGCATTCTTCTATGCCAAAAATCATATTTGTGAGAGGAAATACGGCGTGGAAGATGATGTTATTTTACGCCGAGTGTAACTGCTGAAATAAGCGTTGAGCTCGGGTTCCGATGTGCGGGTTTGTATTATTCGTATGATAAGGAATATTATAAAGCTGCGATAATTTATTAGCATACCTAAAATGCCCCTTTATATACTACATTAATGCCACCAATCTTAGCATGCTGAGAAGAAATCTCGGGTTGGATATTTTTCAGCACCAAGTGATTTAGGACGAGTTAACAAAGAAATCAGTTAACAAGTTGAATAAATATTGGCAGCAAAGGTTATTTATGGTACAGACTAGTGAACTAGCGTTGCTCTATTAAAAGTAGACAAGAATGCGTTATAATACTTTGTTTGATTGCCAGCTAAGGCCAATTGGGCGGCCATATTATTACGCCCAGCTGGGGTTGGTCCTTTAGACCATGCCAGCTGCCCCAATTCTTCAACTGGTGGGATATATATATATATATATATATATATGTGTGTGTGTGTGTGTGTGTGTGTGTGTGTCTCAGTACTGCGCTTTCCATTACCTACAGCGACGCTACTTGTGCAGATCTCATGCAAAATAGTTTTTTCATAAAGATCAATTAACCTAAAAATTGGTTTTCTTAAAAGCACTTACTGTTATTGATTTAAATCTAAAAGTAAGTGTTTACGCAAAAGCTAGGACTGACAATATTAAAATGAACATCATATTGATAATTTTTGTTATAATTATGAAAGAAACCTGCATTCAAAAAGTAAAAATTTAATATTGAAGTAACTTACATTACCTAGCATAGTTTATTTGTGCCTCACTTTCTCAATGGATATAGTTTGTCTTTGTTCATGGGCGGCTCAGTTGGCGCGGGTCTCGTGAAATCATCGTCGACATTACGAGATGCACCTAACAGGTTGGCCCCGTGGGACAGCCGAAAAATTTTTGCATCCTGCACCTGCTTCTAAGACAATACCTTTGTACGTTGTCTAACGATTTGCTCCTGTTCGAGTGTCCATTTGTAGAACAAATTGTGTCTTGAGCGATCGTTCTGTATCCTATCTGTATTCCGAAACCGTTTTGTACAACTATAAAAATAGATTTCACTTCAATCATTGGTACGCCAATGGTTTCCAATTGTCTTTAGTTCCCTGTATGTACATCCCTGCCCCTTTATTTGCTCATGTTGGCCGTCCTGTCGATAATCTACTGACCTGACCTTGAACGTCTAGATATCCTCTGAAAAGTTACAGTTTTGGAAAAAAGGAGCCTAATTATGAACGTGATCGCAGCGTACCGGCACGATTCCAACGCCTCCAGGAGGATTTCGAGAAATATGGAATGAGGCATTCTGTAGAGGGTGTTCTTCTGGTCCATGAACACAACCTTCCTCACGTACTTCTTCTTCAACTGGGAACCTTTTTTAAACTTCCTGGTGGGGAACTGCATCCTGGGGAGGAAGAAATGGAGGGTTTGAAGAGATTGCTCTCGGATGTGCGTGGGGAGTTTCTTTTGACGCAAGGTTTATCAATTGTATGCACCTCTGGATATGTCTTCTAATTTTTTTGCAGATGTTAGGGAGGACAGATGGAGTGCCAGTGGAATGGACTCCAGAGGAATGCATTGGTAACTGGTGGCGGCCGAATTTCGAGCCTCCGCGATATCCCTACATTCCTGCTCACGTGACGAAGCCCAAGGAGCACACTCGTCTCTACTTGATTCAGCTGCCCGAGAAGACCCTTTTTGCAGTGCCATCGAACTATCAGTTAGTAGCGGCGCCGCTGTTTGAACTCTTTGATAACTCTCGCGCCTACGGGCCCATTATCTCATCCCTTCCGCAAGTTCTCAGTCGGTAATTTCTCGATATTAATTTTGAGGTTAAGCCCCTCAGTTTTTTTGTTTTTCATTAAAGTTTTAAACATTTTCTACTGTCCTATTTACTGCCGAACTTGTGGTGACACTTGCGCTCTTCATGCACCTGACCCGACTGACGGCTCAATTATGCGACGCGTCGTCTTTCATCTTATGATTGATTATACTAAATTGCCTTGCTGAGCTTTTGATTTTGGGGTTGTGAAATGTATTCAGACTATTTTAAGTGTGGAGGCAGTTGTCCTTTTACTTTTTTGAGCAGTAGTAGCTGTCAGGTTAATAAAGTACTTCAGCTGCTGCGTTGTTATTGCTTGGGTTTCAGGTGACGAAATTAGCATAGTTCTTCCATCTTCTGCCATATTTTACACCCTATGTGGGAAATATGATTTTCGCCATTTGGAAAGGGGCGACACCTTTCTACAGTCTTTAAGATTGCTAGGTTACCTTGCAGTCGAAGCCACAACATAGTTGGCTTTGTTATCAAGCAAACAAATTCAGTGGCTTAAATTTTTAGCTCGTCTTTGTTGGTTTTGTCCGATACGGCTTAATGCTAGACTTAAATGGCAACTCTCCCGATAAGCTTTTTTATAACTTTAGCAAAAGAAGCAATTATACTTGATGTTTGAGTTGTTGGAACTTCATCGTGGTTATTTGAGGTTTTGCTGGTGTTCTTTACAGTTCCACTTTTTTCCTGGTTTCCATCTGTGTGCTCAGCATGTGCTCAAGAACTTCCCGAGTCTCCTCACGAACGCCTTTTTGTTTTGACTTTCAGGTTCAACTTTGTTTACAATGATTAAGAATATCTTCAATCACGGCTGAACGCATTTGGAATGTCGTGTTTTATTTACGGTCTCTTAACAATTAGGGCCACCTTGATACAAGTGGGATGACATAAATAAAGTGTACTGGTCCCACTTCATTCGTTTTTCTATCCTAGCAGTCTGGACGGGTGAGGCCGTTTAAAGACAACAAAAAGCTTCAATATCCTACAGGAAAATCAATGGGTGCAGGAGTTAGCGGCTGTCGCTATAGTGATGGGTGGTGGCGGCGTAAAAGATTTCTGCGGAGTCCTACATAAGCTGTCTCATCTTTTCATTTGATTGGTTGGTTGTGTCTTGAAGGAACCAACATTACTCCGAACTACACGAGCTGGCGAACTACACGTCCAAGTCCCTGGAGCTTACTACTGAATTCCGGGAAGCAGTATGTTTATTCTCGAAACTACAACTTCTGGTTACGCCGTTTAAATAGGTTCTGTCGGGGTTGAGGCCCGTAAAATCTGATCTAAAAGGGGATATCTAAAAAGGAGAGAGATTGGCAAAGTGGAGACACCGCTAAATGGCGCTTGTAAAACTCAAAAACTCACTGGAGTGGTTTAGCAACATATGGTGGTAGAGGTCAGGGTAACAGGTGAACCTCATGCCACAGGCTGTGCATGTGAAGAGGTGTTGCGGATCTGATGAAGACAGGTGGACACTATTCGGACTGCTGCTGCTCGAAAACGCGCTGGAATTTGCTCCATCCAATTGACTCCACAACGTCTCCCTATCTCCTGCTACAAAAAAGGTTGGGTTTTTTTGTTAGTGTGGAGAAGGATCCACGCTTACTGACTGATATAGGTGACAATCTTAGGCTCCCAAGATGTTCGTCCAGATCTTCCCCAGATTCGGATGAATCTATAATCCAGATTTGTGAGGGTGGAAAGCTCTACCGTCTGATTTGGGGAAATGCGATTCGAGGTCAGCATTCCTAATTTCCTCTTGTTCCAGTTCTTCCCAGTTATCCTCACTATCACTGTTGCCAAATTCCACAGTCGTATCTATGTCATCCCACCCCTGATTGTCCGTTTCGTAGTCTGACAGCTCTTCTATGTAAACACTGAGCCTTCCAAAGCTTTCATCATCACTATCACTAGGGATTCGACAGTTTCCACAAGCACCGGACATTATTTTTCCAGACGCAACTCTGATGAAGTGGATGGAGTCAGATCAACGCTGTGAACGTCTATAAAGCCTGGCGAATGAGAGGCGACCGCCGCTCATCGGACTGCACGACGCATAGTGCTGATCGTCGATTGATAATCCGTTGTTGTCCAAAAAATTTTTAAAAGTCCAGATTTTTTTGGTAGTAGAGAAGAAAGAAAAGATAGGCTTGGTGACACGGCAATTAATTAGCAATTTGATCAGATGTGTATGATGCTACTAATAGGAATATAAGTAGGTGTGGAACGCTCTTCAGTGTTGCAGGCATCTGAAGCATAAAAAGGATGCGAAATTTTGGAAAAATAAGCCTGAATGATTTTAACCTATGCCAGAAGTCAGTCTGACAGTATTGAACTGTGACTTCATTTACTGTTTGGATACTATGGTAAGGCTGAAAATATAATCTCAGGGCAGCTCTTCGATGTCCGAAAATCGTTCAGAATTGGGCGAAAAAAGTGTGAAGGAAGGTGGAGCATTTCTGCACTAGCAGCCAAAGACAGCAATAATACCGGAGAGGTGTTGATAAATGGCATTTTTTAAGGCAGGAGGAAAGTGTCCCCTAAAACACAGAGGCAGCACAGCCGGTGCTTTAAATAAGCATACCAAGACTACTTCTGTGGCACTTAATCACTCCCGCTGACTTAGGGCCTGGAATCGAAAACCGCGGGTTCTGAATCATCCAGGACGCCGAAAGACGTTTTAGAGTAAGTCTTCTATAGGCGGGTAATTGGAAACTGTTCCCGCTTCAGATTGAGTTTGACCCCTGATTTCACCCCAATGTGGTTTACCAACTAAACGGGATGGAGGAAGTGACTTCATGAAATGTTTTAGAAACTTATGGATTTGTAGGTTTCTCAAAACGATATCGTTACAATACTACTAAAGAGAGTGAAATTTTTTTCCCATTTCTCGATTTATTCTCTTCGATACAACCTGTTATCTCGGTTCCCTCCGTTACATTAGTCGCTGGGGTCTCAAGTTCCACGGATTAAGGTAGAGTACCTTTAGTTTGTCCGCCACAAGCAGCAGCAGCGGCCTGAATCTCAAAGGAATGCTTCAACCCTCCTGTTTCTGGTTCTGAAGGGAGCATCAGTGATGTAAGAGTTAATGGACGTCTCCACGAGCTGCTGAATTCGCGGCGGTGGTCATCAGGCACGTGGGCACCGCATTTCAAACATTCATACCATTAAAAAGCAACTAGGTTGTTTCTCGCTGCAGCATTGCTCTCCTCGGTGACCGTCTGGCTGATCAACTGGTAGATTGGTTAAGAAGTGGCTCTTGTAGGTTCTTTGAATGACTTAATCTACTCCCTGCTCCTGTCACGCTTCTTCGCCACATACCTCCTCATCCACGAATAACTGTGCCCTATTCCTCCTCCCTTTGGTCGCGTTCACGATCAGTCTCGCTCGCAGAGGGCTGAAGAAACCCAACTGAAATCTATGCTCTTGACATTGAATATCTTGGAGAGCAGCTACTGCTGTTTGGTTAGTAGTAATGGATCGTCCCGTCCTGATCAGTACGAACGCAGCCTATCGCCCCCCTTACCGCAATTCACTCGGGGAGTCAACGACTGATTGGCTAAGGTGCATCATTTATGCTGGGGTTCAAAAGGTGACCTCAAAAACTCTTCCTCTTCCAATGTCTCTTAATATTCTTGTTGTTCTCTCACGTCAAATGTTACGCATGCGTAACTACTGATCTGCCAAGCTACCAACCAAATAATTTAGTAAGAGGTCTTCAGAATAGAAGTTGCTCCTGCTGACCACCTGCGTACCCTCAGGTCGCCGTGTGTACGTGCGTGGAGCTCACCAATAAACTCCGCTCCGACGTCTTATCAACGATCTTCACCTTCTAAGCGTTGGCATGAAACTAAGTGCTCCAGAATGCTCAGGAGAAATTACTGGAAAATTCTAGGAGTGCGAGTTCTAGACATCTTCAGGCATCTCTAACCGGTTCGCCATCTACTGGCTTGTCTCGAACCTTCCACAGAAGGCTTCGCAAGGATCACCCCGAAACTCCAATCACCGAGTCTCTCTTGATCGACGCGTCACCGCTCCGTGCTCACTCGCCCACAGCAGTTTTACACAGGAGCGCTCATCCTATTCGTTCATTTAACTACTTAGATTTCTCAGTCGTCTCTATCGGTAAGGTACTTTTCTGGGTACTCCTGTGGCTTCCCACAGCCAACGTAACTTGCAATGTTTAAGCATGATATTGTCTCGACGCTTTCTCCACTGTCACTGGTTGGATCGTTATTTCTACAAGGCCCTTGCTTAAATGTTGAAGTGGATGAGTGTCCACACTCTCCTATCCATCCGTCCCCAAGTGTAGACAGTTCAGAGGCCAGCGATGCCTCTTAAAATCAAAAGGATTGCCATTTTTGGTTAATGTCTGAACATTCTGGAAGGTCGCCTGAACAGTTGAGATGCTCTATATGTGCGCTACTAATCAATGGTCAGTCGGGCCTCATGTCCTTTAGTGAAAAGACTACCGAGTGACTTAGTGTCTGGCGGTTCTGCTACCTGGTCGTCCAGGCGGCGCGTAACCGCATCTGCTTACTCACACACATCGGGAATAAAAACCGCAGTGGTGAATTCCTTCCTTATAGA
Source organism: Taenia crassiceps (assembly GCA_023375655.1). Lineage (NCBI taxonomy): Eukaryota > Metazoa > Platyhelminthes > Cestoda > Cyclophyllidea > Taeniidae > Taenia > Taenia crassiceps. The sequence goes on along the minus strand of JAKROA010000005.1, from coordinate 4,131,251 downwards.
ATGTTCTGGTCCCAGAAAAAAACTATCCCCACTATCTTACTCATCCCCCAACTGTCGCTTCTATCGGACTGGCGCCATGCGGTTTTCGAATGGCCAGACCAAGTATTAATAATCACGGTGCAAGATGTCACGTGTATCCCTCTCTCCTATCAGCCCACTGACATTGACGAAACCATCAAAAAGGGATGAAGGCCTAGCTACAGCAGAACACACACCCCCGTTCTATATTGATAACAAAGCCATTTCTGAAGTTATGTTTCATAAAGGCGTCGAGATGCACAGTGAGCCTCTACTAGACAGTTATTGTGCGCTCACTTCCATCCTCTCGTCTGATTGGCCAGTTTCGGCCAATCAGACTTGTGGGTTGGCTACACAAGATGGATACTGTCAGTACAGCGAACTACTTCTACTTGACCCGTTTCCACGGTACAGTAGAACGTGGACAAGCTTTGCAACTACTTCTACTTCACACTCCTCTGGTTTTGGTAGGGCGTTTATGAAGTTCCGTAACCTTCGCGGTAGTCAATGGAGGAAACACAAACACCACATCTGTGCAGGTTCAGAAGCTGAGGTTCGCACAATACCGTCAGCAAACGATAGCCAAATATGCCAGATTTTTCTACAGAGAATTACATTTGCTATCAGTGTATATCGCAGAGAATGCCTGCAGACTTGAATGCCAAATCTCCCATAACGCTTAATGCGTGAACCGTAAGTATGTCACCCGGTTATAAGGATCCACGAATCCTGTTAGAGGAAAGTGGGAGGGCGCTGCAGTTTATTCTCCACCAGCACATGTCAAAATGAATACTCTTTCGACAACACCGAAAAGGTGTGCATATTCGCTCCCCCAGCTCCTCAGCAGGTAAGCTACGCACCTGCAGTGAAGCCTCTGGCCCATAGGGTCTGACTGCCGCCTAGTAACATTCAGTCGGTGGGGGAAGGTGTCTGTTAACCAGATCCTCCGTTTGCCTTCAAGGCGCCAAATTTCCCACCTTGTAACCAACGTGGTTGCCACGGCTGTCTAGACATCTGCACTGGTTGTGGGTGGGTGGTTCACCTATGGCCAAGTGTACCTTGCAGCATATTGATGAAGTATGCTGACGTGATACGCGAGCGTTGGGGTCATGGCTAATCACATGATATTGCAGTGAACCAATCAGAAAACGAAGTCAGAAGCGTGTAAAACGTGCACATGTGATCGACTGGCGCAGTGATTGGCTGGCAAACTTGGAGGTTGTAAACTCCTGTGCTAAGGTCAAAATTCATCGTCCATGGGAGGCTTTAAGAGCAGCACAGATGCTTCATTAGCTAACCGAGGAAAGCAAGTAAATCGACTAATTTAAAATAACAATCCACAATTTCCATGCTACTGAAAATTGAGGCGGTCGATGTATTGCGGCCCACCGACAGCCATAAGTGGCGCAGATTGCTTTTGAACAATCCAGGCCAATTCATACAGAAAAAAAGAAAGAGCGAGGGAGAGAGAGAGAGCTTTTTTAACCTCTTTAAACGACCAATGGCATATAACAGCATCCTGACAGACGTTAGCTGCGTTGAGGGAGGTACATTGCCCAACCGAGGGGCACGAATTGTCGTGTTTAAAAGCTGCTTTTAGGGGACGCTCAGCCAAATAACCAAAATGGCGACAGTAACATTCTGCTATAGCTTTAGTGTTTCAATAAAAGAATAAATGAAAGGCAGTGTAGCGCCTTCATACTTCGGAGACGAAAGGTGACACAATGCTCGAACCAGTTACCCAATTATTTTTCAAATCTCTCTGACTTTAATTCAAATCATATAAAACTTGGGACTAATTTTGGGAACTAACAATCAAATTTGTCCTCAAAGTAGGCAATTAATAAAACTATCACGGTTAACCCCGTAATACCTTGTTGGTTTAACAGTTACGGTTAAGTGAGTAGCGAATTGTTCGAGGCGGCTCCGACTGGCCTTCGAGTCATGCTAGCTGACCCGATCCCCTCTTGTTTGTTGAATATGTACGTTCTGCTCCGGTGCTTGTGCCTTCTTTTGTCTTTGAGGAAGTCTTGAGACGCCGCACTGGCGGCAGAGGAAAGCGAACCCGACTTTTGCAGGATTTATAGCCCGATCCAGACCGTTTGCGATAAACTGGGGGTGCATGTGCTACGGATGGGAGGATCTGAGAACGAAGTCTGCCTTCAGTATCATTCCCATCCTCGCGTTCTGCAGGCAAGCCATTAACAACGGAAGTGACATCAGTCGTGGACCACCTGGAAAAGTTTTATCTCGAAGACTTCCTTATCGTATCTACTTACGGAGACCGGTGTTCCCACATCGCCGTATGGAAACGCTGACGGCTGGCACAACCCCGCACCATTAATTCATTTCTCAAACTGGACAAAACTTCAGATCCCAATGAATAGCCAAGGAGTGTCGGTGGCGTTGTGTTCAAGCATCTCCTCAGTCGGACTCGAATTTCGATAACCGGCGCGGCTAAGTCGTGGGTGTTTCTTCGAACACAGATTGCGTTGTGACGGCTGACGCGGGAGGTTTACCAAGGGGAGTGCCGAGGACGACGCACAAAAGAAGAGAGGGGCTATGCTATACTTTCCTTGTTTGACGGCCGGTTCCGGTTATGGCCAATTGAGTGGCCGCATTGTCCAGTCCGGCTGGAGCTGGCCTTCGGGCCTTGCCAGCTGCTCCGATTCCCTCGCGGCAATCTTGTTTGCTTGATGCAAAATTTGGGTTGAATTTTTTTTAACTGAATTGTGTTTGGCCTCTTTCATCCTCCTTCGGGTGGCAGTATGCTATCGCGTTGCCAAAACTCCTCTCCCCAGCACGGGTTTAGGCCATAAACAGAGTCGGTTGTACTGATGCTAAGTAAATATGCTGATTTTTCTGTTTTTTATCTGACAGCTTGATCTTTCAGTGCGCCGCGCTCCTGACTACAAATGTCGCAAGTAGCACAAACAGGCAAAGTAAGGATGCGCTTTCTCCATCCTGCCTCCCTTTCATCCAAGAAATGCCTTGGAATTAAGTCGTCTTAATTTTTACACTTGCAAGATTTTCCATTGTTTCCTCTGCCACTTTTGGGGCGGTCAATCTTCCGTCCCCTCCCATCTCCCTCCACAATCTGGTTTCACATTCCGCAAGTCGCTAATTTCATACTTTTCCAGTGTTGAATTGTGCCAGCATTGACAGGCGACACCACAATTGCATTTGACACTTCGTATTTCCAACTGTCACACACTCTTAACTTGACAGCCCACAGCGCTGCGCTTGATTGTCTCCTGTGGACAATTTGACAAGTGAGGGTCCGTCCTTGTCAATTGTCTGCTCCCTTCTTCCACCACTGGGCGCTTTGCCCTTTTTATAAGGAAGTTGTGTAAGCTTGGCGTAGTAATTCTTTCTGCTCAGACCTAAAAATGCCCCTTTTTAGCCTAGCAACACGTGAACAAACTAACTTCCCACCTAAAATAATTGCTTTTTCTCATGCTGCCTAATAACTCAACCGGTTTGTGTGCGCTGTGGGTCGACATTACCGACAGGCTTGACAATGCCTTTCCAAGTGCCTCCCTCACCGAATGCGTGTTTTACATCACCGGCTAATTCCACTGCCATCAGTCCTCTTACGCTCTCGCCCTAAAATGATCACCGCTGTCGGGGAAGTGAATGTGTCGCAGTCGCCGGTGCCGCACCAGCATGTCACTTCCCTATTTCGCGTCGAAAACAATGCAGTTGGGCGCATAATCGAATCGTCTGTCTAGGTTTTGTGATCATTTTTTTGGCATTGGGTTTGTGATAGCAAGAAATCTTCCTTCCTTCTTTCCATGCTGCAGCGAGTACTCGAATAGAGTGATGACGTGGATCGAGGCGTTTGTGGTATCGACTGACAACAAGTGAACCCTTTCTTTCCAGTTTGTAGATGTACCCTGCCAAATGTCGTATCGGCTACAGGCAGTGCAGATGTCATTGTGGTATGTGGCTGCACAAAGGCACATTAAAAACCGGCAGACTAATCAAATTTACATCCATGAACTTTCGGAGAGGCGCCAACAAACGTTTTAATCTGACACAATGCTACGCCATAGACTCGAGATTTTGATTCCCAGCAATGAAAATTTGCGTTCACCCTCGGCAGTGGATGATTGACAGACTTCGCATATAATCGGTACACAAAATATCGGACTGGTGCGTTGGACATAAATGTCACATAAATGTGACGCATTGGTAAACTTGCTCCACTCCAGCGCACATCTGAAGCTAAAAAAGGCGATGAAACGTAGTAGAGAGGAAAAAACCTCCGTCGGATGGTGGAGATCAGTATCCTTTCTCTGAGCGAAGATAGTCGCAGTAACTGCGACTTTCACAAACGGTGATGAATAATTCCTCTATGGTTTATAAAATTTTCAAAGCTGCCAACGACCTTCATAAGCAAACACGTTGGCGTTGCGAGGCTTGTTCGCCCCCACGATGCATTGTGTCCGGAATTGTTATCGCCTTCCGCGTGGTGTGCGGCTACCAGTTGCTACCGAGGTGCGCAAGTCGCGTGGGACACGAAACTCGCCTTCATAAGTACTCGAGAATTCAATCTTCGAGTCGACAAAGACCAAGAGACGACCCAGCCCTCACAACTCCACAGGTGGATTGTAGAATGAGCCACTGTAGGCGATCCCTAATGCTACACACTCCACCGTCTGAAAGAATTGTGCAAATCGGAGGGGAACAGGAATGCGACAAAGAAGAGAGGCGGAAAAACAAAGGTTGGATTTATTGTTTTTGCTTTCTGCTCGACACCGTCGGATAACATCAGGTAAATCACGATGACTTGACGGCCAACGAGACGACGCGGTGGAGAGGAAAGAAGAGATGAACAAGCAGTAGAGAGGAATTCACGACAAAGAAATGATGAGGGGAGAAAATAAAAATGAACGACAACTTCAACGACATTAGCGATGTAGAAGTATGCGGGTTGACGTGTTCATGCATGGCTATAAACACATTCAGCTTCTCTTGGCCTTTTTATTCCGGTCGTGAAAGCGGCAGATTATAGGGGAAAGTAGGGATCAAGGGAGGGGGAAAGAAAAGCCGAGGAGAACGAGTAAACAGGCGAGTAAATGGGTAGGCAAGTGGATGGGCGGGTCGATGAATGGACAGGAAGGGTGAAGAGAGAATAGAAAAAAGTCTAAAGATTTTTTTCCTTCTCGAGATGGTGGTGATTCAGGGCATTCCGTAGCCATCGGTAGAAGGTTCTGTGGGCGCTCGTTGGAAAGCAGCCCCACCGGACGCACTGCTCCGAAAGACGCCATGAGTGGTTATAACCATTCTGTCACCCTCGCGTTTCACGGAAAATCGCATCAACGTCTCAATGAGGTAGCACAAAGACAAGAATGCACAGAACACCTAGTAGGAGGAAAAAAAGGTAACTGAGAGAGAGAGAGAGAGAGAGGGAGAGGCATCAATCCCTCCGCCCAGCCTCCTCTTATTGGCCTGTTGCATTCCATGTGAAAGCGTCACACTTCCAGGCATGCATTAAGGGATCAGCCACTTTGGCTCTTTCAAACAGATCAAAGCGTTTTATTCCCTTTGATCACCCACTTAAAAACACGGTACGTTTAGGGACAAGCCTTGCCAATGTGTAGGTAATTTCACCTAGTCAAACGGCGTCAACGTTGGCTGAACCATCAGAGGATAGCAACTGGAATTCGCGGTGCCGCACGCGTTAGTTTAAACCGCGCCAACTGTCGTGATGACACTTTGACCTGTATGAGGTCAGGCACGTTATTAAGTGAAATCTCCCTACCCTCCTCCTCAAACCTGCTCCGTTCCATCCAGCCCCACCTTATTTACCGCTTTTGGAAGTAAAGGGTAGACGTCTCGCAACGCTAGAGTCCCATATTTCAATCATATGCGAGCAGAATGGTCTTGTGATCGTGCCAAATGCCGAGTGGATGCAAAAGGGCCGTGTCAAATCAGTTACCACTGTGGAATCAAGCTCGCTTAAACGCTCTCCCCTCTTCTCCGTGACTCACTAACCTGTACCGCATTGTGACTACGCAAAACAATGCATGCTCAGACAACACGTCGACACGAGAGTTGTGACGGTGTCGCTGTAGCTTTCTGTGACTTTTAATGACATTGGCCTCATCCTCCACCGACAGAGGGTGGTCTAGAACTACCCAGAAATCTTTATCATGCCTCCCACCAGCGTCACATATATGTGACAGGTACGCCAATAAGAGGTTAACTGCATGATTTTCCTTTTCCCGGCTCCAGGTCACCAAATCTTGAAAGTCACGGTAGACGGGTTCTATCAAAATGCACACGAGGCTACCGAGGGCATCCCGAAAAGTCCCATTTGCATGGCTAAATCTGGAATAAGTATGGAGAGTCGTGGTGTTCCTCACTCCTTTCTGATTGACCGATATCACTAGAAGGTCAAAGTCAATCTGCTATCATATCAGGCCGCCTGAAAGAGGACTGGTTCACACAACCCGATGATGATGAGGTGAGGAGAGTCCGCCAACAGGATAGTGAATCAGCCAATCCAACATATTCTCCTGATTCCTATCTATCTTGCGGGATGCTTCAGTTCATTCATCACCCAACAGACTATCAGTCAAGTACATCTCCATTCCCGAGGTCGCTTAAACTGCGCTGTTGCAAACCGAGATTGATGATTATCAAAGGATACCATAAAAAGTTACTGGCTACTTAACCTGGACAAACATTCCGTCAGATAATGGAAAAAAATTCAACCGAATTACCGCCCTAGCTCCCGCTCCCCCACACACAACTTTGCGCGGGTAAACGGGAAAACCCTCATTTGGCCAGCTAGACGAGTCGGAGAGAAGTGCACTAGCAAAAAGGTGGCAGAAATAACCCCGAAATGAAGCAAATCAGTGGACACTGTGAGAGAGAGAAGAATAACCTGCCACTTCCCAGTAGGTTATTCCCATGCATCCTCTGCACATGCCTCTTTGACGCTTCTGATGGCAAAATAGAGAATAGCAAACATGAATTGGAGGGCACAAAGGGAGTCAATGACTGTTCCCCACGATCCCTCATGGATTGCAACTCCTCTCTTCAAGAGTGCCTTTGTGACGGTGGACTTTTACACTCTTGCCACAGGCGTTATTCTTGCCCATTTCCACGTTGTATCATCCCTGAAGAATGAAGTGACCGTGCGGCTTAGATGTGCCGGTTGAGTAGTGAGCAGACTTTTCCCTCTTTTGGGCACTTTGAAGTGCAAAAAAACTTCCTCATCACATATGAAACAGTAAGTCAGGCCATAAACCACATCAAATATACAGAGTTTCTTCCTTAACCTGCTTCATAGACCTTGAAGTCGTCCGTCGTCTGCTAATGCCCTCCAGTAGCTTTCACGATCTTCGCAAGTGATGGGCGAAGTATCGTCCCCAGCAATTCGTCAAAGAAGTCACCCAAATTCCCAATTTATCCGGGTCCACAGTCTTGACACAGTAAAGCAGACAAAGCCGAATCACACGCATCAGGTTCAATGGAGATTCTTCAGGGTGGGATTATTCAAAGGTACAGAAAAGCAGTCAAACCTTCTGGCTAGGTTGGAACGACCTGCACGCGGCCATTGTGGGAGGTGGTTACTCTGATTCTCAGTCAGTCTAATTCCTCCACCCTTCTCTCCCCTAAGACAGCGACGCTAGCCCACGAGTCGGACAGGAGAAAAGCAACCACTCGGCCACCAAATCTGGCGACACTCTGACGAAAAACGAGTCAACCAAGTTTTTCTAAGATAGGCGCAATCATGAGAAAGAAAAAAAAAGGTTACTTACCGCCGCCGCAATTGCCGCATTGGAGTAGGGTGAGAATGCCGCGGCGACGATCATTGAGATGAGGATGAGGAAGGCAAGAAGGCATTGGCAGACAAAGTCCTGTAGAAGAACAGCCAAACCAAAAAGAAAAAACAATCTGGTAAATATCCAGTAATCAATGAGATCGTTGCCTTTACGGAAAATGCTACCGTTGGGACGGCCAGCGTGTCTCCTCCTCCACACGCGCACACCAATGGGCGACGACGAGGTGGGGATGTCAGGCCAGACAACAGTGTTTACGAAATAAAAACGCAAAACTCCAACTCCGCACAGACGTCTGCAAAAAAAGTCAAATCCAGACCACTAGAGTTGGTGGAAACTCTTTGTGGTGGATTCTGCAATCCTGTGCCGACAAATAACCTCTTCTTGTGGGAACAGTGAATACGAGCCTTTTTGATCGCCACTTGCATCACAGCACAGTTTACCGCAGCCTGTGCCAGTAAGCTTCAGCCGTGCTGCCAGGTCTTTCCAAACACCGGGTGGATAACTGTGTGTGTGTGTGTGTGTGTTCCAATTGCGTATCCTCGAAGTTAGGTTGGTCTTAATGGCCCAATCGTCTCATGGCACGTTGCCAAGACAACGGCTATTTACTCACACTTTTGTTTGGCAGCCCAACCACCGACGTGTTCCATCCTATTGCCTCGAGATGTGACAACGCAGTCCAGTTGACAAGCGCGCGAGTGCGTACTGCTCCTCATCGGAGTCGAAAACATCTGTACTGATGGGCGATCTTAATGCCTCGCATAAACGTGGACGATTGCGTCACTCCAGAAGTGCCACTTGCAATAAAAGGCGGTTTGCAGAGGAGGCGTTCCAGTGGACTACGCAGGGATCAACGACTGACAATTTGTTTCTGTGAATCCAAAAGGAAGGCCAGACTCGAAAACTCGAGCTAGCGGGACACAGGACTTCAAGTAATGCCTAGGTAAATTAATAAACTCTCTTTTCATTTCTTCACCACTTTTTTAAACATCTACAAACGACTTTTTGGTGATGCATTTAAGACGGCGGTGTTTTGGGACATGTTGATTCATGCTTTCCCGGGTTGATAAATTAGGCGCCCACAATACCAGGTCAAAGTAGATTTAAAATTCGAAAGCACGCGAGTGACGCAAAGATGTTGGAAAACCTCGTGCCAAACGCCCTAGTGCATGCCGGTGAAGGCGGTGCGGCCAGTTGAGGGGATCAGACCTTTTCTTATGAGAAAAGGAAATAAAATCTCACTGCTTTTTCCCCTCATCACGAGGGGAAGCAAAGACTTTGTATGGAGACTACGTATTTTGCTTCCCCTTTATGCGGTTATCTTAACCAGCGATGAGCCAACCGTGAAAGGCAGGTCTGAGAAACCCACGACTCAGGTGATGATGGACTGTAAGAAACCCACCAATTAGTGGGAGGCTAGAGACACACGATCCACCAATCAGTGAGGAGTTGGAGACCAAAAGCAGCCTTCGAGACGGCTTAAATTGGACCAGTGATCATACAATGGAGGAGAGAGTGGTTGGAGTAAAATTTTCTTGCCTTTCCACCTCGCCTCCCCTGCTACGAGCGAGCAATTTGAGTGCTTTGGAAAAGGCACCGCCAGGTTGTCGTGATGGTAGGAGGAAAGCGACAGATTTATTTTTGGGAAGTGTTGTCCACAATCGGATCATGCTAGCAAAATAGCGGAAGTGTGTAGCACTTGTCGCCTCATCTACGGGGTAGGGGCGACTCAGGGGGAAGGAGAATGGCATCCCAGGCTGTTCAGTGTAGTTAAGGCGTCAGTCTCCATTTCTTTCGGTGGAATAAAAAGACTTTTCATACAGCAATGCAGGAGGTGAAAGCTGCATGCAACCAATTAATTAAAAAGTAGTGAATAATTCACACTCTGCGCCCCTTATTTTGTTCTCTTGGGTAGCTGAAAGACCTGAACACGTGAGGGAGTGCACGATGGGAAAGTGTGGACCTTCTACGACCCGTATATAAAAAAATTGGCAAGGCACTTTGGAGTGATTTGATGGCTTATCTAAATATGCGTGTGTAAGCCTGAACCACACGGGTACTTCACACTTTCGATCTCCTCGACACGACTGGTGTCGACGCGTGCCATTGGCTGCTCACTAGTAAGTAGTATATGCCTCCCTCATTCAACTCTTGAGGTGGCCAAGGCTTCGGGGAGGGACTCGGCAACACGCTGTAGTATTTCTTATTTGGTTCAACCGCCCCAAAAAATACGCTTTGGAATGTGAAGACACCGCCACCATGCTTCAGAGCTAGAAATGCCCTAAGAGTTGGATCGCCACTATAAAAAAGAAATAATTGGGGAGTGCACATCTTAACTCTGCCTGAGTACGTAAACAAAAGAGAATTTGGAGGGAAACTTGAAATTGCTTAAAACGACTCAAGGGTGGTTTTAAATAACAACTATTGTGCTGTTACACCTTTTGGAGGAGGGATTTAAGGCGAACTCAGCAAGTAATCCCGGTTGTCTTTTACTGGGTGGTGCAATAAAGACGACTCTCAGCAAATCACATGCCAGCCTCGTATAGGATTGAAGCCGCTTCAGCGTATCATGTAGTGCCAGTCTGAGCACTGGATCACGCGCAGCGGTCAGAATTGGTCGAGTTTGAAACAATGAAGAGGAGGCAGAAGGATAAGTAGGCATGTTCTTGGTCTTCTGGGTGAGCGAATCTTAACTGTTCTATCGTTACAATGGAACAGCGCCACTGAATAACAACTCGATTCCCCGAATAAGGAAGAAGTAATGACCAGCCTTATGGTGGCGAACACAACAACCGTAGGAAGCAGTGCTATCAATAATGAGAGGTTGGGAAAGGTTGTAAAGCGCCCGCCCTGCTGAAGGCGATCCAAAGTGTCAGGGGTTGGGAGCCCAGCCGCAAAAATAAGGCAGACGTGCTCTTCACCAGTGGCAAGGAAGCAACTCTGCGTAAGTACGGTCAGAGCGTCAAAGGTGTCACAGTGTCCGCAAGTGATCTCCGCGCGGCCGCTTGCAGGTCAAATTTTATGCACGACCAAAGAAAGCGGGTGAATGGACGTTTGGTGTGAACAATGGAACACGATATAGACATTTGAGGGGAAAGGAAGGTGAGGCGATTTCGGATTTTGAACATGGGTGAAAAAAAAACACCACGCCCTCACATTTCATTCCACTTTTTTTCAAAAATAAAACAAAATATGATGCAAAACTGCAGTGCCATTTCCTCTGCCGCTCAACATCACCAAATCACGGGATTTGTGAGATTTCCTAAGCACCCAATGCCTTCCCTGGAGATGACGAAGAAACATTCCCAGTTGAAAAAAAGGGAGAGGAAGCAAAATTCAATGTCTCACTTTTGAGGCAAGTCGTTTTTTCCTTTTCCTTTTTTGTCTCCAGTAACCATGGCTAAAACCTCATGTCAATGTCTCCAGATGAGACAGGCAAAAAGGACAAACTGCTAAAGACGAAGATGAGTAGATCGACTTAGTGGTGCTACAGCTACCACAGGAATTACTTAAAAACGACATTAAGATAGAGGTTCCAAGAGTAGGCAAATAAACGAGACGATTTCCTCGCACTTCTCCTGCTCATCCACAAAACTGTGAGAAAAAATGCACCTGAGCTATGGTGATTAACAGCAGCACAGACAGGACCTGCTCAAGGCTGAGGAAAGGTGGCGAATGAAGGCAAACTCGACGGCTCATCTAAGCGAAAGGCTGCAGGATGGCTCGTGTACCTTTTGCTCGGCATCATAGATGCAGACCTTGTCACACAAACCTGTTATAACAAGATAGATGTGTTACAGTGCACCACACCTTAAAACGGCCTCACCAAACGCCTCTACGGTTGACACAATCATGTCACCACACAAACAACCAGCTTTCGATAGCCGAGGCCCATAGAGAAATGAGGAATGTATATCAGCGTGTACATGCACCCAGCGTCTCATATGTGTAACGCGCCGGTGTTCCCTATCCTAAGTCACACGTTACACACAGAGATGACACACTTCTGAAATTCAATCTCCATCAACGGCCGCATTTTTTGGCTTGTTAAAATGCACCAGTCCCACTCACCGCATGGAAAAGTTTAAAACTAAAAGCCTCTTCAACACTATCCTCTAAACCATCCAACAACTCATCTGATCTTCAGTGCACACATTCGAAAGGAGGGATGAGGGATGAACTTGGAACATTGATTGAAGCACGAGAGAGAATGACAGATAAATGGTAGGTGTTAACAACGGCGTACCTTCAGCTTACCGCATGAATGCAGGTATGCACGCACTCACGTACACGCACGCTCATTAATATTGGTCAATTCAGTTGACCCTGAACACACGCACGCCAGCACATCGAGGAAGTGGTGGAGGATGCAGGCATAACCAATGGCACCACCAACGCAAATAGTGGTGTTAGTGGCTGTGCTTGCATGGCTGTACGCACACATGATAGTACCGATCCAATGAAAAAACCACACACACACGTTGCACACAGTCATTTACACATGCACCATCAGCCGCGAATGAGTATTTGATTAATAACATTGACAGACAAGGGTTATTAAATAGCGATGAGTCGGGCACCAATACACACGAAAACAAATAAAATTGGTCGGGGCCTCAATGCTCCTCTCCACCTCAACAATCTGTAACGAGAACCTAGTCTCCTGCATTTTTTAAGTGCGAGTTCCAGCAGTCCCACTTCCGGGTCATCGAATGTGTGAGCATATGAGGCGGAACTAAAAAATGCGCACACCGAGTCAGCACATCACACAAAGGGGACTGTAGCAGAAGGAAATCTAGAGTGTTGCCCACTGCTGGACCCCCCGACCTCCAGTCGCAAACAATGGCAACATCGGGCACGAAATGCGCAAATATGGAGTCGAACTAATATATGCGCACCTAAGTGGATTATTCATGTATGCTGCATTGCGTAGACAAAACCGTGATAGCAACTAACGCAGATATAAAAATTCAAACGGCTCTCGAATGAAACAGGGCTGGTATGCCAATGCGGTAAACAGAAACCAGAAAACGTACAATGACAGCCCACGGACCAGGAAGGAAAGGGATGAGGTTGAAGAGGTAGCCGAAGAAGAAGAAGAGGGAGATGATGAGAGAGAGTGAAAGGGTGAAGTTTATCCATCCACCGGAGCCACTGTCCCGAAAATCAAAACGTGATCCAACAGAAATGAAAGCCGAAATGGTCAAAAATATCTGGAAGGGAAACAGTGGGAGCATTTAGACTAAAAACACAAGAAGCAATAACCAAAGTGTGCAAAGAGCACCGAGACTTATCGCAAGGTGCAAAGTCTGCAAAAACCTAATACGAAGAGCAAATAAACGTGCATTAATAATCGCAAATTTATGCAAATAAAAAGTAGAGAACGAGTAAATAGTAAATGGAAAAAGAGTAGCGGGTTAACGGAAATTGTAATGAAACATGAACATTTTGAAAGAAAAAATGCGGGGGAACGCACTTCGATGAGCTTGAAAATGCCATGTTTGTCTTTGAGAAAAACGGGATTGTATTTAAAGCGATCTTTCTGCGGATCATCCCACTCAGACGTAGATTGATAAACTTGCCGTTCCATTTCAAAATTTCCCGAACTAACCTTGAATCTATCAGCTTACAGCTCAGTAATACACTGGCATAATAAAACAAACAAAATACCTTCAGGAAATAAATTTAAGTGAAGTAATTATCTAGACTTTAACACCATTAGACTTACAAACAAATGAAATATCAAAGTATATCTCATGGGCTATTCAAGATTTTGAGGTAGTTATTTGAATTGCATGGTTATGTATTATTCACAAACATTGACCCTCTGAGATTCTGACCTTTCCTGCTGTATGCGAGGTGGCACTTAAGTAGGCGCTAACCCAAATGCTGTCATGAGAACTTAAAAACGTGTCAGAAAAAAGTTGTAAGGAGAAGCATGGCCCATTATTTATGAAAATCTTTAATACAAAATAACTACTACGATACATATTTACAATAAGTTCTTTGCCTCTACTCAGATTGGGAAAAATCTCTCACTGTATTGAACTGAAAAAAATTTGGTGCCTTTTTGGGTGAATTCTTCTCACTTATCATTGTTTAAGTTTGTCACGTACTTTGAGTGCTCTTTAAGACTAGCTGCTTTTCTAGGCTTCTCTCCGAGACATGATCGGCGTCAGTAACATTACTAATCGAATGGACCCAATTAGTTTAAAGTCCAGGGTGTTTGTCGGGAATCTTAATACGCTTCATATCCAAAAACCCGAGTTGGAAGCCATATTTTTGAAGTACGGTAATATAATTGGCATTTCGGTGCATAAAGGCTATGCCTTTGTCCAATATGCTAACGAAATTCACGCACGGTCAGCAGTGCGTGGGGAGGATGGGAAAACCTACTTTGGCATGGAGCTAGGTAATCAGACATCGTCCCCTTTTGCCTTCGCAATCACTCCGTCCAATTAGATCACCCTTTTACTCTTCTACTTTCTTCTGTTTTTTTCTTTTCGTTTTTCTCGATTTTGTGAAAAGTTTATACCTTTTTGTTTTTATGTATCTGTCATCTTTTTACACCTTGAACCCGTCTTTTTTTCTTTGCATTTTGGATGGATTTTATCGTAGACGTTACCATAGCGTCTGAACCCAAAAATCGCAAACGTGGGCGTCCCAATGCTGGAAACACTTTTAGGTAACGTTTTTGATTAGCTTTATTGTTACTCGTCATTTTTTACTTTGACCCATTCTGATCTTGTGCAGCAATCAACCGAATCTAATCGAGCTAGCGCTGCAAAATCAGGCACTAGCCGCCATCGGTGGACAGTTTTCCCAGCTGGGGTTTATGACTCACCACCAACAGTATCGCTACAACAATACTAGTAGCAATAATCCTCCAACAGTTGGCTTCAATATGCCTGGCATTTTCGGTAATCCATTGTTGAATACCGCTCCAAAAATGCCGAAGCTATCATTTACAGCCTCATCACGTCTACCACATCATCGTCGCATTTCTCACCCGCAATCGTCAGCCTCGACGGCAAAGCGGACTCGCCTGGAGAATCCTCAAGTTGGGTCTTCTACGAGCAACAATAGATCTGCCAATCTCGTCCCTCTGATTGCATCGAAGCGTGGAAGTGTTTCCCCGAAGTCCACCGCTTCTGGAGACTCGTCGTCGTCTGTTTCTAGAAAGAGAGCATCCAAAACTAACGACTCGGTCATTTCAGACAAGCTCTCCGGCATGACGGTTGACAATGGCTTTGATTTGCAATCGAGTAAGCTTTTTATTCTTCAAAGATTTCCAGTTCGTAATTTTGTTCCTTGCTTGATATTGGCAGACAGCAGTGGATCACTCAGCAGGATTTCAAATATGTGTAGCAGGGATTTATATCGTGGCTTATGGCTGTTATTGTATGGTTTACTTTGGACTTCTTTTGGTTATGTGTTAGCTGCCTGAGTATTTTTTGGGTCTTCCATATTGATTCTGGCTTAGTGATATCTCCTATTGGTTGCCATAGAGAGTCCTATAACCAATTTTCTAGCAAATGCATCAGCGAAACAATTGCCGTTGTCTGGTTTGGCGCGAGCTGCCTTCCGAAAGTGTGAGTAGCTTGAGTAGTTATGAAGACGTTATGACCTTTGAACGGCGTTTCTTTCTTTAGCTTTAAATGTCCGGTCGCTGATTCACCTCGATAATCTCTCGCATTGGGACTGGAAGGGCGGGAATTTTTATTTATATCGCTCTCGTAGTCTTTGTAGTTTCTTCTGTTAACGATTAAAGCAATTATGTGAATAGCGCTTGAGATGTCCTGGAAGGCAGACGCTTCTCCCTCTTCATTTAGTTACATCAAGTGAGGGTGAGGATACAACACGAGTTCCCACTGCTGCGACGTCAGCAGCATCACCATCAACGACAACGACGACGACAGTGCCTGTTACACCAGCTGCTGTAGCCTCATCCTCCTGCATTGGTGAGGACATCCTCATCTGTGGTCAGTGCCGCCGTCTCTTTGACTGTGTCGACGCGCTTGTTGCGCACAAATCGACTGACTGCTGCTCGCTTGATGCTATTGCTATCGCTGCTGCTGCCTCCACGCCGCAATGTCGCTGCAAGATGGGTGAGTAGTGGGAGTAACCGCGTTGTGAGAGCGCCTGGTTTTGACTTTACATGCTTACCTCAATTCCTCGATGGATTTACTTCTTTTTGAAGTCTGGTCCCTCCATGATTAAGCCTTCACTTTTGCCGATTTAATTAGCTTGGTTTATTCGATAAGACATTTTTAAGCATTAGCATATTTTGGCGGACCACGGATTCGTCTATCTTGCTTATAAGTGTCGTTGGAAAGGTGGGTGAATAATGATGTATGTCTTCAACAATTAAATGCTCTAGTTTTAATCGAAATTTAGTATCTGCGAAATAGTGGTCTCCTTTCCAGCGTCGACTTACCTTCATGAAAGATGAGTTGTAAATCGAACTCAGACGTTTGTAGGTCAGTAGTAAATATTGCGATTGTTTTTCGGCTTTTGTGCTGGCTGTCGACGGGGGTTTTACGACCTTGAAAGAATTACTTTCCTAATCTCCTAATTTTCATTTGAAGGCAGGCAAATTTTGAATTGATAGAAATGCTGTTGCCTTGATTGCTCGTTCCATCAAAAAGTCCTTCGAGAGCGCTCCGTCTCTTCCTCCCACTTGTACTTTTAGCAGTTCTGGTGGGGTGTATAGTCCTTCGTCTTTTAGTAATTCTATAGTGTGATTACAAAATCATGGCGTGTGTGGAAAAGCATTGAATTGGAGCATCTTTGGATTTCTTAAGATCGTTTGCTTGACAGTAGAAATTTCGCTCCCGCTCCCCTTTTCCCTTTCTTGAGAACCTCCTCTCTTCCACTTGAAGTCATTTTTAAGTCATAGGGAACGGAGTTTTCTGGAGAAAATGTAGAGGTGAGTGGACAAAAAGAGTAAGTGGGTGGATTTTATTGGGAATTTTTGTCCCTTTTGTTCAGGTTAATTTGTCTCGCTTCTCAGTAGTTTTGCTTGCGCTTCTCACCATCACCTTTTTGCTACGTGTCTGTTTGTGTGTGCTGTGGCTCATACTCATTCATTTTAAGTTATGTGGATATACCTCCGTGTCAATCTGTCTGCCTGTGCAGTCCGCCATCTACAGGTTTATCAATCTACCTGCATAGCAGTTCCTTAATCTATCTCTCCGTCTAACTATTCCACGATTCCGCCATCCGTCTTAATTTGTGTTCTTTGCTATTTTTCATTTATGGAATCGTACAATGCCAGCTTGAATCTTCTCCATAGGAAGCTTATACAACTCTCCAGGGGCTGTTGTCTGGAAAAATATTGCCTAAATTTGTATCACACTCAGAGAGAGGGCGAGACTTTTCCTATCGATGACGAAACAGATTGAAGTGGATTGAAGCTCGGGTTTTGCCTGCTCCTATGCCAATCACGAAAGTTGTGGTGCGAGTCAGGCGCATCGGTTTCCACCCACATGCCTTAACAGATGGTGAGAGCTTGTAGATACCGACAGGTTGTTCTCTTAACTGTCGTTGCAACCTGCGGCATGCGACTTTGTTCGCCTTTTTTGTCTAAAAGGTTCATCAAGTTGGTCTCCCTCTTCTATCGAGACGTAAGCATGAGGCAGTCTCCAATGCGTAAACCATTTCGCCTCTTACCGTCTCCTTCTCGATTCCCATGTTGTTTGTTTCCTCCCAGGCGCGTTCTGCATTTGCTTATCACTCGCAGGTAGGCGGAACCGCACTAGGGGAAGGGGGAGGCTGAAGCAGTGCATTCCTCCATCCTAAGGCAAAGGGATTTCCTTGGAAGAGTAAGAATGGCGCTTCATTGCAACTGCCTTGATGTAGCATCACATCGAAAATGCTGGATTTTATTTATACCGCGATTGAATAACGTTCATCATGCAAACGACCGCGCGTAAAGTAAGCGCAGCCTCGACGGAATGTGGTGGTGTGCAAACCTCCATAAGTATCCAATCGGATTTATTATACGGGCATGAATGCAAGTCACCGCAAGTCATTCAATCAGTCGACAGGTTTCAATGGTGTAAAGTATGGAAGGGATGGGCCTCGAGGCTTCCTGTCAATCGTTAATGTCTTCCCCTCTCCCCTAATGTCTTCTCCTCTCTGCCCACTTTCTTAACTCTCACTTCAACTCTTCACACTCAACGCATGTGAAGAAGGGGGGCTAAATGGATTCTTCCGTCGTCAAGAATTTCGCTTTTGTCGCCAACGCTGGATAATGCTCTTCAATAAGGAGGAGGAGGGGAACCGGGCCTATCACACGTTCCGCTGTCCCCATCCTCCTCAAGTGCTGTTCAAATTCCCCCATTTTTTCTTTGGTACAATGGGTGAACTAAAATTGCATTTACTAAGGAGTGGAAAGGCGTAGTGAAAGACAACACCCGCCATCCTGTTTACCTGCTACCTTCTTATTGCCATCCAAATTATTTATTGTAGGTAGGGCTGTGTACTTTGTAATCGTGTATGTCACAGCATTTTTGCTAGTTTTTTTCTCACGTTCTGTATGCCTGCTCTATCTAAATGCTGTAGTCTCTTGAGGCGTTTTAATTTTACAGCACCTTTAGTGCGCAGTCATTGATTCGACAAACACGTCGGGCGAGGTGGACGGTACTTAAATATTGTAAGTAGCAATGATTTATTGTTTACAGCAGGCGAACCGGATAGCATGGATTGTGCCTACTGTGGAGAGGAGTTTCACAGCGCCTGGGAGCTTGTCTCTCACTGCCAATCGTCGCATAATTTGACCATTTTCACCCTTCCCACCACCAAATCGTCTTCCTCATCGATGAAAGAAGAGGAGGAGGTAGACCCACCGAGCCCACAGCAGCCAGAAATTGGGGAGGAGGAAGAACGCAAAGTGAAGGAGGTGGTTGAACAGTCTTCAAGAAATGATGAAATCTCTGCACAATCAGATGAAGACTATGAAGACGTTGATGGCGTCGGTGGTGTTGACAACAATGGAGATGTTGAAGTTCCAATTTGACTTAGCCAATGAATTTCTGGCTACTCATTGCATCCGTGTACAGAAATTTATGCGCTTCCATTTATGCCTCTCTTGTTATTCTCCTCGGTTTAAACTATCCTTCCTTTTTCCTCCCTTTTGTATATGCATCCAGGCCTTTTTGGGTGATTTTGGCAGTACATATTTATCTCACTGCGCCTCCTCGACAGGACTACCATCTTTAACTACTTGGCATCGGAATACGGAGGGGTAGAGACCAGTCAAATCTACCACCTCTGAGTGTTACTGCCCTTCAGGGTGTTAGTTTTGATTGTTCGTCTAAGGTCTTTACGACTACTTAACCGCACTATTTTACGAAGCGCACCCGACTGCTCAAGTGAATGAATGCTAACTACTGCAGTTTGATTTGCTAAGCGACGCATTGGCTCGAAGTGCTGCTGAGGAGTAAAATTGCCTTTGGTGGGCATGCCATGCCGTGGATGCAGATGGATTTTGACAAGTTTTTCGAGAATACGGTCATTATTTCCTTCGGGACTTGGGGTGCCCTGCAGCATGTTTGGCCCACAGTTGACTCACGCGCACTAACCTCTCACGTTGGTGCGCGGAACGGCACCTTGTACCCTGAATTGCATGAGCAGTCAACTTGTACAGCATAGGTAGTGACAACACATCCAAGTTCAGCAGCATACTCTCGTTGCTTCAACCCCTCATTAACAATCGACTGGAGAAAAGGATCGGATGATCTTTGCAATGATCCAAGCGCGCCTTTATTGAAACAGCCAAAGTCTGCCCGGTTCAGACACAATCTATAAATTCTGAAATGCCGCGCAATATGTACAACGCATTCACCACGCTTTTATGTGCTCTTGATTCTTTGTGTTGTGTGTAAAAAAAGGTACCAATGGAATGAATGCAGATCACGGTGGAGGTGGGAGGGTTGTCGCGAGATTGCTCAGAGATACCAATTTGGCAGTAGCTGGAGGAGGCTCCTCATTATTCCTTTTGATCAGCTGCATCAGCTCTTCTTCTAGAGATAAAAACAGGTACAGTAAGCAAACGCCAACAGTTTCGACTTGTTCATGGCGTAGTTATTTAGTGTTAAAACAATGCAGATAAAACACAAACTTTGTAGAAAGTGTGCCAGTTTTTTGTCAGCAGCAAGGAGAGCAAGAGAGCTGGGCGTATCTCCATTGACATCTTCACAGCCTGCGCAGGCTCCAGCCCGAACAAGAACCTCGCAAATCCGCCGACGCTTACTCGCCGCCGCCTTATGCAAAGCCGTCTGCTTTCTGTGCGTAAAATAAATGCTACTTACAAAACATAAGTAGCAATTGCGCTTTCTTGCTGAGTTTCCGTTATTTGTTGAGTTTTGATATTCAGTAGCACTTGATGTAGTAGATAAAACACTTAACTAACACATTCCCTCACCTTCTGTAGTCCTGCAGTTCCAGCAACGCCTTGGGAGCTATGTAAAGAAAGACTTTATTTATTTCATTTCACTTAAGAGAATAGTAGGCAGGTCATGGGCGGGTACCGTGTTCAATGAGGTACTGGACAACGCTAAGACGTCCAAATTTGGCTGCATGATGGAGGCCAGATTTCCCAGTAATACGATCGATCGTCAATGGTGAAAGCCCTGCCTCCAGTGCATTTTGGACGTCCTGAATATGTCCAGACCGGCAAGCAGATAGGTAATCTTTAAGGGGAAAATTTAGATTTCGCATTCGTGGATATTGCTAAGCTCTCAGTACCACTTTGCGATACGATCACCGACATAAAGGTGTCTCTAAAATGAACGATATCTTAGAGCTAAGAAACCTCCCCACCAGAAATATTAATTTGATATCGCATCATCTTTTGTAGGTAAAGTAATAAATTTTGTGTCCTTGTAAATTTTCTGTTGGCAACAACACAAATGAGGTGGAGCCCTTAATCACCTTAACCGCGTTTGATAAACTTGAATTTTCAACCGAAAAATTGTTTCAAACTAGAAGGGAGAGTGTAGCAAGAACCCAACGTCGCCATTCCCTTACACGCCTGGAGTTTATTTCTAACGAGGCTGTGAAGGTTTAGAGCGAAACCCGGATCACTGGTTACAGAAATCTTCGCTACTGGAAAATCTCGTGATTGCGACGGTGCTTTAGTCACTGAGATCAAGTTGCTCAGTGATTGGACAGGATTGGGAGCTACACCAACACCACCCTCTTTCACGCGTTTGGAGGTTGCCAAAGAGACTAAGATTTTCGGAGGCATTCGACGCCAATGCCGCCAATCGTAGAAACATTCGTGTTGGGTGGAGGCAATGGAGGAAGTGGTGTTAGTTCCGTCATTATCCATGTCATCTGGAGCGCCCTCGTCTTCGTCATAACGACTGCGGCAGTCAGCCCTGAGGTAGACACTGCTGAGGCCCTCCGGCGTCGACTCGATAATGTTGGGGCAAGAGTAGGCAGAACCCAAGTGCACAGTAAAACTGACCTTCTTGTAGACCTCGCTTCGATGAACTCTAGCAGAACTGAAAAAACGAAATTCTCTACTTATTTGCCAATAAAAGGCCTACTGGAATATTTTTGGGCAAAAAAGACTTCACATTTTGAAGGCGATGGAATGAAACTAAAAAAGAGACTCACAGTGATCTGTGGAGCAAAATCTCTTTCCCTGGGTAACTGTGGCGTTCCTGCATCTGGGAAGCAATAGGTATAGCAAAGGTGGATTTGCGAAAAAAGGAATTGAACTTGAACATACTTTTACATCCATAGGGTAGCAAACATCCCAAGGAATTTGCAAACTGTCAGATGATTTTCGCGAAGTTTCTGAAGAAATTCAAAACAAACAGTTTCAGATTTGCAAGGAGACCATTCTTTTTTACAGCAAGGAGAAAATAACCTACCCTCTGAATGAATGAATCGCTTCTCATACATTCCATCCTGACTAATCAAAAACAGTTCGTTGTCATTTGACAGAATATCCGTTATAAAATGCGCCGATTCCATATGTGAGTCGATGCCATATACTTGGCCATTTATGGCAGTCACTATCAAAAGATGAGTAACATGATAAAATTGTGCCTACTTACAAAACTTCAGTAAAATCTCAACTTACTATCTAAAAATATCCATTTGTCTGGAAGGGGGACAATGTCGCCACTGGAATTGGGAGGATTTCGGGAATGCCTTATCTGGCGACGCACTGCATTGAGGTCGGTGTAGGAGCCTATTCGAAGGCTAGCAAAGTGCTGAGCTGTGTGCAGACAAAAAACATCAAGCCCTCCACAACTCCAGTTCCCTATAAGATTGACTCATCAGACGGCAATGACAACCGAAATTTGAGGCTTTATTAGCAAGCAAATTCGTGATGCACCGAAATCAAAACACTTACCAGTTTTACACAAATGGTCGAGTGATTCAGGAGCACCGTTATGGTCAGGGTAGATAATGTAAATTTTCACCAGTCGACCGGTCGCGCTAAAACTTAGAAACGCAATTACGATCGGTTAATTCCATACGTTGATCGTGAAACACCTGGCTAAGCTGTCATCATGAGTGCGGTAAAGGCAGAGCACATCCAGGCATGAGGCAGTGTTTTATCGCGATGCGGGAGTAAGTAGGCATAAGCAGTCAAAAGCTTAAAGTGTTCTATGATTTAATTTATTCTAGAGCATTTTAAAGTTACTCACGACTAAGCGTGGAAATTTAAAGCAACGAACAGAAAGATATTTCACTCCAACCACCACCACCCAAAATAACAAAAAAATCAGTTTTATCTTCATACAAAACAGTTATGATAAGGAAAACGGTGTGATTGTGCTTTAGTAGTTAAAGTGACAGGTCAATATTAGAATCCCACTTTCGCTCCACATGGTGCAGAATATCGCGCGAACTTGAGCTGATTGTTAAAGCGGGGCGAAAAAGGTGGAAGGAGGAAAGGTGGGAAAAGGTCAGTAACTTTAAAGTAGGGATTAATCGTCTAAAATTTGACCTAACTTTTACTCAGTATGTGCATACCGCTCAGAGACTGAACTTGGAAATATATTACCTAAATGACTTCAGTAAGCAGTCAAGTTCAAATGGACGAACCCGAGAGTACTGTAATATTAATGGAGGGAAAGGGTGGAAACTCACTGAGCTGGCGAAGTCCCCTCAACACGACGTGTCTTTTGCACAACAAAAACTTGATTGCACAATTGAATATCGATGCTTGAGGGTCCGAGACGACATGGCTCACCGTCTATCTGCATTGGAATGGTCTTTTTGGTGATAAGATGCGCCTCGGAGCACTGACAAATTCGGTCACCGTGGCCACCCATTTGTAAGGTAGCCTGAATACAGCAAGCATGATGGCTAATAGAATGATTCAATCGTGGAGCAGATTTCAGGAAAACGGAAACTCATGCCACAAAAGCTGCCAAATTCTTTTACTTTTATAGCCAAGACCGGTCTATGGCAGATAATATCTTAAAAGGTAGCTCGGCTGCAACACTACATGCCTGACACCATCTGTTCCCCGTCAAAGCTAATGAAGATTTCTGGAGACGCATTAGAAAACGGCTTTCTCTCCCTAAAAGCCATTCATTGAGGTATGATGATATCCGAGTTGAAGACCTTGAGCTCAACAGAGGAGGATCTCCCGAAATCTGCGGGAGGTAGCGCCATAATTAAACTCTCGAGTCTTCATGCTGCAATTGCCCCTCCACCCAAATCGCAAAGAGCCAAGATTATGCCTATTTCAATTATTCCGGAGGGAAAAGAAAGACTCCGCATCCCCTAACAACTTGGCTTCAACGCTAGTGACAACACGCCCTTTCTAATCATTAGGAGGGTAAGCGAAATGGTTATAAGAAAAGACGCAAGAAAAATGAAAAGTTTTTACAAAAACACGCACCAACGTGGCTGTAGTCAGGCCAATGACTTCCAGTTTCTTGTCATCAATCCTCTGTTGTTGGTCAGGGTCGGAAGAGTGACCCCATGGATCAGTCCCGGCACTGTATCTGAAAGCCAATCGAGAAACCTTCTCAAAGGAGTGCCTTGTGGCAAAAGCTTATCTCATTTTAATGCTCATTTGCACAAGTGATTAGCTATCGCCAACCAATCAGCACAGAAAACCGATAGTGAATTAGTGCCCATCGACCAAGGAGAAGTCGAAAAGGTTTTTGCCTCCGATTTTTAAAGTTGAGCAAACAAGTACGCAGTATTCCCAAGCCTTTTATAAAACTCCAAGGTTTTTAAAAGGTATAAGGAATGATTGCCAACACGATAGTGCTTTTGAGGATAAAAAGGAATTCACAAAAATTGCGGAGTATTGCAACCGCCTTAGCGCTAGAAAACCTACTTTGGAATGTTCAAAAATAGCAAGACATGCGGTCGCAGTTCCTTCAACCTATCGCTCATGTCCACTCCGTCACACTGAAATTAAAACAAAAGAAAGCCAATTTTTGAAGTGGTAGGCAAAAAATGCAGATGGGAAGTAAGTAAAGAGGTATTAGCGGCGAAATTGAAGTTGAGCGTAGAACAATTTTTCCAAAAAAATGACCAAAGGCGAGGAAAAAATACAACCACTCAGTCTAGAAAACAGATTTTTAAGTCATGGCCTTTCAAAAATGGGAAGATGTATCCGCGAATACTTCAGCTCCCTGTTATGTTATCGTAAAAAGAGAGAAGAATGAGGGTTTGCTTGTTTGTGTCAACCTAGCGACGCGCCTTGAGTTTCCTTCGGACACGAGCTGGGAAGAATTAGACTAAGCGCTAGCTTTTCATCACTCTTTCATTCTATTTCTGGTACAAATTGGGAAAGTGGAGAGAAAGACAGGAAGGGGAGAAAGGAATCACCAACCTCAAGAGTGACGTAGTCTGAGAGGTCTCGCCACGAGCGGCGTATCAAATCCATTCCTCCAACCTGCAGAAACAAAAAAGAACAACAACAAAGGAGGTAATTTGTTTTTTTCCTTCAGAAGGAGGTCCAAATTGATAAAATATTAATGAGATTGAAGTCGTACCCCAGCGTAGAATATCTTATTCTTCAAGCGACTGTTGAAACGGTCCGGATTGGCCTCTGAGGAGAGGACGAAAAAGGGGAGAGAAGGGAGGGACAAAGGAGAGGAGGGAAAAACGAAATTATTGAGTGGAAAATTTCTCCCGTTGTGTTACGAAAATTGGAAAAAAATATTACAGTTGCCGAGAAGTCAACAAGCAACCTCCTCATTGTATCATTTGGTTGGGCGGACAGAGACGCGGGAGGCAAAGAACCATCGCCCTTTCCGTACTCACCTTTTTTTCCTTTACTGCAGACCAGGAAGACATAATTAATGGGATCCAGGTTAAACTTAATTAAAGATTTATTATTTTTACTACCACTAAAACCACAAAAAAATATTTTATTTTACGAGGGAGGAGGAGAGGTGAAAAGGAGAGAAAGTTAACCGAGGAGACGATTGGTCAGAAGTCAATAAGGAGATGTATTCCTTCAGCCCCGGAGGGAGGATTGGCCAAAAAATTTCATCCAATTACGTTAAGAACCTTTTTTTTCAAGATTTATTTACTTTGTTTTTTCTCCCCAAAAACTTAAGCGCCTGTGGACATGAAAAAGGAAATGGAATGTCAGGGTAGTGACACATTCCAAAACATCTGTGTTTAGGGAGAGAGAGAGAGAGAGAGAGAGGGAGATGGAGGAGGAACAAAAAAATCTACAGTTAAACTGAGAGATTGGGGAAAATTTATCCTAAATGGTGCAACATCTCTCTCCGCCCTTAAATGGGGTCAAGTGGGTGCACCAATCGGGGGTGAGGGAGGACCGCACCACAGAACTTTGGCAGAGCTGGCTGTCAGGTCCTGCCGGAATGATCATCTACTGCCTACAAAAGGTCATTGCCATCGCCACCTGGTGTGACAGCCTACCAGATCATTAGGCGGCACGTAGTCACGATCTAACCTCAATGACCTTGACACCCTCAATTTAACGGTCATCCTTTTGATTCCTGCCCTCCTCTTCGTGGTTAAAAATTCGTGGTTTGCTGTGCCTCACAACTCAAGAGGGGAGTTGGGAGGACTTATGTAAAAGCCTCTTAACGACATTCGAGCTCAGAAGAAAAGAAAAAGCAGACCGTCGCGTATATGTGACGCCAGTAGAAAAACATTAGAATCGGATTGAATAACCTTATCTAATAAATTACTTCAAGAATCGAGCAGAATACCTCGAGATTCATGGAATTCCAGTGCAGTAGCGGCATCAGCGCCGAGAGAGAAGTAGTTATTCATCACATTTAAAGGCAATTTATCCGACATTTGTATGGCTCCAATTCCACCTAAAGAGGATATCTCGGTGTCGTCTTCTGGATTGGATTCGGCTGGAGTGAGAGGACGGCTTTTAATGTTCCACCTGTAGGAGAAAAAAACAGCATCCAACAGGCCGAGAAGGCAGCACAGATTAATCAGTAAAGCAGGGAGTGGGTTGTCATTGTTCCACTGCGACTGCAGGTGGGACGCTACGACCCAGTTCTACATCGATGATAAACAGGTCTTGCACCAGCCAACTCACCGGTCAAGGAGGACGACGCGACCTTCTTCAACTGAAGTTAGAATCTTCGTCAGCGGCTCGTCTGCATAGCCCTATAAGAGGTAATGAAAAAATGCCTTACTAAATTCATACGATTATAAGGGGTAAAGTGAGTCACCCTCTGCGAGCATTGCATGGATGCGGGCTTCCAGGTGGAAGCCAAAGGTCAATCAAGACGCTACTGGTACATTCAACTCACCGGACCCCATTGAAGAGTTCTAGCCAGGTCATTTCCAGTGCCCAATGGGAGAATGGCCACAGGAGGAGCGGGATGGAGACCGAGAGAATCAATTTCCGACAAAATCCATCCCACAGTTCCGTCACCACCACAGACAAGTATGCGGACATTTGGTAGACGACCAAACAACTCCAGACTAGAAGGCATGGGGAACATGCAAATGAGATCAAAGGCAACAAGCTGATAAGAAAGACATTTGTCGTTGTTAGACTGAGTCGATGGACGGAAGCCGAACCCTTAGACAGATACAATCAACCATCAGTACATCATCAAAGCCCTCAAAGAGGTAGTCATAGCTCCAGTATTGCACTCTGGTCCACTTCATAGCACAAAATTATCGCCAAAAAGACAAGTACTTCGAGAAGGAATCACAAAAGGCGACCAGAGCGTGGATAAAAGCCCCACAACAACACCCAACCAACCTTCAAAACGGAATGCCAAAACTGTCAAGCGCTGTTTGAACATTTTAAAGCCGCTGACCTAATCCTATGCTATATGGACTGGGTACTGTTGAAGATGGGCGCAACTTCAGAAACCATTCGCCTCATTAGATTTTCCAGGAGTCTGCATCACCGTGAATAATCCCGGGCATTCAAGAACGTAGCGTTCCGGCTGCCTCCCTCCTGATTGGTTGGTATCATGAAACGATGTACTTTAAGGGGGCCAATAATCACACTGAGGCCAAGGTCATGTAAATACCATAAGCATGTGAAGCTGAGATACAATCGTGCCTCTGGAATTGTCTCTAATTGGGCCGCCCACCAGCCACCATGCATGTGCACAACTTGCCCCAGAGCTGCCCGACAAGCGGCTACACCTGCAACGAATTCTTCGCCTCTTGATCCCTTGGGTCGCGGGGACCTCGAAGCGATCCAAGTTCAAGCAACAGTCAATTTTTACAGATGGGAAAAAAAGTTGAACCAATTCAGACAGGATTTGACCGCTTCTGACAACCGACTGTCAAAATCAAATCCCCCCAACTTTTCCATCGCCGCAGATATGAGGAGGTGGGAAGAGCATGAAAAGATGTTAATCTTGTTTTCTTGCTTAAAAAATGACAGAAGTACATGCCGAAAAAGGCGAGACAGAGAAGCAGGCCTCACCTCGTCCTCGCAAAGGACTTCAGCCACCAGCAATTTGGTCGTCTTTTTTGTTTAAAAGGGCAATTCAGTAAATAAAGTACGATATCGCCGTTTTACGATTTATCAGCACAAAAGGGAATCCATTGAAAAAAAATTGAATATTTACTTGCCGCTGTCTCACCCACCCACTCACTGCCCCCCCTTCACCCTTCCAATCCCAATGACTGGGCTTTGGTACAGCGAGATGCGTCCAGCAGCGATTACTTTATTGGTGTTTCTACCATCGACCTTCCACCCACTAGTTCAACTCATCATTTTGCAAGTCCTTCAAGCCCATTCCCTTTTCTCCACCTATCTCTCCATCCTTGCGTCCACTTGCCGCCCCGTTTAGACTTCACATTCCTTCAACAGCGTCTTCACAGACTGTCAAGGATCGGCAATATCCACAACTCACCCCAGTCTCGGTCCTCCCTCGGTGAGACTGAAGACTTGTCGTGGATTCAACAGGCCCTGAAACTTTTTCACCAATCTCACACCCTGATTGCCACCAGCTTTGGGATTGATGAACACTACAAGAGGATAGGTGGCACTTCGACATGACGGTTTCACCACGAAAGGAAAGTCACACGTGACCGAGGAGACGGGCCGTGGAGAGGCGAGGGGGGAAGGGAAGCGGGCGAGTCCGGTAACAGAAGTGCTGACCGTTATAAGATCATCTGTGGAATTTAAGTTGCAATGACGGTCGTCAAGGGCCTCTACAGATGCCGAGGGTTTTAGCGTCGTGGGAGCCAGACTAAAGGCGGGATTGGAGGGACTGCGACGGAAGGAGACGTCTTCGGGATCCTAAAGAGCAAAAAAAAAATTTTAATAATTTTACTGTTCTGCAATAAAAAACCTCAAAACAAACATTTGCTTTTGGGGGCGAAACTTCAGCAAGGATGAGAAGATGAATAGTCGGATTGACAAAAAGATAGCTGGAGGTTTGAATGAACGGAAAAGCAGTAAACAGATAAGCAGGTGAGTGGAGCGGTGCGCTGCTGATTGCACATCTGGAAGGTTAAGTAATCTCTAAGGTAAAGATTGTTTACATTTCGATGATAAAATTCCTAGAATCCTATTAATTAAACAATTTGTCAGGATGATGTCGACGTTCCAAGGTAAAAAATTTTATTTATATTGCCAAAATTTTTGACTGCGACAACTACACAATCTAATTAACCTTACAAAGGGGAAAATTTTCAATTGAGCTCAATTTTAATGCCATAATAATGTAAAAAAGTGCATTTGAGGGCGATTGGACAGTGGGAATAAGCTTTGGCCATTTTGATTGGTGCAAGAGCGAATAAACCAATCAGAGGCGTGCTTTCAGTCACAGTGTCTCTAAAGCCGATATTTGAATAACATTTACTTGATTTGCTGAAAACGAAAAAAATTCCCACTAGGACCAATCCCTAATCATCACAATACCTTTCTAGAACCAGCTAGAAGATAATTTAACAATGCCAAGCCGAAAATGTGACAGCAAAAATGTGCAATGGGACGAACTGCCTCTTCAGTTTTTGACATGGTAAATGTGCTAATTTAAATAGACTCTTACATCTAGCTAATAGCTTTACTACTGATATAGGAAAAATAAAATAACAGATTCGATGTAAAAACCAACTCCTGTTTGCATACCGTTAAAAAACGATGGGAAAAGCGAAAGGTTTGGGAGCAAATAGAAAAAATTCACCTTGACACATCGTTTCGTATTCCAATTACCCATTCGCAAAGGCATAGTGTTCTTCCGAGAAGAAAGTTGGTACTTGGTGTCACAAAGCCTTGCATCACAGCAAAACGCATTTCTAAAGTTTTTAGGGAGCTCAAGCAGATTATAATTGAGTTCGGAGGAGGCTAATGTGGTGCCAATCGGCCGTAAATGATAAGAGTACTAAGGGAAACCGGTCGCATTTTTTTTCTCGTTATGATACAAAGATTCCTCCCAAAAATGAAGCTGAATAAGGCAAAAAGAGTAATTTGAAATAGAGACTACACGGCCAACCGAAGATGGACTGTACGCCCGAGCTAAGACAATAGCCGTTAAAAGATTGGTCTGGCATTCATGAATAAAGGCAGTAGAGACTCAAACCAACTAAAACGCAAACGCTATTTCACTAAACAATATTTAAACGGTGGCGTTACAGCCCCCTACTTCTAAAAAGCAGAATTTCCTTGTTTGTTTGCAAAAAGCCACAACTTAAACACCGCAGAGTCGCACAACTTTTCCAGGCATTTCAATGGTTGACCATCCACACCGTGACTGGTCAATGACCAACAAATCCCCGGAGGACCATTATATGGTGCACAATGCGTTGGCTCGACTGCACTTAACAGTTAAAAAACAAAAAATAAGGCTAGTGTAGGTAACTGCTCAATACTACTGTTGCGCATCAGCAGCAGCCTTTGAAATGGGTTACATTTTTCCTTGAAATACCTCCCAACACTTATCTGTCACGGTGCCAACAATTTCCGGCAAAATGAAAAACAAAGTGAATTCCTGCTGCCACTTTTTAAAACTACAGCGATCGACATGACGCCAGGGAAGACTGAGTTGGTTGACCCGATCATGCGGCGGCGGCAGAAGCAGGACACTTTTCCCAGTCCCCTCCAACTAATCGCACAGCACAGCACAGCACACTTCATGGCTTCACGACTCTTCCCTCCTTCGCCTTCGTGTGTGTGTGTGTGTGTGTGTGTGTGTGTGTGTGTGTGTGTGTGTGTGCGTGAGTGCGTGGCTTCAGAGAAGACTGCACCTAACAAAAGCAGCCATTGTCTCCTCATTGCATTGCATCGATAGCAAAAGTGGGTGATACGGAAAGACTCGCTTGTTCCCTTTCACCAACACTGCTGCATTGCCAGGCCGTTGTGCATTTCGCAGGAGGTGGAGGAGCAGCACACCCACGCATACAATTCACGAAAGAGGAAGGCAGAAGAAGAGAGGGCGAAAGGAGGGGAGAGGGCGATCGCCCCGATTCACTGGGTAGTGTGAAGGCAGCGACTGCCTCTGTGTGTTGTTGGGTCTGCTTTCACTTCATCTTGAAGAACCTGGTTGAGGGCCGTGTAGTGCCACTGTGCTGAGGAGGCGGGAGGTTCCACCACCACATGCGGTGGTACGATTCGTAAAGAAATTGATTTTTTAATAATAGCAGTAAATACTCAAGAGAAATTTTGGTGAAGGAGAGTGGGAAATTACTCGCCTGATTAGGCATTTTGACGATCCACGCCGGCGGAATGATGAGTTTGGCATGCTTCCCAAGTTGGCAGCTAACGGAAAGCAGGGCCGATTCAAAGCACTCTGGTTTGTTGTGATAGCTTAAACGACACCACGCACACTGCATGTAGAGGGTGTCCTAAAAGAGCAAGCCATACCACCTTCTAATTAGTCATTTAGAGGACATGGAGTAGTAGAATATGCCACAACCCCAAGAGGCCATCAGCGTGTACCAAGAGGAAAGTTTAAACACGCAGAAATTGCATGAACCTTCCATACTTGGTCACACATCAAACATACAAACCCTCCAAAAATTTCTTTTCAATTAAAGGAAGTTGGATGGAGTATTTATAGAAAGAGAGAAAGAAATAAGTCCTCTCGGGTAACACAGCCTTTACTTACGCGAAATTTGAACTTCGTTTGTATCCACTAAAAAGCAAAAAATGTTTCACCTAACTCTTAAATTTTACGCATTTAAACGGCGGTCTAGTGAACAAAAAAGCACAAACCCTTCCGCAGGCTTGACAGCGATCTTCTTTCTGCCTCCGAAGGACCCAATGATGCTTCACTACCATCTATTCATAAGTACCGAAATAAAGTGCTCTTCTTTATCAGCTTATTAGGCATAAAATTATTTGCCATTCACTAAAAAGTGCAACATTTGTTATATTCCTTTTAAGGAACATTACAAAAACTCGTTCATCCCTCTGGAGAAATCCGATTGGTGGACAAAGGAGCGAATAATGATCTTAGACACAGGAAAGAACCAATCAGATATGAACAAGACACCTTGTTGCAAACTTGATAAAAATGGATATAAAGTACTGTCGTAAAGTAAATTATTCCGCACAATTAACTCGAAATTGGGCTTTCGCTTCTTGTTTAGGAGAGAGGACGATCTCACCTGATCATCATTTTTGTCACGATATGTGGACGAGACAGCCTGTCGAAAAGTGGGTTTGCATTTAGCGTCGAGCTAAAAAGGGAAACTAGAATAAGACGAGGGTACTAAAAAGCACAATTAAGGTAAGCTGGAGTCTTGCAGAAGTCAGTGAATGGGCAAAGGCTTGGCCACCATCGGGGATGCAACTGCGGATAGGCCAAATAAACTTACCCTCGGAATGCAAGCAGTGTGACAGATTATTCTGCATGAAGAACATTTCTTTCGTGGACCAGCTTTCTGCGAAAAGAGAAAGTATGAGAAAATTATCCTCAAAAGAAGTGTAACTTCATTTTTAAAGAAAAACACTAAGAATGAAGTGATGAGGAAACGGAAGAGAGTCTGATCGTCGAACTAGCGGCCGACGAGAGTCGGAATCACGCCGCACAAATCAATCAGAAGGCGGCCCTCATTTCTGTGCTCAAAGTGGTGAAAAACTTGAAACACTTTGGGAAGAATTACCGTGCATTGGAAGTCACCGACGTAGCAATAATCGCCGGAGGCTGAAGTGTCATACCAAAGATGGCAGTCTGGTTTGTCATCAGCCTACATCAAAGAGGTAAAAAAAGTGCCATCAAGTATCAGCAAGTTCTCTATTTCTTATTTTACCCTTTTTTCGCCAATTGTATGAAGGAAGTGTGTTTACTTTGACTCTTCACATTTCTAACCTGATTACGTCATAATACTTGAAATCCATGACAGGTTAAGCCTGTGTGAATAGAAAACCGGAAAAAATGAGACAATTAGAACAGGGAGAACGAGCTGTTGCCTTGGCAGAAATATGGCAGTAAAAAGAGCACGGGAAGATTGTTAGGAAAATATGTGTGCAGTCATTTGGAGTGATGTCTCGACTTCCTGCAAAGCAACCAGCCGAGGGGGTGGGGGAACGAAGTCAAACAACCCCCTCAAAGATGAAGAAGAGGAAGGAGAGGATCGACAGTCCAGTTCCAATGCCCCAAAAAAGCTGTACTGGGGAGTTTAACAAACAAATGAAGGAAGGAATTGGAAATGAGAACGCCTTAATGGTCGAATGAATGAATGAGTGAACGATTGACTGGGGAAAGGAATGAATAAGCAAGCGAATGATCAAGGAGGTGATTGGACGAATGAGATAATGGATAAGAGAATGCGTGAGAAGGTGGATCAAGTGAAAGAGTAAATGACAGAGTGAGTGAACCGGTGCACGAATGAAAGGCACACATTGACGCATTAACAGGCCTAGTTTATTCACCATTTAAATACACTAGGGCAAATCGAATGAATTCAACAAAAAGTCAGCGAAATACTGGCATCATTTTTAGGGCAATTAGCAACTTCATTGCTAAATTTACTTAATCCCATCAACAACTTATTTAGGGATCGGGCAAAATAGGGTACCACATCTTTTTTGTCCAAAAAATTCTTTCTGACATTTGTTGGGAGTTTACAACAATTGGCGTGTAAATCCGACACACACGCACACAAAAAACCGTTTTTTTTAGTTAAGCACAGTCCCAGAGAGGATTTGTTAATGTTTTAAAAATGCACAAACTCTACAACGACCTTGAGCTCCATGGACCAATGAGCAGGAGGCGATGTGACTCAGCCTCTGCTACTCGATGTCTGCGTACCGCAATTTCACAAAAAAAGGGACTTGTAAATAACCTTTGTCCCATGTTAAGTGATTAGGTGACAAAAAAATGACAAAGCAGCAGCAACTCAACGGAAGAAAGACGCCAAATTCACTTTGCTTCCTTTGAGACAGTCTGCAGCCCTCAGGCTCGGGATGGAGGAATCACTTGGAGAGCGCAGAAGTGGGAGAACAGGATATATCCGTTTCAGTGGCTTTTACCTGCCTTTAGAACGACCTGACTAGAGACCCTTCGAACGTTTTTAATAAGTCGATTTCTGTGTTGTTTGCGATTGCATGCAACGACCCCAATTTGTGGCTGAATTAATTTCGTGCAAACTTCAAACGGTTTGTGGAATTTATAATTAGGTCAAGGCTTTGGTCATTAAAGGAGGCGGAAAGGGGTTATGAGCCGGTTTGCCTCATCACCCCCACGCTCCACCCCTCTGCCCCGCCTGCCCGCCGGCCTGCCTGCATGCTTGGCTGCCTCCCTGCCTCTCTACCTCCTGTTGCGAAATCTTCGGGAGTTACCAACCCCTGGAACAAGTTTAACGAAGAGATCGATCAGGAGCCTTCATAAGACTGCCCTCTCCACTTGACCAGGGTTTACAAACACGCATTTCCCTTTTTTCCCTACTTTTTTACTGATTCCCTGAGTTTGCCGATTCGGATTGGGTATTCGCAGAGAGATTTGTGGGAAAGTGGATCACAGACGTCCCCAAGTCGGTAGCCCAAGCAGAAAGCAAAAACTACTGGCAAGGAAATCAAATTACACGCTTTCGTAACCCTCTAATGAGATTATCTAGAGAGCGTGGGAGGCTAAAAAAGAGCCAAGCAGATTGTACGGTTTTCGATGTGGCGCATTACTTACAAATGACTTGATGCGAGGCGCAAACAACTGTCAAGTCAGGCTCCTGGCTTACCTGCGCGAATGGTGCAGCATAGACGCGCGCCTGTCAGTCACTGTGCGGCACTCTTTAATACTGCAAACCCTCTATGACACTTTCTTCTCATTTCAAAGGGCCCTTCTCGATTGCATGCTTCGAAAGCCTCCTTTTAAACCTATTGTAGAGCACTTGATGAAGGTGGATCAGGAGGTAATGAAATACACCAGTGGAAAGGCAGCTTCAGTGACAGTTGAGTCGATGAGACCCCCATGGCTCGAAAAAAAGTGCAAAAAAGGCCATCAGCACCAACACCCTATCAAGTGCGAGGAGAGAGGTCTTACCAAAAGCCTCCAAGGCAATTGGATGCTGCATGCCATTCAGTAACCACCAACGACAGGCAATAAGTTTTAATGACGGCCATCAACCTGTTCTTCACTTGATCTCATAAAGAAGGCAAAAAAGATGGCTCTGCTACTAAACTCTATAACTGACTGAGTAGGTAAGCGAAGCTAAGGGAGAAGAGAATCGGTGACTAAGTGGGTGAGGCAGTGAGTGAGTGGTGACCGACTCTGACAAGCAAGGACCTTCAATAGCATGCATTGGGACAACCATATGCCCGGGCCTGTACCGCTTCGTTTCTAGGGCAATTGGACCAATTTGACTGTTTTTCTCCCCCTCTCTCCCTCTGTATGTATGTATGTATGTGTGTGTGTGGAGAGACGCTGATAAGGCCAGTGATTTTTTGAAAAAATAAAAACCGGTGAAAAAAACTAGGCTACAAATAACATTACACTCGTTTTTACTGAACAATAAATCATGGATAAAAGGAAGTTCTCCTTTTAGTCGAAGAAGAAGGCGAGAAAGGAGTGAAATGTGGGACGAGGAGGAGGAGGAGCCACCCAGGCAAGGCAATGCTGACTGCCACTCTCTCATTTGGAAAAAAAAGTAATAGTAATAAAACCTGTCACCTCCGGAATTAAAGGTGTCAGCAAAAGTTAGGTGAATTTCGTGCGCATGCAGGTAGGAAGGAGGAAACACATTCGACTGGGTGACAGACGTTGTGCACGAAAGATGTGCGTCTGGAAGTGCACATTCAGCCCCACTTCGGCGTGTCTAGTCAAAACTAGGAGGGGAGAACGAGTAAGAGGGCGAGGGAGGAGAGGAAGAATGAGTTTCTTTCTCCGGTTAGGCAATTGCCAAACCAAGGAAATGGATGCAGAGCCTCACGGAGGGAAGATAATCATGATAAGGGAGGATTTGGGGAAAAAGACGCATATCAGTGGGAGCGATCTACTGGTGAGTAGAGGCCAGAACAATCCCCTACGTCCCTCAATTTACCCTTTCCAAGTCTATTGGGAGGGAGGACAGGGAAAAGGCACCAATGTCTTACCGTCCATTTGGGAAGACTGATAGACCAAGAGGCGGTGGAGATGTTGTTACCAGTGTCATTAGGGTTACTAAAAAGGAGGAAAAATTGTGAAACACAAAGGATTCTGTGAATTGCAAAAAGAGAGCACGAAACAATTGTCCTTTTAAAAAAGTCAGACTAAGAGGAGGAACATATTTAAGGCCAAATATTGGTCCATAAAGCCAACTTGATTGCACTTATTATTAAAAAGGATGCGGTGACAGACAAGTTTCACCGCATTTTGCATAAATGAATGGACAGTTACAAGGTGGGTGGATGGGTGAGTAGGGAGATGCTCGGAAGCTTACGCAGCCCTTGAAACGTGCACCTTAAAGACCACCAAAGTTACGTCACAGCCTCCAAAAAAGGAAAGAAATACATCCTGAGAGGACAAAAAGTGATTAATTTAGAAGCCGCTGCGTCCATGTAAACAAGAGCTACCTCCAAAATCAACAACAAGGAGACTTCTAGGTCAGACTGTGACTTGTAGTTTCGCATAAACAAGCCAATGGGGGGGGGGAGGGGCCACCGTAGTGGTGGTAGACACAACGATGACAAATGCATCATGTCACAGCCAAGTCAACACATCGCTAGTCAAGTAGCGAGCTGTGTAGGTGGTGCATTCAAGCGTGCGTGGAAGGCTTTGCGTGTTCAGCCGCAGTAAACGTTCAAAGGCCGGTGGTGTCTACCCGTGAGGAACGATTTCAGCAGCTGACGGTTTCAAACCCATCGCTACACCACCCAATCAATGAACGAACGCCCAGAGGAACCCCCGTGGTCGGCTTACTCGGTGAACTGCAGAGGAGAAAGGCATTTCCTCACCCGAATTAGTCCCTACAGAACCGTCCATAATCACTGAAAAAGAAACTAAACATGCTACAAACAGAGCAATCGCTGCACGGCAACCTTGAAAGTTTGTAGGAGGAAAAATAATTGCACTTCTCCCCACGTTTGATTCGTGTTTAGATGACAAGCAAGAAGTTGGGGATGTCATCGCTTCCCAAGAGGAAAACCGATCGTTCCACCTTTCACATAACTTTGACAATCTACCAAACCTCCCTCCCCCACCACTGCACTAACAAGTCTTCTTAATCCAAACGCCTGTGATTGCAGAAGGAAGAGGAGGGAGGCAACGAGGCTACCGCACCGAGGCGGCGAGACTGAAGCAACCAGGTGGAGAGGGGCGTAGCACACAAAAGGTGCTTCACTGCTCAATGATTGAGGTGACAGTTTATCGCCTTGTTGAGAGCTCGGTAGAAGAGGAGGAATACAATTCCTCCTTAATGAGGTTAAGAAAGGTTCAAATGCGCAATTCAGATGAGAGGTGACGCAAAACACAAAGGAAAGAGAGAGAACTCACACCTTCTCTCGATCTCTCTGCCCCTCTGTCGCTGTCAAAAGAAGAGAAAAAGTACCAACCCCCCAAATGCCTGTGATCCAATTAATTAATCAGCAGGACGATGCCGGTTCATCAAAGGAATTCAAAAAGGAATCTCATAAATTACTTGTTTAAAATCCGCGCGCCTCACCTCCACCCAACGATGCCCCTCCATTCAAGAAAAGTGGCAAATGTGGAGGCAGAAAAATAACCAAAAATAGCAAATAAAATGATGACCATTTTATGCATGAAACGCCTCAACTGTCAGAAGAGAGGAAGAAATATGGTTTTTTAACTTTTTATTGATTTCGTGTCAGAAATAGTGAAAACCTCACTTCGTGTAAGGGCGGAGGAAACGCGCCACCCCACGCAATTGTGGTGGTCTCAGTGAACGCTGTCTTGAAAAGCATTAAGTAGAATCCGCATGCTTATTTTGAAACACTAAATTCACAGCATTAGGGAGCAAAAATCGCCCAACTTTTCTCCGCCTCAGGAGTAAATGGCCATCGCCGACCCCACAATCGGTATGCTCCACTCAAAGTTGCGCCTTTCACTCAAAGTCTCTCCCTCCGGACCAAGACTACGCAACATCAGGTTCGCTCTTTTACAATTTGGTGTAATATGTCAAAACTAACTCATGTCACACATTTGTGACGCTGAGTGTGCAGGAAAACTGGAACGGTGTATTTACATGAGAGAGGTTCAGAACCCTTTCACACTTTAAACACCACTTTCTCTTTACTAAAATTAATAAAAACGATTAGATTGAAAAAGGGAGAGGTGAAAGAATGATTTTCAGGTGACCAGGTGGTGTGTTGTGGTGACTGCAACAGTACAACGCTTAACAAGCTCTTCAGGGGGAATGTAAGATAAAACAAAGGCATTAAAGTAAACAAACCAAATGTGTTGTCCTTTGTTTTGCTTATGCTCTAATTTGCGCTTTCAGAGAAGATTCACGCATTCAATTGTCGACGTAGAGATTGCACCGCTGCCTTAACTATTCGTACCTACTGGCCGGAAGCCTGTTTAAAAAATAACTGGAAGGCTATTATACTCGGTACAAAAGAGCCAACGAATTCGCTCAAGTTACACCACCGCATATGGTGGTAGAACCTCCCGCCTCCTCAGCACAGTGGCACTACACGGCCCTCAACCAGGTTCTTCAAGATGAAGTGAAAGCAGACCCAACAACACACAGAGGCAGTCGCTGCCTTCACACTACCCAGTGAATCGGGGCGATCGCCCTCTCCCCTCCTTTCGCCCTCTCTTCTTCTGCCTTCCTCTTTCGTGAATTGTATGCGTGGGTGTGCTGCTCCTCCACCTCCTGCGAAATGCACAACGGCCTGGCAATGCAGCAGTGTTGGTGAAAGGGAACAAGCGAGTCTTTCCGTATCACCCACTTTTGCTATCGATGCAATGCAATGAGGAGACAATGGCTGCTTTTGTTAGGTGCAGTCTTCTCTGAAGCCACGCACTCACGCACACACACACACACACACACACACACACACACACACACACACACACACGAAGGCGAAGGAGGGAAGAGTCGTGAAGCCATGAAGTGTGCTGTGCTGTGCTGTGCGATTAGTTGGAGGGGACTGGGAAAAGTGTCCTGCTTCTGCCGCCGCCGCATGATCGGGTCAACCAACTCAGTCTTCCCTGGCGTCATGTCGATCGCTGTAGCCTTCAAATGTGCCAGCAGGAATTCACCGAAAAAATGATGACACCGTAGCAAATGGGCGTATTTTAAATGCTACTGTTGATTCGCACCAAGAATACCAAATAATTAGTTATCGTAGCTCCAAATTGGTTAAACTCTGAGACGAAGTTTTGGATAATTTGGACGCAAGGAAGGGAGGGCAACCAAACAATGGTCTGTCAGGTTCTCATTTGCCGATAACTGACCAGTCACAGAGAGAATATAAAGCCTCCAGAGCTTTTTAAAATCATCCATGCTTAAAAGGTCAATTTGTACAGAACACTAGCAAAAACATGAAACAGGTGAAGCAGTGCATTTACCGAGATTTGAAGGCACCGTCGGAGGTACGTCTGAACATGTTCCATTTGTGTATGGACAGAGTGATGAGAGAACGTCATGTTTACATTAGGCCAAAACAATGGCTACCCGTTAGACCAATGATTACTAGCGTGCGCTGATGAGAGCTACATACGCGGTTGGTTCAGTAAACATATGCAAATTACCTAGGAAAAACGAGCCACCTGATCAGCCTCCTTTGGCCTTGATTATGCCAGGCCCTAGAGCCTACAAAGTCACTTTTAAGTGGTCGTCAGAGCCATGACTTCTTACTTCTTGCCTGTCTATCAATTAATTCTGACTGCGAGATCTCGTTGATCGCAACTGCGGGTACAAGGCTGAGTCAGTAAATATTGACCCGACCCGCACATGAGCACCCTTAGGGCAAATTGATAAAATGTTGCCTACCAAATAATCTCCGGCTTTTCGGAATTGAAAAACCATCAAATCGGAGCAAAAATGCTAGATATTCCGTGGAAAGGAGGGTGAACAAATCGGCGGAATTAACCTAGACCAAGGGTGGCGGTTTTGGGAGCAACTCATACCGTTATGATAGGTGCAAAGTCTACAGATTAAGTGAACTCTGAACGATGTTTTTGCAAGTCAGTGTGTCGATCCAAAAATAACATGCAGTGTCAGAAGCCTACAGGTCGTCTCCAAACTGTTGTTGATGTAAAGCATGCCCTTGATCGCCCGTTAGGGGTGGCCTTCGGGAGGTGAGTTTTCTAGAGCACAGAGACCAATAGTCATGGTTACCTAACGAGTCAATTCCTTCGTCACGGGGAGATAAAGGCAAAAGGAGACAGATTGAAATCTCTGCAGGTCAATGAGTTTGAATGACTATCGCATGACACACAGTAATGCATCTTCGTCCTCAAAAATCCAACAAATGACAACTTCATCAACAACAAGAACAAGAAATCAACAGCAAGAAAAGCGGAGGAGGCCATATAACCCGCATTTCCCATGTCTAAGAACTAATGCCCTGGAAATGTTGACCTATTGAAACGAATAAAGAAGCGCCTTGAAGGCGAGGCATTTCCTGGCGTAATTAGCCCCACAAGATCCACCACCAGATGGTACATCTGTGGGAGAGTAATTTCGACCCCTTAATCGTCAAGGTCATAACCGAGCTAATGTCCGAAGATTAATGGCTGTGCTGCACAAACTTATGATCTCACCTTCCATTGGCCGAGGCAATAGCCAATACGCAAAACGCTAGAGATGACGTGGCCAATCAGGCGAGAGAGAATGTGCAAAATCTGTGCATGCTGAACCCACCATGCCGTAAGAGTTATTTAGGCGGCTACTGATAGTTACCATGGCAGCGCCTTCCAATCAAGACGTATAATGCAGTCTACGCATTAAGAGGCTGTGTAAAACCTTTATTTTTTGCGATGATGTGATAAACAAGAGTTGGGGATACTGGTGAGTGGCCTATGGAATTCCAACCACGAGATAACTCACTTATGCAATAAAGCGTTACAACGGTGAAAGAGGTAACTAGAAGGTAGTCACGCGGAACCACTTCAGTGTGCCACATAATCTGTTATGAGGCGAGAGATATTTAAACAGTATCATGACATACAAATGGCAGAGGCGGATTGACGCAGCATCATATGCGCGAATTGCCTCACCGATGAATGTTTAATGAGGGGTGGTAAGTGCCGAAAATGGGCCATATTTCGTGACAAGCAACCGCTGATTCGGAGGTCCAGATGACTTAAGCAAGGAAAAACTCTTTACCATGTATGGTTTCTGAAAAATTTTTCAAAAACTCTTTTCTTGCGCCATTTCCGGTAGGCCACCTAGCCGACATGCTACTTATGTGGAGAAAGTAGCATAGAATTGAACAGAGGCAATGAAGTAATTTCGCAAAATTTGCGGAGCCGGAAAAAATACAATTTAACTGGATGGTTAGAAGCAACCATGTAGCTTTGTTGGACAAAAGTAAAGTGATTGCAAATTAAATTTATAAAGGCCCAAAAAATGAAGCAGGCTGCGGTTATCGAATGCGGGGATTTGACACCACTCGATACTAACCCATACTTTGTGCTTACTCCTGTGCACGCACGTCCTCAAAATCATCCAATTGACAAATTAATGACATGGGTTTCGAACAAATCATTTTCCAGCTATTGCATTTCAGGACAACTAACATAATAGACAAAACCAGCCAGCGTTTCGATGTGCGAAAACGAATAACCAAAAAGGTTAAAAGGAGGAAGGGTTTGTTATAAAACTACGAACCTGATGAGAAAAGACGCAGAGACAAGAAGGAGGCTGTCAAAAAATTTATAGCGTTCAAAACCAGATAAATTAGTTGAAAGTGAAAAAATCAAACAATAGGCAGGGAAGAAATCTTGGTAAGCCGGGAAAAAAATGACACAAAAGAATTTTATAGTAGGGACCATTGCGGTTCGAAACTAAGCTCAAAGTGACAACAGCCCAGTAAAAAGTGACATAGCCAAAATTAACGTAATATCATTTGAAAGGAAAAGACAACAATCGAAAATAAGCATATGCAGAGTGAAACGACACACCAAAAGATCCTAAGATTTACATAAATTAAACAATAACAGAAACTAACTATTCAATGTTTAATTGATCGTCGTTGTGTTCATCAGAGTCGAAAAATCGTGACTTTATTGTTTTGCGCAGATGACGCAAATTCTGGTAGCTGGAAGATGAAGTCAACATTCCCAGGAAAAGCGAAATTTGCACCTATGAAAAAGGAAAAAGAGAAATAATACCAATTTCGCCAAAGGAACTACGCTGATAGATAAATGTGCTCACGAAATGTAAGGAATGCACTGATCTGATAAGAAGAATGCTGAAAAAATCGACTGATAAACAGATTATAGAAACACATACAAGCTACCGACCACATGGTATTTTCATGGAAACCAGGTGAATATCACATACGACAATCATCGAACAAAAACAAA
Organism: Taenia crassiceps; assembly: GCA_023375655.1. Taxonomy (NCBI): domain Eukaryota; kingdom Metazoa; phylum Platyhelminthes; class Cestoda; order Cyclophyllidea; family Taeniidae; genus Taenia; species Taenia crassiceps. Next base: position 4,089,115 of record JAKROA010000005.1, on the reverse strand, counting down.
CGAGTAACACCGCCCATCGCACCACCACACTACCTACAAGTGCGAAAAATGGAAAATTTGAAATGCCATACCATTTAAATGATGAACAACCTTAAGGACAATATTATTTTACGAGTTAAAACAAAAAACCATTAGGCTTAGATTTAACTGAATTAGCTAATTGTTTTGTAAAACAATCGAAAGGTACAAATTAGTGAGGTGTACATGCTTATTGCGATTTGGACACCCGTGAAAGTTCCGTGCGTAAATTATTGCTAGTCCAAAAGTTTTACTCCTCTAAACAAAAACAAGCCGAACTTTTAAGCAAGAATATTGCAATTGTGCATAATAATGCAGATGCTTGGGAGCTATGATTTCGCATCAAATGAACGACTGAAGTTTGGAGCACATCATCTCATTTTCCCTTTCCTTTTTACTTCACAATTTTTCAAACCTTTGCAGCACGTACGTAGTAGTTAATTTCTTAGCATTGTCTGTTATGTGAATTTACATTATTGCAGCAGGCTGCTGCGAGTCATTGCTGCATTCTAAAATTATGGCTAATCGATCATTGCTTCCAAAAACTAATTCATCGTTGAAAATTCTGCTATTTACTTGGGCTGGTTGCATCAGTCTGGGATGATTGTTTAAACCACCAAAACTTCTTCAAAAATCGGCGCGTTGGTCATTGCTTCAGCGGGTGTAGCCTAAGATGCCTGAGGTCGAAGGTGCGCTATTTTTGTGGCTGCTCCCATTTTCTTTGCTAAGCTTTAGGTGTACTCATGCATATCGCTTTATCTATTGGTTGTTGTTGGATCCGGTTAGGTCGGATGATGCATTTATTAACCCGTGAGCCTTGTTTACACAGGTTTGGAGGACTGCGTGGAGGAGCGCGTTATTAATGAGGAGTATAAAATTTGGAAGAAAAACACCCCCTTTCTTTATGACTTAGTGATGACCCACGCCCTGGAATGGCCAAGCTTAACTGCTCAATGGCTTCCCGAAATTACTCGGTTTGTCATCAATGTTCACTTAATTGGGTCACTTGCCTTTTTATACAATTTGTTCACCTTACAGCCCCGAGGGGAAGGACTACTCCATTCATCGTCTTATTTTGGGGACACATACATCGGACGAACAGAACCACCTTCTCATCGCCAGTGTTCAGCTGCCTAATGATAATACCCAGTTCGATCCCAGCAACTACGACCCAGAACGCGGGGGTATGTTTATTGTGTTTCTTCTGTTGTCCCTCTGTTGAACTTTTTAGCTATTGTCACTCCTTTGGGGACCTCTTGTAGAATTTGGTGGCTTCGGCGCAGTGACGGGAAAAATTGAAATAAACATTAAGATCAATCACGAGGGTGAGGTGAACAGAGCCCGTTATATGCCGCAGAATCCCTGTGTCATCGCCACGAAAACTCCGAGTGCAGATGTGTTGGTCTTTGATTACACTAAGCATCCGAGCAAGCCCGATCCCTCCGGTGTTTGTGAACCCGAATTAAGGCTGAGGGGACACCAAAAGGAGGGCTACGGGTTATCTTGGAACCCCAATCTCAATGGGTACCTCTTGTCGGCCTCTGACGACTACGTAAGTCACGGTGTTGTGTTCCAGACTGGAGGACTATATTGATATTATTTACCGCTCTGGTGATGGAAGTGATTGCTTGTCATTGCTACGGATCACGTTATGAACTATGGGTTGCCTCCCGCTTCTTTCTCACCTTTTTGTATTAGGTAATCATTCTATTCTTCTAACTTCTTCATTCTAATATATTGCTACGTCTTCACAATCCTCCGCTGACGAGACTAAATTTACTTTTATTCATTTTAATGAGGCTGCGATCCACACAGGTGGTCTTAGATTTTCACCGTTTCAGTGTCATCTTTGGTCGCCTTATCCTTAAGTTCCTCCAAGAGGTTTTTTCCACCTCTCCCGTATTTACGATGTGGTTTTAGTCTAATGTACGGCGCTAGTAAAGTTACTGAATGGTATCGACTCATTTTGTGTACGATCAGTTGGAGCTATGCGAGTTTATCTCTATCCTTAAAAGTATTTGGAGAACTCTGGTAGCACCTTATTTTGGATGCTGGTTGGAAATGCTTTCATCCCCTTAAATAGGTGATTTCTATGGTCTAGTGTTAATTGAGGCCGGCTAAGTTCTTAATTTACCCCTTTTGATTCAATTGCCGAAGTTTACGATTTTTTCATATGGCAGAGGCATGTGGTGGAAAGCTTGGTTTTGTCTTTCAAATTGAGCTATGGGGTGCAATCAATCTTTCATTGGGTGATTGGATACTATTTTCTGTCACTCAAACGTCTGAGTTGGGGGTTGCAAAGCTCTGTTGGTGTTGAATTGGATTGTCTTCTTGTTTGCCGAAGACGAAGGTGTGCAGCCAGGCAGATTGTGTGCAAGTGAATGTCTAACAAGCCGTTGTCTTGTTTGTTTTCGTTCGGCGTCCTTGATTTGGATAGATTTAAAAGGCCGTAGACATTCTTTACATTGGCGATCACCGAGTTTATGGATGCGCGGCAGTTTCTGTAGCGTTTAACCAACTGGGGTTTTTAGCGGTTGCTTTTTTGAATGGGCAGTTGGACATGTAACTATTTACAGTCAGTGCTTTTATGACTGTTGCCGGGGTCATTGATCTGCTGCAGACGTTAACGAGGTGACTTTGTGATGTAAAAGGGCCAGGAGGCTACTGGCTTTGGTAAGATTGAAAGCGCTCTGCAATCCCTTGGATTTTCAGAACACTTTCTTGACTAACAAAAGCCAATGTTACCTCAGTTTATTTGCTTGATTGTATTTTTGTGCGCTTTCCCTTCCGTCTAAGTGGCTGAGTTGTTAACTGGCTAAATTTTGAACTAGTTAATCTTCACAACTCCGAGGCTCTAATAAATCTATCAACCATTATTTAAGTAAACGAAATACGGTGGCATTTATCTTCAGCCACTTGCCTCTCAGTTTCTTGATTTTGTATCCGCGCAGACGGTGTGCATGTGGGACATTAACGCGACACCCAAGGAGGGCCGCATAATTGATGCGCATACCATGTTCACGGGCCACACAAGTGTGGTGGAGGACGTGGCTTGGCACCCCCTTCACGAATCTGTCTTTGGCTCAGTGGCGGATGATAAGCGCCTCATGATTTGGGATACGCGTAGCTGTGGCAGCACCTCCACTGGCACTGGAACTACCGCTACAGCGAGCAAGCCGAGCCACTGTGTGGAGGCGCACGCCGCTGAAGTGAACTGCCTCTCTTTCAATCCCTTCTCCGAGTTCATTCTCGCCACTGGGAGCGCGGATCGCACTGTCGCCCTTTGGGACCTCCGCTCGCTGCACATGAAGCTGCACTCATTCGAGTCGCATAAAGATGAGATCTTCCAGGTCGGCTTTTCGATATTATGTTTGAATTCGCTGAACTGGGATGGATCGGTGGGCGGGTGAATGAGATGAACGTGGTCCATCAGTGAATAGAGCTACGGGTAGCTAAGTCGTTGTTTAAATTATTACTTGGAATCTTCTTTCACGCTGCGTGATTATGGAACGAGCAGAACAGGATATATGAGTAAATGATCCGAGGTACGAGCGTTTCACAATTGTAATAAAACTTATTCTTCCCCCCCCGCAGGTGCAATGGTCACCGCACCACGAGACTATCCTGGCCTCCTCAGGCACCGACCGTCGGTTACACGTGTGGGACCTTAGCAAGATTGGAGAGGAGCAGACACCGGAGGAAGCTGAAGACGGACCCCCCGAGCTTCTCTTTATCCATGGTGGACACACCGCCAAGATCTCCGACTTTTCCTGGAATCCTTGCGTACCGTGGGTCGTCTGCTCCGTTAGTGAAGACAACATCCTACAAGTTTGGCAGATGGTACGTCTTCTCGCCTCACTCTTCTCATTGCACCTTCTCTCATGTCTCCCTCTCTGGTGAGCAATCGCCAGCGTTTTTTGTCGAGTTCAGATTGTTATTTCCACTTTAATTTGCCACTTCAGCGCACTCTCTGTGGTAGAATCCTGTATAAAATTTTATTAGCCGCTTCAAACTCAAAGGATCAAAATTAATGCTAACCCACAAAGGCAATTGGTTGATCCGACCAAAAACTTTTACCGCTCTGGCCTGATAGGAAAGGGGAGAAGCAATAGAAGCACGCTATTTTGTCTCAACTTCATCAGTTTTGGTAAGAAGTAGAATCAATCCACGTGTGATTAAAGGTCCTCTTTCTCCTAGGCTTAACAGCTAACTTATTGTTTGATTTGACAGGCGGAGAATATTTACAACGAGGATGAGCCGCCGCTTGCCATCGAACCGGAGTAAGGGCGAAGCCGACAACATCCATAACCCCCTCCCTTTCCCCTTTTCTGCAACCGAAAGGAACCGACAAATTCCAGCTGCATTTCGTACTCTTTACACTTTACCGTCATTGAACTTAGCGTCTTGTGTACCGTTGAGATACTTCCCTCCATTCGTTTGAAACGAGTCTGAAAGTTGGGGATATATTTTAGTCTGCACTTTTTGAATTAAATTGATGGGAATTGTTATTGACATTTGCCTTTTGCGGCAGCTTTGGAATTTAACTTTGAGTCGAAAACCTCCATCTCCGCCTTCGTGACGGCTCCAACTGCCTGCAACCCTGCGAATGGCCGCTGATTTGTCACATTGGCGTTTGAAGGCCAGTGGTGTCTCGCCCTGCTGGTTGGTTTTAGGACCAGCATGAAAAGGCCTGGTGTCCTCTTTTGTGCCGCGATGATAGGTGATTTTGTTTATTAAAATAATTAGGGAGGTGATGGGTTTGGCGCTGACGTTTGCGGAAATGTTCTATGGAGGTTCTGTTTGAGTGGAAGACGAGCTGTCACTTTTCGAATGTCTACCCTAGTTCCTACTGGATTTGAAAATGTTGAAGGCCTTTCTGGTGGATTGGCTGCCACCTCTGTTTTGGTCTTCTAAGGTCAACATGGGGGCGTTAGTTGAGGCGAGTCCTGGTTCTTTCGTCACCCTGAACAGCTGGAGGTCCCAGCTACCCCACTACATTCAGCTTTCCTTGATTTGAGTCCGCTCAACCCGGCAGAATGCGAACCACAAATTTTCGAGACTTCAACAGCATAGTCGAAAATGAAGTACTTTATGTGCTAATAATATGATAACTAAAAAATGAAATCAAGCGAAAGATTCATGAGTAGACATAAGAAAGTGGGCTCTAATCCTAATCAACATCGATGCCGTTTTTGGCGAGAAATTTCCTTAAGTACTCCAATACCGAAGCCTTAACCTCGGGAGGTACAGTTTCCCGAGCTGAGGGAGCCACAGCTTCAACAACATCATCAACGTTGACAGCGTCGACGCCTTTGGAACGAATAAACTCCTTGCAGGCGCCCTTGACTCGATCGTTCCAACCGCATTCCACCAACTTCTTCTCGATCATCTCACGTATCTTTTCGCGCTCGCCCTTGGTGTTCAGGAGATCATTGATTTGACTCCGAAGTTCTGCCCGTTTGTCGCCCATTCCGGAGTCGGTTTGACGCTCAGACCAACTTGACCTCAATCAATCTACTCTTATCGATTGAGTACAGCTGATTGAACTAACAGTAGAACCAATGAGATTAAAGCGGGTAGTTTGAGCATTCGGTTTTCTTCTAAACAGAGATCAAATAGCATTTAAAGCACAACTGCGTGAACACGATCCATAAACCTTTGCTGTGAGAGTTGTCCTTCTTAAGGCAATTGTAACTACTTCGACACCATTTTTGATTAATTAAACGGGAATTCCAAAATTTTAGTCAATGATATCTACAATAGCTTAAATTCTTTAACGTTACATTAATTGCAAATAACCTACCTATAATGTGGTCTCGTTAGACTCCATTTTACTGTCAAAATTAGTGTCAGATGTATTAGTCAGAGGTTTATTTGGCAGATTTATTAAAATAAGCCAAGCTTTATTTTGAGCACTTACGATTGAATTTATCAGTTCCGAACTGCCATTTTTGATGGGCTTACGCCATTATGAACATTTGAAAAACAGCTGCGTCATGAGCACTGAATCATCTAGCTCTAATTTCATCTAATCAACACAATAAGAAATATATCGTCTACTTTTTAGAAGGCAAACTTCGCTTTTCTCATTTGATTTGAGTTACTGGCCATAGTTACAGTCTCCGACACCAGTAAATTTCATTATGAGTTATCGTGTTAACGACGCTGAATCATTTTGCCGTCTCCACTTTCCTATTGAGGCAAATCACAATTTATCTGTTTTGCTTTGCCCTTAAGATATTTTGTGCAATGCAATATTTAACTTTACTTAAGCGATCTACAGGTTTTTAAAAGAAAGCCCCCTTAATGCTTGTAGAATCCTACCACAATATTCACTTGTCATATTTCATGTGTCTTATTCAAATTGGTTATGATACTAGGTTAAAGTAATATTCTACTAACTTATTTGTAATAAAAACACTACAGGCATCCTTATTGTGCGTCTTTTTGAGTACTTGTGGTTTTTTTTTTGCGTCATTCTATTACATCTATTTGTTTTCCGTTGTCAATTCCGATCCTGCATACACTTAATAATTTGTCGCTCATTTTACACATTTTCTTTATAACCATGTAAGCTACTAATGACTTACTGTGTTGTAGCTTGGAAATGCCATTTTGCACATTAATGGGTGATTTGGGACGTAGCGTACTTTACATAGAGAATCTATGGGGAAGCCAACAATTCCATAGCCAATAATATGGTTTCATCAATTCCAGCTAACAGAGCTGAAGCCTTAACGAACATTTTAAGGGCCATTCACGCCTCTGTTGATTGCATTTTTATCTGTGCGTTATTTTAAAAAAGATATTTTAAAGTGAAACATATACTGGTTCATGAGAGGCCAACAATGTTCACTCCATCATATGGCTGGAGGTAATTGAACGGCGGGTGCTTATTGCATCTGCATATTATCCCCTTGTTGTATGTTTTGTTCATCATTGAGCATATTTTTATTTCCTATGAAGTGGAAGCACAAGACAGACATTCAATTATGCACTTGGCGCGAGGCCTGGTTAATGCTTGGCACAACCTCATGTCTAACGTCGTGAACACTTGAGTCTTGACATGCTCTGCATTCATGCTGGTCTTGCCTCCAATGGTTTCAGGGAAGGCTCGAGTTTTTACAGTCGCAAAAGTTGCTTTTATATTTTCTTCATCAATACTATGAACTTTTGTGAATTAGAACGACTTATCTTCTGCTCCTCTTCTCCATTCTGGGATTTGTGGACAAATGTAATGAAGTACTTTTCTGTTATTTGATATTTGTTATCTGTAATATGGCACAAAATATTTTAGTATTGTCTATTCTCTTTTTCCTTTACGATAATGAGATTGAGTTAACACCAACAATGTAAATGAAATAGACATGGAAACTTGGGCGTGGCACTAATTTATAAAGAACTCTCCAGAAAAGTCAGTGCTAACTTCCTCTGAGAGTCAGTGTTGGTGTAATGCAACCGCTTGCCATTTGAAGGTTGGGGTTTCGTGCATTCCCCGAACTAAAGGTGTAGCAAATTCGTCCATAAATTCCTCAAGACGAAAATGGGCCTTGTCGATAAGATGGTCTTTTCGTAAAACCAGTACCCATTTGAAGTCGCACAACCCATTCACGGTGTGGTCGGTTGGCTGTAATTTTGGATCCAGTTGTGTTTTGTAAGCATGGAGATGCAAATCTTTCGGGAGAATATGCTGCAAAAAACGTCCCGAATTGTCGGGTCCGTCGAGTGAATTTTCCTGGGCGCTAAGTAGCACTCCCAAGAACCGCTGCGATGCTTTGTTTTGAAGAACTTTCTGGATAGCGCCAGTGTTTAAAATCACCAATTGATCAGTCTCCCAAAATGTTCAAATCAATCCTTTTACGGTGGATTTAGTTTAATCACTATTCCAATTAAATTTTTTTTACGAACATCACGAACTGCACCTGTCAGTTAAAATTCAACTGTTTTGACTTTCTCTTGGAGATGTTTTGGCGTTCAGGGTGCATACCAACATGTCCACGATCACCTACACCTTGAAGAAGGAAACCCCGGCCGCAATTTATGTAAAATGGTTAGGGGAATCTCAACAGCAGACTGCGTATGAATGTGCTGCCGCGTTATTCCACACATAACCCCATATACCGTATAAATTAATAGAAAGTTGTCATTTATCGCACCTTGATGGTGTTTACACAAGCACTCAGGTCTACGCCGACTGTACCTCTGCTTCGAGACACAGACTGTGGGCCATGCAAGCAGCTTGTCAGCTCTTCTGCTCGACCACAACATTTCTGCCACATTTACATGGTACTCTACCACCGAGCTTCCACTACAAAATTCGAATGTGGTAAAGAAATGCAAAAATGACGTCCAGTTCTCTCACTTGGCATTGGTAATCCAAAGCACAATACTTAAGCATAATTCCGAGGTGTGTCGTTAAAAGCCTTTTTTCGCAAATTGGTACTCACACTTCACCTTCCTTCCATTTACATCTCATTCTTCGAGTTTGTGGAGAAGTTTGTGCTCAGCAGTGCAATGGACGGCGTGAGCACTTCTGTCGCTATGAATTGCGCTTCGACTTCACCCTAAGACGTGGATTTTGGGCCACGCCTAGATCAACTGCATCATTCGTGACTCCCATTTATCCCTAAAAAGTGATGGAGTGAGAACCAAACACCTTCACATTCCGCACAATCCTATTATTGCAAGTACTTTAAATCACTGCACAAGAAGTTTTCGCTTTGTCACAGTTTTTTTGATTGAGCAGAATGGAGGTCTTTCTTACTTCCAAGAGGCGCATAAAATTTGGCTTTCAAATGAACCAATAGATTGCACAAAGGGGACAGTGCACCAGGTAACGCGCCTTCATTGCTTTCCGACGTCCTCTTGATAGGTGAATGCATTATCGAAAAAACTTATAGACTCTTGAGCAACCTGAAGCTGTTGTTGCTCCTGCTGTTGTTGCTGATGCTGTGAGTAGCATGCAGAAGTAGTAGCCAGAGGTTGGAGATGAAAGGCCATTGTTAGTCCCTGTTTTGCAGAGCCTTCGCGCTGCCATGATAACGTGTCACTCTCCCCATTGTATCGATTGTTTTGATCGAATGGCAGATATGTAAATGGCATAGCTACTGTGCCGTTATTTTCTATCTGAAGATCATCAAACAGTGTCGTTGGACCTATAAAAAATGACAAAACGCTTGCTCTGTTTATGCTTTCACACTCTACATAGGACAAGAACAAATTCACGAGGCTTTGAAACCGATCTATGAAGAGTTTTTAAGGAAAGCAATGCTTTTATCCGGTGTGATCGTTGAGCATTTGAGAGGTCCAACTAGCACCGCAGTACATATTGCTATCAAAGAATTTGCTCTTAGAGTGCCTCGAGCTCTATACATTGGTCTCGTAACATAGCGCCACTTAATCACCTGAGAGTAGTATTTCCCCCAAGAGGTCATCCAGTCTGAGCGAATTGATACTTCCGTCTGATTCTCCTGCAGAAGAAGTATTGACCGCTGCAACGGCCGCAGCAGCTGAGGCAGTGGCGACGCTTCCAATTCTGGCCACAAGAAATCCCGAGACCCGCTGCAGCGTCGGCACCAGAAGGAGTAGCTCCCCAAATCGACCCTCGGGGAGGTATTGATTGTCGTTCATGACGTTCATCAATTCGATTTGGAGCCGACTCCTTGAGGCTTCAATGGTCATTCGACCGTTGGGTGAGAGGTTAAGGTGACCTTAATAAAGATTACTAGCGTCTTTTAAAATCCATGGCATAAGATTTTAAAAAATGCTAAAAAAATAAGTTAAGAAGGAGACTATGCACTACTCCATGCTGGTCGGTCATTGAAAATTAGTCGTCGAGGCGTTTAAGCTATGATTGAGCTTAAATTGATCATACAATTTACTTTATACAGATAATTATGAGGAATTTTTTTTCATTAAATACGCAAAAATATCTACGAAAATCTCTATAGCTACGAATTTTAATTGACAAAATTTTTTCCGCCGCATTCAAGTATTTGAGGCAGAGGATTTACTGGAGCGGAGTTTTTGGTCTGTGCTGATTGGCTACTAAGAGCCTGAGCACTGCTCATTGGGGCATTTTTGGATTAGAAAGCTGCAAGTCAGTTTAGCTTGCGTTCAGCTAACAGGTCGCTATCCCTCCAGCTGCTGGTTGTCTCCACATCGGTGCAGCATTCACCACGCATTGCAAATTTCTTACCAGACCTTGACAGCTACAGGCGTGCAGCTTCGTTCTTCACCAGTTTTTATTGACACCCAGTTTCAGCAGACCGGTTGGTTAAGCGTTAAACATTAGCCAGTAGTCTCGGACCGTAGATAATTAAACTGCTCTGACTTTGAATGACAATGATTCTGTTTAGGTTGACTAGTGGTCACCCATTTAACCCTTGGATTTAGTAACACGGACACCCAAGATCCCTGTTACCATCCCTTCGCTAAGCAGCATAGCCTCTTAGCCACATCAGTGGCCTCTTAGTGTTTCCATACGATGGCAATACATTTTTGTCCCAATATTACGGCTTTGCCTCTTCTAAGGAAAGACTTGGAGCACTACTGTACATTGGAATAATGCGATGTATTAGACCTGTCCTGATTGATCACATTCATGCTTACAATCGTTTTTAGTTTATATTGTTTCTTCAGGGTGTTCTGGTAGGAATTTCGTAATCAATTTAGCTTGCCTTGTAGCCGTTTTCAAACGTTTCAGTTCTCCAGGATATCATAAAATTATTACCTGCACTCAAGAAGATAATTGCCTTGAGACAAATGAATTCTGTTTCCCCAATAGCCAACTCCAAAAGTGGTCGATAGATAGTGTTTGCAATGACTTTGAGGATGGCATCCAACTTGCTATCATCCGCGCAACAGGTTAGGACCGGATATTCATTGCGGCCACCACCACTGCTGGTTTTAATTACTTCCATAAACGCAATATTTAACCGATAAAAGAGATTGATGAACGACCCTGCTTCATCGATCTGTTGGGCTGACGTACTGATGGCCTGCCAAACCATGCTTAACAGCAGCAATTCACCCGAGTTTCCACGTAGCAAAGTTAACTAGATCATGCAAAAGACACGCTTACTACTTGCCTTATTTAAGTAGAATCAGTACTACGCAAAAGAAATACCTGGTCTTGCATATCTAGATTGACAAAGCAATCCAGCTGTCTCGCCCAATTAATTAGACGAAAAAGGTGAATTTTCATGGCTGAGCAGATTTCCGCAAGACTTAGTGGTCCAGTAGTGGAGAGATCCTTCGCTTCGATTGCTTCTGTCGTCTGGTAAAAACAAAAATGCGATTATTGGCTAAACAATTTTTTTACTTTTCTACCTCTTTGGATTCGACCTCGGCTCTAAGTAGAGTGCTGATATCGATGAGCATGCCATTCAGTCCTGACGCGTCGCAGAAAGGCCGCCGATTGCTGATTTTATCGCGCTCGTTTTGAACTGCTACAAAAAGTGACATTGAAGTTAGGGCACTACTGAAATGTGGAAAGTAGTACGAAATCACGGCATAAGTTTGACAAGTGACCTTACCTGCTCGGTTCATGCCCACGCGGAAGCACTTTTTCAGACGGCAAAAGCGACACTGATTCCGCATGTCTTTGTCAATTGTACAGGTTCGATTGTACCGACAACTGTAAGTGTGTTTTCGGCGCACGGAACGTCGGAAAAATCCCTTACATCCGTCACACGAATACGCGCCGTAATGCTTGCCTTTTTAAAAGCAATGACAACTTATTAAAAATTAGATAACCCAGGTCTTCATCCTACTGTGTTAATAAACAGGCACATTGTGGAACTACAAACCACTTGACTTTGTTGACTAGATATTACGGTAAAATTTATACAAATAAAGCCAAGTCTGTGAAAATTCATATGGCAGATGCTATTTAATTAGCGTCGACGCCTGACAATCACCACCATTTCAAGTTTTGTAGTTCCGTGGTGCTATGCACGAATTGATGGAGATTTAGAAGTTAGATATGATTCAAGCGTTTGCCTCCGTAGCCACGCATCAATAAGTTAATTTCGGTCTTTACAACTTTCTGCTTAGTTTGAGCTCCCAAACTACAAAATGTTGGATGAAGCCAAGCCTCGTGATTAAAAATTTGTCCGCTCTCACAATTCCAGTAGCTTCTAGCCCAATCTATTGTATGACATTTGTAAGGTATGCAGCAGTCATTCGATTCCGGCAACGAATCTCCCAAAGGTCAGCAAATCGTGCCATCAAAGACCCTCTTAAACTCTTAAACTCATCGGGATGGTTGCCATAGTGCCAGATACCTCAAGATCAAGGCGTAAAGGAATGTGTTTAGTCAGGGCAAAATGATTGCTTGACATCTGAATCAGCTGAAAAGGGAAAGTCGTGTACGAGCGTAGAGGTTTAATGGCACTCTGAACTGTTTGGTAAAGAAGTTGCGGTGCGAGGTGTCTCCTGTCTCTTGTTTTAGCGCCTGTCAAGTAAACGAGCATCAAATCAGGGACTACATTGAAATTGTCTGCTTTATACCTAAAAGAAAAGCACTTCCTCCTCTGAAGAGAATTGTGCATGTTGGACCGGTAAAAGGAGCAAGTGGCTAGTCTTTGTCCACTTCTCCCTCAACTTTGGAAGCGAAAGTTAGGCAAGGAAGGGGGGTGGCCAAGGTCCAACTTGGGCCTAAATGCCAAAAGCAAAGTATTCTGGAACTTGTGTTAAGTTTGAAGGATAAAAACATGGGTCATTATCTTTGGGGTGCCCATTTAGGGCTACTGGTAGCCTTGTCACGTGCAGGCACCATTTGATTGGTGGAGTGGAGTGCTCGCGGTAAATTTTTGCACACTTGTGCGTCTGTGTGACGCCATCTGAGCAAACAATCAGTGCACGAGGCCGCCCCAAATTGAGAACGGTAGCATGTCTCCGCCCCCTCCAACCTCCACCCTCCTACCTATACAAACAACCGACAGGGGTGCTCGCACACATTTGCGCGCAGTATAAATAAATAAAGCACACACAGGCACATGTGTTCGCATGTCGCCCCCCTCCCCTCTGCCCTGTCCACACACAAGCACCTCGCTGTCTGATTGGCTGTTGGCTTCAAAATGCGCAATCTGTCCGTCTAGGCGTAAAATTGGCCACTGGTGGATACAAATCTGTCCAACAATTTACATTTTGCACATTTTTCTTCTCTCAGAGTCACACTGAGTGATAAACGCCATTCTATTTTAGGCCCTCCTTGCATCCCCTGAATACTCCAGTTGTGTAGTTCTAAAGCCGTCCTCAGAGGTAATTTGAGCGGTATATCGGTGGAGTCTTCCAGATGGCCGAATTTCGGGAAACACATAACAACAGGTTTAGCTTATGCACTTCCAGGTTATAAAACCAATTCGACCTACATGCATCACTTCCCAAAACAGAACAGCACTATTTGTGAACGATTTCAATTTGTAGACAAGATTAAAGGAGGTCTGCTAGTTGCAATGGCTTGAGGATAGCCTTGGTGATGAATAAGCCAATATGAGGGATGGTGTAGTGGGAATAAGACCGACTAAATCGTTTTCCGTGATTGCGTTCTTCCCTTCGCCCATGCGGCAAGCTAATTCTCCGATCCTTGCACCAGTGAGCCCAAACATCACCTATTTACCGGCATTGCTCCAAGTGCGTGGATCTCTTTAGTTCCCCCAACTCTATGGGGTTCGATTATCTTCTCCTTCCAATCTAGCCGACCTTCTGCACTAGCTTTCAGGGGTGAAAGTAGACATGGAAGAAACCTTCACATCTTCTTTTGTCTGAAGCTAACGTTGTGGCTCCAAAAAACACATCTTAAATGGCGCAGCTATGCAAATAAAACAGCTCCCTTCTGCATGAGTTTGTCGTTACATCAGAACCGGTAGAGCCGCTTGTCTCTTCACTTTATCCATTAATTGCTTGCAAAAAATAAGATTAACGAATGCTTTTCTATTCAATTAAAAGATCTACTTTTGACGATTGGATGTTTGCTTAGTATGCGATCTGCAACCTGCTAAGAGTTGTCAAACTTCACAATTTTACCTCAGAAAATCGGCTAAAGGAACCAACGAAAGGAGATTTGCATTGTTTCTGATTCTCCAGTCTCTAGGGTGATCCGATTTTAACGGTCAAAAAGTTGAATCAGAAAAGCTCGATATTCTTAATAAAACTTTCGGTGTTTAAAAAGAAGGGATTTGATGTCTCAAACGGAACTGTCTCCCAGTGAAGAAGTCTATTGCAGGTGTCCAAATAACTACATTAGAAATCTATCCTCTCTCTCTTCATCTAAAAATGGCCAGAATTATTAAGCCACTCGCAAGAAAGTCCTTTCATCTGGTTACATGGAACTTGGCTGTGGGAAGTAGACGGCAGAAAGGACAGGAATGAGGTTGATGCACCCTCATCGTCAGTATCCTCCAAGTGTCTAGTACTGCCGACTCCACGCAATGCCATCCACTCAGGCAGACTGGCATGCACTGTGAAGAAAAACTGGAAAGCAAGCTGGAAATGGTGAAGCTCAAAGCCGAGAAGAAGAAGTTTCGAGGAAGGAACAATTGACAGTAAGGGCGACTTCCTCATTGAATAGATAGGAAGCACCTTTCATGTTGCAAAGAAACAGACGACAGTTTAGCTGTAACGTCGAAAAGTGACAATATGGATGGGTTTACTTCAGCCTAAAGAATCATATGCGTCAAATCCAAAGGGCTGCTCAATCGCTTAAAAAAACAGCAATTTCGAACTCCAAACGAGAAGCCGATGATAAGAATTGCTTAATTAGAGCTAATCGGAAAAATTGTTTTTCAGTTCAGTGTCAAATGCCCCCTAAAAATTGCAAATGATGATTGTATCAGGCATTTTTCGACCACTCCGGTGCCTTTAACTAAAGCATGCAGATCAGCGATTTAGCGCGTCTCGAGAGCCTTTAGCTTTTGCCTACTTTTATATCCGACTTTTATGGTTTAAGATCCTACCAGTCGCTTTGTCACCGCAAATGAGGCAATTGGAGACGGGTAGAGAGGCAGAAGCTGAGGGCGGTCTCTCGTCGATTTTCACCTCAAAAGAGGCCATCAGTGGATCCTCTTGGTGTGGATCCCTTCCTCCCAGACTCTCCTCCCCCTTAACAGCATTCTGATTGCCCCGACGGCAACGCGGTCTTGGAGTAGAGGTCACCTCAGAAGCTTGAGAGTATCCAGTGGATGTACTGTTACCAGTGGCACCAGCCGTCAACAGTTCACCTTTGGTAATGCCTGATTCTGGGCTGATTTCTGTGAGGTTAAGGAATGCACAAAGAATCGTCATCTCATTGCATGCGTATCATAAGCAGACTTAGCAGAACGACATGTGGTGTGTCGGCTACATCGACGGATATCGGTCTGCGTCGATGCAAATCCCTAGCTTCGCTTACTCTTTCGATATTCCTCATGGCTGGCAATCAACGGCTCCGGACAGGTAAATCCAATCGGCTCAAGAACGGGTGCGTAGTAGGCGGCGTTGGGGTCGACTGGCGCCTCCCAACGCAATTGTGTCTGGTCTGGTAGATAGGGCCTATAGACGTCGGTTGAATGTATTGGTTCCGTGGGACATGAAGTTGGCAGGGGTGCGAGCCATGTGGTATTCTGATTGGTCACGGGGGTTCCATTGTAGTAGGAGGCTGCTCCAGAGACGCTCTCCACAAAATTTGCATCGACAAGACTTGGCAAGAGGAGGGAGGAATCTTAAGGCGAGAAATATTATTAAGTCGAAATCTTGTGTCATTGTCTTGCTTTGAGTCGTTAAAGGCACCTCCGATACCAATAATCCATCGAACACTTGATGATCAACATTTCTTGCAGTCAAAGTGACCATCTGATCACTTAAAACTTTCTCCACATTCCAAACTGATTGATTTGTTCGAATCCGTCTTTAATGTCTTTTACCTTTTGTACGAAAAAGTAAACGGTCGACCAGTCGTACGGTTGCCCACTCTAGACATCAATGGTCACGGTGGAAGCGACAGTGGCAATGAATGGGTGCATGAAACAGAGCAAAAGGGCAAAATGATAATGAAATCCTACTCGCATTCCACAGAAGCGTGATTACTTCCAGTAGCGCAGAGGAGAGCGAACCATCACAACCCTAGTGCCACTGATCGTGCAAGCATGAAACCAGCGAGTTCAATCGCTGACGAGGGTTGAAGATGCGAAGCAGGATTAGACTGCATCAATGCATCTCACTAAAACATGCATTTTAGAGTTTGTAAAAAATGTCACTCCGTCTATTCAACCCACAAAAAAGTTATAAGACCTCTCGTTCATCAATTAAATGAAGTGATTTGCACACTTCATTGACTAAGGCTCAATTAGCAACGGTGACAAGTTGATAGACCCCTAAAAACACCCTACCCCCTCTCTCCCCCCCCAAAAAAATTGGACTTTGACATTGAAAATATCAAAATGGAGGCATGAAAGAATTCAACCTGTGTTAAAATAATGAAGGAGAACTTGAGGTGCCCATTGCATGATGTTGGAAAAGTAATTTTTTTGTGAATGCTAGTGGAAGTGGATAAAAGACCAATTTCCTTAAAGAAAACGCAACAATGCACAAAAAGACCGTAAAATCACATAGAATGGCTTTTAGATAAAAGGTGCATAATACCAAATGATTTGCATTCCTCCAATGTTTGTGTACGGTCCAAAGGATTGATAATGGAAACTGCCTCTCCCTTCTTCCCCTTTTATCTCCCCCCAAAAAGTGTCATTTAACCCTCAAATGTGAACTCAATCCTGATTGGCCACACGGATCTATCCGATCAATGAAAAAATCAATATGGCTTGGCGGTAGGGCATCAATGTGTGATGGGCTGGTGAGTACAGTTCGCATTTTAGCGAGCGAGAAAAGGTTCACAACGAGGCGCGTTGATGATGGAAGTGCCTTTGAGGGATGGATGGACACGTGGATGGTAGCTTTAGACAACTAACCATCACCCCCTGGGTCAAGGTCGGCTTCTTAATCGGCTGATTCTTCTGAAAATTGAAAAGTAACTATTTTATGGCATTTTATCTGAGTTTTTAAGGTAATTTTGACGCGGCAGGATGGTGTGGGTTTACTTTGCAAGGCTCCCAACCTTGATGGGTTCACATCAAACGTATTCATTGAGATTGCTACCAATAGATGGACTTGCCATAAAAGAACTGCAAAAACGTCGCTATTTGCTGATGTCTGACCTCCACACAATTTGAACCGTACAATTCTTCCGCGCGGCTAGAAAAAAACTCTCCAGCAGCACTTTTATCTTTCTAGACCACTAGAGGGCCATTTGGCGCCTCGACGTGTAGCTGGACCGTCCTTCAGCGATTGCGCACGTAAGATGTGTTTGAGTCGGAGTCGACGCAGTACACGTCAAGGACGATTGAATGGATAAAAAATGTGTAAAGATTGACGGGATTAACAGGGGCCAAGAAAGCAACACTACGTCATCCTTCTCTGTTATTGGGGTAACAGAGAGAGGATCAGGGATACAATTGACCGGCTATTAGGTAGGCATACTACTTTTTTCATATAAGCAACACACTTTTTCAGGCAAATAAATATGCCGCAATCTTTTGTTTTTTTTAAAGTGAAGGCAGATTGTTGTTTTAAGCAAGCTTTTTATGAAAAACTGCGTCAGTATTCAAGTGTTGCATTTCCTTTCAGTTGTGGCTGGCTAGGAGGACTGTTGAAGGTGCCACCAAATCGTAGGGATCTTCCAAAATGAAACTTTGCTACTGAAAAGTGAAGAACAAGGTTAAAGGCACCGGATTTTGTCAGTCTTCATCTGTAAACTCATCAAACCAGCAGCATTTGGTGCAGCAATCCTGACCAAATGAATGCTAGCTAAGAATTACTGTTTCATCTACACTCAATTAGTGTTGAATGTTGACTGGAAGCTGTTCTTCATTTTTTAACCTTAAATAATTCAAACTGCTATTCATCGATTCCAGGGACAGAGGGAAATTGTACAACCATAAATTGAGGTCTTTATAAGAAACTTGGCCAGCACCTTCTGCAAACTGACCTCAACACAACACCAGTTCTCCGAATCCGGAACGATTTATAAATCTTCCGATTCTTTTGAGATATAAAGCTAAAAGATATGAATGTGTTCTTGATATCCTATAACTCAATTACTTTGATAGTCTGTCTGGAAGAAGAAGCTGAATTACGAGTGAACTTGAAAAATTTACTCAGACATGAAAACCGGACAATAGCAATTGAGCGAATCAAATGAATTTTGCCACTGTGTTGCTGTTATTTATGTCCTGGGGAGAAAAACTTTGAGTTACCTTTAAAAATCATATTTGCAAACATAATTGGAAAACAAGATGATCTCCTGAATCCAATCTCCTCGATGAATGGCTCCAAAACCGTGAGTTGGGAAAAAATATCATAAAATGGACTCATTGGAACAATGATAATTTTTTGGTAGGTATCCCTCGGTTTGAGGTTTCAATTGGCCAGAGAAAGCATATTATTGGTTGCATGTAGTCATTTTGCGAGACGTCTAAAGGGAGAACTCTTTGCACCTCTCTGGCCGATTATTCTGTAAGATGGCAAAGTTTCCTTTAAGGCAAATGCCTGCACTGCCTTAGAAACTCGTTGAAGACGTATCCTCTAGCTTTATCAGTGGCTTGAAGGGAGGCTTGAGTCTCACGAGTGCGTCAGCGAACAATGCAGCATAAAGGGCATAAAATGACCAACCGTTTAGTGATGTTTTAGCCTCTGAGAGCCAAATCCCTTCTCTTCAGTCTGGTGCAAGACCTCAAACTTTCAGTCCGGTTCTTCTGGACCTTGATGATATTTCACACAGCATGCAGTCACTCACACAACCAATGAGCTAGTCAACATCGTTCAACTCCTGTTTACATCATACTCGGCATTATTCATTAGAGAACTGCATCAAAACGCTGACTAGTGACAAGCTGGTAAGTCGACTTGGATCTACGTGTTTAACCTTTCATTCCAGACTTACAGGCCTCGTTCTTAAAACCACCCGGAGCATTGCTATAACATTTCCAGCTGCAAGCATTTACCCCTTACGATCTCTTCTGAATCTACAGAATACTCACAGGTTATCCTTCAGGGGTGCCTTGGATGGTGACAGCGCAAGAGTGACATTCAATACTAGTCATGCATTGTCTAGCAGTCAGTAAGATGTCATCGGTGGACATAACGCTCGGCGATCCCAGACTGAGTAGGTGATTGTGGCAGGCTAGGCATGAGAAAACAGAGTTCCACATGTAGGTCCGCTGAAGCGCAACAGATGTTGAAGGGTTCAGAAGTCCAAAAACACATGCATACCCACACGCAGAGAGAGAGAGAGACACACACACACACACGCATGGATGTAGTCACCTTTAGACCCCAAAACGTTTTGGCTTCCCCAGCATCTCTCTGGCCAAAGTCTACCCTGAGATGAAAATAGACACACAAATACACAGATACAGAGACACTCACCGTCCTCAAAGCCCTCGCCAGAGGAATTCACAAGGTGATGCTGATGCTGCCGTGGTTGGACGATGCCACCGCTGCTGCCATTATAGAGGTCCATTTCAAAGTCGTGTGGATTCATGTCTACTCCGGAGGCTCAACACCTACCCACTACTGGCTCCCCTTGTAGTACAGCCACAGTTAAGTGGATGCACGGACGCACCCGACACGCAATCACACGCAGGCACACACGCACGCGTCGATCGCTGATCGACGGTGGTTGGATGTGTATTGTGCCGTGGTGTGGCGTGCTATGCTGTGCAAACATTGTGCGCGGTGTGTTTGAACAACTGGAGAGTAGGGTGTAGACGGAGTAAAGCGTGACAGCAGGCATGCAGGATAAAAAGGTTGACCGATTCTCGGGTGCTTACTGTGGACTGTAGAAACAGACTATCAGGTGAGTAGGTGGGTGGTGAGTGGACGGATAAATGGTGAGACTGGCAAGACCCTTGGAAACTCAAAGAACAGAGTAGAATTTGAGGATTTTGGACAGGTGTTGAGTCAATTGAGGATCCATAATGTTAGAGGCCGTGCTACATCTAGTAGTAGGTTGCATCCATGCTTCAACTTAGTCCTGGTCGTCAAGCAATTGGAGGTGACGGAAGAAGCTTCTCGGTGACAGTTGCTTGCCCCCGTGGAAGGCTTCACGATAAGGAGATGCGCATTCATTGAGAGATGACGTATCAAAATGCATAGGCTATCCTACGGATGGTCTTTCGGATGTCGGTAAGACACTTGACCGCAGTATATTCACGCCACCTCTGTGATAGCGACTGTTATTTAGAAGTATTTTCCCCTCTTCGGTGCAGCTGATCCACTCTCCACAATGCTTATGAGCGTCCTGCTGGCACACCCCTATTTTAGACCGAATCGCAGTTCAAGCGACGCTAATATGCTTGAACTCCTAGGTAGGCAACCACGGAGGTAGTGGATGCAGCGCCGAGATCGAAGTGATGCAAGCTGCTCTTTGATGGTTTAGGTGTTCTGCAAACTTCTTTTCATACAGCCTTTGATTAAAGAGTAAAGGCAATCTAAACTCCTGTACCCGACAGTTCGAAATTCGTCTACATCTATCCTTGCTTGTGTCCTAGCGCCTCTGAAGCATAGCCGCTTGTTCGATGGAAAATTCGGGTTTATGTTTGGTGCTCATTCCTGAGTAGAAGACAGACGACGCTTATAAAATTTTCCGAAAACAATTCCTTTTTAAGGAATTCTCCTAAATTCATCATGAAGTTTTATTCTCTAGACATTGAAAACTTGCAAAGTATCACAGCAGAAGCGCTGCAAAAGCGCCGAATCGTTCGACCCTTGACCCCGCGAGAGTATTTAAATACAAATGGATGGATGACATGACAGTAAAGTGGAAAGGAAGTGCTCGGTATTATAGAGCTTGACAGCTCATGGATTCTTCAATTTTTAAACGAGAATGACTTAACACTCTCCCGGAATAAGTCGAGGGTGAAGACACCATCACCACTTGGAGGTTCGCTGCCAAGAAACGACGAATAAGGGGCCAAGACTGCAAGACTTGGCTGACAAGGTTTGAAGACGGGAAGCTCAAGGCACGTCAAGTTGAACGACCACTTGATGAAGTACATAAGAGCGGATGCATTGCAGGCTATTAAATTAGTTGATATCAGCAGCTACAGTTAAATTGGATCATTGTAAAAAGCTTTTACTCCATAAATTCTTCCAGTTTCCAGAGCACAAAAGCATCGCTGTAGCTGGAAGTTAGTTTATGATCTTTTTCGCCGTTTTATGGTAAAGTCAAGTCCCTTCCTCCAAAGCAAATGAGGTGATTGATGCAGGAGGCAGATTACAGAATTAATCTATGAAGAATCATCTTGATTTTTATAATTACATTTCCTGGATGATGGGTAAGCCTTAAGGCGGGTTTTACAGAAGGAAGAGTTTAAATTCTTATCTAAGTGGATTGTTCTCAGAATTGTGCGAAAACTTATTAATTTAGCTGTTTGTTAAAAGCCTATCGATGAGGTCTTCTTAGCTCTTTTTTGTTTTCAAACATCTTAAAAATATACCAATATTCTGACGTGGATATATCTGTCGATTATGGGCCACAGATTTGCTTTACTGTGTTACTGAAATTATTTAAGTAGCTGTTATGTCCTTGAATTCCCCTTAAAGCTCTAACATCTTTCTTGGCAAAGTCTAAGCTATAGCCCGTTTCTGACAGGCCTTTGTCTAGAAAATGGGCTATTTATTGATGTTGTTCATGAGAGATGATATTAATGGCGTGAGGATGAAGTAACGTTGTCACGGAGTGCAATATAATGCTGTCCCACTAAGTGCTAGATTTTGTGATTGGACAGCAACTTCATCGCATCCTCTCTCAAGTGCGATGTAGAGACTCAGGGGTTACAGGATTTGATCTCCAGCTCTTATAAAAATGCCGATTTGCAAGGTTTAGAGGTTCTAAAACACCAATTGCACTTTTATGTCAACAATTGGAATCATTTTTAGCCTTGAGCCATTCTGGCTGCCTTAAGAGCTAAAATTAGGCATCACAGTTTAGTTTTACATTCCTTCAGGTGGGAACTTGCTCAGGGTTTTGAATGCAGTGAAATGAGGTGAAAAGTGTGTTCGGTGAATGGTACTAGCGGTCAACACACATATCGAGAGGAGTCCAGACCAGACGCCATCAGCCAAGTCGACGGATGAGAGAGATGGCAATCAAGTGTACGTAACGACTTTTAGCGTGCATTTATTCTATACGTGAAATGCCTATTTAAGTGAAAAGTAATTATATAAAAGAGGATTTGACAGTCAGCTACAAGTGTTTGCGACTCCCAAAGGTTGCATCCTGCATTTTCCCTTACCTGTTCCATCCGTTATTTACTTCGTTCGCAATAGAAAATTTGTTTTTCAGAGTGTAGCAAAATTTCTACCTGCTTCAATATTTTAATATTTACTTTCTCACAACCCCTCCATTACTACAAATAAGAACCTTCTTTACTTAGAAAAATCATTCTGAGTGTGATTCTTACAGCGAAATAATTACAAACGATGGTTTTTTCGAGATGCCACTTTCCTTTTTTTCTCGCCACGACGCCCCATCGTCAAAACATCCGCGCGAATGGCGAGGCTCGTCTCGGCGTTGTTGGCGCCAGGTTCAGGTGTCGTTTACTATCAAAGGAGTGCGTATTTAAGAGACCCTTTCTTGTTTGCTTTAAGCATCGTGTAACTGTCAGCGATGCCACAAAGTGTGCGGCAACGAAGAAGGAGTGGCCTGTTATCTGTGGAAATTAACTAAATCGGAGGAGACAACGCAATTAAGAATAAATTAGGTGAAGACATGCTTCCCTGCACATGTTTCTTGGGTGTCAGCGAAGAGGTGACCACCACAGTTCTCGAACTAGACGCCCACTTTGAAGCTTCCCCATGCCAAAACAAGTAAACAAACCACACAGGACTAATTACAAACTGACCCTTTTGTGGCGAAATTTGGTGCAGTCATTATTTTTTTGTGCTGACTACGAAGATGTTATACACTTGTCCGAGGCATGGTTATCGAAGACACTCTAATAAAAGGGCGCGACTTTAGCTACCTCTCTCCCCCAGCCGTCCGAAAGGGAGTAAAAGCAGCAGTCCTGGCGGACAAATCTCGTTTCAGTACTTCTACCTTAGAACAAATTGATGAGATGAACGACAGACAACGTTAGTTACTAAATCAAGCAACCATGACGAATTAGGCAGTGATTGCATTGATAGGGGCACAGAAGGGATGTCATCGGACTGTTGGCAGAAACGATATGGTCGTTGCGCGATTCCATCAAGGTGCGGTGTCCAAGACGGTGTGTAAAAGGGGAGCGCTGATTGCACGGCCTTTAAAGTAGGATGGAGCCTCGCTTTCTCGCCTTGATGCTACACGAAGATGGGAGCTTACTGCATTGCATGGTCAGATTCTAATGAAGGTAGAAGAATTGGTGGACTCCGAATTGCTTGGGACTTGGAGACTTACTGTAGCAAAAAAGAATGCTTTGTAAAATGCCCAGTCGACCAGTCCTTGCTACCAGCTATTGCCATTTTGGTCCTCCTTTGGGTTATCCTGCGACTTCCAAAGGAAGCATTTCGCCCTTCCAATTTTTAAATCCTTGTTTTATTCATACACTCCAGTAGTCAGTAGCGATAATGCTGGACGTTAGTTTGGCGCAGGATTGCGAGAGTTCGCCGCCACTTTGAGTAGACAAACTAAAAACACTGAGCTGATGACTGCCGTTAACTCAGAGATCTTAGACCTCAATTATCCCCAGACGATCAAGACTGATTGCGGGCTAAAACAGTCGAGGCTGTTGCATCAAAAGGAGGAGATGTGTGCTAGCCTACAAGCCCTTGAAGATCAGAGAATGGAGCCGCCTTCTCCAGAAGGCGTTAGGTATCCACAACCAATTAGAAGGAAGCCCCATCACCCCTTCCAACAAGAAAACTCTGCAAGCTAGGAAATGCTCCTCTTGAAAAGGCCCATGTTGTAATTTAGGATGTGAGGTAGGGAGATGCCTCCTTATTATATGCGCCCTTTCCATCATCTATTTTAGAGGCAGGAAATTAGGCACGAGGTTATGTTGACAGGTGGAAGGGGAATCCTGGAAGCCAAACATCGGTGTTTTGTCTCCAGAAGCGAAGCATTCAAGCGAACTGAGGGTGAGAGGAAGTTTTGTGTTCTCTGGTGATGTGTTGGCAGAAGTGTCACGAATGGGCAGTTATGACAACAAAAAAAACAACAAAATCACATTCAGGAGGCAAAAAAGCAATAACATCCAAAAATAGTCAAGAAAAAGAGGACAGAATAAAGGAAAACATAAAATTTGCCTTAAAAGCACGTTTAAAGCGTAAACAGCACCTTTAGGGAGCAAAATAGGCGACACCTGTTTCCTCCGCCTTCTTTATTGACTACTTGGCGGAACTTTTTTCACACCGCAAACCTTGGAGTTAATGCAATGCGATCCCCAGGGGGAAACATCCCTCGCGTCGGGAGGATAATTGACGCTGACCTTTCTTCCTCCTCATTGGTTGCTAGGGCGGAGGGGCATTTCTGGACGGAAGAAGAAGAGGAGGAAAACGAGGGCAAAATTTTTGGGCCAAAGCGGGAAAAAGCAATGTAGTCTTATCGATAAAGTAAAAAATTGCCTTTTCTGATAGGTGATTTGCTTGTGGAGGTCTGCAACTGCTGTGAACGATTTGCAGTTAATGCCTGGGCTACAGAATCTGAGCAATTTTTCTCCTGATTTGCTATAATCATTTTATGGTCAAGGCCAATAAAACACGAGAATGGAGCTTACTGTGCCTTCAATGAAACCTCCAGGCTACCTCGACTTGTGGACAAATAAATACGTGCGTGTTGTAGATTTTATGGTCTGACTACTGTAGCTGGAACCTCGAGGGCTTCCCTTCGCACGAATGAGCTGTGGACTAGGAAGGGGAACATCTCAACCTACTTCCATAAGTTTGTATAATTCGCGAGGCGCTCACCTCCACGGACTGTCTCCAGTCCGTGTGACTTGTCAAACAGGCAGACAGGTTGGAGAAGTTACGCTCTGACTACGTCAACGAGAGTGGCAGAGCGCACTTCCTGACTTACTCCTTTGGTGGACAGTTCTCATGGCATTCGAACATTTTACCAAATCGACTAAAACACATATCATTTTGTGCATAAATGTCACTGTTGCAGTTCATTTCTTGCTACCTTTCAAGAGGCTAAAAAACAGCTCTCTTGTCAAATCATTGGGTTTGAATACCATCAGTGGGCGAGTGCGTTCATTTTCACCGAGGGAAGTGTCGGTGGTGCGGTGAGGTGCGCCAACAAAATCTCGAAACCTGTTGGCTAAACTTCACCTGTTAGGGAAGGAGTTAAAGGAGCCGCGTTTGCTCCTAAATACTCCAAGTTGAGGGATGCTAATCGACCGCGAGCGCATTTCTCTTACTCATTTTCCCTTTCGTCGGTTAAGCATTAGTCCCAAAGCCAACAAAAACAAACCGTTTTCAACTCTCTCTCATTTCACTCATCGTCAATGCGCAGTGGCTAATTTTTAAGGCCTATTCATACCTTTGTTCTTCTATGCCAATTCTTTCGTGATTACGCCAAGCTAATCCGACAAAACTGCCTCTGCAAAGCCGCAGTCCACCGAGGCGCCCGCATGACCATCGCGTCCTTCAGAACTCGGCGTAATTTCAAGGGCTCTCAAAGTCGTTTTAGGCGTGGATTGGGCAATGAAAGAGGTGCTGCTGCTCGCATATCTCAGAAACGGCGTTTAGTCTTAACAAACCAAAGGCAAAATACTCCTTTTGCATGTTTTTGTTTTTTTAAATGCATTCAGAAAACCACGACCACGTAAATTTTTGCAGAGGAAATTGTATTCGGCTAAAAAAGAACTCGAATAGAGTTGTTGCCATAGCAGCTCGCAAATTGATGCATAAAATTTGGTGGCCTTGGCTTCGCCAAACCGCCTGTTAAGTACAAAAACATAAAACATTTGCATTCGCAATCTCCTTAAGGATATTGAGAATAATTAATGGACGCCGATGTAGGAATAAATAAACAGCAAAACCCGAGCCGAGATCTCCATGGTTGGTCTTCCAGCGGATCTAAACAAAAGTTTCTATTAAAACAATAAGTCATCTGGCATTTAAATCTAAAGGTTGGGATGTTTTGCTTTGCTAATCCACGGACCAGCGGTCTCGGAGGAACCAAATGAGGCATTGAAGGCTTCTGCCAATGTCTCTATCTAGTTTACTCCTCCATCCATCCACGGTACACACAAGGTTTCCGTCGATCGCACCTCCTCCTAGAAAGTGGAAGCATTCACCTCTGGTCTCTGGCAGTTTTGCCCAACTTTCACCTCTGTCTAACACCAGAAGTAGTAAAAACTACGGCAGAAAGAGAAGGGGAGACTGAGAGTGAGGATGGACCTTTTGGTTGATCCTCTAGTTCCGACCCCTTCTTATGCGTCAAAACACACATAGACACACCAATTGAAGTCTCCTTGGAACGATTTCGCTGCAGCCGACTTGATAAATAAGTCATTCCGGTCTACAGGCTATCTGAAGTACCTGCTTGAAGACATGGTGCTCGGATCACAGAAGGTACTGGCGGCTGGTGGCATCGCCGGATAGTCAAACGGCGAAACATTAAGTGACCCTTTTTAAAACTTACCTGTGACACCCTGACGTCCAGCAACTTCGCTTACGACCCTTCTTCCTCGCCTGATGGCGGTGTAAAGACTTGCCCTGCTCTCGTCCACCGGTAGCACCTCGTTCACAACTAGTTACAAGAATGTCAGGTCGTTTGGTAGATGAAAAAAACATCTTTCAGCCGTTCAATACCCAAACCGGCCAACTGAAGCCACTTACAGTGCTCCCTTCGGCTACCACCCGCCGCACCTTCACTACTTACTGCACAGCACATTTAATTCCGTCGATGGGGAATACCAAAATCAGATGCATTGACTAACGCCTTGGTGAACTGAGAGGTCAGAAGAAGCAATGAGCAACAAGAGGAGGAAGAAGGTTTTGACGACAACATACAGATGCATAGCTCTTTCTCTCTCCCTCTGCGTGTGTAGAAAAAAATGTATAATTTACACGCCATCTTCTCGCAGTGGCAGCATATGCCACGTCAGCTCTTGTTCTTCTCCTCCACCCGCCATTTCGTCCGGTCGGGGTAACAAAGAGAGCTAAAACGCCTCCTTCCTCGGCCTGTCCCCTTCTTCAACTCACTGCTATACTGCAGTTTAATTTGCTGATGTCGATTGTCGAGTCACTCCACCCTGTCAAAGGACTGAGTGAGTGTCCAAATCTCACCACAATTCGGCGCCGCTTTTTGTAAATTAATTGTGCTGCTACACCTTGCACACTTTGTGCATTCAATATGGCACTGCGAGCCAAAAAACAACTCGAAGTTTCCGCTAATTATTTGTGCATCTTTTTTGTGCGCTAAAGCATAAGTGAGGCTCACGTCTCCTTTCTTGTCGGAATGGTGGAGGCCATCAGTGTGATCCCAAGTTTGGCGGTGCTCTTATGGAGCCGGGAATCCCACTAATTTGCATCAATTATGGTGATGAGGTTGCTCAGTCTTTGCCTAGTCTCTCCAGCTTAAGCATTAGGCACAACTCTTTGTAGCTTTACAATATCGCTATGATAGCTGGGGGGCGGTAAAAGTTGACAAATCAGACCTCTTTCAAGTGCCTTCTCCTCCTCCTCCTCTTTACACTGCTTTTATTACTTCTTATTTTGACACATGAATTCTTCATAAATGAATTAATAATTACCATTGCTTTGAAGTTAAACAGATTGTATGTGCAGTAAAGTTGTATGAAGTCTCTTATCATAAAGTAGTGGGGAACATGTGTCACATATGTGTGACGCTCCACAGTTAGATGAATTCTCCAACTGATTTAATCATTTATTGACGGTAAAATTGTTTGTTTTCTGTTGCCATCTTCTAATTGAAAGAAGTTTTTCCTTTTCTGGTTTAAAAAGCGAGTCCCTATTATCAAAAAGGTTGCTTTGTTTAGGGCGTCGACATCATCGTCCCTCCATTCAACCCTCTTCTCTGTTGGTCATGGGCAACGGTAACCGCCGGAGTGAGGAGAAAAACTGCTTATTTTTAGTTTAAATTTAAAACTTTACTACTCTTCTGACATTCAATTATCGCATCGTTGGGGCTGTGAAAAGGACAGTGTCTGGCACCTTTAAGGTTTCGGCCGTCTCAATGCTGTAGGATCGACTGTTGAGTTTTGTCATGTGGTCGCATAACGTGCCGAGGTGTCAAAACGGATGATTTCGCCGTCGTCGTTGTCCTCCTCCTCGTGTGGGACTGTGATAACATCCAAACATCAGGTCACTTCTCCTAACGTAAAAGCATGAGATCCTTATTAACAAATGCACCTTCTTTAAAAAAACAAAATTTGTCAATCTTCTTTCATTGTCCTGTCACCAAATTATAGCCCTAATCATCAATAAGGGTGTTGAAGAATGTATGACTGCGATGCGCCATTGTTGTTGGCGTGCAGAAGTGCCGAGAGGTGGAGGAGAGCACACGCAACAGAACCATGCTTCCACCGTGTGTGGGTGCGTGTGCCAGCACAGACAGCGTCAAGACTCCCACCGGAATGGCCATACGACCAAGGCTTTGCCACGGACGTCCACATCAACGCTGACCAGTAGGGACAGGCCAAAAGTTCGACCGATGGAGCGGTGGACACATGAGATAATTCCATTTCAGCATACTCTTGTAGCACGGTTAATTACGAATGGTCGGTAGAGAGGAGGTCAACCGACGTACTAAACTAAGATGATTCCAGCAATTCCAGGCAATCAGAAAATTGCTTAAACTTCCGCATCTTTGCAATAAAAGGAAAAAAGGAGGATGGCATCTATAAAAATCGTCTCTTAGAGCAAAAATTACTCCATTTTACAGTCGGCATGCTTCGGTCCTGTCAGTAGGTACATGCAACCTCTAATTTACTAAAATGAAAAGGAATTTTTCTACCACGACGCCTCTGCTTATGAGAAGCAGTGTTAGCATCCACCTGATGATAAACCTCAAATCCTAACGCCGGTATGACGACGTGACTTGTCTGGCCTGCAAGTTGAAACGTTCACATCACCTCGCATACTGCATCCACCGCATGACGGTTGACCGATGAACTGCTTCGATAAAGTAGTGCATACGATTCGCAGAGGTTACCTCTCTCTGCATCTGCAATCTGCCCGAACAGGATGAACGTGAAGGGTCCAAAGCTTCAATCTCCCCAAATTGCACTTTATGAGAAATGCAACATTTGGCGTGTCATGAGGACCGTCATGGAGCTGCGTGTCCGTATGCCTCTACAGCCATTAAAGGAGTCCTTTTAAACACCACACTTAGGTGACTAGCAAAGGAAGCCAACTAGCTGCCGTTATTTACGGAATACTGTCATTAAGGCAAAGGGAATCGCTGTTACTACGACCCTGGCAACACATATGACGCGTGGCCTAAAAATAGAAGTGCCGACAGAGCTTAGCCAAAACTCTCTTCTCCCATCCTATTCCCTTCCTACACAACTGTCACTGCCTTTACAGCTCCTGCACCACCCGCACTTTTGGTAACAAATTCAACATTTGACCCTGTGGTAAGGAACCTAAACATCTGGCATGCAAAGTAGTGCTAATCACAAATCGTTTGGAAGGGTTGCAGTTAAAGCAAAATAACCAAAAGTAATTTTGCTATCAAATAAAATTTTGATTAATGCAGTTGGCTTTGATGCATTACCACTCCTTTACTCTAATATCGATTGCTTTGTTCCCATTTATCTACTCACAAACCTTTTGAGTAGCATAGCTCACAAAGAGATTTGTTGATACTGGGCAATTTAAAGCGAATCTAACAAGTTGGCCAAGTTTTAGTTAAAAACTCAAAAATTATATAATTACTGGACTGATCTTTTTCAAGTCAAACGGCTGCTCTTTGTCAGTTCCACCATTTTTTTCAGACAGGCACTAGAAACAAAATAATTTGCCTCGACCTCCCATGTAGTTGTCTCAATTTTCCTTGTGCCTTCCACATTCCCACCCAAAGCTATCCATTACGCTTTTCATGAGATTTCCTTGCACAAAAACAGGTGATATGGGACGAGGAGGGGAGAGCAGAGAGGTCAGGCTTTACCACGTACCTTAAAAAGTAAGTCATAAAACGGGTAACTTTTTCCACTGCACTCTGGCCTACGTGATTGGCAGTTGGACGATCTCACAGGAGGCGAAGCCACACCCTACTTTACTGCTTCTCAAGAATGTGTTTCGCTTGTTCACTTTTGCCTTCCGAAGGTAAAGGGATATGAGGAGAGAACAGGCACTGCCCTCGGGGATTAAGTGGCTTACGCCAGTAAGATGATGGGGAGATCTTTTAGGCACAAACAATGCTGAAATAAACAACAAAAGGACACACGCAAGGTAATTCGTTCTCACAAGCAGTCACACAGCAAGCATTCTTTCAGAAGGCGGCACGCAATTTACGAGTAGATGCAGAGGGTTTCAAACTGCATGGTGCAGTGTGTGAGTGGCTTGGCTTTCACCACGGCTTTCATTGTCAGTGTAAACGTTTTGTCTCGCATCGCGCATATAAACAATGGAACCTATTTTAGGCGCCACACACAATTTTATAATAAGCTATCACACCGAGATAGACTGCAAAAAAAAGGATATCTGAAGAGATGGTCAGACAAGAAAACGCTATCTGGCAGCCATCAGTGGCAGTCTAATGTGACGTCACATGGTCAGCTCATCCAACTTGTCGAACGCCTTTTTTAATAATTTATTGCATTAATACCCAATTCACACCGGGTCTCACCACCCTCACTAATCCCTGGTTTTGTCGTCCCTGATCGAAGAAAAGCATCTCTCCAATTACTCAACTTCTTCACTTTGTACCTTTCGCTCGTCCACATTTGCTGCTTACGATGAAGACCCATCCTCCTGCAACTTCATTCACTCCTTCAAGCCAATACAATGCATCACTTTTCCTCTGTTTTGTACCCACAATAAAATTACGTTTGCTTATAGCACCACCCTCAGCGCCGTCACAGTTGAGAAAACACATTCGCACCCACAAATTTTCATTTTTTGAGGAGAAAGTAGAAAACCTTCAACCCCTCCATCGCTGTCCTCAAATTCAAGCACTCGACTACCTGCCAAAGCAAATTACATTACTCCATCAGCATATGAAGCCTCAATATTTATTCATAATTGCATTATCTCTTAATTTTTTCCCATTCTCCCAATATCAGTAAACATAAGCTTGCAGGTGTAGAGTGAAGCGGGACTGAGCGCGCCCATTTGGCGTGAGGTGGTTGGCCCACAGTTTGGCGGCACCACACAACAATGGGAAGGACTGCACCACTGCCAAACAACAAAGGTGAAGGCCACTTACGCATTGAGGACTGTCCCACTTGGACCGGAACTCCAACTGTGCCGCTTGCAGCCGCTTCTCCACTGTGGTGGCACGAGGGACCATAAAAGGAGAGGAAGTCACTTGAGAATATGGCATTGCCTCACGGCCTGTTGGTTTAAGTGTCCCATGGGCTCTGCACCACGGGCCACGGACACCAGCCTCCCAGCCACAGGACGAGGTCCGTGGACCATATAACCTACCACTGCATGCCACTCCACGACTACGCACTGGAGAGGCGTAACCCACACCTCCCCACTTCAACCCATCCCATCCTCCTCCCCTCATCCACCACCGTCACACCAACCCCACGTACACTTGGCTGTTCCAGTTCAAACCGTAAAATCTGACCGCCGAACATCAGTTATCATTGCAAAGTCCATCGTCGAGGCAAGTGAAGGGTAATGCAGGGGAGGGGGCGTGAAGGGCTGAGGGGGAGGAAGGGGTGAGGTGACCTCGTCGAGGGTAAAAACGCCAACTTGAGGCTAATACAAACAAGTGGAAAGTTCTTCCAGGCTTCATGCTAAAAAGTACATTTTGCACTAAGTATACAGCTTTGACATTGCATTTTGCGCACTCACTGCTGTGCGTGTCATATCAAGCAGTGGCATCATCTACGTCGGAGTACTTTAAGAGAGCATGAAAAGTGGAGACTGCTTCAAATCAAATCTCATTCTTCCCAAAAATATTTAAACTAAAATTTGATCCTATTGTAAAATAATGTTATTTCTCATCTACTCAGAAGACTTTGCGGTAGGTTGTTTTTAAAATATACTAGTTCTACGGCAAAGTACCCCATTCAAACAATTTTAAGCCCGAAAAATTAAAATTCACTTGGTTTTTGGTCATATGCTCCATCTTTCCTCTTCACTACCACCATAATCTGCCAATTTTTGAAAGTCAATGCTTTTGTTTCTACGTTTGCTAAACAATCTCATCTATCCGCCCTGTCCTCCCTATCTTCTTTCGTCACTAGTGAAAACCCCTTTTATTCTCTCCCACCCTCCCAATCCAACCATCTCCCTTTCAGTTGCTTATTAAAGATCTTTCAATAAAGCTACTCATTTTTACCCTAGATAGATTTTAATCCAGTAGAACCACATTTTGAAATCATTTTCACCTTTCAATTGTAAAAGAAATAGGCTTCTTTCTGATTGGCTATTTGGTATACGCTGATCAGGTGTGACCTTCGAAGCAACCAATCACCCGAAGCGACGGCAAATTATGACGACTTTCATTCACTATTCATTGAAACAAAACGCCTGCATTTTAAATCGCTAAAGTCGATCACTGAGCCATGCAGTCATCTGGAAGGCGGTTTGGAACCATTGCTTGTTAAAAGAAAATATCGGCAAAATCCTTTTTTATTCGTGCTGTGGTAAATAGCCTCGGGGCCACTGCAACGATGGAGTTAGGCGGCTAAGACAACGGGTGCAATCGTGCAATGTCGTCATAACGCCCATATTATAGGACCGCACTGATAATTAAGCACAAGCACACACGCAAACAAACAACACCGGTATGTATGTGTGTTTATTACGTTGCCGCAGCGGTGACTTGAGGCATAAACAAAGACCTTTTGAATTCGATAGAACTAATCTGCAGTCGATCCTTCCTCCCTCTCACCCACCGAAGTTACCCAGACCTGGCTGACTCGCTCCCAGATGAAAAGGAGACGAAAAGTACTAATCAAATCTTAATCTTAATCTTTTGATAGAACAATTTACGCTAGTGACTAGACGATAGTATCATCCTCATGAATAGCACACAAATTCTGTTTAAAGATGCTCGTCACTTGTGAAGTAGACCACTGCACATGCATGCAAATGAAGCCCAGTCTCATGTTGGCCCTCTAAAAGGCTCTGGGTGCAAATTTGTTGAGAAATATGTGTACATTGTAAGCAGAATAAAATGACTTAAATCTCCTACCGTCTCCACTACCACCAAACACGTCTCATTAAGACGGAATTCCAACCCATAAAGCTTTCTTTCGCCCACCTTTCATGCGATGGTGTGGACCGTGTTAATTGCCACTGTTCTGTGATAGCAATCACATGCGCCACCGTTTAGGCCGGTGTTTTAGAATCCTCCGACCATTGGGACATTCTACTTACCTGGTAATTAGGCCATTAAGCTGGTTCCTATCAGCACGCTCTTCTCTCATTTTTTTGTTATTTGAGCCGACGCTTCCGAACTTCACCAAAGGACGCTACTCTCTTCTGGGCATTCTTAGGAATTTCAGCGAGCTCCCTATACTCATCCTTTGCATAGCCTGTAGTTTGGTGGAGAGACTCCCTTTTCGAGGTGCACTTACACCCATGCGCCTGCTTTGGGGGCAGGGAAGAATAGTTGGCCAAGGTGAAGCTGATTTTGCTAGATTTTCCAACCTACCCTGCTTATCAATCCATGTCTTTTCTTCGTTCCCCTTTTGTGCCAGAGTTTTTAGGTCAAATTACATTTTTAGACATATTTTTACCAGAAAACGTTAGAACTCTTGTCTTTTAGGTAGAAGAGCAAACCCCTAATGCACAAAGCTTATTGCTTGTGAAATTAAAAAGTTGTTTGTTCAGGCTTAATCTTGTAGCTCCTGCACTTTTCGGTAGCTTCCTCTCACTATTCTTCACCTCTTAAAGACAAAATAAAACATTGAGGGAGGAAAGGGTGCCTTTTATGCGTCTAATAACTCAAAACATCAGAGCTAAAGCCGGCTGCAATGCCATTGGTGGAACAGAATTGGCTCTTTTGGCCAAAAAAGTCGAGCTGCGTCAGCCGATTGGTGGATTTGAAGGTTACGCGTGTGCATGCACACGCAATTGCGTAAAGGGGTTTGAATGCATGCACACACGTTCGCGCACAAGAAAACATGCACACACGCACACACGCACGCCGTCAGAATGCCACATTGTGCCACTTCACCTGTGTGTGTGTGCGTGTGCAGCAGTGTTTGTGTTTCCATTTGTGTGTGCGGTGCCTTATCAATTTCTCATTTACACATCCACACAAACGCACATACAAACACATATGCGGATATACATAATTGCTTGCGCACACACACACACCAGAAGCAGTAACCTGTGAATGTGTATGTGCAGTGTCTTTTGCACCCGCCACCAACACCTCCAACTTGGTATGAAGCCAGCCTAGCTGGAAGCCTATTTTATCATACACAAACACAACTACAAATGGAAGTATTCGTGGCCTCGGAGAGCCATCCCCTGCCCTCCAAGTCTTCAACCAGCATGGACCTCACCCACGTTGCGGACTCCAGTGATGACAGCAGTAGTGAGGTGCATGCACGGCCAGTGCAGGAGGCGGATCCCTCCGCCCACCCTCGACGATCGATGGAAGAACAACTTGGACTGCGTAAGTGGAAGTGTGTACAATGCGTGTCTTGAAAATAAACCGCCTTTCCTGTCCGCCTGTCTGTCTGTGCCCGGCCGCCCGGCTGTTCGTGTGTGTGCGTGTGCGCGTGCGTGGAGCCACCCCGACCACAAATGTCGCCACCACGTCTCTTTCCCGCTTCCTCTTCGCCACTTTAAAAAATGGATTAGGAAATAAAAATTGAAAAATGGCAGTTAATTTAAAGGCAAAACAAACGCGCAGACCGGGCTTAAATTTTCTGCCAGAAAGAGTAATTGAAGTGATTTTACCTCCGATCCCTATCGGCCCAGTGGGATCAGATGAAGACCATGCAGTTAAATGACGGCTTAGTTTATTTGTATTTCCCATCAAAGTGATATCGGCTTTTTTGCGCTTTTTTAAGGTAACAGCACATCATTCTCCGCAAGTCCTTCTCCTTGGAGCTGAAGGACCTGTTCCACTAAGAGGTCTCAAGGAAAAGACTCACAGAAGTTAGCACTTTAGTTTACATGATTTGCCATGAAATTGATTAAAACGTCAAAACTTATTATTTAATTGTGAGCGCGAAAGTACAAAAGAAAAGAAGAGACGAAAAATGTGCCTTTTCACCCAACAGATCGGTGGGAAAGCAAACTTCATTCACAGGGACCGACATGATTAATGACCAAGAAGGAAAACTAAATGGAGGAAAGCCTTTTTAGTAATATTTTCGCCTTTTGTTTGCCTTAAAAATCGTTCAGAAATTTGTATGCTAACTTGTTTCAGTGCTGCCTTTTTGACCCTGAAACCCTTGACTGCCAGTAAGACAACGTAGGGGCCGATTAGGGCGGAGCAGGTTGTTTGCTGCAATAAAACACAAGCATGGAGATTCATGAGCCACGTGAAGGGACCGGTTAAGTAAAAAAAACCATTTTTATGAATATTGTCGTAGTCCCTGGGCTTCGTCATTGTTCCCCATGCACTTTTGGGATCATTTAAAGTACTCCGACGTAGATGATGCCACTGCTTGATATGACACGCACAGCAGTGAGTGCGCAAAATGCAATGTCAAAGCTGTATACTTAGTGCAAAATGTACTTTTTAGCATGAAGCCTGGAAGAACTTTCCACTTGTTTGTATTAGCCTCAAGTTGGCGTTTTTACCCTCGACGAGGTCACCTCACCCCTTCCTCCCCTCAGCCCTTCACGCCCCCTCCCCTGCATTACCCTTCACTTGCCTCGACGATGGACTTTGCAATGATAACTGATGTTCGGCGGTCAGATTTTACGGTTTGAACTGGAACAGCCAAGTGTACGTGGGGTTGGTGTGACGGTGGTGGATGAGGGGAGGAGGATGGGATGGGTTGAAGTGGGGAGGTGTGGGTTACGCCTCTCCAGTGCGTAGTCGTGGAGTGGCATGCAGTGGTAGGTTATATGGTCCACGGACCTCGTCCTGTGGCTGGGAGGCTGGTGTCCGTGGCCCGTGGTGCAGAGCCCATGGGACACTTAAACCAACAGGCCGTGAGGCAATGCCATATTCTCAAGTGACTTCCTCTCCTTTTATGGTCCCTCGTGCCACCACAGTGGAGAAGCGGCTGCAAGCGGCACAGTTGGAGTTCCGGTCCAAGTGGGACAGTCCTCAATGCGTAAGTGGCCTTCACCTTTGTTGTTTGGCAGTGGTGCAGTCCTTCCCATTGTTGTGTGGTGCCGCCAAACTGTGGGCCAACCACCTCACGCCAAATGGGCGCGCTCAGTCCCGCTTCACTCTACACCTGCAAGCTGATGATGGCGCTAATACGACTAGTGAGAGATGAATTGCGTGGAGAAGGTTCAATTTTGGCCTGAGAGAGGCGGAGATTGGCATAGAATAATTAGAGGTAGCGTATTAGAGAAGTAAAGATGCCTTCACGGTTGCCGGGGTCTGATTGCCTCCACACGTGTGTTTGTTGCTTAGATGAGTGAATCGGCGTAGGATACAAGGTTGCCTTCATCCTAATGTGTTGCATCGGGCATTAAAGTCGGTGCTGATTACATTCTTGGAAGTATTTGTGGCCATAAAACAAGTAAAGACGTTGGTAACTGAAAAATTAGATAGTAGTTGGCTTCGGGGTTAGTTTAAGGGAAGAAGTCAAGACTCCAACGCAGTGACAATGCTTGAACGACTGATGAAAGTAATTAGACCAACTTGACGAGCAGATGGCAGCACAGCCGACCTGAGAGCGTTTGTTGTTATACATTGACTGTGAATAGAGCGCATCACACAACTGCTCACTTACTCGTGACTGGATGACAACAAAATGACCCGCCTTGTATGCTATAACAACCAACATAACTTCTTAACCACCGGTGTCACACTTATGTGACAGCGTCACTTTACTCAGTGGGACACACCGTCACAAATGCGTGACAGTCTATTGTTTGTCAGTAGCTGATGACTGACTGTTGGACGTTAAAGCAGTGACGCCGGTGCGGAGCGTCGCCCAGTAGGCACTTGCAAGGCTCCCGCGATTGGTGCCCTCGCAACGCAGCCTCGGGCCTTGGACGTGTCAAAGTGCCAGTTGCGGTTACGCTTGAGCAGTTTTTTGTGCTTTCATCTGCTAAGTATTGCACAACACTTTTCACCTCAATCTGTCCATGTGCAGGTCTGGGACCTGTAACTTTTTCTTTACGACTATCGTTAAGAAAATAAGCCAAATGATTCATGCAAATCTCTACAATATTCTGTAAAATCTCAATCCCTTTTAACTCTACATCAAAATACTTTTGATGAGACCTTTTTCCTCCTCTTTTTTTTAAACACAACCTCCTCCCTCCCTCCGTTTTATGCGATGAATACTAGGCAGCACAAGTGGGAGATGTCGAAATTTCCAACGTAGGTTTTGTTAGTTCGCCCTCTTTGTTTGTGACTCTCCTTTTGTTTGCAATCTGCTGTCTGCTCGATTTTGGTCCCATTCATCACCTCACTGGACAATTTAATCAAGCAAATTTGAAAAGCTTATCTCTTTTTTAAACCGAGTTGCCACCGCATGTGCCTGAAAAAAATCGTCAGGCTTCTTGCTGTCAAGGCGAGTTTCTTGAGAGGTTGATGCTCCAACTCCCGCCATGCTGGCCTTTTGTACTGGTCTCCCTTCCCTCCTTCAAAAGTCCGCCTCTTTCGAAATTCTTAGCTCGTCCGCTTGCTGATTCCTCTCTGATGGAAATAAAGTTTCCAGTGCTGATGACATTCTGTCTGTATCAGACCGCCCCTTCTCCAAGGTCAAAGGAGAAGTCAAACTGGACCAGAAAATCATGTAACGCAGCGGAAGTTCAATCAGCGGAGCCTTCGGTGCCTGTATAACTGAAATTAGTGATAAATAAACATTGAAAGTGTTCCAGAGCGCTTTGTAGCAACAACCGAGCAACACTTTGGAATGATCACCTTCCTCACCTTTGTTCCCACCACCTCTCTTCTTCCTCGCTTTCAGGAAAACCTAATTTTGATGCGTGATCGTAGCGTAAGGTACTGCTAAGGCTGTTATAGCTAAGACAAACCCTTCAGTGCAGTGATGAAATTTACACTGTCACCGACTTCTTCGAAGCCGTTTGAAGGCATCAAGGAGTGGTGTTGGTTATTCGACGTCGCACTTGTTGAAAGGAGTTAAAATCGTCGGAGATCCCGCGAACTTGGAGGAACAGCTCCTTCAAATAATCGATTTTCGGTGGAGTGTGGAGCATCTGCTGTGGGTGTCGCTCGATGCCGCGGTAGATGATAGGCGGTGTTGTCATTGAGTAGCTGCATCAAGCTGATATACGCCAAGTCGTTGTATGCGAAAGTGCTAAAAGTGCAGTCAACCTTGGGTTTAATTAACATGCTGATGTCACTTTATTGTCAAACTATGTGCCAAGCGCACACATAGTCTGCACTACTTAACACTTTGCATCAAATTACCGCCTTATAGCTTCGTTTAAGCGGCTGGACATGGCATTTGCTAAGGTTAATTGCTCGGCCTAAATTGCAGGACCTAGATTCCCTGCGCTCGAGTTGCGTGTTGGTTGTCGTGTCTACGTGCTCACCGGTCCATCCACCCATCCACCCACACACCTGTCTGTCCTGCCAATCGCTCGCCTGTCAATTTATTGTTCCATCCACCTGCTTGTCATGGGTCTATCAACCTCTCCAATAATCTTCCCGCTTATTTGCCCACCCACCAGCCTTCCTCTTTTTTGTTCACGCCTGAGCTACATCTCGACGTGGAAATAGAAGTGCTAACTTCATTTTCTCTGCCTCATGCAGCACACAAGTCAACTATCCGACTTCACATGCATTAAAACTGTTGGAACAGGCTCCTTTGGTCGTGTCTGCTTGGCTCAACACAAGCACAACAGACGGCATTATGCCATTAAAATTCTACAGAAAGCCAAGGTAAGTCATTTGATTAATTTCCTTGCCTCAGGGGAGAAAGCGGCACGTAAGGATATCAGCTCCCTCACTCTCCGCGTGTGTGTTTATGATAGAATATTGGCAGTCACGTACGTAATAGTCAGAGACATCAAAGAGCTCGTTCTAGTTATTATAGGACATGTAGGTACCAAACAAATGTGCCAGTAGTTGGAGGAGGGCATTCAGGTCGCTAAATTCAGGTTGTCGCACAGGGCGGGGCGGAGGAGGCGCGGGGGGGTAAGGCAAAAAAGAGCTCCCCACAGATAATGAAGCAAAAGATGGTTTTTTTCTTCTTCAAAGAACTCGGTGCACATCCGTCGCTCTCTTTTGCAGATTGTAAAATTAAAACAGGTGGAGCACACCCTAAACGAGAAAAAAATTCTGTCCTGCATCGACTTCCCCTTTATTGTCGCCCTTAAAACGTTCTTCAAGGTAGGTTGTGGTGCGGATTTGGAATTTAGCAATTTCTCTTGCTCGTTTATCCTTCTTCCTCTCTTTTTTCTGCCATTCAGGACAACTCAAACCTTTACATGGCTCTTGAATTCATCAATGGTGGTGAATTATTCTCTCTCATCAGAAAAGAAGGAAAGTTTAGGTGAGTTTGCCACCCATCGCTTCTCAAATCTGTGTGTGGGTGGCGACAAGGCGCCAACTCTTCCTTGTAAAAGGCTTGAAGTTGCCACGAATTGTTTGATAATTTATTTAAAAGTGTTTTCACGCCTTTTCCTCATTTAAAGCTTTGATATAAATATTGAAACGTCTCGCTTAAAAAAATCTGGAATAGTGCCTTGTCATGCTCGACAGCCAATGAGACCTGAGATAGAAAACCAAAAGTATATCTATACTATGCACTTTTGTGTTTCTGCGTCCAATCTTTAGGCGGAAGACTTCATTCGGTTGTGACTACTTTTCGAGAGACCTCGTTAAGCAGAGGTAACGTCCTTTAGAGGGAGTCAAGCTAGCAACAAAAACCTGGGAGAAGAAATGGAACACTACCTAGCATCTTTTGTCATTCTCCCCTTTGATCACTCCTAGCACTGATTGAGCACGTAAACAGGTTTGGCATTCAACCTGTCACCTTATTTACCGTAGCCATCGCGTTATCCTCTCATTGTGTTACCTCCATTATGGCCTCATTTTTTGGATGCAGAATTTATTTGGCCCCCTCCCTCATCCCGAAAACAAGACAATAATATACAATCACACAATGAATGGTGACCGAGGTCAGGTTTAAACACACTAAAGATGAATCAGACAGCCGCTACCGTAGTATGGCCTGTGGCACGTGACTACGTGGCATTCATCAGCCCAGTGTTCGTGACTGCTCTGCAGCATGGACAGTTGTTTACCCGCGGCAGCTTTTAGCTACAGTCCACCTTCTTTCTAACAGCCTAAGTCTTCCCCCATGTCGTATGCGCTGCAGCACTTTGCACACACACACACATCTCGTGTGTACTCTGATGAAACCTTGGCGTGTGGACTGCAGCTGTGAAAACTAGTGTAAAGTCGATTCTTGCTTTGGCTCTCACCTTCTGGTCAAAAGGCAGAGATGTAGAATGGGGTAGAAAAAAAGGCTCTCCCCTTGCCTTTGTCTACTAAATTAACTTAAAGGTGAGTCAAACTCGTTTCTGGGCCTCATCCGTCTCCACGGGTTTAATTCTACCATGTATGCACACATACTATGACAATCCTTCGGATAAAGGAGCGGAAGTGTTTACAAGTGCACATATGTACTTTCGCTTATTTAGGTTCTTTTTTCCCTTCTTCCCCTTCCCATTCTCTCTATCTTCCTCGCTCCACCTCTTCCTCTTTCTAAAAAACAACAGCTTTGACATTAAGACTGGCTAAGAAAATGAAGAATGGACATCCAGTAATAAAATCGACTTATGGAAAAGCTGATTTATGGAAATCAATCTTTGGGGCATAATATAACAATGGCAACGAAATCGCCTGACTGGCCACCTCATTGAAGATGCAAATGCAAACACCCCCACCCACATGTGTCAAACGCATGTATTAGTTCGGTAATTCAACTGCATTGAGACTGCATGTTCAACATTTAGAGACAATTCATTTTTGCTGATTTCGGCTTCTTCGTTGTTAACGTTATGCTGAATTTGTTTGCGAGGTTCTAGGGAGGATACAGCACGGTTCTACGGAGCTCAGGTTGTGCTTGCACTGCAGTACCTGCACTCCATGGACATTGCCTACAGAGATTTGAAGCCCGAAAATCTCCTCATTGATAGACACGGGTATCTCAAAGTTAGTTCCGTTTCTTGTAACTGTTCCAATTATATAACCCGGTAGCTGACAAGGTCAATGACCGATATAAAGATTCATTTTATAGGAAACACTTGGCTAAATTAAAAGCAGCAAAATAAACTCTTATTCTTTCAACGAACGAGTCAATCGCCTTTCTTATAAGGAGCTATAAAAGCACATGTAATAGAATTATTGCTTAAAAATTGATGAAGCTATCTCATAAATTAGAATAAACACTAAAGTCCCTGAAGAGCTTAAAGTCCCCAAGACGAAAAATTTAGGCTGTTTAGTCGTATAATTTTATGTGGAAATAAACAGTGCTCTGCAAGTATCCAGAATTTTAGGTGAAATATACGTACCCATTATCACAGTAAAAGTTAAGGCCTTGGCCACATTCATACCCTTATAAATGTTATATTTTTGCGTCTGGTTAATTTGTTTGATATTTTTGCTAAGATTAATCTTTACTTTTTACAAAATAACTATTCGTTCAAGGCCAAGGCTTTCTCACTTTTTCTAAATTTCCAGGTGAATTGAGGGAAGAGTTACCGACCCAAATTCAGCATTAATCCTCTCTTTGACCTAAAGGAGACTTGGACCTTTACCACGCAAAATAAAATATAATTTCTTGTTGCTTGATTAAATGTAATAAGCTGATTTGCATTTACCATTGGGCAGGCCAAATATGCCTTGACCAAACCACGAAAGATGTGTTGTCCTTGGTTAAACGTCTACCGAAGTGAATAAACGAAGGTTATAATGTAAGTATTCGTGTGTAATCTTCGATCTAACTTTTGCAGCTAACCGACTTTGGCTTCGCGAAGGTCGTTAAGGGCAGAACCTGGACCCTTTGTGGAACCCCGGAATATCTTGCTCCCGAAATTATCCTCAGTAAAGTAAGCTTTTTCGGTCCCCCCAAACCTTTGAAATCATGCATCATGCAATGTTACCATGGCGATAGTGAAGACCAAGGCGACCTGGATGTAGGTAGGGGGAGTGGCATGAGCGTAATGCAATTTCGTCTTTTTGATATTTAAAAGGCTTGCGAAAGGCAATGACGAAGAATGCAACTTCCTATCATTCGCTCTTCTTCCTTTTC
This sequence comes from Taenia crassiceps, assembly GCA_023375655.1. Taxonomy (NCBI): domain Eukaryota; kingdom Metazoa; phylum Platyhelminthes; class Cestoda; order Cyclophyllidea; family Taeniidae; genus Taenia; species Taenia crassiceps. The sequence goes on along the minus strand of JAKROA010000005.1, from coordinate 4,046,546 downwards.
AGGGCTACAGTCGAGCCGTTGACTGGTGGGCTGTTGGCGTTTTAATTTTTGAAATGATTGCTGGCTACCCTCCATTCTTTGCTGATCAGGCTTTGCAGGTTTACGAAAAAATTGTTGCCGGAAAGGTTTGTTTACGCCTTTTGAATAAAAGTTCTGCTTCCACCTGGCTGCCGAAAGCTAGATCTTTGCAGTGAAATTAATACCACTCTTGCTTATTTACCTACCTACTTAATTGTACTAGTAGCCAATATATTTCAGGCTGGTTTCTTATCAAGTTTGCCAATAGCATTGATTTCTAACTCCGTATTTTTGCCACTCTTGCCAAATTAGGTCCGTTTTCCATTTTTCATGAGTACCGATGCCCGAGCGTTGCTCAGCAACTTACTTCAAGGCGATACGACAAAGCGCTATGGTAACATGCGAAATGGTGTAGCTGACATCCAAAGCCACGTCTGGTTCACCGGCATTGATTGGGTTGACATTCTGGACCGAAAGGTAAGAGGACTTCATTGTTTTCCATCTTTAACCAGAGAGTTCCACCTACGTTGACTTATTTTTCTCACGTCGATACGACTTTGGTAGTCCTTCTGTTGAGAATTTAGTGTAGATCCAGCCATCTACAGCAGATGTCTTCCTGTTGTGAGGCGTCGCTGTGATGTCTCGGTCTCGACAGCCATTCTTGTGACCCTGGGTCACAGCTAACCCTGGACCCCTGAAAGGGGTGATGACTCCCATACTGGGAGCACGACTACCTACGAATTTGAAGTTAGTGCCTGCCGAGTATCTTGAGGATCAGCGAGACTGACTATGCCCAAGAATGAATTTCCTTCCCGTTTCAAGGTGAAGCCACCATACGTGCCGCACGTAAAAGACGACTCAGATGCTTCACACTTCGACGACTACCCGGAAGAGGAGACCACGGACACTACCACCATACCCAAGATGCTCTACGAGGCAGAATTCGCAGATTTCTAGCGTAGTCGAAAATGCTCAACTGAATGGAAACGGAGACTCCGCCTCCATTCCCAACTTTACCGCTCCCACTCCTGTTTAAGACTGCTTTTGTAGGGTCCACAAAAACCACAAGAAAAAACGACTTCATTTCCCCCTTCTCCTTCCACTTTGATTAAAAAATGCCTCTTAAATCTCCATCTCCTTCTCCCCCATCCGTCTGTCTACCCTTTTATCAGTATGCTTGCCTGCCTGCCTGCCTTCACATCCTGTACATAGCAACATGCAGGAATGCCAGATTGATGACAATAAATTTGATTTGTTATCAGAATAAAGTGTTGCTGTTTCGAGAAACCCCCCACCACCACCCCTTTTCCCTTCATTTAGCAGGGGAAAAAGGATCATGTGGCACCAGCGAGGCCTTAAATGGCACAGTATCACCAGCCCCACGGATCTATGCTCATATCATCTCAGCTACTGGTCTCAAAGGCGTTCTCTACTGATATTGATGATAACCATACGCCCACCTTGGCAGATCTCCCCCGTCTCCCCGAACAATTCAAAGCACCAGGTGAATCCGATATAAGGAAAGAAACTGAAACTACTTCGCCATTTGACAGCTACCTAAACCGCCAATTTTGCATATAAAAGATAACGAGAAAAACATCCAACCAAGGAGGATGACAACCAACGACGACTTTGCTATGGAGATACGATCGTTCTCCACGTTTTAGAGTTACGTGACTACCACAAAAAGGCTCCGTCAAGCTACGCCAAACCCTACCTGGCACCAAACTCTTAAAAGCCGCCTGCCACTCCATTCATAAACCTGAAACACTGTCACATCATCCGGCTTCCTGCTTCCGCATAGGTGTTACGACTCGCCCGTCAAAAGAGGTACGCCAGCGGGGTATGAATGGGGGGTTTCTACTTCTTTTACACAACAAAATTGGCATGGAGGATGCTAAAATTCAATACACCGCATCCAGGTCCCGATAACCATTGCTTCGATTGCTTTCGTGCCTGCAAAACCGGAGATGGATTCCATTCAGCAACCGAAAAGTAATAACTCATGAGGATTGAAAAGAGGAGATGGGAGACTCACCTGTGGTAGTTGCTCCCACCGCCACTCCACCTTTGCTCCGCTGCCCACGGATTTGGTCGGCCATAGCGACGTTGACTTGTCCCACCAGAAATACCACGATTGTAAGAACGACCAAATCCGTTGCTACGTGAATGCCAATAGCGTGTAGAATGTGATGGTGGTGGCAGATCACGACTACCACCAGAAGCCTGTTGACGGCCTCTTGGAACGTCTCCACCTCCAACATCATCTTCAGCGGCAGAGGAGGCAGAAGAGGGAGCAGCAGTAGCGGAGAAACCCATATTTCTTTTGCGAACTGGAAGGCGTCTTCGGGGTGGACGCATCAACTCAGGTCGCAGTGGATCCAGAAGGAAGTTGTTGAAGAAGTAGGCCTGCGGAAGAAAAATAATGCCAATCGCACTCAAGTGAATGCATTGTATGCGATTAGGCCTCTACGTAGAGCTTCGCTTCCAGTTTCACCGTGCCGCCATACTTTAGTAGCAAAAGTACCTTCAGCCTCGTCCTACAGATGAATTAAGGCAGGACCACAGTGGTAGCAACGGAGGTGAAACTGCTCAAGACCTGAGTTTGCTTTTGAGCTAGTTGCTAAGGTTTAAAGAGGAATAGCTTACGACACGTGCCCAAAACCACTGAGTCATGAGAGTTAGCTATTTGAAGGAAACCAGAAGCGACCCAGAGAGGCACCTGGACAGGGTGACCAATTCTGACAGTCTTGTGGAAAACACATAGAGAACTTAAACCTCGCAATTCAAAAGAGGGAAGATGGCAAAAAAAATCACTAACATTCTCCTTCTTCGCCTCTTCCACCTTCTCCGCGTGCTTGTTCAAAATGTGTTTTCGCACAAATCCCGGACCGCGGAATTTTTTGTCGGACAAGGGACACACCCAGATTACGTCACTAAAAGGAAGGAATGTGAATCTATCAACAAAGCACGACAGTCAGACGCACACTTTTCGCTTCTTCCGCTTAGTATTGGCCTTGATGAAGGCTTCCACAACCTCGGCTGCATCGCGATAGCCGAGAAGACGAAGTCGACGCTCATTTGTATCCATTTCGCGCGTCTCCGATGGCTGTTGTTGTTCAGTGTTCTCAGCTGAATTTGTGGCCGATGGGGTGGAGGAGAGGGTATCATCTTTTTGCTCATTCTCTCGAAGCTTCGCGATTGTTCCCACCGATAGAGGAGTGACAAAGCGAAAGATGCGACTGATTTGACGAGCAAAAACCTGGGATTTCGGTAAAAGGCATTATTTAACTGCTTGACGACTTGGTCAAAAAATTACAGGCAGACGTTAAAACATCAGTTCAGGCCAGCTTTTCGGAAAAAAATTTCACCACGAGATGAGAAAAACCTTTTGCATCTCACCTTGTGAGCAGAGCGCCCCGAAGCCTCTTTACCAAAGACTGGTGCCGGTGGCGACGGCATTAATCTCAGTACAGTCGGCGCCGTCATTGTTGCAGGAAGTTTCGAGGGTCGAACATGCAAAATACCGCAAGGATGGGGCATATCACTCTCTCTTGGATACAGAGCTGGAGCATAAAAGTCTACAGAATAGACGAGACGGAGGTACAGCAGAAGCTGATCAAGCGCTGCCGCCAGTTCAGCATCGCCCTCCTCTTCTTCTTCTTCTTCTTTGGCGGAATTCATATCTTCCCTTGCGGGTAACATCATTACCTCATCGTCTGGATTACTTTCATCAACTAGGTAATCAGTAAGATTCTCCAAAAGCGGATTTCCTGTGCTCGCAGCTAGATCGACCAGCGCACTCGCAGCACCAATCAAGCTGCCCCATCGAGGGTCCAGCTCTGATGACCTTGGAATAGACCAATCAGATTTCCCCTCGATAGGTTTCCATGGCGCCCACACTTCATCAAGACGTCCAACTAGTCTTGCAGCCATCACAAGATGGCGACGCATTACAGACTTGCTGGAAATAGGGTTAAAGTGAGAAGTGGTGGATTTCGCAGTAGCCATGAGGGTTGTAGCAAGGCGTGTAGATGCACGGACCCGGTCCAAGTTGAAGGGACTTGGGAGAGCACTTGCGGCCGAGAGGGCAGCAGCAAGGTGGCTTGCCTCGGAGGGTACTGAGGAGGAGCAATCGGCGCGAAGACGAGAGACCAAAAGGCGGATAAATTCAAGGGGTGGGATGGAAGTAGGGGAGGTGGGAGTGGCTGTGAAGGTGATCCAGGCTGGACGGTGGAGTATAAGGGAGGAGGCTCCAAGTGACGCAACAGGGCCGTCACTGAGGAAATTGTTAGAGGTTACTGGAATTGGAGTGGGCTCATAACAGGCGAAGCGAAGGAAGTCAGGATGTTCGGAGAGCAGCTAAAGAATGAATGAACTTCTCACTCCCTTTATTCATTAACAATGAAATATTCCTCTTCCTCAAGCAGTACAAAAGAGGGAAGCAGTGCTCAATTTTCTTCATTTTTGGTAGGCTATTATTAAAAAGAAACGAAATTCACCCCGAGACACCTTTCGTTCGACATTTTCTCAATTCAGATTAAATATACAGGTAAAGAGAATTGAAAAGCCTGTTTTTATAAAAAAAACGCCAGAAACGGATGTATTGAACTAGTGAACTACGTATAAAACTATGAGCGGATTTGTTTAACAGAGTAGGCGGTGTTTGACACTTGATGTCTGATTAATATAGGCTGAAATAAGTCTTTCTCCATTTGAAACCTCAGGGTATAAAACGGTTAGACTGACAAAATAAACCCTTTGCAGGTTCTAAAAACTTGGACAGGCCGGAAGAACACTCGTTGAAATCCCATCGCAAAGCCAAAAATTGTAAAACCACATCACTTGCTTCATCAGGTAAGCAACATACATGGATTATGTTTTTTAACTGGCACAATCTCGGAAGGTGATCCACTGCCCCACAGCCCCCATTACCTTAACGAAATTTCCCTGAGCCATGCTCGCCATCCTCCCTTGGTGATACTAGACAACCACATGCAAAACCCAAGTAGGTAGAGAGGTGCAATTAAGGTAGAAAGGAAGGCGGTTAGAGCTCGGTCCCTTGCTTCTAGAGAAAAAAATGCTTAACAAAAGTAGAACTCGTAGCAAACTTGCTTTCCATCAAAAGGGAGAGTAGTTTGCACGTCTTTACTTACTCAATTAAAGCATTTTATGGGGCTTTCCAAAATTGCTCAATTCCCGTAGAAAGCTGCACGAAATTACTTGGTTGCCTCATGTAACTAAACGCGATACATAAAAGCAACAGCAGAAGAACATTTCCTTACACTGAGCAAATTTACTAACGAGGAAAAATATTCCATTCTCGCCAATTCAACTAACGCAAGTATGCTAAATTCATCGTCCTTCCTCTACTTTCAATTTTTCGGCACAAATACGTTAAAACAATTGAAGAGGACTACCCAGCTCACCGTTTCAACTGTAGCACGATGCACGCTGAGTGGAAGGTAGGGTAGATAGACAACTCGCGTAACATGAAGTGGTGGAGGCCGAGTTGGTGCCTCTTTCAGGTCCACCTCTTGCGCCTCTACTTTCTCTTCCTCTCTCTCCTCGACAATTTCCATTCTCTCAACTGTTCCTTCCACCTCCACTTTCACATCTTTACGGTGCTCGTCTTCTCGTTTACGTTCTATCTTTTCCTCGTTCTCCTCCTTTTTTACCGCAGCTCCCACCTTTGAAGGTAGCACCGATTTTGAAGACGAAGATGTAGATGAAGAGGCGGATGATGAGGAGGTAGAAGAGGAAGCGGAAGAGGAGCTGCGACTTCGAGAGCGCGCGGAATGCGACGAGGACGCCGCCGATGATGAGGACGATGAAGAGGACGAAGAAGGAGACGAGGCAGCAGAGGAGGAAGCGGATGAAGTGGAACTAGAGGTGCTGGAATCGCTATCATTTCCATCATTGTCATCTCCCTCACTCTTCTTCCTCTGATTATTCTAAAGGAAAAGCAAAATGGGCCTAAGTTCTTAAGCGTAAAAAGGGTAGCACACATCGCTTCCCGTCCCAACATACACAGTCACGTTTAGTAGACTTCTTCTCCGGTGAATGCCCGCCGGATTCAGGAGTCAATGATCGTCTTTTTGATGGCTGGGATGCAGCAGTCGTAGAGGTTTGGGATGTTTGCTTTCTTGCATCCACACCATTACCGTTCATCACCAGAGAAGTTGGATCAAAGGTGTCCAATTCAGCTAGATCTTCAGAGGTGCCGCCGGACAATAAAATTGCAACTGAGAAGAAAAGTAACACCAAGGTGTACCAGAGAGATAAAAATTACGAGCAAAAAAGATGTACTGCCGACTAACATTGATCAAGGAGTTTTGTGATGGCTGCCCTTCCTCTGTATTCCAAAGAAATGCCTTTACAAAAACCTTCATCACGCATTTTTCTAAAGACGTTAAAGCGAGCCAACAGTGCAACTCTCTGTTTCTCTCTTGATACAATGTAGTCAGGATGGTACTTGTCGCGAAACCTGTAACGGGTGAAAATAGTTACGTGAACTAAACAAACCATGCACTATTTTTGTGACGATCAAACTGGTCAGAAAGTTGATCCTTCAAAAAACCAGCAACGTATGCACTGTACTTCTGAGCTCCATCCTCATCTGTTAAGGCTGATTCATCAAAAGGCTCCAAAAATTTTGACAAATGCATCATCTTGGGAGCAAACGTTGGCTGCAGAAAAGTGGTACTTTCATTCCTTTGAATGACTTCTATGGCAGTTAAGTCAGACTGCTCACAGTTATTCGTTTGTGATCCACCTCTCCTACTCCTATTTTTCTCATCAATCAAAGTCATTCCTAGTTTCATGCATTTGCGCTATTCGCAGCCGCTTAACGGAGAGGTTGTCTTCAATTCGTCCAGCAAATAACCAAAACAACACTTATAAAATTGGTACTATTTCAGAACCTATTTTAATGTTCTCTATTGACTTACATATTTCGTTGCTTGTAATCTCATTAAGTCAGATAAAGAAGTGGGATAAAATATGATACAAGTGTGCATGATTATTTCCTGAAAAATTCCATATTTTTTAATAAAAACAATAGATTTACTGATTTTAACGAACGAAATGATGCTTAAATGCAATTTAAGTTGTAGTGCATGTGTTCCAGAGCATTACTTCTAGTCAACGTTAATTGTGCATTTATATTCTTTGATATTGCATGTTGTGCAGAGTTAACCCTATTTTTCAATGCGAAACGGGAGATCAAAGTTTGCTATTACCTTTCTGGGCAAATATTTTGGGTAGAAAGGGTCGGCTTTAATCAGGAATCCATTTTTTTCGATCGCTTTGAGACCGAACATTTGTGTAGCGATTAAATGCTCGGAACAGTGTACCAAGCTTTCAATTTGCTCCCGGCAGCACCTCAACCTAGCTTTAAATCAGAAGATTAATGCCCATCTTAAGTATTTATTGGGTAATCGTTTGGATTGCATTCTGCGCAGTTTTCTCATGCTTGTTCCTTTTACAATTCTCCTGCTTCTTCCGATATTTCAGAGTAAGTATGAGGGTCAAATTCTTGTTACTTTCAATTAAGTGCTTAAAAGAAATCTTTCTTATTCAAAATTGGTATTTCTGTCTATTTCAATAATGCTCTCGTAGTCATACCTTATGAAAGATAAAGTCATCTCACATGAAAATGTTCTAGCAAAGTAAAATAAATACCTCATTTTAGGATCTCCAGTGAAAGCATGTACGATAAGTAAACCGTGCCGACAATACAATGAGGCTTGTACAATAGACACTTGTTGTTTCCCTTTGCGTTGTATCACCACTGATAACGTTGGCAGTGGTTTCTGTATATGAGTTTACGGTCCATTATTCAAGAGGAATGCACAAGCATTTGTTTTCCTTTTCAACACTGTTTGCCTATTTTAGTGCGTCTAAAATGTTTCGCTTCGTGTTTTGATAGTCCTTAGTAAAGGGATAACCCCCGCAATATGAAGGGGCGCATACTACTGGCATGCGGAGAAGCCGGGAGGTGAAAGCGCAACTAGCTAAGTCCTAATGTCCGAGGTGTTTAGTAAAAAACTAAACAAAATGCAAAAACGTCCCACCAATGGGGAGTAAAATGTCTTACTGAGATACAGAGGAAGCGAAAAGCCCACGGCACAAATACACGCAGTTGAATAGCAACTGTCGAGCAACTACGGGAGCGCCAAGCCAAAATGGACGTTTATTGCATAGACTTTATCGATGCTAAATGCAATTTATAGGCATGTGCCTCTCCGCACACCGTATCGCATTGGGATGCACACGGAGGGATGACAGCACTGTATTTCGTGCAGGTAGCACACCCTATCCTTTGCAATACACTCGAACCCAATCGTGCATTCCTCTGTGAGATCTAAAAAGGCAACACAGCAATTACTTTCAAATCCACAAAACTTCTCGTTCCATAATACGGCTAAGTCCCTGTGATCACACTATTATAGCTGATGAACCTCCAAGGTGATGGAAATGTGCGTTGATGGATCAGGGAAACTAGCGAATTTTAATGAAGTCAAACGCGTAATTAGATTAGAAGAGGATGACCGGATTAATGCTGTTCCTGCCTCTGGGGCAAACACTGAAGCTCCTTCAAGCTGTTCGTCGACAGTAAAATGATAGACGGAGGAAGGTTATCTGATTAAAGTGCGAAAAAGGTTTTTCGAGTAAAGCAGCTAGTAATCTGAGGCTTGCTTAGTGTTGCCGACGGAACAAAGTGCTTATCGAATAGATCGAGAAGGATTGAACCGGTGGACGGTGTAGTCTGAAGGAATGGATAAGTAGATCCTTTACGAGCGAGTCCAATGGAGATGGAATCAATGAGTAGTTTTAAAGGCGTTGGAAAGGGACGGAGACGGAATGAATGGGTAAATGGATGGATGGTAGCGGCATAAGTGGATGTAGGGACTCGAGGCGGATGAATTGTTTGAACTTAGGAAATAGTACGGAGAGAGAAGAGGACATAGGGTGATTGGATTGGTTTAGGATGGATATGAGGTAAATTGAGGTATGGGCAGGGAATGGGATAGGCCTTGAAGGAATTCCTAGACACCGTCGCGAAAGACGGGCAAATTCAAAATGAATGGATTCGAGGAAGAATACTGTAATGCAACCTCCACCTGGATCTGCAACCCGAACTTGAACCAACTTAATACAGCCGACTTGTATCAGCCAATTGGACCCACAGACTCTTTGATTCTCATCGACGTTACAGCCAAAAGCCTTAGAAATCCGCAGATTATGCAACAACAGTTACGGTCGTTAGATGAATTACTTAACTGGGTAGATAAAAAAGGAGATGAATGAGGAGTTAAAAAGAGAACGAACAATTTAGTTAGTCGATAGATTAAAAATTGCGGAACGCATTGTACAGATGGTTCGGCGATGCAATGCAAGTCCCTTCCACTTGCAGGTCTCCATGCCATGGTCACTGCCCAGCGGTCGACATGTCAACTTCGTGCAGGTTTAAGGAAGGGGCGTGGCTGTTTAGATACATACTTTTAAGGATGTTGAAATCTGTGGTGGTTAAGCAATAGAAAGACGTATAGATAAATAGATAGGATCTTTAATTCTATTCCTTAGAAATGACCCCATCGCTACTCGAAATCACTTATAAGTAGTATATTCCTTCGAACGGTAACTTTCATCAGTCCCTCCCGTTCCAATCTCCCAAATTGGCCAACTTTTTAGCAATCACCTTGAAGAATGATTAAAGTAAATAAGACTTACAAATGGCTACTTGGAGTAGCGCAATAACCACCAAAGCGTATTGCGAAGTGGAAACGCCCATAATTTGTCCTCTGTTAATGTTGCAACACGTTTTATACGTCACAAAAGTGATCTGTCGACCACAGCGCTAAGAAAATATGCGTTTTATGGCGCTTTTTCTCCTGCTAGGAGAAGAGGTGGGAACAGTTAGTAGTTTCTGCAACAACTGTGGCATAGCAGAGTGTGGTTTGGTGTAAAAGGCGCATAGCAGTAGCCTAGCCTTCTTAACCTCACACAAATCGGCCTCTGCAAAATGTAGTGGAGTCCGAGTGAGTAAACACCTTTTGCAACCTCCTTACAAATAAAGTAACCTCAGGAGAATGAGGAAAATAAGACGGGTCCTCGTCACCTTCTGCCTTTCATTTTAAGGCGGTCGTCGGCTAGCTCACCCCGGCCATTTCGCGGGAGGAGGGAGGGAGTGGATTTTGCTATCCTCCCCTCCTGTCCATAAAAAAACAGCGCGAAATTGAGGAATCTGCGCTGCAAATGTTTGGCCTTAAGCCGAGCAAAAAATCTGTCTGGAATTCGCCACAACCACACACAGTGCTGTGGAAAGGCAGTGGTGGGGTGGAGGGCGTGTGTGGGCAGGGGTAATGAGAGGCCCATTTGTGCCTAACCGATGATTAATCGCCTTCACTCAACCAGCAGTTGGAAATAAAAAGGCCATTGTTCAGTCAGTTATACAATCAGGAAATACCTTGCCTTGCTCATTCATTCTCCCGGTGGCTACCGCTGCAAACCAGCATTCACATAGCCTAATTGGCTCATTATCACTTACGTCGAAGTTCACTCCCAATCCAGCTTCTTCTGCTAAGGCCCAAGGCGCACCCAAGTCGTCACGATCAAGGAAGGATAAGGAGACGTCTTCAACATGACCAATCCAAGCCGAGGGTTATGCATCCCCTTCCCGGTGCTGGTAGTTGATCACTTGAGTCCCTCTTAGTTCGCAGTCCATAAAATCGCACTCGTGTATATGGCGCTGCTTGTAGAAGCTGTCAAGCTGTCAATTAGCTGATCCTCACTTATTCTGTTCACTTGGTATCCCAACAGGCATTCACCTGACTCTATTTCCCTCTCTCTCTCCCCGTTTGCCGCAATACATGCCATCAGGAGGTGAACCCTCAGCATAGCTTGAGTGTAGGTCTCACCAAAGTGGAAGGTGGGGTCTGCTTTTTATACTTATCAGTGAGATGGTAAATCTAGCCTTACTAGCACAGAGGATAGAAATAGTGGTGAGTGAGGCTGCTTCAATGAAGGAGTTCACTGAAATTGCTCGACTGGTTGCAAAACAAAAACCGAATGTAGAGTACGGGGTTAATTTTTTTACTTTTTTTTGATAGCATTATAATATTGAACGATTAAAAGCCTAAATCATGCTAATTTTTACCATCTTTAGAGGAAATGCTTCTCGGTCTCCTCCATCTAACTCTGGAAGCCTATAGTGGCTACCAGAGCCTGAGATGAAACTAAAGCAGGCATCCTGGAGGCACAGCAATTCATTAAGGTGCTAATTGTGCTACCCACAGACCAACATCAAAACATTAAATTTGTCTAGCAAAGAGACCTATTGCAGGTGAGTCCATAATGATAGAAAAGAGGTTCTGAACCAGGCAGAGTTGAAGCGATTCCGTCAGTCCGCTCTTTTTGACTTAATCCAGCCAAAATTCATTGGCGCAATGCTAAGTACATTAAATTTGGCTTTTAAAATGTAATTCCACATTCAAAATGATGGAGACGTTCTTTAATAGGAGTGTGGAGTGGCATTGAAGACGAACCTGTGTGTGCTGCGTGTCAAATTCTACTGCCATCCCATTTTTGCTCTTAAATTTGCTGTTGGTGGACTCTATGAACGTAACCAATGTAAAAACTAAAAAGGGTAACGTTTTAGACTTAGTGGCACAAATAAACCCTGTGGACATTGTCGGTCAAATTATTTGTTTGCTCACGTCCTACTTTAGCTGACTTAAGTAGCAGCGGTAAACACGTAACTGAATTTCTCCCTCAAATTTGAGGTCCTGATACTGGAAAGAAAATCCACAGAACATCTCAAAGTGTCCAGCTCTCTGCGTTAAATAAAATACACACATAGCATTGTTGCAGCAAAAGCCAGTAATGCCAAGAAAGCCGCAAAGAGAAAAGTTCGAAAAATATAATAATGTTAGTAAACAATAGGGTTTTGTTGCTTTGCTAACAAATTTCCTGATATCTCTACTCTAAATCTTGGGTCTGGTACCACGCTAGTGGCCTTCGAGTTTTTCCATATGTTGGGGGGTTGTGCGTTCTCCCGCAGCTGCTTTGGTCTTCACGATTTTGAGGCAACCAAGGGTAGAATTTAGCACACATATCGCCGATGATTACCTACTGGTGCTGGTAGCTTCATTATCTAGTAGTTGATCTCTAATGGAAATGGCTTAAATACATAAGAAGTCCAAATTCTTTCATTTAGAACAGTTAGAAGCAGCAGTTTTGTGATCAAGTGGATTACTTTTGTGGAACTGGTACCGGCTTCGAACAATACGCTGCTGTTCCATTCGATTCCTGTATTTAATTAGAACAACTTTGTTTAAAAGCACGCATCAGTGCATTACGTTTTTTCCCTGGCACAAATTATATTGAATCGCATGATGCTACTGAAAACAAGGTTATCAGTAGGTCCACGAAATAACCGAATGAAATAGGGTCTGCGCACCTGCTGAAAGGCCACAAAGTGGGGTCAGGCGTACAGCATGGGCTTTACCCTCAGACGCCTGAAAGCCACAAAGTCAAACCTCAGACATCGATTCTCAGCTCAGTGCTGTGCCTTATTGGGGTGAGGATCTGCCGGACCCCAACACCAAATGCTTCCACAGCAGACGTGGAGAGTGTAATTGGTGTACTTTCTTTAAAAGATATTGCAACTTAAACGGCCGAAATTGTGCCCGATTTCAGGTGATCGTTCTTGATGCCCGCTGTTGACCCACGAAAAGGTCCTTCTTTGTACTCTTATCTGAAGTCCTTTATCAAACTCGTATCATGAAATTATTTAGAGTTGAGAAGGACTATTAAATTCCTTGATGTAGGTTTTTCGTCAATACTATTTGCCTCTTTGTGCAGATAAAAATTGTATGCTTACAGCGCATTGTCCGAAATATTTTCTTATTTAGTTGCTCATTGCCCTTCTACCTAAACGCCTCCTCCTGATCTTTATGGTCACACAAATGTACATCATCATCATGGATTTTCACGAACTTTGAAGTTTGAAGTCCTTTTTGAAATGACAAATCGGCCGTCCATAATTTGGTCACAATTTTTAAAGCATCGCTTGACATTTTAGAGCGAAATGCACGTCAATATTTTCGTAGACTGATGACATCATAATTTGTATGAGAAACTAACAACCAACTGCCAAGGCAGCATTAGTTGATCGTGAAAGCCTCCTTACGTCTTCTACGCGCCAGGTCATCAATTAATGAGTTTGAGTGCAGACTCTAATTTGGGCGCGCAACTTGACCGAATGCCTCCCAATGCACCGCGCGAGGACACAAAGCGCTGCTCCAAGTGCGGCTTTTGCCTTCTTTGCGTGCGACCGGGCGAAATATGCCTTATTGCATACACACACCTAAAATGAGGAAATAAGGCCAAGTGGAGATTTGCTATGCTGTTTCAAAACTGGATTAAACATCTTCCGGCGGTTCGGTTCTTTTTTTGAAGGAAAAACGAGGCGGATGTCATCCCGCACCTGCAGATGCAGTTTCGGCTGGAAGCCACTGTTGCAAGTGCAAACATCCTTTTTGTACTTGAAAATGGGGGCGAAAAATTTGCTCTCTGTGACTGTGTTACGTCAGTTTTTTCCCCACCAAAAGTCAAGATTTGCCCGTCAAAAATATCATTATTAAATATCATTTCTATATCCGCCTATCATCTTCTAAAATTTTACACTTGTTTTGAAGGAAAGTCAGCCGTCTGTTTTTTTCCTCCTTCGAAACATTAAGAGAAACAAAGTGCTAGAGTGTCAAATTTTGAAAATTTATCTTTCCATCCTAACAGAAGTTTTGGCAATTCTTCGAAGCACCTACAGACTACGTGGTGGAGGAGGTGAAAGGCTTTTGTGGCCCCATTTCCAGTGGTGAGATACTTAACAGTCTCATCCAGACAGAAGGCGTCTTTTTATTTTGTTAGGGAATCTGCATTTTTTCGCTCCAAACATTCTACCGCTGTCCAGGTCTTCTCGTCCCGAGGAGCAGCCTAGACGCCTTATCATTAACTCTGCAAGTGGAGGTAATATCAGGCACACTTGCACCTCCGGTGGAGAATATGGCCACGATAATGGTGGGTTTATGGCCGAATGGAATGCCTCGTTACAGTGCAATAAAACGCCGAGGAAGGACGACTAATGGAGCGGCTTCATGAATGCGGAGACCCGTAGGAGTGCCGTCTCCAATGTTGTGTATTGTAACTAGCTCAGTGGAGGAGGAGTCCAGGCTGCTCTCATAAATAGGCGATGACGAAGGACAGGTTGAAGTGCTGACGCCCCTGTCCGTGTCGAGCCGGCTAGGGATAGTGGAACAAGGCGGGAAAGAGTAAAGTAAATCCAGGCTCGCGTCAGTTTGGCGAAATGTCAAGCGAATGGGTTCTCTTGGTTACTTACTTAAATCCGTAGAGTTTTTTATTTAGCGTTTTATTCATTAAGTGTATTGCCTTTACAGCGTTGCTACATAGTCAACTTTTGTAAAAGATTTTGCCACTAGAAGTGAAAAAAATGGTGCAAGAACCAGCCTTAGTCACCTCTGCTTCTACCTCATGGATGTTTTTAACCTTCTCCTCAACTTCTCCACAAAAGCTTTCCATTCTTCCTTCCCTATGGAACGAAAAATTGCTGGTTTTGACTCTGGACGGGCGAAAAAGCATCCGGCTCAAGCCATTCCAATGCTGCCATTGGCCAGTTTACACATCAGCTTCGCATATGACCATGCGATGATTGTCCAAAGCCGTCAGAAGAAGGTGACACCCACGGCTTGGGTAATGTGGAGGATAAGACCGGGGTTGGCTTCGTGCCTCCTACTCATGTGCGGAATAACAGGGTCCTTGTACAGGTAATTCAAGCGGAGATGCCGCACGAGTTGCCCAAGCCGTTTTGCCAATTGAGAATGGCAACATCCTTCCATCGGCTGACAACCTATGAAAGTCTTGAGAGCAGGAATAACGCCTTTCGCACTCTACTAAAGCAGGCATTTGTTGTGCCGTTCCTTTAGGAAAAACATCGTTAAGATGTGACCGTTCGCATTCCACTGATACACAACATTTGGAAACCACATTCTCAGTGGCCTCCACCACGATCTTTTCAACTCACCCGCGATGTAGACGCAAATCGACTGTCACCTTTTATAGCCCACGCTGCACTCGCTCTTTAGTCAAGCGCTTAATATCAGAAAATGGCTTGTCTATTTCTGGAGAACCAAGACCACATTTCATCAACCGGTCCTGGGTATATCACACTTTAATTGCTAGGGATGACACCCACCTCCTCCAGCTGGAACTTCTGTGGTCTCGTGTCATGAAGGTGGCAAACTCGAATCGCAACATTTTTAGGCGGGAAAGACATTAAGGGGAATAGTGAAGAGTTTCGTGCCAAGAAAGTGGCTTCTGTCTGTCAACAACCGCTAGAAATGAGCATCTGTTTTGCTCTGATCCTCAAGCCCTAGTAAAAAATCGCATCTTTAGAATTAATTTGAATTTCATTGCTATACAATCCAAAGCTTAGACTTCTGCTGTCAAGCGAGAAGACGAAGCATCGTTTTCATCACCTCTTCAGTCCTGTGGCTGATGTAATGTCATGCAAATCAGTGCCTTGACGTCTGCCAAGAAGAAGTAGACGAAAGAAGCGCCAGGGCCCAACACTCGAAGTACAGCATTAATGGGACTCTTACGGATTCCTTCGTTCTGGTTCCCACAATGGTGGAATGGCGTCTTGCTCTCACCACCTGCGCGCCTCGACAACTCGCCACTCTCTGATTTCCGCATTATAAGTCTCATTCATCGGACTGACCTTTTTCAAATGTCAAATAATGCCACTAGTTTAATCTCTTCAAACCCTCCTGATGTTTGTTTATTTTGTGTGGATTGGTTCATTTTTTCGCGGTAAATCATCAGCCTCGGACTGTTTTTGTGTACGCGCACCCAAAGTAACCTTTTCCGCAAAAAAAAACAAAAAATAGTCCCAATTATTCAAGAGCAATGCGGAAGTATGTGATTAACCATTTTTTCATTACTTTGCATATGTCAGGAGAAAACGCCTCTGACAATATCGCCAACAGGAAGCTTCCATGGCCCATGACTGCTCATTTGGATGTGCTATTGACTAAACTGCACCAGCAAAATCATTTCCATGCACCAATCATTTCTAGCGAACGGATCGCCGTTTGAATGCATAAAACATCTGAGAGTTTTGAAGAAACCCCAAAGTGCATTGAACACCTTAATTCATTGGCACTATTTAAACCAAAAAGGCAATTTCTTCACACACTCGTGTGTATCTGCTTCCGTTTAGGGCACATTTGTTTCGTGTCTCAACAATTTGCTCGTTCACCGCGTTATAAGTGCACTTCTCCATAAAATGCGCCTGACGCCAGAGAAAAAAGTTAGTTAATTTAAACACGTAGAAGTATTTATTTGAACATTTCCGCTGCCTCTTTCTCGCTTAAACGAACCATGCCTTCAACAATGCGAAGTATTTCGGTTTTATATTAATCCGACACAAGCGCCCTGCTGATTTGCCTTATTGTAACGCAGAGTTGGAAATTTTGTCCCAAAATACGATGCCGTTTACACCATAATTTCTTGCTTCCAACCCCTAAACGCTATTAAATAAAAGAACATTCTGAGCTTTTTGTGTTTTAAGGAGGAAAACCTTTAACAATTAAAACCCTGTTATTTTTACCCACTTTGATTTTGCATCGTGGATTCACTGAAATGCATCGCCTTCATTTTATCAAATCGCCAACACAGGCAAAGAGTAAACATTTAAGGCTATTTTAAGACTTTGAGAAGGTATTCAAAAACCACATCTTATTAGGTGAGATTGAGAACTTGGCTCGTAGTCGACAATTTGCAAGTTTCTCAAATAAGTGCCCACTGGTAACACAAAATCTGACCCCCTTCGACGCTTTGGCCTGCGTTACTTTTGTCCGGAGGCTTGAAAAGAGTGCACTAGCAGGACAACATTCCAAGGCGAAGATCTACCTAGATATTTCCCTCACTGGTCATTAATAACATTTGAATTGCACCCATCATCCATAATTCCTAAAATTGAATTTTAAGGACAAAAATGGAGAAGCGTTTTCCTCCCAACTCACACGCAACCTGCATCACCGAATTGGGCCACCTTTTCTGGACACCCATTTACGGTCCGCGCGCTTTTGCACGGCGGTGAATTAAAACAAAAACAAATGAAAAGGTGTTCTTTTGCAAATTTTTTGTGTGGTATGAAATTCATTGGAGTAATGGTTGAACCGACTAGGAAACGAAACTAAACTGATGTGAATGGATGGCTCGTGTGCTTGATTGTTAATATGTGCAGTTGTTTATTTAAAACAATAAAACTGGAGAATATGGTAAATCTTGCTGTTGTTGTTGTCAGGTTGGTGTCAGAAACCAAGTATTTTAATTGATTGATTAATTGTTTGTTTGGTTGGCTGATAGGGAGGGGAGGAGTGGAGGAAGGAGGGAACCAAATGCTCATGTTTACAGGTGCTCGGTTGTTTCTTTGTGTGTGCGTGTGTTTCTCTGCAGCTCTATGCACATGAACAGGTACACTTGTCACTGATTAAGTACTTTTGAACTTGCCAGGAGCACCGATAACCGCTGGCCGTGACACTTAGCTTTTCAATCAAGCGCCTTGCTCTTCGGGCACGTTGTTCCTCCTGTTGTGCTGGATCCATAGGCATGGATGCATCACGACGTCCCTTTCTTCTGCCCATACGATAGTACCTCCACATTGGAGATGTTTGTTGGGGATAAGTCTGCCGAAGTTGGAGCCTGGATCCTGGTTCTTGAAGGTGGTATCGTAGATTAATTGTTGGCTGGCGAAGTGATCGAGTTTTCCTGCTCAATACAGAACCACTCGGTGACTCAGCTTGAGCTGCATCTTCGCAATTCCAATTTAGAAGACGCAAAACTCGAGATCCCGAAGGTTGACATTTCATTCCTGGTGGCCAGGAGCAAGAAGATCCAAGGCGAGCGAGACAAACTCCCATACGAATCCATCGAGGCCAGTAGAGAGATCCCAGATCCTTCCATATGAAGTCCATCTCACAGGTTGCCTGTTCAATTAGCCAATTGCGGAATATTTGGATTTGAGTCTCGGGAAGCAAGAACTGCGCACCCGTCTGATCTCGAAAGGTCATGTTTAATGCATTTGCTTTACGAATTAGACTACTGTCAACAGAGTTCGCACCTGGCGGGTGGGTTCCAGCATCGGAGAGCATTCCAGAAACTCCCCGTTGACGTAGTACTCTAGGTGGTTCCTCGGACGTCCAATATTTATCCTCCTTTCCACCTAGGAGACGCCAAAGTCTGTGAATTTTTCTAGGGGATACATCAGGATGAAGATGGCTGACGATGTTGGGATTAATGGGTTGCCCCATAACTCTCATTGATCGTGGTGGAGACGAATCTGCCCCAAAATCTGGTGCCCGAGATGACATTGGGGGCTCCTTTTTAGTCAAATGACCTAAGGATATGTGATTCCGATTTGACAGAGATAATCCCATGCCTCCAGAACCAACTGGTTCGCCGGACTTTGACATCAATTTAGAGGAGGAAGACGAGGAGATGGATGAGGAAGAGGAGGAGGCGGATGTTAGGATAGGTCCAGAATATGATCTTTTCTGATAGAACAGGGCTGAGAGACCACCTGGCTGATCATTGGAGTGGTTGAAGGTTGCGGAGACAGCTGTAGGGGAGACAAGGAGGCAGAAGAGGCAGAGAAGGAACGGAAAGGATCTTGCGCCCGCTTCACCAATATGCATTGACATAACAGCGGTGGTGATGGCAACGTTAATGGTAACGGCTACTGGAGCATAATTCTGACGCATTTAAGTGACACGAATCTCCGAGTGGCGCTGACTGGCAGGTGATTGGTCGAGGCTGCCGATGTGTCTCGCATCCAAACTGGCCAATCAGATTAGAGCATTTGACCGCGCTGTTCGCTTTTGATTTATGAAACTTTGGATCATCTAATTTGCCCTATTAGCAACACACAATCCCTGTTCGATAATACCTAGTTCCGCAAACGTCCGAATTTTGTTCTTCCTCGTCATCTTGCAATAACAGGTCACGCGAGCGCACCAAATTGCCTTGTTGGCGATCTTGAGCACCTAATGAAGCAATCAGTTCAATGAAACAGGTGATGCCATCACGCTTAAACAATGGACAGTGATGGTGTACTTTGCCTTCCTCCTCTTCCTAAGACCAAACCATAGGAATGTTCACTGAAGCTTTCCTCAAAATCTGGTTTTAATACCTTAATCAGAAATACCCGAACTGGCAGCTCCTTCAAACTTATACGGCCAATTTGTTTGCATTTAATTCAACAGTTTTCTTTTTCATCTTAAGCGAGTCAGTTTCTTAATGTGAACATAGAGAATTTTTAATCGGTCTAAAGAAAAAAGAATATTTTACCTATTAACCAACCAAAGGAAAACAATTTTTCTCTAAATTAATTCTTATTGTTAGTAAGACACCAAATTGAAATAGGAAATTGTGGTCATTTATTCGCAAAATATTTTTTTAAACCAGTTAAGAGCTCGAAACAAACTTTGTCAGAATGGCCACCCAGAGGTTTATTTTGCGTTCAGTTGGAGGGTAAATTGCTACTTTCTATCCCTAAAAAGCTGTCAACAAAAGAAGGGGAGCGGTGGTAGCAAACGGTAGGTGCGGCGGTAGTTACGTGACTAATGTGTAGCCTTTGTATTCTCCAAGTGTTGAGGATTTTTGCGTCAGTAGAAATTTCTTCTCCAGCAAAGGAGCAAGAGCCTGAGGTGCAGAGAGGTGTCGCTCCAGTAGCCGTCCACCTTTGTCGAAATGAGGACTAAGTTTCGCATCTTGAGTAGTCACTTGACAATTAAAAATGACCAAATTATTGCATACTAAAAGGCTACTAAAACGTCTAAGGAATAAGTTATCAACAAACCTGGTGGAGTAATTGGGAAAGTATCTGAGAACCTTGGAGGGGGGAAGATAAGATTCTTTGCTGCATTCACTTGCCTCCCTCAGACCTATCACCCTCCTTATATTGTGGCAAATAACTAAGGGAGACCCCATTTTTAAGGCTTGAAATAGGTGGGTTGGTGAATGAGGCAATAAGGAGCGGGCATTACTAGTGCAGGAAAATATCCCACTCCTTCAGGGCAGATTATGCATGCGACTAGAATTAGTCACTGTGTTATCACAGGAGAGTTGGCGAGATGCAAACCATCTTTCGCCATGCCCCGTCATTACTGGGATATCAGACTGTGTAGCAGGTGCCAGTAAGCCAAGTATTAATGGCCATCACCTCGCAGAGTAAAAAAACTCAAATTGCGCTTTAATAGGGCGAGGTGGACAGACGGGTGGAGGTGTGTGGGTGGATGAACACGAAATGGATAAAGACGGGATGATTAAATGGGTGAAGTGTAAATGCGGGGTGAAGGGGATTTGGATATGAATTATTTGACAGAATCAAGCGGGATGGATACATCGAACAAAATGCAATTGTGTTGTTGTCCAGGAGGTGTTTCAACAATACACGCGCTTGCGCATTGTGCTCCGAACCGACTTGGCATGCGCTACTATCATTTTAAGTGAGAACTCATCCCAGCATTGTGTAAAATAATTGGTTTGATCGGCTCATTGCAATAGACATTGAATACTTCTCCATTGGCTCCATTTGCGCACCTCCACAAAGAACTTTTCAATGACAGCCTACTAACAACATGCTTCATCTTCAACCCTACACACGTATTTGATGCGAAGAGCATTTAAAACTTACTGCAGTCCTATTTCTATAACCTCTTCATTACTTAATTGAAATGAGTTGTGACGCGAAATGATTGCGTGCTCCTTTCTTCCTTCAAACAATTGATTTTACTCTTACCAACTCTAACAAACCAAAGGTTTGCAATAAATTCGCGGCTTCCTTTGTACGTATGTGTGTGTGCGCCTTTCGGTGTACTTTGAATGAGCACAAGTCGTTAAGCCTTTGCCTGCTTTCTTCCTGCCCTTCTACTCGCCTACTCGTGTGCGTGCGTGCGTGCGTGCGCACGTGCAAGCGAGCTTTCGTTATGCCTCCCGGCGAGAGTGCAGAGCGCCGCAGCGGCGATGGTGGTGGTGCTTTGCATTGCGACCGAAGGCAAACAAGGTCCGCACGCTGATTTAAGGTCAACTTGCGTTGCGTTTGAACACCACTCAATATATTCTTCATTGATTTTCATTTAGGCTCCAATAAAAAATCGATATTTGCGTTGCGTAAGGTGTGTGAGCAGTGAACACCCGGTGGAGGGGGATTAAAATCAATACTTTAAGGGCGGATGCAATTGTCAAAGCCAACCAACTTTGGTAAGTTACCGAAAGAAAAAAACCTACATTATTTTTTATGATACTTGCAATATATATATAATAGCGTCATTGTGAAAATAAGTGGACATTTAAGAGCATAAAAGGGACCTAAAAGGTGAATGGATGGAGAGGCGAAAAGCAAATCACATGCATAAATCATTAACTTTATTGTGCGAACGATGCTCAGTCCCTGTGGATGCGAGCAAAATGTGATTCACGCATTTGTTGCGTATTCAGTCAGGTGAATGGGCAGTGATTGTTTTAGGGTTTTGCATGGCCAAGACGTTCGCCTCGCTCACCATAGTTGTCTCCTCTTCCTCTCACCAAGGAAAGGAGGATGAAAGTAATTAGCTATAAACGGTTTACATTTTTCATTGCGTGACACTAATGGGGAACAATTTTATGACCAACGTCCCTCGAAGGTGAGCAGTAGCCTTTTTAATGATCTCTAGGCAACAAGCAGCCGGTAAAAATTTTCGCTTGTTTGAGTCATCTTCAAGCAAATAAATGGATGCATTTGGTAGCTTAAAAAGTTACCTTTACAAGAATAAAATGAAGCATGTTTTGAAGTCAAGTTGGAAGTAAACTGATTTCCCTGTTTGGTTCTTGTTCTTCTTCACAGAATCTAGTAAACGGCCTGTGACTCCTGATTCCCACCTGAAACAGTAACGAGATTTACCAGAGTGGAGGAACAACAGGGCGAAGCGGCTTCAGCCTTAGACCGGTGGCCACGCCACCAGGACGGCGATAAAAGCCAGTAGAAGGCGAAGTCACTCTTCAGATGAATGCGTAGTTATCTAAGTACTTTAAGATGATTTAAATAACACCGCTTTCTCCTCTGTATTTAGTAGCAGAGATGACTGTTGAAGAATTTGGGATGTTTGTCATTGACTGTTATCGAAATACAGACTTGAAAATATTGAGGCTCTTACAAAGCATAGGATTGACAGCTTCGATATCCACAACTTTGCTGCCACTTTTCGGTCATCGCATTGGCGTCGGTAAGTCAACTTATTCGCGACGCTCCTGTCGCCACGGCTGGGGCCACATGCCAATGAGGGATGAACTTGTCCCCTCTCTCCCCTCCCCCTCCCGCACAGGCAAGGGTGGAAGGAAAGCTGCAAATTCCACTTTGGTGCGGCTTACTTAAAAGACATGTGGAAGGTTTGCCTTTTAGTGACATGTTCTACAGCAAATTGGGGGAAAATTGGAGGCAAGGGAACACCTGCTGGGGTAGCAAGTATGCAGAAGAAGTGATAATCAACTAAGTAGTACAAAAAAGACAGCTTAGCACCTTACACAAGCAGCGCCATGTGTATTGGTGTGCTTTTGTGGATTGTGAACCCGGAATAATTCAAGCAATCAACAGCCGGTGCTGGGTAGATGCCTTTTCCGGGCCGAGAGTTGTTGCTGTGTAACTCTCGGTTGACCTATACTACGGAAACACCTTTTTTTGAAGGAGTCTAATCATACAAGAGGCTACTCAAGACAGGACAAGCGGTAAGGGAAAGAAAGATGTCTGCTTTAATTATGCATGGTTGGATGCCACACTAGTGATACCTAAGTCTCTCCTGCTACTGAGGCAGTTGTGACCTCTAGTTGGGATGTTTTTGCCACACCCAACTGCCACCATCTGACTAAGAGTATAACCACTTCCACCTCTATCCCTTTATTCTATTCTTGCCATAGCCAATCATGTCATCAGACGACCTTTATTGTACTGCCTGTTACTCTTTCCCTCCCCCCTCCTCTTACCTCGTCCATTGATTCCAAATTATAGTTAATGGACGCTATCCAATCTGGGCTCCAATGAAATGACCTTGATCACCCATCTTCCTTCCTTCCTTCCCTTTTTTTCTTCTGATCCTCCCCTCCTGTCCCTTTGGAGGGCAGAAGTTAAAAACGCTTCTCTTTATGAATGCACCCAAAGGCTGCGGGACTGCTTCTAGGCGTATGCAAAATTTGTACCTTTAGTACAACTTCGTGGTTAGATTCGTAGCGTTATGTCTCGATAACTCAGCGCTGTAGACTTTGCGACGCGCCTCACCGTCTACATGTCATTAGAAACCGTTGAGCAGTAACTCATGGTTAAGTCGATTAAGACAATTGACCAGCCGAGTCGAGTGAGGAGGTCCGAGTTCACGAGTACCGCGAAACTGGTGAAGCTCAGCATGGAAGTTGCCCAAAAGAAACCTGACTGCATGGATGGAACCCGGTGACGAATCCCCAAGGATGGATGAGTCTTGTTGAGTCACTGAGCTTCTGGTGTCTAATGATCGATTGAGAGTGGTCTTTGACGTGATTGATGATGAAGCAACTGGGTCTTGTCTGACTGGTTGGTCACGACTGTAGCTGTTGTGGGCATTTGTGACACATGCCATTCATTAGTCCATGGGCCTAGTAAGCCTGTCATACGACACAACTTCTGCGATTTTACATTCCAGTGAGCATCAAGTATCTTCCTACCTCATTTAAGCCTCAACTTGTTCCTCCAAAACTCATCCATCATAGTGCAGAACACATTGCATCCCATTGTGGGTCTCCAAGGATCGGTAGAGGCGTAGTTTGACATGTAAACCGCGAGGCAGCATTTTTATTTGCCTGTAAATAGAATCGAGGAGGCTAGTGGGGTGCGTTTGTTTGGCTTAGATAGTATAAACCGAGTTCCCACAGAGCAATAACCGCGGACTGCGGACCACGTACTTTTGCCTTTATTAAAAACGTACTATGCTACCAGCTTGAGTAGAGTCAATCAACGACCTGACACCGACAAGTTTTGCTCAAACCTGCTCTTGAATAAGGGATCAGACTTTCTTGTTCCCCTGTTGTCTGTCCCCTTCTGGGTCGCAACTGAAGGAGGTAGACAGTTCAAAACTTGCCAACTCTTAGGCCTGATTACTGGACATTGAAAGAGCAGAAATCGGACTAAATTTTCAGTCAAAAAAGCAGCCCAGTCTTTATTTTAGCCACTGTGTTGGCCCAATTACCGGCAACTGCAAAAACGCCTCAGTTTTGGTTAGAAATGCAACGGGAGAGGTCGAAACGGGGAGGGTGGCCTTGGTTTTACCAACGCGGTAGGTGAATCATGAATGGATGGATGAATGAATGGATGCATCCCAGGGGCGAAAATTCTACCCCACAATGAGTGACTCGCGGACAACAGTTGGCGTCCGGGACGGCAGAGGGGAGGGGGCTGAGGGAGGGGGCAAAGGGGCAGGAGGGTGGAAGCGGCAAAATTTTGTACCCGATGCTGCTGTTTCGCCGTTTCCCTTTGTACGCGTCTGCCCTTTCTCGCGGGTGCGGTGTTTTCAAAGTCGACTGTTGAATGTCGTCGTTTGTGGCCGCCTACCAATTATCTGAGAGAGGAACCCTGGTAGCAGTTGAAAGCGTGTTGTTGAACGCGACAGAAGTGAAAATGCTGTCTCCTTATTCTGCCACGTCCCAGAAGCAAAAATAAGTAAAAGAGGTCAGAAGGCAAGCTGGGATGCCTTTTAATTGTTGCAAGGAAAGGGGAAGACCGCAACTTGGCAACAGTAATTTGGCAGTGGAGGAGAAAAAAGGTCTGGAAATGGGAAGGCATTTCTGTGGTGCTGCTTTCAGACAAATGCTCCTGTCAAAAGCGATTGGTGGAGAAAGGGTTCTTAGGCGAAAAATGCGAGTTTTCTGTACTACATAGAGGAGAATAAAGGCAAAACGGTTGCTTATAGACCCTTTCCTATGCATTAATAAGTTGGCTCAGCAATTGTTCCTTGCGGTCTGCTATGAACCAACAAAGTGTTGACCTGACTAAGCTAATGGACGTGATGGGCACTCGTATCTGGAACAATGAGACAAAAGTAAGCTGCACCAAAGTTGCGGCAGCCTCCTACCACAGTCTTGGGGTGGATGCCACAGATTACATATTAACAGGGTACACGTTAGTTACTTCAATTTCATAGACTGCAGTTGTAAAGTAGCGCTTCATTGGTTACCTCGAGGAGCCTTTAAGCTAATATTGAAAGTTTTTCTGTAAAATATCAGCTCTGGAGCATTCTTATTGGCAGTGGCAAAAAGCCTAGCGTTCTCTTACCCTTTGACCAGTGCTTGAATGCATCATCTACAATCTGGTCACGACCAGTGAAGGCGCCATTCGAACCCCTTCGAGTGGCCTCGAAGTATAGAAATCTCTGTAAGGTAAAGTATAGTCTTAAACCTTTTATCCCAACTTTACGGTTGAATGCATTCTACGAGACTGCCTGCCACATGGAGACGGGGCTGAAGGAAGGACCATAGAGATGTGTACTTTAATTATGCATGAGGAGCTCTGTACTGGCGACTCCCAAACCTTTTTAACAGCCATCTTCAGACGCTATATCCGCTTCAGCAAGACTCTGACAGAAATCACGCTGACACTTCCAATTTCTGTTAAATCCGCAACAAATGTAACTTTTGCCTTTCCTCCTTTATTAAGATGCTTGAAATATCTATTGCTTAGCGGCAAAAATAAAAAATATAGTATATTTGCATTAAACGGAGGATTGTTTCATCTTCTCCATAGGTTCGCGATAAACTTTGAACCATGTCGAAGGGAAGTAGGAAAAGTTATGGGAGAATGAAGAGGAGTGGTGAAACACCGCCACCACGGGACAAGAGCAAAGACGGTAGAAAAAGTCACGTCAGTTTAGTTTTGTGCTATGGCATCGAATGAGATTAAACACGTGCGTATAAAAGATTTTGTCTTGTTTATTGGTCGGCTACATATACGCAATTTGGCGTTTGCCCTTCTTATACATTACTAGGAATGTGTCCGTTAATTCACAGGCTCAAGTCGGCCCCAGGATACTGTGATAACGAATCCTCTTCGATTTTCAGAAAAGGTTTCCGAAAGGAAGTCACTTTAACCATCCGGACTCTAGGCAGCTTTAACTTTAAGTGGGTGAAATGATGGCGATATCCACTTAGCATCTTGAACGAAGCAGGACATTTTCATCGAAAAGAATTGACTTAATGAAACTGGACGAAAAGTACCTCCTCAAAGGTTGAATCGAACTTCAAAGCTTTAAAACAGGCGAGCCAATATGCGAAGAGAAAATGACAGTGCATGAGACAAGGTAATTCATAAAATTAGTATCTCCACGTCCATCATTAGCCGAAGGATACAAAGGAAGCACTTGAAGGGTGAATTCCAGGCGCACTGCCAAGACTTCGTTTCCCAGGCCTTCTCTCTGCGGTAAAAAAGCGTGGAATGATTACATCAATTAGTGATAATTTGCACGTCTTAAAGGTAATATGGAATGGAGAGGGAGAAATAAAACAAAAAGGCGATGATTTGGCTTGACTTCCACCCCTTTATACATCCCTCTTAATGCCTAGACAGGAGGTTTGTGAATAATTTTTTGCTAATTTTTCTCCCTTTTGAACCTTTTACCGAGGGCTTTAGATTTATTGAGGGCTTTCTTTATAGAGGGTCTAATATTCACGGCTGAAGTATCTTGCAGGCAAACTAAATCTCCCACCCTTCAATGCGTACCTTTTGCTGACAGTAAAACCAGGGGTTAAATCGAGGCCATCAAAGGCACGTTATTTAGCAATAATTTTCATTCATACATTAAATAATCTTGCCCCTAAATTTCAAACGCAAAACAATTTATCTGGCACCCTCTCAGGTGCGGATGCTAAAGGCGTCACAGGCTTTACCCATGCCCTGCAGTGTGGACTTCGACCGAGGCCAGTAGCATACCAAACCTGCTATGCAGTGGTGATTAGCACGTTATTCCGTGCTAATTAGGTTTATTGCAACCTTAGCGAAGAATTTGGGGTGTAGCAAGCCTCCTCACTGTCATTGGTGTGAAACGTTTGCCAATTTTCCCCTCATCTTTACTTTAGTTTTGCTAGATCAACTTTATTTTGAAGGAAAATCAAGGTTTTGTGGAGATGGGAGTTGGGAGGAGTTTACTCCCCTTTGATGATCGATGGCATAGAGTGGGGTTTAAAGACAATGGCCCCCTTCTACCTAATCATTCTGCATCCCCCTATGTCGACTAATTATGATCATAGCAAGGCGTCGGATGGATAGCACACTAAGGTTCCTTTGATTTAAAGGTAAGGCATTCTCTTGTGCTTTTAAGCAGAAAGTCCTACTATTAATTTCGTATGTGAGATGTCTTCTTTTCCCATATCAAAGGTTTAACAGGCGCAACAGTGATTATCTAAAAGGGTGCTGAAAACCCCATCACAGCAGCTCCAATTGATTTGGCTAAGGAAGTGAATCACTTTGATTAATCATAATGGAATGGTGAAAAATTCCCTTCTTTGACTTCTTCCAGTTAACCAAATGAGGTAAAAGAAGCCCTTTTCTTCATCTAGTCCTTTTCTCCGCAAAGTGAGAACTGATTCAATTAGAGCGCATTTCGAATTTCATTGCGTCAAGCAATCATATTTGACGGCGTCTTTTGGGCGAAAATGAGGAAGTGCCAACTTTGTCATGCTGACAACATAATAAGTTGTATGTTTTTGGGTAGATGCAAACTCCAAATTGGGAGTTTTAATTATCTCATTGATCTGTTCTCACATCAGCTGATCGAATGCGACGGCATGTGAACGATCGATGTTCAATCAACTGAGCCTCCAAAAATCAATAAGTCATGATTAACAGCTGATTTGACTGAGGTCCGCGCCATACGCATGCACCACCTCAATTTATTGCAGAAAAATCAATTTTTGTAACTTTATGGCGATTGGATGAGAGTGGTTTGCCAAAGTTTTGACATCCAAATTTTTGGGGAATGAAGAAAAAAACCCTAAAAAGCCGATGAGAGAGATGGAAAAATGCGAAAGGAGGTATAAGTGGCAGTCCTGCTGATGGAACATGTTTTAAGGGGGTGGGATGGGCAAAGTACCCTTACGAATGAGAATAATTGAATTAGTGACACAATTTTTCTACGGCTTGTTAGATTTTTCTAATCAAACATATGTTAAGACACTTCATCTTTGGTCAGAAACAGATGATATGCTGCCAATAGTCACGCCTGTCAAGAGGGAGACTTATTTGACAATTAGTGTTAGTTTTCCGAGGAAGAGGAGGAAAAAACAGTCATTACAGATGGTGAGAAAATTTTTGGACCTTCTAGCCGTTTCTGCATCCTTTGTACACTATCAAGGAGGAAGAAACTATGACTCTGGATTTTATAGATTAGAGTTTAAAAGGTGATTCTTCTTTTTTGTCTTTATTCGCAAAGAAAATGGGTAGAGCAATACCACTGATTTTTCCCACACAAAACAGCCGGGAGGAGTCGAAAGCTAGACACCACAATTCCCTCGCCTCATGCTACTGGTAAACTCATTCACGAGGAAACTGGTGTCTCATAATGGGGATGGTGAGAGGGGGAGGGTGAGTGAGATAAATGGTAGGAGGACTACACTGCCCGGTCGTTACCTCTTCTTCCCAGCTTTAGTCAATCGTCACATAGTCAAATAAAGAGAAGAGAAGCTGGTTAGAAAATAACAGTAAATAGGGCACCGAGGTAACCGGAGTCTTGAGGAAACATAATTGCTCGCTTTGTTTGTTTTGTTATATAGCAGAGGAGGGGAAAAGGGGAGTCTTTAATCGGCACAGCAGCCAATCAAATCAAATCCCAATTGAATGGATAATCTTTACCGAAGGCCTCCTCTTCCAAGCCTCACACTGAAAGCGAAGCCCGCTAGCCGAAATCTTGACTTATCATTAGCTCAAACACATCCAAAATGATCATTAACACTGACAATGGTAGGAACACAACTTCTTGTTGAGGGAGATTGTTTCCAGGTTTAACTCATCAGAGCAACACCAATGTAAAGATTGAAGAAGATAGTGTTTTCACTCATGGTGGCATCAACACACACATTTTGACATTATGTGGCACGTGGCCGTCATTTGGCATGACCTCTCAGTTTATTGCATCAAAGTTTTGCTTCCATGCTGTAGTTGGATCACACCAGACGCCGTATGAGGTTATTAAATGAGCCATTTCGTCATCCAACTGTGTCACAGGGGAATCAGCTTCAATAAAGTGACATCATATTGACACTAACATTTGAGAGTCGTTTGACCATAATATATACTGAAAAAGGTACAAAATGGAATGATTTGAAGCACCTCTTCGCTGACTCCTAGGTCTAGCAAGAGGCCAGATGCTCAGTGCCAGGAAAGCGGAGACCAGCTTTGTTAGAACACAAAATGCCTTGACAAAAGGGCTGAGACTACTTCTACGCAAAGCACTCTGGAGACTTCAAAACATTCGGTTTGAAGGCACAGACTCAAACCCAATTAAGAAAAACCTGCAACATTACCCGGACTTTCACAAAAACTACTTGCAGTGACTCCGGCTAATGGATGCAACCGAGTGAGTGCGCGATTTTTGGACTAATGGTTGGGTAAAGGATAGGCAAAATTCACTTCGGATGGGAGAATTAATGGATATGGAATGAGTGGAAAATAGTCTGAGCCTGTGATATATGTTGCGAGCCCCTTTCCAAACCCAATTAAGAAGACGCAGTTTATGGAAACCTGCTGCTGGCGAAATATTCGCACCTTCCCTTATACGTTCCACATTTTAGACTGCCGCTGTCAGAGTTCAAAAGGCAGTTGACTAATTAATTTTGCCTTATTTTGGGGCTAAAATAGCCCTCACACAAGTAAATGCTAATCCACCCTTCCCTCTCCTCCGCCTCCTCCTCCTCCTCCTCCTCGGCTTCCTTCCCCTGCCCCACTTTTCGTTGTGCTGGCCGGGAGGATTAGGGGGATAGGAGGTTGATGACTGGGTTGAAGTTACAACCTCTCCCCTCTCACCTCAGTGACTCACGTTTCCACGGTCAATCATAGTCACCTTTGAAATTTGACCCAACTTGATGGGTCACCAGCAGTGGCTCCGGATGTGCATGTGAAATTGGCCAGTCTGTCAGAAATGAGCTTTGTGCGCGGTTTTATTTTGTCATCAGTGGCCTATGTACATGCATCTTTCAATGTCGTGAGGGCTTTGCATCCAGCACAGTACCGTCACGATCCACCTCTCGGTCTATTGACTACTGACTCTTCCAGAGAGTCAGCCATGCCCCCTTCAGCCGAGAGAACCTTGCTTCTCACTCCCCAATGCCCCTTACTGCTCACAACTGCCTCTGCAATCATGAATATTTGGAGGACAACTGCAACAGAAGTTATAGTACGCCATAATCTGACACAACGGTCCCTTCTGATCTAGCCAACAATCGAAGGTAATGAGCAGGTTTTGACATGCATGGTCAGCATCCATAAGGCGAACGTATTCTACATACCGAAAGTCAAAGCGCATCTCACCAAGAAGAGCAAAACGACAAAAGTGTGGAGATTTCTCACCACCAAAAGAGAATGCTTTAACCGAGTTAACAAATCGTCCTTCACCCAGGCAATCAGCATATTTATTTTTTTTTCCTTTTTTTTGCAGAAAAAGAGAGAGATAAATACTTGACATTTTGGGTTTCCTTTGAGGACCAGGCTTGTCTCGTGGGGGAAATGCTACAACAACCTGAATTGGATTGACCACACGTAAAAGCGCTGCCATCCACCTTGTCAAGTGATGCAGATGTCAAATAATTTGGCAATTTTTTTTCAACCTTTGCATAAGCACCTTTAGAATAAAAGTGAACGTTTTTAAAAAAAACTATTAGGATAGACTCAGTTTTTTTCAAGAAACTATTTCCCAACCATCATTTGGGTGATTGACAGGCCCTATCGATCGGCTTTGCAGCACCCTGATGGCATTATGACACCTGCTGGTCTGAAGAGGGTGAATAAACTGCCGACCAAGAACCATATCCTGTGTTGAAAATCAACCAATTATTAGAAAATTTGGCATTTTGAAAGGAATCTTGACAAACCAGTCTTACCTCCGTGCAAAATTCTCTCTTTGTGGCAGGACAAAGAGAAATGCATTTCTCAGGGAAGACATTTTAAGAGAAAATAGACAACCGTCTAGATAACTTATTTTTTTGAGAAGTTTTTTTGATTTTGTATGCGTTTTTTTTGCTTACCCAATCGATGTCAGGGCATTTGATGGGCACTGATCGATCGGGTTCACAGCATCCCGATGACATCCTGACACATCTGGGCGTCTGGATGAAGCCAAGAAGCCAATAGCAAAACACAACTCTCCTTTGGTTTCTTTTTCTGCCCTTCCTTCTTCCTGCCCAAAAAAAGTAGTATTTTACGACTCCCATAAACAATGCGGTATGAAGTCGGGAATGGGATGATGTACGGGACGAGTAAATTATTCTTCTTGCGTAAACAAAAAATGCAGTAGAAAATTCAATGTTTCATTGTGTCGATGTGGTTGCTGATGCTCACTTTTTTCCAAGAACGGATATCGGCACAAGAGTGCATCGTATCCGCCACTTGGAGCGTGGGGACGAGGGGCGAGAGGCGAAACAATAGAATGGAAGGAAGAAGTAAGCAAAGAAGAAGACACGGTAACCAGTCTGAGAGCAGAAGAATCTTCAGAGTGCCTCTTTTTGCCCTTACTTTCAGAGTTGCATGGGAAAAACGCCTTCCAAGCAGGCAGCATATCAAATTACGCTTCAAGTGCGCGTTGGGAAAAAAGGCTCCTTTTTTCCTATTTCACCGCTTTGTATCCCACTGTTTTCATCACTACCCGGCAAGGCAAACACTTTGGCAGAATATCGCCGAAAGGCGTGGCATTGACACAGGCGGCAAACAGAAATGCAGCCCCGTAAGTGTGCCTCATTCCCTCTTACAGCCTGGTTTAGTCAAGAGAAGGCATCAATCGCCGAGTGGAGAAAGGGGATGAGTTGGTGCGTCCCGCTCTGTTAACCAAGCATGAGACAAAAAATGTCCCTTTGACTTATGCTTGACTGTTTCAGAAGTGAAAGGGCGCGAGATCCTTCCATATCATCCAAGTGTGTCGGCCAGCAGCCGAACCTCATCTTAACTCGTTCCGTCCTTTTTGTCTTGTGGGGGTGAAGTGGTGCATGACAAAAATGCCAAAATCCCTTCTCAGCACAAGTAAGTCACACTAAGAAATCAACTGTCACAACGGCTCTTCTTTCGGTGTCTGCATTAGAATGGCAAAAAAACCCTCCGTCAAATAGCTGGTGAAGGTAACAATAAAGGCGACTACTTTGATGGACTGACGCATTCTGAGGGCATAAAACGTGTGCCGACCAACAATTGCATGCACTGTACTGGTCTTTACAACTTACAATTAAGAAATTTTTAATAAATAACAGCAAAGAAAACACACCAACTTTTGGACATAAGTTAATGTGCTTAGCCACCTTAACAATCCGGCTATTACAGGCGCCAGGCTCCACTTCCTTCCTTTTCCCTCTCCTTGCACATTTTTACGCCATTCAGCCTTCTCTCCTAGCCTTTCTGGTCTACTAGCTTCAGGAGACAAAGAGGGTTTTAAAGTTTTGTCCCTCTTTCGAGTAAACACACGGAAGGAGCACAAGAATAGCACCTCCAAGGCTCCATGGTCCATCCGTGCTTGACATCCTCTCGGTGCGATTCAATTGCAGCCCTCCTGGTGCGTTAATTGCCTCCATTTCCTCAATGGTGCGCATCGCATTCTGTTTTCCGCAACATTTTACGGGTAACTAGAACAAGCACTTTAAGCATTCCCATTCCCCACTTCCTCGTGTATTACTACAAAAAATAACCTCTCATGGTCGTTCAAAACACAATAGGAGGAAAAATACACAAGGATTATTAATCCGGGACCTGTTTCGGGGTATTCTTATTCCACCTCGGCCTTCACACTCTAGAAATGAGCAAATTGGTGTGGAGGTGTGGCGGATAATCGAGGCTGAATGGCGTTGGCAGTAAAATCACTCTTTCCCATGGGTCAGGGGCTTTCGTCTGGTCAGAAGATTCACTTTCCCTCTTCTCCTTTTATACGGCACATTAAAAAATACGTTTTAAAATTTCTTCTTTCAAATGAGTAAATAGTAACTCTCCGACAAAGTCTGGCATTTACTCTGCCCCTGAGAGGATCTTCTGAGCTTCCCGCCAACACTAAATGCTTGTCAGTTGTGTTTTGTACTTTTATGTGTTTATTTGACTGGACGGAGAGGAGGTATGATGCCTATTTTGTGGATGGAATTCCACCTATTCATCGAACAACATTCTAAATTAAGCTGACACTGTGTCAAAAGAATTTCTGCGCCTAATTTATCAAATGCGTGGAGTAGAAACGGGGTAAATTCTTTGGAGAGGGTTGAAAGAGTCGAAAGTGGAAGCAGGTGAAGACGAGCAAACTGATGATGCTGTAGGTGCACTATTTGAAGGTGAGAAATTTTTAGCCTCAACTTCAAATAGACTATAGGAATGGGCAGTTGAGCCATCGTTTGGCGTGCTAAGCGGTCCTGTGATGCGACAAACTAGGTTGTGATAGGGAAAAATCACTTCATCCATTACTGCTGCGGAATGCACCAGATTCCCAGACCCAAAATGGTCTGAGTGTGCGGCGTTTTTTACTCTGTGATTTCTGTGGGAAGACCCATTGTATCCGCACATTTCTGTCAGTGTGGGGGGTAGAGAAGGTGGTAGGTAGTATGCACCCACACACACACGCAGAGAGGGAAATTTTCGTTTCCCCACCAGCTGTTACCGCTTGTCAACGGCAAAAACGCACAGGATAACACGCAGCCGAATATATATACACACACACACACATATATATATATATATATATATATGTACATATATATATACACAAACACACACACACACAAACACACACACAGAAGCATTCCTGCATGGCGCCAAGCCACACAAAGAGGCATAAATACTCACTGCGGTGGGTTTCCACCCCGGAAATCAATAAGTTTGATCGCCAATTCCCTTTATTTCGCCAAAATTGGGCGGCGACCATCGTCTCTCCTCGTTGGACTGGGACGGCGGTCGAAAATTGATCGCTGCTGGACGCACTCATGTCCAATGTCCAGTGTTTTGAAAAAAAACTTATTCGCCTTGCAAAATTTTCCCCTTTTTTGTTCTACACGATCGACAACAAAACTTAAATATGCATTATAATTCACGTTAATTTTAATGCATTTGTGGAATGTAATTAGTTAGCAAACATTATTTGCGCATTGTAAGCAGAATAGAAGAGGTGAGCGGTGAATAATAATGTCTGAAAAGAAAGGCGAACTTATGAAAGAGCGCACACATACTTTGTCCTTATAGCCTCGTCAAAAATGCGAAGTTATCAAAGGATATTTTTGGAACACCCTAGAGGAAACAGTTAACAGAAAAAAACTCACTGCACTATCTTTGCAAGCAGAGAGCAAAATTAAGTTAGGCTTCATTTCTTCAGCGCTGAAATAAAGTATGCGGTTTTTGTTTCGGCGGTTGAAACCATACCCAGAAAGAAGGAGAGTGGATGATGAATTGTCGTGCATGAGAAGGTTCTGCTTTACTATTCGCTTGCCTTCTGCTATACATTCGTAGGGCAGTGCCAAAAAACCCATTATACCAACATGTGTCAGTCTGTAAATATTAACGCATCCCAGCTCGTACAAGGGGCGGGTACGTTCTAAAGAATTTTGTAACAGCTTAGATGTGTTTGGGTGAGCGGGAGCATAAATTCTAAAATCCATCCCAAGCTTTGTCATTAGAAACTGCAGAGACTGACGCTTTCTATTCATTCCCACATAGCATACAAATAAAGACTTGAACAAGAGGGGCCGGTGCAAAAGCAAAAGTGATCGCAGTGGAATGATACCTATGTCGTGCATGTATGGCTAGAAAGTGAAATATGCCAACTAAAGGTGACACTGACCACAGTGCTCAAATATTGTGCCTACTTTTAAAATAAAGTAGATAAACATAGCCTTGGCTAATGCCATCCAGTGAGGTCAAGAAGATGAATAGAAGAAAATGACTACTCGGTACTTTTAGATGTAAAATTTAATGCATTCATCACCAAAAGCCGAATGCGCAGAATTAAGAGCCATCCTGACAATTAGTAGAAGCTCGCCAAAAAAACAAATATGTTAATAAATTGAGCGCAGTATTACGAAAGAGCTAAGCAAAATCATTCAACAAATGGTGTCAACATTTAAAGTTGAAGTGGAAATTCAACTTATTTTTCCGATATTGCACGCTTTGCGTAATAAATTGTGATTTAAAGTGAAAACGCTCAAAAGGCGTTAGCAATTATTTACTACCTACAAAAAATAATTTAACGCATAAATGTTTTCCATCACTTCAAAATAAGGATAAATTATTAATAAATTCCTTCTGACATATTGCAATTAATCTTTAAGGGTTTTACATATTTCTCGCAAATCAAATGGAGGCTTAACACAGTGTTTTAATTCCTGGTCGAACAGAAACTAGCTTCAACTCTCCCTTGACCTTAGGCTTGAGCTTGATTGGCTTCAGTAGGGCGTTCAAAATGGCTCAGATGCGAGCCGTTGATGATGATTCTGACGCAAAGGAATTAAGGTTCCAAAAAGGTATTCATTAGCTAAACTTCCGCATTTCTTCTTAGAATTCGAGAATGCTGAAACTCTCATGATATCTGAAGTAAAATTTCTTCTGGAACACAGGTAGTCCCACATTTCGTTGTTTTTACGTCTTAAATAGAAAAAAACAGAACGAAAGTAATCCCATCCATGAGCTGGAACTATCCAATAATTTCACGAAAACTTATAACTACGTCACTCAATTTTCCAAATTTAATAATCGCGAAACTATAGAAAGCGTTAGAAAGTAAGGCGGTATGTTTCCTTATCACTTGTCTAGCTTACTCGTTCAAAAACACTTCCACAATTTCGAGCTTGCTGCAATCGCAAATCTTCTACCTGATACAGCAGAGGAAGCCAGAGTTCTAATCCCAAGTTTGGAGGGTCCGCGTTTTCCAGAGGAAGAACTCCAGCAAATTCTGGATGAAATTCAGTCCAAACGGAGTTTTCAGTCCTAATTTTCCATTGTATAAATAGTAATCCACCTCTGTACATGCCTACAGTCACGACCTTCTGCTCTTTTCGACGGTGCTTTGGAAAACATCTTACCAAGTAGAAGCTTTACTTAAAGTAGGAAATTTAGCGTATCCCTCCTCTTATGGTCAGAAGTGAAAACTCGCCTCTTCGCGTTTACAAGCACTTGGTGCTCAGAATAGTTCGGAACTATTAGTTTTGTGTTGGCGGAGGCAGCCACACTTGAGCGGGTTGGCACGAGGAATTTGAGCATTTTTCAGGGGTGCATCGCGTCTCAGTGTCTTAAAGCCTACTGAGAGCCAGAAACGGGGCTCTCCTTGCCGTTCACCTCACAGGTGCGTAGGCTCATCCGCCCCTGCCCCTTCGAAATTCAAAGGAAAGTCGAGAACGTGTGGTAGTGATGCAGAATTGTTCGTTAGAGATTTTGGAGAAAGCATGGAAGGCCTAGTGGCAGTTACACCCACATGAATTCCGTGTTCCAACCCAATAATGGCGTGGTGGCCGTTACCTCAATTGTCCCAGATACATCAAATCAATATTGAGGCTAACGGACATGAGGCGATGGGCTCCAGAATGGAGTATTCTGTTCTTTAGGGTGATCCTGCTCCAACGAAAAACAACCCATCCAGAGGGGGATATTGGGGAGGTCAATTTGCAGTAATAGTGATTTGCTGTAAAAACAACGACCAACGTAGGAGTGCACTGGCTTAAAGCATTTTAGTTGGGTGACCGACAGAGCTGGCGTACAGGCACCATACGGAAAAATGAATCAGGTTTTGGACGAAAAAACAATAATGGGAAAATCATGGTCTTCCGGTGCAACTTTATTTTTGCCTCAGTGATACATAGATAGAATAGAGATCAAGAGAGTATAAAAATAGAGGGCATAGCGGCAAGATATCTAGCGATGCATGGTCTAAAATTGTCACAATCTAACAATTCCCATCAAACATAAGAGCGGGAAAGTAAAACGAGGGATGGATTCAAAAGTTAAAAAAGTTATTTATTTTGTTGCAAAAATCAGTCGCCATCTTGGGAGTTAAGAATCTCCCCAATGTTCTTCTCAAGATCATCGATCCGAGTAGACATATCATCTAGTACAATAACTGCGTATAGCAAAATAACTAAATACTTGATGGGAACCCTACTTATAAATGGCCAAACATGATGAAAGTTAACAAACCTAAAGGCTGGTGAAAACATACCAAAGGCAAAAAAAAGTATATTTCGAAAGAAAAGGATATTCTTCTGCACAAGTTGATCGCTCATTTCCTGAAACTTTTCCTGCATTTGCGTAATCATAGCCTGAATCTGTGCAGGGTAAATAAAGGCAAGCATTTACGGTTTTCGTCAGCTCTTGAATATTCTCTGGCTCATTATCACCACCGTTCACTTCCTTTTGCGATGTTGCCATTAGAAACTCCGAAGAAGAGTAACTCAAGAAATCTCGTGTCCCGCCGGAGAAGTTGGGAAGCTATAACTTTAAGTAGGCGTTTAAGGAATTATTATACCAAGGGCAGAATATATCAAGACCAAATTAAGCCCCTTTTTTTTAAAAAAATTTTAGGCGAAATTTACGATCACTAATCTATGCATTTGATTTGTCTACACCCTGATTCAATAGCATATAACTATTTACATATTATCATGTTGGTTCTATTACGAGGCATTCGAAACTTTTATTTAAAAGCCCCTATATTTTTCTTTCCTAAATGTAGCACTCTGTAATTAGTTATATCAAAATGATATTTTAGCTTATATTTTTAAAAGCATTTTAACCTGGTATAGTACTTTTATTGCAGATTAGATAAGATTTGTTATACTAGGTCGATCTGGCGGCATCGATTTGGGTTGAAACAAATTGTACCAGCTGCTTGAGGTTGGGGCTATGTCTGGGTCTGTTCATGGTGCCCTGCTATCGTCAGTCCATGACTTTATGCAAAATGGTTGTGATAACCATTTCTCAGTTGCATCGAGTGGTGAACTTGATGCAGACTACTTTGTAGAGGTTTATACAGGTCTATTTGGATTGAAGAAAAGTAGGAGCAGCCCTTCAATCACATTCTATTTAGTTCCATATCCTAATGCGCAGTCCACAGAGCAAAGAATTATGAATATAGAGGCGATTGAGAAGGACATAGAGAGACGTTTTGACGTTACTCTGAGCCATATACCTCCTAATCATGTTATTCAAAGGCGTCCAACGGCAGTGGAAGATTTAAACGAGATAATGGAAACTATTGATGCTGCTAAGACAGCAAATAGGTGCTTTTTTGAGGATTTGTATGCTGGCGATCCAAAAAATGGTAGGTAGACCGAGTGGTACCGTCCTTTTCTTTCATGTATGTTCAGCATAATTTTTCGAGGTTTTTTAGTCAACTCACCTGAACTTCCACGAAGGGCACTGACTTGTAACATGCTAGAGTTTCCAGAAAAACCAGCACATGATAAGGCTCTGTATCGTTGCTTGATGCAGGAAAGCTGTGCCTTTATTTCACCTCCAACTACTCCGCGCGAAAATCCTGCCATCGAAATAATCAGGAATCCCTCTCCGAAGAGCGCGACAGATTCAGGAGTTATCGCAGTTGCATCGGGGTCTGCGGTTTGCAAATCTGCTGGCTTAGAACAAACTTTTGATACCATTTCTTTCCTCTCTGATAAAATTCGTGAGGCTAAGTGAGTCTAGATGTTCCTCTTTATTCCCTAACTGATAGTTGGGTGAATTCTTACCGTTTATGTGCTTCCAAAGAACACAAGCAGCTCTTTTGTGCGGTTTGTGCATGGATGGCTCTAGCCGGCGTCAAAAACCAGATTTGTATGAGTTGCGGAACTGTCTCATCAAACTGGGTGGGGATATTGAGGCCACCGTCGCTGCGATCGATTCACTGTCACCCAATCCTTTGGACCTACCCGACCCCGATAGGACAACAGTGACAAGTATACCAACCGATTCAGATGAAGTGGAAGAGCTGTATCGACTCAACACCG
The DNA here is from genome assembly GCA_023375655.1 of Taenia crassiceps. Classification (NCBI taxonomy): domain Eukaryota; kingdom Metazoa; phylum Platyhelminthes; class Cestoda; order Cyclophyllidea; family Taeniidae; genus Taenia; species Taenia crassiceps. The sequence continues at coordinate 4,007,243 of JAKROA010000005.1, read as the reverse complement.
AGTGCGAGCGAGTATTGGCGGAAAAAAGGAAGTAAGTCATACTATTGCTCAACACTATATACCAGCACAAGTTATTCATCGCATTCCTTTCTTGTGTTGCTTAGATTGATGCTAGACAGCGTCACGCACTGTGTACGGCAATTTAAAGGTGCTATCAACCCAATCTCTAAACATGCGAAAAGCGTCGCTACGTAATTGTGACACAATATTAGCATATTTTATATTTTTATGGCATTTGTGATAAAAGCAAACCCCTTCTGATCCTTTCTATGTTCCTTTTGTAAAATTGTGTGGGTTTCCATCGATGTTTATCGAGCTTTTGATGCTGTGCTGCAAGTGGATTAGTCGGTTATTTCACAGAGTTCACTTCATTCACAGCTCCAATGGTTTATCTGCTATTCGATAATATGCCTCAGCTAGTAAAAAGTTTATTCAATAAAACGCGACATATTCAAAAACATCACGGCAAAAAGCCTGATTCGGAGAAAAACTTTTAACTACAGCAAAGGCACAAAGATATGCACGCACGTAAAACAAAAAAGTAATAATATTAATACAGCAAATTTCTTCCAACAAATAACAAACTGAGTGTGCTCTTTCGGGAGTATCTTTGAAAGTAGCCTTGGTGGAATATTGTCAAGGTTGGGAGTTCTGCCAGACTTGGAGAAGAATTGCATTTCTCTCGTCGACTCGGCTCCTGCTTCGGCTGAAAATGTAGGTAAGCATTTGAGTGGTACATGTGGCTTGTACAATCTGGCGAATCAGTGGGTTATTTGTTAGACTATGGACAACGAGGATGTGGAAAGTACCTACTACCTGGAGCGTTGGGCAAAGTCGATGCATGCTATCTGGAGCCTCGATGCAAAAATTGATAGAGAGAGATTTGTCACTCCTCATGACCTCTGAATGTGTATATTTTCTGCTAATAAAAACTGTGCCTGCATCAATGTGGTGTGGGGATGCCTTTGAGGAGTTGGACGGAGCAGAATGTGAGTAGCATTGAATGGCGTTTGTTTCCTTTGAAGTCGCTTAGTATGTGAGCAGTAGGTAGTTGAAAGTGTTTGGCAGACTGAATGGGTTATTTGCAATTGTGATGGCGTCAGACTCCTCTGTGGAGGCCAGTTGTTGGTGCGCTTTGTGGCATGTACCATGTGGCACGTACCGTGTGCCAGGAGCCAGGTGTTAGGTGCCGAGTGCCATGTAGGCGTGTTGAAGGAGTGCGAAAGCGCAGATATGGAGGTCTCTTGTTAAGACTGTATCTAGTGTAGTGTTCAGGTCGACGCCAATGATATGAGGGTGGGTGTTGGCGTTGGTGGTGTACAATTAGCCTCACTGCGTGGTAGAGTATGGAACTTGGAGAATGGAGAAGCGGAAGGCTTGAGCAAGTAAGCAGAGGCACAGATGATGCAGCACTTCTCTGCCTAGTCTGGTCCTCTGTGCACTCCGCGACGACTGGTTGGGGTGCTGCTGTGATGTGCAATTGATGATGAGTGGAGGAGGATGACGTGCTGCCTGCGTCAATAAATGTGGCCTAAGTATTACCTCCGCCTTAGGTGGCTAGACTGTAGGAGGAGACGAAATGGCCTGCCGAGGTGTCATGGCCAGTGCCACTTGCGAATGTGGGAGTGGAGTGGTGACCGAGGCCAGATGTCAGTGTTAGTGCCTCTACTAAGGCTGATCACTCCTTCAGTCCCCCTAAGGCTTACCACCATGCAGCAGAAATGAAGATAAGAGTTAGTTTGGCTGGGAGAGGTTGTTCCAACCACCATCACTGTAGCGCCGCGTTGCTTTGCTAAAGGCAGAAGAAGACCTACTTCTAACTCCCAAATAGGACAGATGGGATTGGGTGAGCAGTGGAGGCTGGCACTGTAGTGGTCGGATCTTTGCCTCTACCACCCGAACTAAGAGAAGGTAGGCTAGGTTTTGATACATTTATTACGAGGATGGGAGGATTTACAGTAGCCAGTGCGAAGGCATGGGTTGCAGCGGTGGGATTGCTGTAGACTGAGGCCTCCTCAAACACCTGCCGAAGTCAAGCAGGTCTGGGGTTAGTGAGGGTCGGTGAGGCAATATCGGTGGCATCGGTGTGGTGCAGGGTTGGCGACGACTGCTGGTCGCCACCTCGACCAAATGCGAGAGATCGTTGGTCTTCATGGCGTGAAGCTGCGCCGCGATGATTGGTGGTCGCACTCCGGCTTTGAACTGAACCACCACCCAGTTGGCCACCCTGTTTGCTGGTATACCTCGGAAGGCTCGTTCTGCCAGGAGTTGCAGATTGCGAGCGTACTCCTCGTCACCCTCGCCAGGCATTTGATCACGATGGAAGAAGTCTCTTGCCAGCGACTGCTCTCGTCGATCAGTGACGAGTTGGGCCAGTGTCTCACAGCACTGGTCAATGTCGGAGTCAGGCGAGAGGCCTGCATCTATCGCCGCAGAGAACAACTCCCTCGGAAGCGCGCGCAGCATCAGCGCCACTCGTTGTCGCTGGGGATATAGGTGGATGCCAAATCGAACGATTTTCATCCACTCCTCAAAGTTCATTCCTTCTTCGAAGTGGGGAAGGTCGGCCAGAGTCGTCACCAGTGTTGACGGTTCTTGCCTCTCCCCATCTTCCCTTCCACCATCCAGATAACAGAAGGCTTGGCTAGGCTTTGACATCATTCCTACGAGCACAGGAGGATTTACACTGGCGCAGGTGCCTTGCAGTGCAAACAGCCACCGCTGTCGTTCACGAGCAAATCCAAACTGTCCTCCAGCCTCTCAGTCAGTCGGTTGTAAGTGCACTTAAACAACGTCAATATCACGGCCACCACTGTTGACGTGGCGAAGACAAGCGATGCGCACTCCCACCGCAATCGTGATTTCAGGAAAACAAACCAAAGTGTTGCTGCTACCACTACTCCATTCACCAATGTCCATGTGATGCCATTATGCTGCGGAGATTGGTTAACACGGAAAGCCGCTCACGGCATCTCACCACTTCGACACAGTTATAGAAGAATTCTGTGCGATGATTAATTGAACTGCGCCAAGCGATTAAATTTCAGCCAACAAACACATTTTACTCCACTAACATGCAGCCTAACATGCGGCACTATACAAATGAAGGAGAGTAGTGTTTTATTAACCAATTGGGACAAGGATGTTGAAGGACTTTGAGGACGGCGAGTTTTTAAAGTGGTGTGGCTGGGTGAGATGCTGCACAGTAGGACGAATAGGCAGGTTGAATGGAGTGCTTGAGTCTGTGGATGAGATTGTTGTTGTTGCTGCTGTTGTTGCCGTTGTTGTTGCTTGTTGCACTTCATATGTGTTTGGTGTTCGCGTTGGGGTAATTGAATGGCTAGTTGTTGAGGCACAACGAAGTATTCCCCAATGGGTGCAAAACTGTTCCTTTTTTATTAGACATTAGGACAGACTCCGAGGTATCCGTGGTTGGCATGTTGCGAGTGCAACAAAGAGAAGGAGTGTGTGTGCTCTCTTGGGAGTTTGTTTGAAAGTAGCCTTGGTGGAATATTGTCAAGGTTGGGAGTTCTGCCAGACTTGGAGAAGAATTGCATTTCTCTCGTCGACTCGGCTCCTGCTTCGGCTGAAAATGTAGGTAAGCATTTGAGTGGTACATGTGGCTTGTACAATCTGGCGAATCAGTGGGTTATTTGTTAGACTATGGACAACGAGGATGTGGAAAGTACCTACTACCTGGAGCGTTGGGCAAAGTCGATGCATGCTATCTGGAGCCTCGATGCAAAAATTGATAGAGAGAGATTTGTCACTCCTCATGACCTCTGAATGTGTATATTTTCTGCTAATAAAAACTGTGCCTGCATCAATGTGGTGTGGGGATGCCTTTGAGGAGTTGGACGGAGCAGAATGTGAGTAGCATTGAATGGCGTTTGTTTCCTTTGAAGTCGCTTAGTATGTGAGCAGTAGGTAGTTGAAAGTGTTTGGCAGACTGAATGGGTTATTTGCAATTGTGATGGCGTCAGACTCCTCTGTGGAGGCCAGTTGTTGGTGCGCTTTGTGGCATGTACCATGTGGCACGTACCGTGTGCCAGGAGCCAGGTGTTAGGTGCCGAGTGCCATGTAGGCGTGTTGAAGGAGTGCGAAAGCGCAGATATGGAGGTCTCTTGTTAAGACTGTATCTAGTGTAGTGTTCAGGTCGACGCCAATGATATGAGGGTGGGTGTTGGCGTTGGTGGTGTACAATTAGCCTCACTGCGTGGTAGAGTATGGAACTTGGAGAATGGAGAAGCGGAAGGCTTGAGCAAGTAAGCAGAGGCACAGATGATGCAGCACTTCTCTGCCTAGTCTGGTCCTCTGTGCACTCCGCGACGACTGGTTGGGGTGCTGCTGTGATGTGCAATTGATGATGAGTGGAGGAGGATGACGTGCTGCCTGCGTCAATAAATGTGGCCTAAGTATTACCTCCGCCTTAGGTGGCTAGACTGTAGGAGGAGACGAAATGGCCTGCCGAGGTGTCATGGCCAGTGCCACTTGCGAATGTGGGAGTGGAGTGGTGACCGAGGCCAGATGTCAGTGTTAGTGCCTCTACTAAGGCTGATCACTCCTTCAGTCCCCCTAAGGCTTACCACCATGCAGCAGAAATGAAGATAAGAGTTAGTTTGGCTGGGAGAGGTTGTTCCAACCACCATCACTGTAGCGCCGCGTTGCTTTGCTAAAGGCAGAAGAAGACCTACTTCTAACTCCCAAATAGGACAGATGGGATTGGGTGAGCAGTGGAGGCTGGCACTGTAGTGGTCGGATCTTTGCCTCTACCACCCGAACTAAGAGAAGGTAGGCTAGGTTTTGATACATTTATTACGAGGATGGGAGGATTTACAGTAGCCAGTGCGAAGGCATGGGTTGCAGCGGTGGGATTGCTGTAGACTGAGGCCTCCTCAAACACCTGCCGAAGTCAAGCAGGTCTGGGGTTAGTGAGGGTCGGTGAGGCAATATCGGTGGCATCGGTGTGATGCAGGGTTGGCGACGACTGCTGGTCGCCACCTCGACCAAATGCGAGAGATCGTTGGTCTTCATGGCGTGAAGCTGCGCCGCGATGATTGGTGGTCGCACTCCGGCTTTGAACTGAACCACCACCCAGTTGGCCACCCTGTTTGCTGGTATACCTCGGAAGGCTCGTTCTGCCAGGAGTTGCAGATTGCGAGCGTACTCCTCGTCACCCTCGCCAGGCATTTGATCACGATGGAAGAAGTCTCTTGCCAGCGACTGCTCTCGTCGATCAGTGACGAGTTGGGCCAGTGTCTCACAGCACTGGTCAATGTCGGAGTCAGGCGAGAGGCCTGCATCTATCGCCGCAGAGAACAACTCCCTCGGAAGCGCGCGCAGCATCAGCGCCACTCGTTGTCGCTGGGGATATAGGTGGATGCCAAATCGAACGATTTTCATCCACTCCTCAAAGTTCATTCCTTCTTCGAAGTGGGGAAGGTCGGCCAGAGTCGTCACCAGTGTTGACGGTTCTTGCCTCTCCCCATCTTCCCTTCCACCATCCAGATAACAGAAGGCTTGGCTAGGCTTTGACATCATTCCTACGAGCACAGGAGGATTTACACTGGCGCAGGTGCCTTGCAGTGCAAACAGCCACCGCTGTCGTTCACGAGCAAATCCAAACTGTCCTCCAGCCTCTCAGTCAGTCGGTTGTAAGTGCACTTAAACAACGTCAATATCACGGCCACCACTGTTGACGTGGCGAAGACAAGCGATGCGCACTCCCACCGCAATCGTGATTTCAGGAAAACAAACCAAAGTGTTGCTGCTACCACTACTCCATTCACCAATGTCCATGTGATGCCATTATGCTGCGGAGATTGGTTAACACGGAAAGCCGCTCACGGCATCTCACCACTTCGACACAGTTATAGAAGAATTCTGTGCGATGATTAATTGAACTGCGCCAAGCGATTAAATTTCAGTCAACAAACACATTTTACTCCACTAACATGCAGCCTAACATGCGGCACTATACAAATGAAGGAGAGTAGTGTTTTATTAACCAATTGGGACAAGGATGTTGAAGGACTTTGAGGACGGCGAGTTTTTAAAGTGGTGTGGCTGGGTGAGATGCTGCACAGTAGGACGAATAGGCAGGTTGAATGGAGTGCTTGAGTCTGTGGATGAGATTGTTGTTGTTGCTGCTGTTGTTGCCGTTGTTGTTGCTTGTTGCACTTCATATGTGTTTGGTGTTCGCGTTGGGGTAATTGAATGGCTAGTTGTTGAGGCACAACGAAGTATTCCCCAATGGGTGCAAAACTGTTCCTTTTTATTAGACATTAGGACAGACTCCGAGGTATCCGTGGTTGGCATGTTGCGAGTGCAACAAAGAGAAGGAGTGTGTGTGCTCTCTTGGGAGTTTGTTTGAAAGTAGCCTTGGTGGAATATTGTCAAGGTTGGGAGTTCTGCCAGACTTGGAGAAGAATTGCATTTCTCTCGTCGACTCGGCTCCTGCTTCGGCTGAAAATGTAGGTAAGCATTTGAGTGGTACATGTGGCTTGTACAATCTGGCGAATCAGTGGGTTATTTGTTAGACTATGGACAACGAGGATGTGGAAAGTACCTACTACCTGGAGCGTTGGGCAAAGTCGATGCATGCTATCTGGAGCCTCGATGCAAAAATTGATAGGGAGAGATTTGTCACTCCTCATGACCTCTGAATGTGTATATTTTCTGCTAATAAAAACTGTGCCTGCATCAATGTGGTGTGGGGATGCCTTTGAGGAGTTGGACGGAGCAGAATGTGAGTAGCATTGAATGGCGTTTGTTTCCTTTGAAGTCGCTTAGTATGTGAGCAGTAGGTAGTTGAAAGTGTTTGGCAGACTGAATGGGTTATTTGCAATTGTGATGGCGTCAGACTCCTCTGTGGAGGCCAGTTGTTGGTGCGCTTTGTGGCATGTACCATGTGGCACGTACCGTGTGCCAGGAGCCAGGTGTTAGGTGCCGAGTGCCATGTAGGCGTGTTGAAGGAGTGCGAAAGCGCAGATATGGAGGTCTCTTGTTAAGACTGTATCTAGTGTAGTGTTCAGGTCGACGCCAATGATATGAGGGTGGGTGTTGGCGTTGGTGGTGTACAATTAGCCTCACTGCGTGGTAGAGTATGGAACTTGGAGAATGGAGAAGCGGAAGGCTTGAGCAAGTAAGCAGAGGCACAGATGATGCAGCACTTCTCTGCCTAGTCTGGTCCTCTGTGCACTCCGCGACGACTGGTTGGGGTGCTGCTGTGATGTGCAATTGATGATGAGTGGAGGAGGATGACGTGCTGCCTGCGTCAATAAATGTGGCCTAAGTATTACCTCCGCCTTAGGTGGCTAGACTGTAGGAGGAGACGAAATGGCCTGCCGAGGTGTCATGGCCAGTGCCACTTGCGAATGTGGGAGTGGAGTGGTGACCGAGGCCAGATGTCAGTGTTAGTGCCTCTACTAAGGCTGATCACTCCTTCAGTCCCCCTAAGGCTTACCACCATGCAGCAGAAATGAAGATAAGAGTTAGTTTGGCTGGGAGAGGTTGTTCCAACCACCATCACTGTAGCGCCGCGTTGCTTTGCTAAAGGCAGAAGAAGACCTACTTCTAACTCCCAAATAGGACAGATGGGATTGGGTGAGCAGTGGAGGCTGGCACTGTAGTGGTCGGATCTTTGCCTCTACCACCCGAACTAAGAGAAGGTAGGCTAGGTTTTGATACATTTATTACGAGGATGGGAGGATTTACAGTAGCCAGTGCGAAGGCATGGGTTGCAGCGGTGGGATTGCTGTAGACTGAGGCCTCCTCAAACACCTGCCGAAGTCAAGCAGGTCTGGGGTTAGTGAGGGTCGGTGAGGCAATATCGGTGGCATCGGTGTGGTGCAGGGTTGGCGACGACTGCTGGTCGCCACCTCGACCAAATGCGAGAGATCGTTGGTCTTCATGGCGTGAAGCTGCGCCGCGATGATTGGTGGTCGCACTCCGGCTTTGAACTGAACCACCACCCAGTTGGCCACCCTGTTTGCTGGTATACCTCGGAAGGCTCGTTCTGCCAGGAGTTGCAGATTGCGAGCGTACTCCTCGTCACCCTCGCCAGGCATTTGATCACGATGGAAGAAGTCTCTTGCCAGCGACTGCTCTCGTCGATCAGTGACGAGTTGGGCCAGTGTCTCACAGCACTGGTCAATGTCGGAGTCAGGCGAGAGGCCTGCATCTATCGCCGCAGAGAACAACTCCCTCGGAAGCGCGCGCAGCATCAGCGCCACTCGTTGTCGCTGGGGATATAGGTGGATGCCAAATCGAACGATTTTCATCCACTCCTCAAAGTTCATTCCTTCTTCGAAGTGGGGAAGGTCGGCCAGAGTCGTCACCAGTGTTGACGGTTCTTGCCTCTCCCCATCTTCCCTTCCACCATCCAGATAACAGAAGGCTTGGCTAGGCTTTGACATCATTCCTACGAGCACAGGAGGATTTACACTGGCGCAGGTGCCTTGCAGTGCAAACAGCCACCGCTGTCGTTCACGAGCAAATCCAAACTGTCCTCCAGCCTCTCAGTCAGTCGGTTGTAAGTGCACTTAAACAACGTCAATATCACGGCCACCACTGTTGACGTGGCGAAGACAAGCGATGCGCACTCCCACCGCAATCGTGATTTCAGGAAAACAAACCAAAGTGTTGCTGCTACCACTACTCCATTCACCAATGTCCATGTGATGCCATTATGCTGCGGAGATTGGTTAACACGGAAAGCCGCTCACGGCATCTCACCACTTCGACACAGTTATAGAAGAATTCTGTGCGATGATTAATTGAACTGCGCCAAGCGATTAAATTTCAGTCAACAAACACATTTTACTCCACTAACATGCAGCCTAACATGCGGCACTATACAAATGAAGGAGAGTAGTGTTTTATTAACCAATTGGGACAAGGATGTTGAAGGACTTTGAGGACGGCGAGTTTTTAAAGTGGTGTGGCTGGGTGAGATGCTGCACAGTAGGACGAATAGGCAGGTTGAATGGAGTGCTTGAGTCTGTGGATGAGATTGTTGTTGTTGCTGCTGTTGTTGCCGTTGTTGTTGCTTGTTGCACTTCATATGTGTTTGGTGTTCGCGTTGGGGTAATTGAATGGCTAGTTGTTGAGGCACAACGAAGTATTCCCCAATGGGTGCAAAACTGTTCCTTTTTTATTAGACATTAGGACAGACTCCGAGGTATCCGTGGTTGGCATGTTGCGAGTGCAACAAAGAGAAGGAGTGTGTGTGCTCTCTTGGGAGTTTGTTTGAAAGTAGCCTTGGTGGAATATTGTCAAGGTTGGGAGTTCTGCCAGACTTGGAGAAGAATTGCATTTCTCTCGTCGACTCGGCTCCTGCTTCGGCTGAAAATGTAGGTAAGCATTTGAGTGGTACATGTGGCTTGTACAATCTGGCGAATCAGTGGGTTATTTGTTAGACTATGGACAACGAGGATGTGGAAAGTACCTACTACCTGGAGCGTTGGGCAAAGTCGATGCATGCTATCTGGAGCCTCGATGCAAAAATTGATAGAGAGAGATTTGTCACTCCTCATGACCTCTGAATGTGTATATTTTCTGCTAATAAAAACTGTGCCTGCATCAATGTGGTGTGGGGATGCCTTTGAGGAGTTGGACGGAGCAGAATGTGAGTAGCATTGAATGGCGTTTGTTTCCTTTGAAGTCGCTTAGTATGTGAGCAGTAGGTAGTTGAAAGTGTTTGGCAGACTGAATGGGTTATTTGCAATTGTGATGGCGTCAGACTCCTCTGTGGAGGCCAGTTGTTGGTGCGCTTTGTGGCATGTACCATGTGGCACGTACCGTGTGCCAGGAGCCAGGTGTTAGGTGCCGAGTGCCATGTAGGCGTGTTGAAGGAGTGCGAAAGCGCAGATATGGAGGTCTCTTGTTAAGACTGTATCTAGTGTAGTGTCCAGGTCGACGCCAATGATATGAGGGTGGGTGTTGGCGTTGGTGGTGTACAATTAGCCTCACTGCGTGGTAGAGTATGGAACTTGGAGAATGGAGAAGCGGAAGGCTTGAGCAAGTAAGCAGAGGCACAGATGATGCAGCACTTCTCTGCCTAGTCTGGTCCTCTGTGCACTCCGCGACGACTGGTTGGGGTGCTGCTGTGATGTGCAATTGATGATGAGTGGAGGAGGATGACGTGCTGCCTGCGTCAATAAATGTGGCCTAAGTATTACCTCCGCCTTAGGTGGCTAGACTGTAGGAGGAGACGAAATGGCCTGCCGAGGTGTCATGGCCAGTGCCACTTGCGAATGTGGGAGTGGAGTGGTGACCGAGGCCAGATGTCAGTGTTAGTGCCTCTACTAAGGCTGATCACTCCTTCAGTCCCCCTAAGGCTTACCACCATGCAGCAGAAATGAAGATAAGAGTTAGTTTGGCTGGGAGAGGTTGTTCCAACCACCATCACTGTAGCGCCGCGTTGCTTTGCTAAAGGCAGAAGAAGACCTACTTCTAACTCCCAAATAGGACAGATGGGATTGGGTGAGCAGTGGAGGCTGGCACTGTAGTGGTCGGATCTTTGCCTCTACCACCCGAACTAAGAGAAGGTAGGCTAGGTTTTGATACATTTATTACGAGGATGGGAGGATTTACAGTAGCCAGTGCGAAGGCATGGGTTGCAGCGGTGGGATTGCTGTAGACTGAGGCCTCCTCAAACACCTGCCGAAGTCAAGCAGGTCTGGGGTTAGTGAGGGTCGGTGAGGCAATATCGGTGGCATCGGTGTGGTGCAGGGTTGGCGACGACTGCTGGTCGCCACCTCGACCAAATGCGAGAGATCGTTGGTCTTCATGGCGTGAAGCTGCGCCGCGATGATTGGTGGTCGCACTCCGGCTTTGAACTGAACCACCACCCAGTTGGCCACCCTGTTTGCTGGTATACCTCGGAAGGCTCGTTCTGCCAGGAGTTGCAGATTGCGAGCGTACTCCTCGTCACCCTCGCCAGGCATTTGATCACGATGGAAGAAGTCTCTTGCCAGCGACTGCTCTCGTCGATCAGTGACGAGTTGGGCCAGTGTCTCACAGCACTGGTCAATGTCGGAGTCAGGCGAGAGGCCTGCATCTATCGCCGCAGAGAACAACTCCCTCGGAAGCGCGCGCAGCATCAGCGCCACTCGTTGTCGCTGGGGATATAGGTGGATGCCAAATCGAACGATTTTCATCCACTCCTCAAAGTTCATTCCTTCTTCGAAGTGGGGAAGGTCGGCCAGAGTCGTCACCAGTGTTGACGGTTCTTGCCTCTCCCCATCTTCCCTTCCACCATCCAGATAACAGAAGGCTTGGCTAGGCTTTGACATCATTCCTACGAGCACAGGAGGATTTACACTGGCGCAGGTGCCTTGCAGTGCAAACAGCCACCGCTGTCGTTCACGAGCAAATCCAAACTGTCCTCCAGCCTCTCAGTCAGTCGGTTGTAAGTGCACTTAAACAACGTCAATATCACGGCCACCACTGTTGACGTGGCGAAGACAAGCGATGCGCACTCCCACCGCAATCGTGATTTCAGGAAAACAAACCAAAGTGTTGCTGCTACCACTACTCCATTCACCAATGTCCATGTGATGCCATTATGCTGCGGAGATTGGTTAACACGGAAAGCCGCTCACGGCATCTCACCACTTCGACACAGTTATAGAAGAATTCTGTGCGATGATTAATTGAACTGCGCCAAGCGATTAAATTTCAGTCAACAAACACATTTTACTCCACTAACATGCAGCCTAACATGCGGCACTATACAAATGAAGGAGAGTAGTGTTTTATTAACCAATTGGGACAAGGATGTTGAAGGACTTTGAGGACGGCGAGTTTTTAAAGTGGTGTGGCTGGGTGAGATGCTGCACAGTAGGACGAATAGGCAGGTTGAATGGAGTGCTTGAGTCTGTGGATGAGATTGTTGTTGTTGCTGCTGTTGTTGCCGTTGTTGTTGCTTGTTGCACTTCATATGTGTTTGGTGTTCGCGTTGGGGTAATTGAATGGCTAGTTGTTGAGGCACAACGAAGTATTCCCCAATGGGTGCAAAACTGTTCCTTTTTTATTAGACATTAGGACAGACTCCGAGGTATCCGTGGTTGGCATGTTGCGAGTGCAACAAAGAGAAGGAGTGTGTGTGCTCTCTTGGGAGTTTGTTTGAAAGTAGCCTTGGTGGAATATTGTCAAGGTTGGGAGTTCTGCCAGACTTGGAGAAGAATTGCATTTCTCTCGTCGACTCGGCTCCTGCTTCGGCTGAAAATGTAGGTAAGCATTTGAGTGGTACATGTGGCTTGTACAATCTGGCGAATCAGTGGGTTATTTGTTAGACTATGGACAACGAGGATGTGGAAAGTACCTACTACCTGGAGCGTTGGGCAAAGTCGATGCATGCTATCTGGAGCCTCGATGCAAAAATTGATAGAGAGAGATTTGTCACTCCTCATGACCTCTGAATGTGTATATTTTCTGCTAATAAAAACTGTGCCTGCATCAATGTGGTGTGGGGATGCCTTTGAGGAGTTGGACGGAGCAGAATGTGAGTAGCATTGAATGGCGTTTGTTTCCTTTGAAGTCGCTTAGTATGTGAGCAGTAGGTAGTTGAAAGTGTTTGGCAGACTGAATGGGTTATTTGCAATTGTGATGGCGTCAGACTCCTCTGTGGAGGCCAGTTGTTGGTGCGCTTTGTGGCATGTACCATGTGGCACGTACCGTGTGCCAGGAGCCAGGTGTTAGGTGCCGAGTGCCATGTAGGCGTGTTGAAGGAGTGCGAAAGCGCAGATATGGAGGTCTCTTGTTAAGACTGTATCTAGTGTAGTGTCCAGGTCGACGCCAATGATATGAGGGTGGGTGTTGGCGTTGGTGGTGTACAATTAGCCTCACTGCGTGGTAGAGTATGGAACTTGGAGAATGGAGAAGCGGAAGGCTTGAGCAAGTAAGCAGAGGCACAGATGATGCAGCACTTCTCTGCCTAGTCTGGTCCTCTGTGCACTCCGCGACGACTGGTTGGGGTGCTGCTGTGATGTGCAATTGATGATGAGTGGAGGAGGATGACGTGCTGCCTGCGTCAATAAATGTGGCCTAAGTATTACCTCCGCCTTAGGTGGCTAGACTGTAGGAGGAGACGAAATGGCCTGCCGAGGTGTCATGGCCAGTGCCACTTGCGAATGTGGGAGTGGAGTGGTGACCGAGGCCAGATGTCAGTGTTAGTGCCTCTACTAAGGCTGATCACTCCTTCAGTCCCCCTAAGGCTTACCACCATGCAGCAGAAATGAAGATAAGAGTTAGTTTGGCTGGGAGAGGTTGTTCCAACCACCATCACTGTAGCGCCGCGTTGCTTTGCTAAAGGCAGAAGAAGACCTACTTCTAACTCCCAAATAGGACAGATGGGATTGGGTGAGCAGTGGAGGCTGGCACTGTAGTGGTCGGATCTTTGCCTCTACCACCCGAACTAAGAGAAGGTAGGCTAGGTTTTGATACATTTATTACGAGGATGGGAGGATTTACAGTAGCCAGTGCGAAGGCATGGGTTGCAGCGGTGGGATTGCTGTAGACTGAGGCCTCCTCAAACACCTGCCGAAGTCAAGCAGGTCTGGGGTTAGTGAGGGTCGGTGAGGCAATATCGGTGGCATCGGTGTGGTGCAGGGTTGGCGACGACTGCTGGTCGCCACCTCGACCAAATGCGAGAGATCGTTGGTCTTCATGGCGTGAAGCTGCGCCGCGATGATTGGTGGTCGCACTCCGGCTTTGAACTGAACCACCACCCAGTTGGCCACCCTGTTTGCTGGTATACCTCGGAAGGCTCGTTCTGCCAGGAGTTGCAGATTGCGAGCGTACTCCTCGTCACCCTCGCCAGGCATTTGATCACGATGGAAGAAGTCTCTTGCCAGCGACTGCTCTCGTCGATCAGTGACGAGTTGGGCCAGTGTCTCACAGCACTGGTCAATGTCGGAGTCAGGCGAGAGGCCTGCATCTATCGCCGCAGAGAACAACTCCCTCGGAAGCGCGCGCAGCATCAGCGCCACTCGTTGTCGCTGGGGATATAGGTGGATGCCAAATCGAACGATTTTCATCCACTCCTCAAAGTTCATTCCTTCTTCGAAGTGGGGAAGGTCGGCCAGAGTCGTCACCAGTGTTGACGGTTCTTGCCTCTCCCCATCTTCCCTTCCACCATCCAGATAACAGAAGGTTTGGCTAGGCTTTGACATCATTCCTACGAGCACAGGAGGATTTACACTGGCGCAGGTGCCTTGCAGTGCAAACAGCCACCGCTGTCGTTCACGAGCAAATCCAAACTGTCCTCCAGCCTCTCAGTCAGTCGGTTGTAAGTGCACTTAAACAACGTCAATATCACGGCCACCACTGTTGACGTGGCGAAGACAAGCGATGCGCACTCCCACCGCAATCGTGATTTCAGGAAAACAAACCAAAGTGTTGCTGCTACCACTACTCCATTCACCAATGTCCATGTGATGCCATTATGCTGCGGAGATTGGTTAACACGGAAAGCCGCTCACGGCATCTCACCACTTCGACACAGTTATAGAAGAATTCTGTGCGATGATTAATTGAACTGCGCCAAGCGATTAAATTTCAGTCAACAAACACATTTTACTCCACTAACATGCAGCCTAACATGCGGCACTATACAAATGAAGGAGAGTAGTGTTTTATTAACCAATTGGGACAAGGATGTTGAAGGACTTTGAGGACGGCGAGTTTTTAAAGTGGTGTGGCTGGGTGAGATGCTGCACAGTAGGACGAATAGGCAGGTTGAATGGAGTGCTTGAGTCTGTGGATGAGATTGTTGTTGTTGCTGCTGTTGTTGCCGTTGTTGTTGCTTGTTGCACTTCATATGTGTTTGGTGTTCGCGTTGGGGTAATTGAATGGCTAGTTGTTGAGGCACAACGAAGTATTCCCCAATGGGTGCAAAACTGTTCCTTTTTATTAGACATTAGGACAGACTCCGAGGTATCCGTGGTTGGCATGTTGCGAGTGCAACAAAGAGAAGGAGTGTGTGTGCTCTCTTGGGAGTTTGTTTGAAAGTAGCCTTGGTGGAATATTGTCAAGGTTGGGAGTTCTGCCAGACTTGGAGAAGAATTGCATTTCTCTCGTCGACTCGGCTCCTGCTTCGGCTGAAAATGTAGGTAAGCATTTGAGTGGTACATGTGGCTTGTACAATCTGGCGAATCAGTGGGTTATTTGTTAGACTATGGACAACGAGGATGTGGAAAGTACCTACTACCTGGAGCGTTGGGCAAAGTCGATGCATGCTATCTGGAGCCTCGATGCAAAAATTGATAGAGAGAGATTTGTCACTCCTCATGACCTCTGAATGTGTATATTTTCTGCTAATAAAAACTGTGCCTGCATCAATGTGGTGTGGGGATGCCTTTGAGGAGTTGGACGGAGCAGAATGTGAGTAGCATTGAATGGCGTTTGTTTCCTTTGAAGTCGCTTAGTATGTGAGCAGTAGGTAGTTGAAAGTGTTTGGCAGACTGAATGGGTTATTTGCAATTGTGATGGCGTCAGACTCCTCTGTGGAGGCCAGTTGTTGGTGCGCTTTGTGGCATGTACCATGTGGCACGTACCGTGTGCCAGGAGCCAGGTGTTAGGTGCCGAGTGCCATGTAGGCGTGTTGAAGGAGTGCGAAAGCGCAGATATGGAGGTCTCTTGTTAAGACTGTATCTAGTGTAGTGTCCAGGTCGACGCCAATGATATGAGGGTGGGTGTTGGCGTTGGTGGTGTACAATTAGCCTCACTGCGTGGTAGAGTATGGAACTTGGAGAATGGAGAAGCGGAAGGCTTGAGCAAGTAAGCAGAGGCACAGATGATGCAGCACTTCTCTGCCTAGTCTGGTCCTCTGTGCACTCCGCGACGACTGGTTGGGGTGCTGCTGTGATGTGCAATTGATGATGAGTGGAGGAGGATGACGTGCTGCCTGCGTCAATAAATGTGGCCTAAGTATTACCTCCGCCTTAGGTGGCTAGACTGTAGGAGGAGACGAAATGGCCTGCCGAGGTGTCATGGCCAGTGCCACTTGCGAATGTGGGAGTGGAGTGGTGACCGAGGCCAGATGTCAGTGTTAGTGCCTCTACTAAGGCTGATCACTCCTTCAGTCCCCCTAAGGCTTACCACCATGCAGCAGAAATGAAGATAAGAGTTAGTTTGGCTGGGAGAGGTTGTTCCAACCACCATCACTGTAGCGCCGCGTTGCTTTGCTAAAGGCAGAAGAAGACCTACTTCTAACTCCCAAATAGGACAGATGGGATTGGGTGAGCAGTGGAGGCTGGCACTGTAGTGGTCGGATCTTTGCCTCTACCACCCGAACTAAGAGAAGGTAGGCTAGGTTTTGATACATTTATTACGAGGATGGGAGGATTTACAGTAGCCAGTGCGAAGGCATGGGTTGCAGCGGTGGGATTGCTGTAGACTGAGGCCTCCTCAAACACCTGCCGAAGTCAAGCAGGTCTGGGGTTAGTGAGGGTCGGTGAGGCAATATCGGTGGCATCGGTGTGGTGCAGGGTTGGCGACGACTGCTGGTCGCCACCTCGACCAAATGCGAGAGATCGTTGGTCTTCATGGCGTGAAGCTGCGCCGCGATGATTGGTGGTCGCACTCCGGCTTTGAACTGAACCACCACCCAGTTGGCCACCCTGTTTGCTGGTATACCTCGGAAGGCTCGTTCTGCCAGGAGTTGCAGATTGCGAGCGTACTCCTCGTCACCCTCGCCAGGCATTTGATCACGATGGAAGAAGTCTCTTGCCAGCGACTGCTCTCGTCGATCAGTGACGAGTTGGGCCAGTGTCTCACAGCACTGGTCAATGTCGGAGTCAGGCGAGAGGCCTGCATCTATCGCCGCAGAGAACAACTCCCTCGGAAGCGCGCGCAGCGTCAGCGCCACTCGTTGTCGCTGGGGATATAGGTGGATGCCAAATCGAACGATTTTCATCCACTCCTCAAAGTTCATTCCTTCTTCGAAGTGGGGAAGGTCGGCCAGAGTCGTCACCAGTGTTGACGGTTCTTGCCTCTCCCCATCTTCCCTTCCACCATCCAGATAACAGAAGGCTTGGCTAGGCTTTGACATCATTCCTACGAGCACAGGAGGATTTACACTGGCGCAGGTGCCTTGCAGTGCAAACAGCCACCGCTGTCGTTCACGAGCAAATCCAAACTGTCCTCCAGCCTCTCAGTCAGTCGGTTGTAAGTGCACTTAAACAACGTCAATATCACGGCCACCACTGTTGACGTGGCGAAGACAAGCGATGCGCACTCCCACCGCAATCGTGATTTCAGGAAAACAAACCAAAGTGTTGCTGCTACCACTACTCCATTCACCAATGTCCATGTGATGCCATTATGCTGCGGAGATTGGTTAACACGGAAAGCCGCTCACGGCATCTCACCACTTCGACACAGTTATAGAAGAATTCTGTGCGATGATTAATTGAACTGCGCCAAGCGATTAAATTTCAGTCAACAAACACATTTTACTCCACTAACATGCAGCCTAACATGCGGCACTATACAAATGAAGGAGAGTAGTGTTTTATTAACCAATTGGGACAAGGATGTTGAAGGACTTTGAGGACGGCGAGTTTTTAAAGTGGTGTGGCTGGGTGAGATGCTGCACAGTAGGACGAATAGGCAGGTTGAATGGAGTGCTTGAGTCTGTGGATGAGATTGTTGTTGTTGCTGCTGTTGTTGCCGTTGTTGTTGCTTGTTGCACTTCATATGTGTTTGGTGTTCGCGTTGGGGTAATTGAATGGCTAGTTGTTGAGGCACAACGAAGTATTCCCCAATGGGTGCAAAACTGTTCCTTTTTTATTAGACATTAGGACAGACTCCGAGGTATCCGTGGTTGGCATGTTGCGAGTGCAACAAAGAGAAGGAGTGTGTGTGCTCTCTTGGGAGTTTGTTTGAAAGTAGCCTTGGTGGAATATTGTCAAGGTTGGGAGTTCTGCCAGACTTGGAGAAGAATTGCATTTCTCTCGTCGACTCGGCTCCTGCTTCGGCTGAAAATGTAGGTAAGCATTTGAGTGGTACATGTGGCTTGTACAATCTGGCGAATCAGTGGGTTATTTGTTAGACTATGGACAACGAGGATGTGGAAAGTACCTACTACCTGGAGCGTTGGGCAAAGTCGATGCATGCTATCTGGAGCCTCGATGCAAAAATTGATAGAGAGAGATTTGTCACTCCTCATGACCTCTGAATGTGTATATTTTCTGCTAATAAAAACTGTGCCTGCATCAATGTGGTGTGGGGATGCCTTTGAGGAGTTGGACGGAGCAGAATGTGAGTAGCATTGAATGGCGTTTGTTTCCTTTGAAGTCGCTTAGTATGTGAGCAGTAGGTAGTTGAAAGTGTTTGGCAGACTGAATGGGTTATTTGCAATTGTGATGGCGTCAGACTCCTCTGTGGAGGCCAGTTGTTGGTGCGCTTTGTGGCATGTACCATGTGGCACGTACCGTGTGCCAGGAGCCAGGTGTTAGGTGCCGAGTGCCATGTAGGCGTGTTGAAGGAGTGCGAAAGCGCAGATATGGAGGTCTCTTGTTAAGACTGTATCTAGTGTAGTGTTCAGGTCGACGCCAATGATATGAGGGTGGGTGTTGGCGTTGGTGGTGTACAATTAGCCTCACTGCGTGGTAGAGTATGGAACTTGGAGAATGGAGAAGCGGAAGGCTTGAGCAAGTAAGCAGAGGCACAGATGATGCAGCACTTCTCTGCCTAGTCTGGTCCTCTGTGCACTCCGCGACGACTGGTTGGGGTGCTGCTGTGATGTGCAATTGATGATGAGTGGAGGAGGATGACGTGCTGCCTGCGTCAATAAATGTGGCCTAAGTATTACCTCCGCCTTAGGTGGCTAGACTGTAGGAGGAGACGAAATGGCCTGCCGAGGTGTCATGGCCAGTGCCACTTGCGAATGTGGGAGTGGAGTGGTGACCGAGGCCAGATGTCAGTGTTAGTGCCTCTACTAAGGCTGATCACTCCTTCAGTCCCCCTAAGGCTTACCACCATGCAGCAGAAATGAAGATAAGAGTTAGTTTGGCTGGGAGAGGTTGTTCCAACCACCATCACTGTAGCGCCGCGTTGCTTTGCTAAAGGCAGAAGAAGACCTCCTTCTAACTCCCAAATAGGACAGATGGGATTGGGTGAGCAGTGGAGGCTGGCACTGTAGTGGTCGGATCTTTGCCTCTACCACCCGAACTAAGAGAAGGTAGGCTAGGTTTTGATACATTTATTACGAGGATGGGAGGATTTACAGTAGCCAGTGCGAAGGCATGGGTTGCAGCGGTGGGATTGCTGTAGACTGAGGCCTCCTCAAACACCTGCCGAAGTCAAGCAGGTCTGGGGTTAGTGAGGGTCGGTGAGGCAATATCGGTGGCATCGGTGTGATGCAGGGTTGGCGACGACTGCTGGTCGCCACCTCGACCAAATGCGAGAGATCGTTGGTCTTCATGGCGTGAAGCTGCGCCGCGATGATTGGTGGTCGCACTCCGGCTTTGAACTGAACCACCACCCAGTTGGCCACCCTGTTTGCTGGTATACCTCGGAAGGCTCGTTCTGCCAGGAGTTGCAGATTGCGAGCGTACTCCTCGTCACCCTCGCCAGGCATTTGATCACGATGGAAGAAGTCTCTTGCCAGCGACTGCTCTCGTCGATCAGTGACGAGTTGGGCCAGTGTCTCACAGCACTGGTCAATGTCGGAGTCAGGCGAGAGGCCTGCATCTATCGCCGCAGAGAACAACTCCTCGGAAGCGCGCGCAGCATCAGCGCCACTCGTTGTCGCTGGGGATATAGGTGGATGCCAAATCGAACGATTTTCATCCACTCCTCAAAGTTCATTCCTTCTTCGAAGTGGGGAAGGTCGGCCAGAGTCGTCACCAGTGTTGACGGTTCTTGCCTCTCCCCATCTTCCCTTCCACCATCCAGATAACAGAAGGCTTGGCTAGGCTTTGACATCATTCCTACGAGCACAGGAGGATTTACACTGGCGCAGGTGCCTTGCAGTGCAAACAGCCACCGCTGTCGTTCACGAGCAAATCCAAACTGTCCTCCAGCCTCTCAGTCAGTCGGTTGTAAGTGCACTTAAACAACGTCAATATCACGGCCACCACTGTTGACGTGGCGAAGACAAGCGATGCGCACTCCCACCGCAATCGTGATTTCAGGAAAACAAACCAAAGTGTTGCTGCTACCACTACTCCATTCACCAATGTCCATGTGATGCCATTATGCTGCGGAGATTGGTTAACACGGAAAGCCGCTCACGGCATCTCACCACTTCGACACAGTTATAGAAGAATTCTGTGCGATGATTAATTGAACTGCGCCAAGCGATTAAATTTCAGTCAACAAACACATTTTACTCCACTAACATGCAGCCTAACATGCGGCACTATACAAATGAAGGAGAGTAGTGTTTTATTAACCAATTGGGACAAGGATGTTGAAGGACTTTGAGGACGGCGAGTTTTTAAAGTGGTGTGGCTGGGTGAGATGCTGCACAGTAGGACGAATAGGCAGGTTGAATGGAGTGCTTGAGTCTGTGGATGAGATTGTTGTTGTTGCTGCTGTTGTTGCCGTTGTTGTTGCTTGTTGCACTTCATATGTGTTTGGTGTTCGCGTTGGGGTAATTGAATGGCTAGTTGTTGAGGCACAACGAAGTATTCCCCAATGGGTGCAAAACTGTTCCTTTTTTATTAGACATTAGGACAGACTCCGAGGTATCCGTGGTTGGCATGTTGCGAGTGCAACAAAGAGAAGGAGTGTGTGTGCTCTCTTGGGAGTTTGTTTGAAAGTAGCCTTGGTGGAATATTGTCAAGGTTGGGAGTTCTGCCAGACTTGGAGAAGAATTGCATTTCTCTCGTCGACTCGGCTCCTGCTTCGGCTGAAAATGTAGGTAAGCATTTGAGTGGTACATGTGGCTTGTACAATCTGGCGAATCAGTGGGTTATTTGTTAGACTATGGACAACGAGGATGTGGAAAGTACCTACTACCTGGAGCGTTGGGCAAAGTCGATGCATGCTATCTGGAGCCTCGATGCAAAAATTGATAGAGAGAGATTTGTCACTCCTCATGACCTCTGAATGTGTATATTTTCTGCTAATAAAAACTGTGCCTGCATCAATGTGGTGTGGGGATGCCTTTGAGGAGTTGGACGGAGCAGAATGTGAGTAGCATTGAATGGCGTTTGTTTCCTTTGAAGTCGCTTAGTATGTGAGCAGTAGGTAGTTGAAAGTGTTTGGCAGACTGAATGGGTTATTTGCAATTGTGATGGCGTCAGACTCCTCTGTGGAGGCCAGTTGTTGGTGCGCTTTGTGGCATGTACCATGTGGCACGTACCGTGTGCCAGGTGCCAGGTGCCAGGTGTTAGGTGCCGAGTGCCATGTAGGCGTGTTGAAGGAGTGCGAAAGCGCAGATATGGAGGTCTCTTGTTAAGACTGTATCTAGTGTAGTGTCCAGGTCGACGCCAATGATATGAGGGTGGGTGTTGGCGTTGGTGGTGTACAATTAGCCTCACTGCGTGGTAGAGTATGGAACTTGGAGAATGGAGAAGCGGAAGGCTTGAGCAAGTAAGCAGAGGCACAGATGATGCAGCACTTCTCTGCCTAGTCTGGTCCTCTGTGCACTCCGCGACGACTGGTTGGGGTGCTGCTGTGATGTGCAATTGATGATGAGTGGAGGAGGATGACGTGCTGCCTGCGTCAATAAATGTGGCCTAAGTATTACCTCCGCCTTAGGTGGCTAGACTGTAGGAGGAGACGAAATGGCCTGCCGAGGTGTCATGGCCAGTGCCACTTGCGAATGTGGGAGTGGAGTGGTGACCGAGGCCAGATGTCAGTGTTAGTGCCTCTACTAAGGCTGATCACTCCTTCAGTCCCCCTAAGGCTTACCACCATGCAGCAGAAATGAAGATAAGAGTTAGTTTGGCTGGGAGAGGTTGTTCCAACCACCATCACTGTAGCGCCGCGTTGCTTTGCTAAAGGCAGAAGAAGACCTACTTCTAACTCCCAAATAGGACAGATGGGATTGGGTGAGCAGTGGAGGCTGGCACTGTAGTGGTCGGATCTTTGCCTCTACCACCCGAACTAAGAGAAGGTAGGCTAGGTTTTGATACATTTATTACGAGGATGGGAGGATTTACAGTAGCCAGTGCGAAGGCATGGGTTGCAGCGGTGGGATTGCTGTAGACTGAGGCCTCCTCAAACACCTGCCGAAGTCAAGCAGGTCTGGGGTTAGTGAGGGTCGGTGAGGCAATATCGGTGGCATCGGTGTGGTGCAGGGTTGGCGACGACTGCTGGTCGCCACCTCGACCAAATGCGAGAGATCGTTGGTCTTCATGGCGTGAAGCTGCGCCGCGATGATTGGTGGTCGCACTCCGGCTTTGAACTGAACCACCACCCAGTTGGCCACCCTGTTTGCTGGTATACCTCGGAAGGCTCGTTCTGCCAGGAGTTGCAGATTGCGAGCGTACTCCTCGTCACCCTCGCCAGGCATTTGATCACGATGGAAGAAGTCTCTTGCCAGCGACTGCTCTCGTCGATCAGTGACGAGTTGGGCCAGTGTCTCACAGCACTGGTCAATGTCGGAGTCAGGCGAGAGGCCTGCATCTATCGCCGCAGAGAACAACTCCCTCGGAAGCGCGCGCAGCATCAGCGCCACTCGTTGTCGCTGGGGATATAGGTGGATGCCAAATCGAACGATTTTCATCCACTCCTCAAAGTTCATTCCTTCTTCGAAGTGGGGAAGGTCGGCCAGAGTCGTCACCAGTGTTGACGGTTCTTGCCTCTCCCCATCTTCCCTTCCACCATCCAGATAACAGAAGGCTTGGCTAGGCTTTGACATCATTCCTACGAGCACAGGAGGATTTACACTGGCGCAGGTGCCTTGCAGTGCAAACAGCCACCGCTGTCGTTCACGAGCAAATCCAAACTGTCCTCCAGCCTCTCAGTCAGTCGGTTGTAAGTGCACTTAAACAACGTCAATATCACGGCCACCACTGTTGACGTGGCGAAGACAAGCGATGCGCACTCCCACCGCAATCGTGATTTCAGGAAAACAAACCAAAGTGTTGCTGCTACCACTACTCCATTCACCAATGTCCATGTGATGCCATTATGCTGCGGAGATTGGTTAACACGGAAAGCCGCTCACGGCATCTCACCACTTCGACACAGTTATAGAAGAATTCTGTGCGATGATTAATTGAACTGCGCCAAGCGATTAAATTTCAGCCAACAAACACATTTTACTCCACTAACATGCAGCCTAACATGCGGCACTATACAAATGAAGGAGAGTAGTGTTTTATTAACCAATTGGGACAAGGATGTTGAAGGACTTTGAGGACGGCGAGTTTTTAAAGTGGTGTGGCTGGGTGAGATGCTGCACAGTAGGACGAATAGGCAGGTTGAATGGAGTGCTTGAGTCTGTGGATGAGATTGTTGTTGTTGCTGCTGTTGTTGCCGTTGTTGTTGCTTGTTGCACTTCATATGTGTTTGGTGTTCGCGTTGGGGTAATTGAATGGCTAGTTGTTGAGGCACAACGAAGTATTCCCCAATGGGTGCAAAACTGTTCCTTTTTTATTAGACATTAGGACAGACTCCGAGGTATCCGTGGTTGGCATGTTGCGAGTGCAACAAAGAGAAGGAGTGTGTGTGCTCTCTTGGGAGTTTGTTTGAAAGTAGCCTTGGTGGAATATTGTCAAGGTTGGGAGTTCTGCCAGACTTGGAGAAGAATTGCATTTCTCTCGTCGACTCGGCTCCTGCTTCGGCTGAAAATGTAGGTAAGCATTTGAGTGGTACATGTGGCTTGTACAATCTGGCGAATCAGTGGGTTATTTGTTAGACTATGGACAACGAGGATGTGGAAAGTACCTACTACCTGGAGCGTTGGGCAAAGTCGATGCATGCTATCTGGAGCCTCGATGCAAAAATTGATAGAGAGAGATTTGTCACTCCTCATGACCTCTGAATGTGTATATTTTCTGCTAATAAAAACTGTGCCTGCATCAATGTGGTGTGGGGATGCCTTTGAGGAGTTGGACGGAGCAGAATGTGAGTAGCATTGAATGGCGTTTGTTTCCTTTGAAGTCGCTTAGTATGTGAGCAGTAGGTAGTTGAAAGTGTTTGGCAGACTGAATGGGTTATTTGCAATTGTGATGGCGTCAGACTCCTCTGTGGAGGCCAGTTGTTGGTGCGCTTTGTGGCATGTACCATGTGGCACGTACCGTGTGCCAGGAGCCAGGTGTTAGGTGCCGAGTGCCATGTAGGCGTGTTGAAGGAGTGCGAAAGCGCAGATATGGAGGTCTCTTGTTAAGACTGTATCTAGTGTAGTGTCCAGGTCGACGCCAATGATATGAGGGTGGGTGTTGACGTTGGTGGTGTACAATTAGCCTCACTGCGTGGTAGAGTATGGAACTTGGAGAATGGAGAAGCGGAAGGCTTGAGCAAGTAAGCAGAGGCACAGATGATGCAGCACTTCTCTGCCTAGTCTGGTCCTCTGTGCACTCCGCGACGACTGGTTGGGGTGCTGCTGTGATGTGCAATTGATGATGAGTGGAGGAGGATGACGTGCTGCCTGCGTCAATAAATGTGGCCTAAGTATTACCTCCGCCTTAGGTGGCTAGACTGTAGGAGGAGACGAAATGGCCTGCCGAGGTGTCATGGCCAGTGCCACTTGCGAATGTGGGAGTGGAGTGGTGACCGAGGCCAGATGTCAGTGTTAGTGCCTCTACTAAGGCTGATCACTCCTTCAGTCCCCCTAAGGCTTACCACCATGCAGCAGAAATGAAGATAAGAGTTAGTTTGGCTGGGAGAGGTTGTTCCAACCACCATCACTGTAGCGCCGCGTTGCTTTGCTAAAGGCAGAAGAAGACCTACTTCTAACTCCCAAATAGGACAGATGGGATTGGGTGAGCAGTGGAGGCTGGCACTGTAGTGGTCGGATCTTTGCCTCTACCACCCGAACTAAGAGAAGGTAGGCTAGGTTTTGATACATTTATTACGAGGATGGGAGGATTTACAGTAGCCAGTGCGAAGGCATGGGTTGCAGCGGTGGGATTGCTGTAGACTGAGGCCTCCTCAAACACCTGCCGAAGTCAAGCAGGTCTGGGGTTAGTGAGGGTCGGTGAGGCAATATCGGTGGCATCGGTGTGGTGCAGGGTTGGCGACGACTGCTGGTCGCCACCTCGACCAAATGCGAGAGATCGTTGGTCTTCATGGCGTGAAGCTGCGCCGCGATGATTGGTGGTCGCACTCCGGCTTTGAACTGAACCACCACCCAGTTGGCCACCCTGTTTGCTGGTATACCTCGGAAGGCTCGTTCTGCCAGGAGTTGCAGATTGCGAGCGTACTCCTCGTCACCCTCGCCAGGCATTTGATCACGATGGAAGAAGTCTCTTGCCAGCGACTGCTCTCGTCGATCAGTGACGAGTTGGGCCAGTGTCTCACAGCACTGGTCAATGTCGGAGTCAGGCGAGAGGCCTGCATCTATCGCCGCAGAGAACAACTCCCTCGGAAGCGCGCGCAGCATCAGCGCCACTCGTTGTCGCTGGGGATATAGGTGGATGCCAAATCGAACGATTTTCATCCACTCCTCAAAGTTCATTCCTTCTTTGAAGTGGGGAAGGTCGGCCAGAGTCGTCACCAGTGTTGACGGTTCTTGCCTCTCCCCATCTTCCCTTCCACCATCCAGATAACAGAAGGCTTGGCTAGGCTTTGACATCATTCCTACGAGCACAGGAGGATTTACACTGGCGCAGGTGCCTTGCAGTGCAAACAGCCACCGCTGTCGTTCACGAGCAAATCCAAACTGTCCTCCAGCCTCTCAGTCAGTCGGTTGTAAGTGCACTTAAACAACGTCAATATCACGGCCACCACTGTTGACGTGGCGAAGACAAGCGATGCGCACTCCCACCGCAATCGTGATTTCAGGAAAACAAACCAAAGTGTTGCTGCTACCACTACTCCATTCACCAATGTCCATGTGATGCCATTATGCTGCGGAGATTGGTTAACACGGAAAGCCGCTCACGGCATCTCACCACTTCGACACAGTTATAGAAGAATTCTGTGCGATGATTAATTGAACTGCGCCAAGCGATTAAATTTCAGCCAACAAACACATTTTACTCCACTAACATGCAGCCTAACACGCGGCACTATACAAATGAAGGAGAGTAGTGTTTTATTAACCAATTGGGACAAGGATGTTGAAGGACTTTGAGGACGGCGAGTTTTTAAAGTGGTGTGGCTGGGTGAGATGCTGCACAGTAGGACGAATAGGCAGGTTGAATGGAGTGCTTGAGTCTGTGGATGAGATTGTTGTTGTTGCTGCTGTTGTTGCCGTTGTTGTTGCTTGTTGCACTTCATATGTGTTTGGTGTTCGCGTTGGGGTAATTGAATGGCTAGTTGTTGAGGCACAACGAAGTATTCCCCAATGGGTGCAAAACTGTTCCTTTTTTATTAGACATTAGGACAGACTCCGAGGTATCCGTGGTTGGCATGTTGCGAGTGCAACAAAGAGAAGGAGTGTGTGTGCTCTCTTGGGAGTTTGTTTGAAAGTAGCCTTGGTGGAATATTGTCAAGGTTGGGAGTTCTGCCAGACTTGGAGAAGAATTGCATTTCTCTCGTCGACTCGGCTCCTGCTTCGGCTGAAAATGTAGGTAAGCATTTGAGTGGTACATGTGGCTTGTACAATCTGGCGAATCAGTGGGTTATTTGTTAGACTATGGACAACGAGGATGTGGAAAGTACCTACTACCTGGAGCGTTGGGCAAAGTCGATGCATGCTATCTGGAGCCTCGATGCAAAAATTGATAGGGAGAGATTTGTCACTCCTCATGACCTCTGAATGTGTATATTTTCTGCTAATAAAAACTGTGCCTGCATCAATGTGGTGTGGGGATGCCTTTGAGGAGTTGGACGGAGCAGAATGTGAGTAGCATTGAATGGCGTTTGTTTCCTTTGAAGTCGCTTAGTATGTGAGCAGTAGGTAGTTGAAAGTGTTTGGCAGACTGAATGGGTTATTTGCAATTGTGATGGCGTCAGACTCCTCTGTGGAGGCCAGTTGTTGGTGCGCTTTGTGGCATGTACCATGTGGCACGTACCGTGTGCCAGGTGCCAGGTGTTAGGTGCCGAGTGCCATGTAGGCGTGTTGAAGGAGTGCGAAAGCGCAGATATGGAGGTCTCTTGTTAAGACTGTATCTAGTGTAGTGTCCAGGTCGACGCCAATGATATGAGGGTGGGTGTTGACGTTGGTGGTGTACAATTAGCCTCACTGCGTGGTAGAGTATGGAACTTGGAGAATGGAGAAGCGGAAGGCTTGAGCAAGTAAGCAGAGGCACAGATGATGCAGCACTTCTCTGCCTAGTCTGGTCCTCTGTGCACTCCGCGACGACTGGTTGGGGTGCTGCTGTGATGTGCAATTGATGATGAGTGGAGGAGGATGACGTGCTGCCTGCGTCAATAAATGTGGCCTAAGTATTACCTCCGCCTTAGGTGGCTAGACTGTAGGAGGAGACGAAATGGCCTGCCGAGGTGTCATGGCCAGTGCCACTTGCGAATGTGGGAGTGGAGTGGTGACCGAGGCCAGATGTCAGTGTTAGTGCCTCTACTAAGGCTGATCACTCCTTCAGTCCCCCTAAGGCTTACCACCATGCAGCAGAAATGAAGATAAGAGTTAGTTTGGCTGGGAGAGGTTGTTCCAACCACCATCACTGTAGCGCCGCGTTGCTTTGCTAAAGGCAGAAGAAGACCTACTTCTAACTCCCAAATAGGACAGATGGGATTGGGTGAGCAGTGGAGGCTGGCACTGTAGTGGTCGGATCTTTGCCTCTACCACCCGAACTAAGAGAAGGTAGGCTAGGTTTTGATACATTTATTACGAGGATGGGAGGATTTACAGTAGCCAGTGCGAAGGCATGGGTTGCAGCGGTGGGATTGCTGTAGACTGAGGCCTCCTCAAACACCTGCCGAAGTCAAGCAGGTCTGGGGTTAGTGAGGGTCGGTGAGGCAATATCGGTGGCATCGGTGTGGTGCAGAGTTGGCGACGACTGCTGGTCGCCACCTCGACCAAATGCGAGAGATCGTTGGTCTTCATGGCGTGAAGCTGCGCCGCGATGATTGGTGGTCGCACTCCGGCTTTGAACTGAACCACCACCCAGTTGGCCACCCTGTTTGCTGGTATACCTCGGAAGGCTCGTTCTGCCAGGAGTTGCAGATTGCGAGCGTACTCCTCGTCACCCTCGCCAGGCATTTGATCACGATGGAAGAAGTCTCTTGCCAGCGACTGCTCTCGTCGATCAGTGACGAGTTGGGCCAGTGTCTCACAGCACTGGTCAATGTCGGAGTCAGGCGAGAGGCCTGCATCTATCGCCGCAGAGAACAACTCCCTCGGAAGCGCGCGCAGCGTCAGCGCCACTCGTTGTCGCTGGGGATATAGGTGGATGCCAAATCGAACGATTTTCATCCACTCCTCAAAGTTCATTCCTTCTTTGAAGTGGGGAAGGTCGGCCAGAGTCGTCACCAGTGTTGACGGTTCTTGCCTCTCCCCATCTTCCCTTCCACCATCCAGATAACAGAAGGCTTGGCTAGGCTTTGACATCATTCCTACGAGCACAGGAGGATTTACACTGGCGCAGGTGCCTTGCAGTGCAAACAGCCACCGCTGTCGTTCACGAGCAAATCCAAACTGTCCTCCAGCCTCTCAGTCAGTCGGTTGTAAGTGCACTTAAACAACGTCAATATCACGGCCACCACTGTTGACGTGGCGAAGACAAGCGATGCGCACTCCCACCGCAATCGTGATTTCAGGAAAACAAACCAAAGTGTTGCTGCTACCACTACTCCATTCACCAATGTCCATGTGATGCCATTATGCTGCGGAGATTGGTTAACACGGAAAGCCGCTCACGGCATCTCACCACTTCGACACAGTTATAGAAGAATTCTGTGCGATGATTAATTGAACTGCGCCAAGCGATTAAATTTCAGTCAACAAACACATTTTACTCCACTAACATGCAGCCTAACACGCGGCACTATACAAATGAAGGAGAGTAGTGTTTTATTAACCAATTGGGACAAGGATGTTGAAGGACTTTGAGGACGGCGAGTTTTTAAAGTGGTGTGGCTGGGTGAGATGCTGCACAGTAGGACGAATAGGCAGGTTGAATGGAGTGCTTGAGTCTGTGGATGAGATTGTTGTTGTTGCTGCTGTTGTTGCCGTTGTTGTTGCTTGTTGCACTTCATATGTGTTTGGTGTTCGCGTTGGGGTAATTGAATGGCTAGTTGTTGAGGCACAACGAAGTATTCCCCAATGGGTGCAAAACTGTTCCTTTTTTATTAGACATTAGGACAGACTCCGAGGTATCCGTGGTTGGCATGTTGCGAGTGCAACAAAGAGAAGGAGTGTGTGTGCTCTCTTGGGAGTTTGTTTGAAAGTAGCCTTGGTGGAATATTGTCAAGGTTGGGAGTTCTGCCAGACTTGGAGAAGAATTGCATTTCTCTCGTCGACTCGGCTCCTGCTTCGGCTGAAAATGTAGGTAAGCATTTGAGTGGTACATGTGGCTTGTACAATCTGGCGAATCAGTGGGTTATTTGTTAGACTATGGACAACGAGGATGTGGAAAGTACCTACTACCTGGAGCGTTGGGCAAAGTCGATGCATGCTATCTGGAGCCTCGATGCAAAAATTGATAGGGAGAGATTTGTCACTCCTCATGACCTCTGAATGTGTATATTTTCTGCTAATAAAAACTGTGCCTGCATCAATGTGGTGTGGGGATGCCTTTGAGGAGTTGGACGGAGCAGAATGTGAGTAGCATTGAATGGCGTTTGTTTCCTTTGAAGTCGCTTAGTATGTGAGCAGTAGGTAGTTGAAAGTGTTTGGCAGACTGAATGGGTTATTTGCAATTGTGATGGCGTCAGACTCCTCTGTGGAGGCCAGTTGTTGGTGCGCTTTGTGGCATGTACCATGTGGCACGTACCGTGTGCCAGGTGCCAGGTGTTAGGTGCCGAGTGCCATGTAGGCGTGTTGAAGGAGTGCGAAAGCGCAGATATGGAGGTCTCTTGTTAAGACTGTATCTAGTGTAGTGTCCAGGTCGACGCCAATGATATGAGGGTGGGTGTTGACGTTGGTGGTGTACAATTAGCCTCACTGCGTGGTAGAGTATGGAACTTGGAGAATGGAGAAGCGGAAGGCTTGAGCAAGTAAGCAGAGGCACAGATGATGCAGCACTTCTCTGCCTAGTCTGGTCCTCTGTGCACTCCGCGACGACTGGTTGGGGTGCTGCTGTGATGTGCAATTGATGATGAGTGGAGGAGGATGACGTGCTGCCTGCGTCAATAAATGTGGCCTAAGTATTACCTCCGCCTTAGGTGGCTAGACTGTAGGAGGAGACGAAATGGCCTGCCGAGGTGTCATGGCCAGTGCCACTTGCGAATGTGGGAGTGGAGTGGTGACCGAGGCCAGATGTCAGTGTTAGTGCCTCTACTAAGGCTGATCACTCCTTCAGTCCCCCTAAGGCTTACCACCATGCAGCAGAAATGAAGATAAGAGTTAGTTTGGCTGGGAGAGGTTGTTCCAACCACCATCACTGTAGCGCCGCGTTGCTTTGCTAAAGGCAGAAGAAGACCTACTTCTAACTCCCAAATAGGACAGATGGGATTGGGTGAGCAGTGGAGGCTGGCACTGTAGTGGTCGGATCTTTGCCTCTACCACCCGAACTAAGAGAAGGTAGGCTAGGTTTTGATACATTTATTACGAGGATGGGAGGATTTACAGTAGCCAGTGCGAAGGCATGGGTTGCAGCGGTGGGATTGCTGTAGACTGAGGCCTCCTCAAACACCTGCCGAAGTCAAGCAGGTCTGGGGTTAGTGAGGGTCGGTGAGGCAATGTCGGTGGCATCGGTGTGGTGCAGAGTTGGCGACGACTGCTGGTCGCCACCTCGACCAAATGCGAGAGATCGTTGGTCTTCATGGCGTGAAGCTGCGCCGCGATGATTGGTGGTCGCACTCCGGCTTTGAACTGAACCACCACCCAGTTGGCCACCCTGTTTGCTGGTATACCTCGGAAGGCTCGTTCTGCCAGGAGTTGCAGATTGCGAGCGTACTCCTCGTCACCCTCGCCAGGCATTTGATCACGATGGAAGAAGTCTCTTGCCAGCGACTGCTCTCGTCGATCAGTGACGAGTTGGGCCAGTGTCTCACAGCACTGGTCAATGTCGGAGTCAGGCGAGAGGCCTGCATCTATCGCCGCAGAGAACAACTCCCTCGGAAGCGCGCGCAGCATCAGCGCCACTCGTTGTCGCTGGGGATATAGGTGGATGCCAAATCGAACGATTTTCATCCACTCCTCAAAGTTCATTCCTTCTTTGAAGTGGGGAAGGTCGGCCAGAGTCGTCACCAGTGTTGACGGTTCTTGCCTCTCCCCATCTTCCCTTCCACCATCCAGATAACAGAAGGCTTGGCTAGGCTTTGACATCATTCCTACGAGCACAGGAGGATTTACACTGGCGCAGGTGCCTTGCAGTGCAAACAGCCACCGCTGTCGTTCACGAGCAAATCCAAACTGTCCTCCAGCCTCTCAGTCAGTCGGTTGTAAGTGCACTTAAACAACGTCAATATCACGGCCACCACTGTTGACGTGGCGAAGACAAGCGATGCGCACTCCCACCGCAATCGTGATTTCAGGAAAACAAACCAAAGTGTTGCTGCTACCACTACTCCATTCACCAATGTCCATGTGATGCCATTATGCTGCGGAGATTGGTTAACACGGAAAGCCGCTCACGGCATCTCACCACTTCGACACAGTTATAGAAGAATTCTGTGCGATGATTAATTGAACTGCGCCAAGCGATTAAATTTCAGCCAACAAACACATTTTACTCCACTAACATGCAGCCTAACACGCGGCACTATACAAATGAAGGAGAGTAGTGTTTTATTAACCAATTGGGACAAGGATGTTGAAGGACTTTGAGGACGGCGAGTTTTTAAAGTGGTGTGGCTGGGTGAGATGCTGCACAGTAGGACGAATAGGCAGGTTGAATGGAGTGCTTGAGTCTGTGGATGAGATTGTTGTTGTTGCTGCTGTTGTTGCCGTTGTTGTTGCTTGTTGCACTTCATATGTGTTTGGTGTTCGCGTTGGGGTAATTGAATGGCTAGTTGTTGAGGCACAACGAAGTATTCCCCAATGGGTGCAAAACTGTTCCTTTTTTATTAGACATTAGGACAGACTCCGAGGTATCCGTGGTTGGCATGTTGCGAGTGCAACAAAGAGAAGGAGTGTGTGTGCTCTCTTGGGAGTTTGTTTGAAAGTAGCCTTGGTGGAATATTGTCAAGGTTGGGAGTTCTGCCAGACTTGGAGAAGAATTGCATTTCTCTCGTCGACTCGGCTCCTGCTTCGGCTGAAAATGTAGGTAAGCATTTGAGTGGTACATGTGGCTTGTACAATCTGGCGAATCAGTGGGTTATTTGTTAGACTATGGACAACGAGGATGTGGAAAGTACCTACTACCTGGAGCGTTGGGCAAAGTCGATGCATGCTATCTGGAGCCTCGATGCAAAAATTGATAGGGAGAGATTTGTCACTCCTCATGACCTCTGAATGTGTATATTTTCTGCTAATAAAAACTGTGCCTGCATCAATGTGGTGTGGGGATGCCTTTGAGGAGTTGGACGGAGCAGAATGTGAGTAGCATTGAATGGCGTTTGTTTCCTTTGAAGTCGCTTAGTATGTGAGCAGTAGGTAGTTGAAAGTGTTTGGCAGACTGAATGGGTTATTTGCAATTGTGATGGCGTCAGACTCCTCTGTGGAGGCCAGTTGTTGGTGCGCTTTGTGGCATGTACCATGTGGCACGTACCGTGTGCCAGGTGCCAGGTGTTAGGTGCCGAGTGCCATGTAGGCGTGTTGAAGGAGTGCGAAAGCGCAGATATGGAGGTCTCTTGTTAAGACTGTATCTAGTGTAGTGTCCAGGTCGACGCCAATGATATGAGGGTGGGTGTTGACGTTGGTGGTGTACAATTAGCCTCACTGCGTGGTAGAGTATGGAACTTGGAGAATGGAGAAGCGGAAGGCTTGAGCAAGTAAGCAGAGGCACAGATGATGCAGCACTTCTCTGCCTAGTCTGGTCCTCTGTGCACTCCGCGACGACTGGTTGGGGTGCTGCTGTGATGTGCAATTGATGATGAGTGGAGGAGGATGACGTGCTGCCTGCGTCAATAAATGTGGCCTAAGTATTACCTCCGCCTTAGGTGGCTAGACTGTAGGAGGAGACGAAATGGCCTGCCGAGGTGTCATGGCCAGTGCCACTTGCGAATGTGGGAGTGGAGTGGTGACCGAGGCCAGATGTCAGTGTTAGTGCCTCTACTAAGGCTGATCACTCCTTCAGTCCCCCTAAGGCTTACCACCATGCAGCAGAAATGAAGATAAGAGTTAGTTTGGCTGGGAGAGGTTGTTCCAACCACCATCACTGTAGCGCCGCGTTGCTTTGCTAAAGGCAGAAGAAGACCTACTTCTAACTCCCAAATAGGACAGATGGGATTGGGTGAGCAGTGGAGGCTGGCACTGTAGTGGTCGGATCTTTGCCTCTACCACCCGAACTAAGAGAAGGTAGGCTAGGTTTTGATACATTTATTACGAGGATGGGAGGATTTACAGTAGCCAGTGCGAAGGCATGGGTTGCAGCGGTGGGATTGCTGTAGACTGAGGCCTCCTCAAACACCTGCCGAAGTCAAGCAGGTCTGGGGTTAGTGAGGGTCGGTGAGGCAATATCGGTGGCATCGGTGTGGTGCAGAGCTGGCGACGACTGCTGGTCGCCACCTCGACCAAATGCGAGAGATCGTTGGTCTTCATGGCGTGAAGCTGCGCCGCGATGATTGGTGGTCGCACTCCGGCTTTGAACTGAACCACCACCCAGTTGGCCACCCTGTTTGCTGGTATACCTCGGAAGGCTCGTTCTGCCAGGAGTTGCAGATTGCGAGCGTACTCCTCGTCACCCTCGCCAGGCATTTGATCACGATGGAAGAAGTCTCTTGCCAGCGACTGCTCTCGTCGATCAGTGACGAGTTGGGCCAGTGTCTCACAGCACTGGTCAATGTCGGAGTCAGGCGAGAGGCCTGCATCTATCGCCGCAGAGAACAACTCCCTCGGAAGCGCGCGCAGCATCAGCGCCACTCGTTGTCGCTGGGGATATAGGTGGATGCCAAATCGAACGATTTTCATCCACTCCTCAAAGTTCATTCCTTCTTTGAAGTGGGGAAGGTCGGCCAGAGTCGTCACCAGTGTTGACGGTTCTTGCCTCTCCCCATCTTCCCTTCCACCATCCAGATAACAGAAGGCTTGGCTAGGCTTTGACATCATTCCTACGAGCACAGGAGGATTTACACTGGCGCAGGTGCCTTGCAGTGCAAACAGCCACCGCTGTCGTTCACGAGCAAATCCAAACTGTCCTCCAGCCTCTCAGTCAGTCGGTTGTAAGTGCACTTAAACAACGTCAATATCACGGCCACCACTGTTGACGTGGCGAAGACAAGCGATGCGCACTCCCACCGCAATCGTGATTTCAGGAAAACAAACCAAAGTGTTGCTGCTACCACTACTTCATTCACCAATGTCCATGTGATGCCATTATGCTGCGGAGATTGGTTAACACGGAAAGCCGCTCACGGCATCTCACCACTTCGACACAGTTATAGAAGAATTCTGTGCGATGATTAATTGAACTGCGCCAAGCGATTAAATTTCAGCCAACAAACACATTTTACTCCACTAACATGCAGCCTAACACGCGGCACTATACAAATGAAGGAGAGTAGTGTTTTATTAACCAATTGGGACAAGGATGTTGAAGGACTTTGAGGACGGCGAGTTTTTAAAGTGGTGTGGCTGGGTGAGATGCTGCACAGTAGGACGAATAGGCAGGTTGAATGGAGTGCTTGAGTCTGTGGATGAGATTGTTGTTGTTGCTGCTGTTGTTGCCGTTGTTGTTGCTTGTTGCACTTCATATGTGTTTGGTGTTCGCGTTGGGGTAATTGAATGGCTAGTTGTTGAGGCACAACGAAGTATTCCCCAATGGGTGCAAAACTGTTCCTTTTTTATTAGACATTAGGACAGACTCCGAGGTATCCGTGGTTGGCATGTTGCGAGTGCAACAAAGAGAAGGAGTGTGTGTGCTCTCTTGGGAGTTTGTTTGAAAGTAGCCTTGGTGGAATATTGTCAAGGTTGGGAGTTCTGCCAGACTTGGAGAAGAATTGCATTTCTCTCGTCGACTCGGCTCCTGCTTCGGCTGAAAATGTAGGTAAGCATTTGAGTGGTACATGTGGCTTGTACAATCTGGCGAATCAGTGGGTTATTTGTTAGACTATGGACAACGAGGATGTGGAAAGTACCTACTACCTGGAGCGTTGGGCAAAGTCGATGCATGCTATCTGGAGCCTCGATGCAAAAATTGATAGGGAGAGATTTGTCACTCCTCATGACCTCTGAATGTGTATATTTTCTGCTAATAAAAACTGTGCCTGCATCAATGTGGTGTGGGGATGCCTTTGAGGAGTTGGACGGAGCAGAATGTGAGTAGCATTGAATGGCGTTTGTTTCCTTTGAAGTCGCTTAGTATGTGAGCAGTAGGTAGTTGAAAGTGTTTGGCAGACTGAATGGGTTATTTGCAATTGTGATGGCGTCAGACTCCTCTGTGGAGGCCAGTTGTTGGTGCGCTTTGTGGCATGTACCATGTGGCACGTACCGTGTGCCAGGTGCCAGGTGTTAGGTGCCGAGTGCCATGTAGGCGTGTTGAAGGAGTGCGAAAGCGCAGATATGGAGGTCTCTTGTTAAGACTGTATCTAGTGTAGTGTCCAGGTCGACGCCAATGATATGAGGGTGGGTGTTGACGTTGGTGGTGTACAATTAGCCTCACTGCGTGGTAGAGTATGGAACTTGGAGAATGGAGAAGCGGAAGGCTTGAGCAAGTAAGCAGAGGCACAGATGATGCAGCACTTCTCTGCCTAGTCTGGTCCTCTGTGCACTCCGCGACGACTGGTTGGGGTGCTGCTGTGATGTGCAATTGATGATGAGTGGAGGAGGATGACGTGCTGCCTGCGTCAATAAATGTGGCCTAAGTATTACCTCCGCCTTAGGTGGCTAGACTGTAGGAGGAGACGAAATGGCCTGCCGAGGTGTCATGGCCAGTGCCACTTGCGAATGTGGGAGTGGAGTGGTGACCGAGGCCAGATGTCAGTGTTAGTGCCTCTACTAAGGCTGATCACTCCTTCAGTCCCCCTAAGGCTTACCACCATGCAGCAGAAATGAAGATAAGAGTTAGTTTGGCTGGGAGAGGTTGTTCCAACCACCATCACTGTAGCGCCGCGTTGCTTTGCTAAAGGCAGAAGAAGACCTACTTCTAACTCCCAAATAGGACAGATGGGATTGGGTGAGCAGTGGAGGCTGGCACTGTAGTGGTCGGATCTTTGCCTCTACCACCCGAACTAAGAGAAGGTAGGCTAGGTTTTGATACATTTATTACGAGGATGGGAGGATTTACAGTAGCCAGTGCGAAGGCATGGGTTGCAGCGGTGGGATTGCTGTAGACTGAGGCCTCCTCAAACACCTGCCGAAGTCAAGCAGGTCTGGGGTTAGTGAGGGTCGGTGAGGCAATATCGGTGGCATCGGTGTGGTGCAGAGCTGGCGACGACTGCTGGTCGCCACCTCGACCAAATGCGAGAGATCGTTGGTCTTCATGGCGTGAAGCTGCGCCGCGATGATTGGTGGTCGCACTCCGGCTTTGAACTGAACCACCACCCAGTTGGCCACCCTGTTTGCTGGTATACCTCGGAAGGCTCGTTCTGCCAGGAGTTGCAGATTGCGAGCGTACTCCTCGTCACCCTCGCCAGGCATTTGATCACGATGGAAGAAGTCTCTTGCCAGCGACTGCTCTCGTCGATCAGTGACGAGTTGGGCCAGTGTCTCACAGCACTGGTCAATGTCGGAGTCAGGCGAGAGGCCTGCATCTATCGCCGCAGAGAACAACTCCCTCGGAAGCGCGCGCAGCATCAGCGCCACTCGTTGTCGCTGGGGATATAGGTGGATGCCAAATCGAACGATTTTCATCCACTCCTCAAAGTTCATTCCTTCTTTGAAGTGGGGAAGGTCGGCCAGAGTCGTCACCAGTGTTGACGGTTCTTGCCTCTCCCCATCTTCCCTTCCACCATCCAGATAACAGAAGGCTTGGCTAGGCTTTGACATCATTCCTACGAGCACAGGAGGATTTACACTGGCGCAGGTGCCTTGCAGTGCAAACAGCCACCGCTGTCGTTCACGAGCAAATCCAAACTGTCCTCCAGCCTCTCAGTCAGTCGGTTGTAAGTGCACTTAAACAACGTCAATATCACGGCCACCACTGTTGACGTGGCGAAGACAAGCGATGCGCACTCCCACCGCAATCGTGATTTCAGGAAAACAAACCAAAGTGTTGCTGCTACCACTACTTCATTCACCAATGTCCATGTGATGCCATTATGCTGCGGAGATTGGTTAACACGGAAAGCCGCTCACGGCATCTCACCACTTCGACACAGTTATAGAAGAATTCTGTGCGATGATTAATTGAACTGCGCCAAGCGATTAAATTTCAGCCAACAAACACATTTTACTCCACTAACATGCAGCCTAACACGCGGCACTATACAAATGAAGGAGAGTAGTGTTTTATTAACCAATTGGGACAAGGATGTTGAAGGACTTTGAGGACGGCGAGTTTTTAAAGTGGTGTGGCTGGGTGAGATGCTGCACAGTAGGACGAATAGGCAGGTTGAATGGAGTGCTTGAGTCTGTGGATGAGATTGTTGTTGTTGCTGCTGTTGTTGCCGTTGTTGTTGCTTGTTGCACTTCATATGTGTTTGGTGTTCGCGTTGGGGTAATTGAATGGCTAGTTGTTGAGGCACAACGAAGTATTCCCCAATGGGTGCAAAACTGTTCCTTTTTTATTAGACATTAGGACAGACTCCGAGGTATCCGTGGTTGGCATGTTGCGAGTGCAACAAAGAGAAGGAGTGTGTGTGCTCTCTTGGGAGTTTGTTTGAAAGTAGCCTTGGTGGAATATTGTCAAGGTTGGGAGTTCTGCCAGACTTGGAGAAGAATTGCATTTCTCTCGTCGACTCGGCTCCTGCTTCGGCTGAAAATGTAGGTAAGCATTTGAGTGGTACATGTGGCTTGTACAATCTGGCGAATCAGTGGGTTATTTGTTAGACTATGGACAACGAGGATGTGGAAAGTACCTACTACCTGGAGCGTTGGGCAAAGTCGATGCATGCTATCTGGAGCCTCGATGCAAAAATTGATAGGGAGAGATTTGTCACTCCTCATGACCTCTGAATGTGTATATTTTCTGCTAATAAAAACTGTGCCTGCATCAATGTGGTGTGGGGATGCCTTTGAGGAGTTGGACGGAGCAGAATGTGAGTAGCATTGAATGGCGTTTGTTTCCTTTGAAGTCGCTTAGTATGTGAGCAGTAGGTAGTTGAAAGTGTTTGGCAGACTGAATGGGTTATTTGCAATTGTGATGGCGTCAGACTCCTCTGTGGAGGCCAGTTGTTGGTGCGCTTTGTGGCATGTACCATGTGGCACGTACCGTGTGCCAGGTGCCAGGTGTTAGGTGCCGAGTGCCATGTAGGCGTGTTGAAGGAGTGCGAAAGCGCAGATATGGAGGTCTCTTGTTAAGACT
This sequence comes from Taenia crassiceps, assembly GCA_023375655.1. Taxonomy (NCBI): domain Eukaryota; kingdom Metazoa; phylum Platyhelminthes; class Cestoda; order Cyclophyllidea; family Taeniidae; genus Taenia; species Taenia crassiceps. Next base: position 3,968,544 of record JAKROA010000005.1, on the reverse strand, counting down.
GTATCTAGTGTAGTGTCCAGGTCGACGCCAATGATATGAGGGTGGGTGTTGACGTTGGTGGTGTACAATTAGCCTCACTGCGTGGTAGAGTATGGAACTTGGAGAATGGAGAAGCGGAAGGCTTGAGCAAGTAAGCAGAGGCACAGATGATGCAGCACTTCTCTGCCTAGTCTGGTCCTCTGTGCACTCCGCGACGACTGGTTGGGGTGCTGCTGTGATGTGCAATTGATGATGAGTGGAGGAGGATGACGTGCTGCCTGCGTCAATAAATGTGGCCTAAGTATTACCTCCGCCTTAGGTGGCTAGACTGTAGGAGGAGACGAAATGGCCTGCCGAGGTGTCATGGCCAGTGCCACTTGCGAATGTGGGAGTGGAGTGGTGACCGAGGCCAGATGTCAGTGTTAGTGCCTCTACTAAGGCTGATCACTCCTTCAGTCCCCCTAAGGCTTACCACCATGCAGCAGAAATGAAGATAAGAGTTAGTTTGGCTGGGAGAGGTTGTTCCAACCACCATCACTGTAGCGCCGCGTTGCTTTGCTAAAGGCAGAAGAAGACCTACTTCTAACTCCCAAATAGGACAGATGGGATTGGGTGAGCAGTGGAGGCTGGCACTGTAGTGGTCGGATCTTTGCCTCTACCACCCGAACTAAGAGAAGGTAGGCTAGGTTTTGATACATTTATTACGAGGATGGGAGGATTTACAGTAGCCAGTGCGAAGGCATGGGTTGCAGCGGTGGGATTGCTGTAGACTGAGGCCTCCTCAAACACCTGCCGAAGTCAAGCAGGTCTGGGGTTAGTGAGGGTCGGTGAGGCAATATCGGTGGCATCGGTGTGGTGCAGGGTTGGCGACGACTGCTGGTCGCCACCTCGACCAAATGCGAGAGATCGTTGGTCTTCATGGCGTGAAGCTGCGCCGCGATGATTGGTGGTCGCACTCCGGCTTTGAACTGAACCACCACCCAGTTGGCCACCCTGTTTGCTGGTATACCTCGGAAGGCTCGTTCTGCCAGGAGTTGCAGATTGCGAGCGTACTCCTCGTCACCCTCGCCAGGCATTTGATCACGATGGAAGAAGTCTCTTGCCAGCGACTGCTCTCGTCGATCAGTGACGAGTTGGGCCAGTGTCTCACAGCACTGGTCAATGTCAGAGTCAGGCGAGAGGCCTGCATCTATCGCCGCAGAGAACAACTCCCTCGGAAGCGCGCGCAGCATCAGCGCCACTCGTTGTCGCTGGGGATATAGGTGGATGCCAAATCGAACGATTTTCATCCACTCCTCAAAGTTCATTCCTTCTTTGAAGTGGGGAAGGTCGGCCAGAGTCGTCACCAGTGTTGACGGTTCTTGCCTCTCCCCATCTTCCCTTCCACCATCCAGATAACAGAAGGCTTGGCTAGGCTTTGACATCATTCCTACGAGCACAGGAGGATTTACACTGGCGCAGGTGCCTTGCAGTGCAAACAGCCACCGCTGTCGTTCACGAGCAAATCCAAACTGTCCTCCAGCCTCTCAGTCAGTCGGTTGTAAGTGCACTTAAACAACGTCAATATCACGGCCACCACTGTTGACGTGGCGAAGACAAGCGATGCGCACTCCCACCGCAATCGTGATTTCAGGAAAACAAACCAAAGTGTTGCTGCTACCACTACTTCATTCACCAATGTCCATGTGATGCCATTATGCTGCGGAGATTGGTTAACACGGAAAGCCGCTCACGGCATCTCACCACTTCGACACAGTTATAGAAGAATTCTGTGCGATGATTAATTGAACTGCGCCAAGCGATTAAATTTCAGCCAACAAACACATTTTACTCCACTAACATGCAGCCTAACACGCGGCACTATACAAATGAAGGAGAGTAGTGTTTTATTAACCAATTGGGACAAGGATGTTGAAGGACTTTGAGGACGGCGAGTTTTTAAAGTGGTGTGGCTGGGTGAGATGCTGCACAGTAGGACGAATAGGCAGGTTGAATGGAGTGCTTGAGTCTGTGGATGAGATTGTTGTTGTTGCTGCTGTTGTTGCCGTTGTTGTTGCTTGTTGCACTTCATATGTGTTTGGTGTTCGCGTTGGGGTAATTGAATGGCTAGTTGTTGAGGCACAACGAAGTATTCCCCAATGGGTGCAAAACTGTTCCTTTTTTATTAGACATTAGGACAGACTCCGAGGTATCCGTGGTTGGCATGTTGCGAGTGCAACAAAGAGAAGGAGTGTGTGTGCTCTCTTGGGAGTTTGTTTGAAAGTAGCCTTGGTGGAATATTGTCAAGGTTGGGAGTTCTGCCAGACTTGGAGAAGAATTGCATTTCTCTCGTCGACTCGGCTCCTGCTTCGGCTGAAAATGTAGGTAAGCATTTGAGTGGTACATGTGGCTTGTACAATCTGGCGAATCAGTGGGTTATTTGTTAGACTATGGACAACGAGGATGTGGAAAGTACCTACTACCTGGAGCGTTGGGCAAAGTCGATGCATGCTATCTGGAGCCTCGATGCAAAAATTGATAGGGAGAGATTTGTCACTCCTCATGACCTCTGAATGTGTATATTTTCTGCTAATAAAAACTGTGCCTGCATCAATGTGGTGTGGGGATGCCTTTGAGGAGTTGGACGGAGCAGAATGTGAGTAGCATTGAATGGCGTTTGTTTCCTTTGAAGTCGCTTAGTATGTGAGCAGTAGGTAGTTGAAAGTGTTTGGCAGACTGAATGGGTTATTTGCAATTGTGATGGCGTCAGACTCCTCTGTGGAGGCCAGTTGTTGGTGCGCTTTGTGGCATGTACCATGTGGCACGTACCGTGTGCCAGGTGCCAGGTGCCAGGTGCCAGGAGCCAGGTGTTAGGTGCCGAGTGCCATGTAGGCGTGTTGAAGGAGTGCGAAAGCGCAGATATGGAGGTCTCTTGTTAAGACTGTATCTAGTGTAGTGTCCAGGTCGACGCCAATGATATGAGGGTGGGTGTTGACGTTGGTGGTGTACAATTAGCCTCACTGCGTGGTAGAGTATGGAACTTGGAGAATGGAGAAGCGGAAGGCTTGAGCAAGTAAGCAGAGGCACAGATGATGCAGCACTTCTCTGCCTAGTCTGGTCCTCTGTGCACTCCGCGACGACTGGTTGGGGTGCTGCTGTGATGTGCAATTGATGATGAGTGGAGGAGGATGACGTGCTGCCTGCGTCAATAAATGTGGCCTAAGTATTACCTCCGCCTTAGGTGGCTAGACTGTAGGAGGAGACGAAATGGCCTGCCGAGGTGTCATGGCCAGTGCCACTTGCGAATGTGGGAGTGGAGTGGTGACCGAGGCCAGATGTCAGTGTTAGTGCCTCTACTAAGGCTGATCACTCCTTCAGTCCCCCTAAGGCTTACCACCATGCAGCAGAAATGAAGATAAGAGTTAGTTTGGCTGGGAGAGGTTGTTCCAACCACCATCACTGTAGCGCCGCGTTGCTTTGCTAAAGGCAGAAGAAGACCTACTTCTAACTCCCAAATAGGACAGATGGGATTGGGTGAGCAGTGGAGGCTGGCACTGTAGTGGTCGGATCTTTGCCTCTACCACCCGAACTAAGAGAAGGTAGGCTAGGTTTTGATACATTTATTACGAGGATGGGAGGATTTACAGTAGCCAGTGCGAAGGCATGGGTTGCAGCGGTGGGATTGCTGTAGACTGAGGCCTCCTCAAACACCTGCCGAAGTCAAGCAGGTCTGGGGTTAGTGAGGGTCGGTGAGGCAATATCGGTGGCATCGGTGTGGTGCAGAGCTGGCGACGACTGCTGGTCGCCACCTCGACCAAATGCGAGAGATCGTTGGTCTTCATGGCGTGAAGCTGCGCCGCGATGATTGGTGGTCGCACTCCGGCTTTGAACTGAACCACCACCCAGTTGGCCACCCTGTTTGCTGGTATACCTCGGAAGGCTCGTTCTGCCAGGAGTTGCAGATTGCGAGCGTACTCCTCGTCACCCTCGCCAGGCATTTGATCACGATGGAAGAAGTCTCTTGCCAGCGACTGCTCTCGTCGATCAGTGACGAGTTGGGCCAGTGTCTCACAGCACTGGTCAATGTCGGAGTCAGGCGAGAGGCCTGCATCTATCGCCGCAGAGAACAACTCCCTCGGAAGCGCGCGCAGCATCAGCGCCACTCGTTGTCGCTGGGGATATAGGTGGATGCCAAATCGAACGATTTTCATCCACTCCTCAAAGTTCATTCCTTCTTTGAAGTGGGGAAGGTCGGCCAGAGTCGTCACCAGTGTTGACGGTTCTTGCCTCTCCCCATCTTCCCTTCCACCATCCAGATAACAGAAGGCTTGGCTAGGCTTTGACATCATTCCTACGAGCACAGGAGGATTTACACTGGCGCAGGTGCCTTGCAGTGCAAACAGCCACCGCTGTCGTTCACGAGCAAATCCAAACTGTCCTCCAGCCTCTCAGTCAGTCGGTTGTAAGTGCACTTAAACAACGTCAATATCACGGCCACCACTGTTGACGTGGCGAAGACAAGCGATGCGCACTCCCACCGCAATCGTGATTTCAGGAAAACAAACCAAAGTGTTGCTGCTACCACTACTTCATTCACCAATGTCCATGTGATGCCATTATGCTGCGGAGATTGGTTAACACGGAAAGCCGCTCACGGCATCTCACCACTTCGACACAGTTATAGAAGAATTCTGTGCGATGATTAATTGAACTGCGCCAAGCGATTAAATTTCAGCCAACAAACACATTTTACTCCACTAACATGCAGCCTAACACGCGGCACTATACAAATGAAGGAGAGTAGTGTTTTATTAACCAATTGGGACAAGGATGTTGAAGGACTTTGAGGACGGCGAGTTTTTAAAGTGGTGTGGCTGGGTGAGATGCTGCACAGTAGGACGAATAGGCAGGTTGAATGGAGTGCTTGAGTCTGTGGATGAGATTGTTGTTGTTGCTGCTGTTGTTGCCGTTGTTGTTGCTTGTTGCACTTCATATGTGTTTGGTGTTCGCGTTGGGGTAATTGAATGGCTAGTTGTTGAGGCACAACGAAGTATTCCCCAATGGGTGCAAAACTGTTCCTTTTTTATTAGACATTAGGACAGACTCCGAGGTATCCGTGGTTGGCATGTTGCGAGTGCAACAAAGAGAAGGAGTGTGTGTGCTCTCTTGGGAGTTTGTTTGAAAGTAGCCTTGGTGGAATATTGTCAAGGTTGGGAGTTCTGCCAGACTTGGAGAAGAATTGCATTTCTCTCGTCGACTCGGCTCCTGCTTCGGCTGAAAATGTAGGTAAGCATTTGAGTGGTACATGTGGCTTGTACAATCTGGCGAATCAGTGGGTTATTTGTTAGACTATGGACAACGAGGATGTGGAAAGTACCTACTACCTGGAGCGTTGGGCAAAGTCGATGCATGCTATCTGGAGCCTCGATGCAAAAATTGATAGGGAGAGATTTGTCACTCCTCATGACCTCTGAATGTGTATATTTTCTGCTAATAAAAACTGTGCCTGCATCAATGTGGTGTGGGGATGCCTTTGAGGAGTTGGACGGAGCAGAATGTGAGTAGCATTGAATGGCGTTTGTTTCCTTTGAAGTCGCTTAGTATGTGAGCAGTAGGTAGTTGAAAGTGTTTGGCAGACTGAATGGGTTATTTGCAATTGTGATGGCGTCAGACTCCTCTGTGGAGGCCAGTTGTTGGTGCGCTTTGTGGCATGTACCATGTGGCACGTACCGTGTGCCAGGTGCCAGGTGCCAGGTGCCAGGAGCCAGGTGTTAGGTGCCGAGTGCCATGTAGGCGTGTTGAAGGAGTGCGAAAGCGCAGATATGGAGGTCTCTTGTTAAGACTGTATCTAGTGTAGTGTCCAGGTCGACGCCAATGATATGAGGGTGGGTGTTGACGTTGGTGGTGTACAATTAGCCTCACTGCGTGGTAGAGTATGGAACTTGGAGAATGGAGAAGCGGAAGGCTTGAGCAAGTAAGCAGAGGCACAGATGATGCAGCACTTCTCTGCCTAGTCTGGTCCTCTGTGCACTCCGCGACGACTGGTTGGGGTGCTGCTGTGATGTGCAATTGATGATGAGTGGAGGAGGATGACGTGCTGCCTGCGTCAATAAATGTGGCCTAAGTATTACCTCCGCCTTAGGTGGCTAGACTGTAGGAGGAGACGAAATGGCCTGCCGAGGTGTCATGGCCAGTGCCACTTGCGAATGTGGGAGTGGAGTGGTGACCGAGGCCAGATGTCAGTGTTAGTGCCTCTACTAAGGCTGATCACTCCTTCAGTCCCCCTAAGGCTTACCACCATGCAGCAGAAATGAAGATAAGAGTTAGTTTGGCTGGGAGAGGTTGTTCCAACCACCATCACTGTAGCGCCGCGTTGCTTTGCTAAAGGCAGAAGAAGACCTACTTCTAACTCCCAAATAGGACAGATGGGATTGGGTGAGCAGTGGAGGCTGGCACTGTAGTGGTCGGATCTTTGCCTCTACCACCCGAACTAAGAGAAGGTAGGCTAGGTTTTGATACATTTATTACGAGGATGGGAGGATTTACAGTAGCCAGTGCGAAGGCATGGGTTGCAGCGGTGGGATTGCTGTAGACTGAGGCCTCCTCAAACACCTGCCGAAGTCAAGCAGGTCTGGGGTTAGTGAGGGTCGGTGAGGCAATATCGGTGGCATCGGTGTGGTGCAGAGCTGGCGACGACTGCTGGTCGCCACCTCGACCAAATGCGAGAGATCGTTGGTCTTCATGGCGTGAAGCTGCGCCGCGATGATTGGTGGTCGCACTCCGGCTTTGAACTGAACCACCACCCAGTTGGCCACCCTGTTTGCTGGTATACCTCGGAAGGCTCGTTCTGCCAGGAGTTGCAGATTGCGAGCGTACTCCTCGTCACCCTCGCCAGGCATTTGATCACGATGGAAGAAGTCTCTTGCCAGCGACTGCTCTCGTCGATCAGTGACGAGTTGGGCCAGTGTCTCACAGCACTGGTCAATGTCGGAGTCAGGCGAGAGGCCTGCATCTATCGCCGCAGAGAACAACTCCCTCGGAAGCGCGCAGCATCAGCGCCACTCGTTGTCGCTGGGGATATAGGTGGATGCCAAATCGAACGATTTTCATCCACTCCTCAAAGTTCATTCCTTCTTTGAAGTGGGGAAGGTCGGCCAGAGTCGTCACCAGTGTTGACGGTTCTTGCCTCTCCCCATCTTCCCTTCCACCATCCAGATAACAGAAGGCTTGGCTAGGCTTTGACATCATTCCTACGAGCACAGGAGGATTTACACTGGCGCAGGTGCCTTGCAGTGCAAACAGCCACCGCTGTCGTTCACGAGCAAATCCAAACTGTCCTCCAGCCTCTCAGTCAGTCGGTTGTAAGTGCACTTAAACAACGTCAATATCACGGCCACCACTGTTGACGTGGCGAAGACAAGCGATGCGCACTCCCACCGCAATCGTGATTTCAGGAAAACAAACCAAAGTGTTGCTGCTACCACTACTTCATTCACCAATGTCCATGTGATGCCATTATGCTGCGGAGATTGGTTAACACGGAAAGCCGCTCACGGCATCTCACCACTTCGACACAGTTATAGAAGAATTCTGTGCGATGATTAATTGAACTGCGCCAAGCGATTAAATTTCAGCCAACAAACACATTTTACTCCACTAACATGCAGCCTAACACGCGGCACTATACAAATGAAGGAGAGTAGTGTTTTATTAACCAATTGGGACAAGGATGTTGAAGGACTTTGAGGACGGCGAGTTTTTAAAGTGGTGTGGCTGGGTGAGATGCTGCACAGTAGGACGAATAGGCAGGTTGAATGGAGTGCTTGAGTCTGTGGATGAGATTGTTGTTGTTGCTGCTGTTGTTGCCGTTGTTGTTGCTTGTTGCACTTCATATGTGTTTGGTGTTCGCGTTGGGGTAATTGAATGGCTAGTTGTTGAGGCACAACGAAGTATTCCCCAATGGGTGCAAAACTGTTCCTTTTTTATTAGACATTAGGACAGACTCCGAGGTATCCGTGGTTGGCATGTTGCGAGTGCAACAAAGAGAAGGAGTGTGTGTGCTCTCTTGGGAGTTTGTTTGAAAGTAGCCTTGGTGGAATATTGTCAAGGTTGGGAGTTCTGCCAGACTTGGAGAAGAATTGCATTTCTCTCGTCGACTCGGCTCCTGCTTCGGCTGAAAATGTAGGTAAGCATTTGAGTGGTACATGTGGCTTGTACAATCTGGCGAATCAGTGGGTTATTTGTTAGACTATGGACAACGAGGATGTGGAAAGTACCTACTACCTGGAGCGTTGGGCAAAGTCGATGCATGCTATCTGGAGCCTCGATGCAAAAATTGATAGGGAGAGATTTGTCACTCCTCATGACCTCTGAATGTGTATATTTTCTGCTAATAAAAACTGTGCCTGCATCAATGTGGTGTGGGGATGCCTTTGAGGAGTTGGACGGAGCAGAATGTGAGTAGCATTGAATGGCGTTTGTTTCCTTTGAAGTCGCTTAGTATGTGAGCAGTAGGTAGTTGAAAGTGTTTGGCAGACTGAATGGGTTATTTGCAATTGTGATGGCGTCAGACTCCTCTGTGGAGGCCAGTTGTTGGTGCGCTTTGTGGCATGTACCATGTGGCACGTACCGTGTGCCAGGTGCCAGGTGTTAGGTGCCGAGTGCCATGTAGGCGTGTTGAAGGAGTGCGAAAGCGCAGATATGGAGGTCTCTTGTTAAGACTGTATCTAGTGTAGTGTCCAGGTCGACGCCAATGATATGAGGGTGGGTGTTGACGTTGGTGGTGTACAATTAGCCTCACTGCGTGGTAGAGTATGGAACTTGGAGAATGGAGAAGCGGAAGGCTTGAGCAAGTAAGCAGAGGCACAGATGATGCAGCACTTCTCTGCCTAGTCTGGTCCTCTGTGCACTCCGCGACGACTGGTTGGGGTGCTGCTGTGATGTGCAATTGATGATGAGTGGAGGAGGATGACGTGCTGCCTGCGTCAATAAATGTGGCCTAAGTATTACCTCCGCCTTAGGTGGCTAGACTGTAGGAGGAGACGAAATGGCCTGCCGAGGTGTCATGGCCAGTGCCACTTGCGAATGTGGGAGTGGAGTGGTGACCGAGGCCAGATGTCAGTGTTAGTGCCTCTACTAAGGCTGATCACTCCTTCAGTCCCCCTAAGGCTTACCACCATGCAGCAGAAATGAAGATAAGAGTTAGTTTGGCTGGGAGAGGTTGTTCCAACCACCATCACTGTAGCGCCGCGTTGCTTTGCTAAAGGCAGAAGAAGACCTACTTCTAACTCCCAAATAGGACAGATGGGATTGGGTGAGCAGTGGAGGCTGGCACTGTAGTGGTCGGATCTTTGCCTCTACCACCCGAACTAAGAGAAGGTAGGCTAGGTTTTGATACATTTATTACGAGGATGGGAGGATTTACAGTAGCCAGTGCGAAGGCATGGGTTGCAGCGGTGGGATTGCTGTAGACTGAGGCCTCCTCAAACACCTGCCGAAGTCAAGCAGGTCTGGGGTTAGTGAGGGTCGGTGAGGCAATATCGGTGGCATCGGTGTGGTGCAGAGCTGGCGACGACTGCTGGTCGCCACCTCGACCAAATGCGAGAGATCGTTGGTCTTCATGGCGTGAAGCTGCGCCGCGATGATTGGTGGTCGCACTCCGGCTTTGAACTGAACCACCACCCAGTTGGCCACCCTGTTTGCTGGTATACCTCGGAAGGCTCGTTCTGCCAGGAGTTGCAGATTGCGAGCGTACTCCTCGTCACCCTCGCCAGGCATTTGATCACGATGGAAGAAGTCTCTTGCCAGCGACTGCTCTCGTCGATCAGTGACGAGTTGGGCCAGTGTCTCACAGCACTGGTCAATGTCGGAGTCAGGCGAGAGGCCTGCATCTATCGCCGCAGAGAACAACTCCCTCGGAAGCGCGCGCAGCATCAGCGCCACTCGTTGTCGCTGGGGATATAGGTGGATGCCAAATCGAACGATTTTCATCCACTCCTCAAAGTTCATTCCTTCTTTGAAGTGGGGAAGGTCGGCCAGAGTCGTCACCAGTGTTGACGGTTCTTGCCTCTCCCCATCTTCCCTTCCACCATCCAGATAACAGAAGGCTTGGCTAGGCTTTGACATCATTCCTACGAGCACAGGAGGATTTACACTGGCGCAGGTGCCTTGCAGTGCAAACAGCCACCGCTGTCGTTCACGAGCAAATCCAAACTGTCCTCCAGCCTCTCAGTCAGTCGGTTGTAAGTGCACTTAAACAACGTCAATATCACGGCCACCACTGTTGACGTGGCGAAGACAAGCGATGCGCACTCCCACCGCAATCGTGATTTCAGGAAAACAAACCAAAGTGTTGCTGCTACCACTACTTCATTCACCAATGTCCATGTGATGCCATTATGCTGCGGAGATTGGTTAACACGGAAAGCCGCTCACGGCATCTCACCACTTCGACACAGTTATAGAAGAATTCTGTGCGATGATTAATTGAACTGCGCCAAGCGATTAAATTTCAGCCAACAAACACATTTTACTCCACTAACATGCAGCCTAACACGCGGCACTATACAAATGAAGGAGAGTAGTGTTTTATTAACCAATTGGGACAAGGATGTTGAAGGACTTTGAGGACGGCGAGTTTTTAAAGTGGTGTGGCTGGGTGAGATGCTGCACAGTAGGACGAATAGGCAGGTTGAATGGAGTGCTTGAGTCTGTGGATGAGATTGTTGTTGTTGCTGCTGTTGTTGCCGTTGTTGTTGCTTGTTGCACTTCATATGTGTTTGGTGTTCGCGTTGGGGTAATTGAATGGCTAGTTGTTGAGGCACAACGAAGTATTCCCCAATGGGTGCAAAACTGTTCCTTTTTTATTAGACATTAGGACAGACTCCGAGGTATCCGTGGTTGGCATGTTGCGAGTGCAACAAAGAGAAGGAGTGTGTGTGCTCTCTTGGGAGTTTGTTTGAAAGTAGCCTTGGTGGAATATTGTCAAGGTTGGGAGTTCTGCCAGACTTGGAGAAGAATTGCATTTCTCTCGTCGACTCGGCTCCTGCTTCGGCTGAAAATGTAGGTAAGCATTTGAGTGGTACATGTGGCTTGTACAATCTGGCGAATCAGTGGGTTATTTGTTAGACTATGGACAACGAGGATGTGGAAAGTACCTACTACCTGGAGCGTTGGGCAAAGTCGATGCATGCTATCTGGAGCCTCGATGCAAAAATTGATAGGGAGAGATTTGTCACTCCTCATGACCTCTGAATGTGTATATTTTCTGCTAATAAAAACTGTGCCTGCATCAATGTGGTGTGGGGATGCCTTTGAGGAGTTGGACGGAGCAGAATGTGAGTAGCATTGAATGGCGTTTGTTTCCTTTGAAGTCGCTTAGTATGTGAGCAGTAGGTAGTTGAAAGTGTTTGGCAGACTGAATGGGTTATTTGCAATTGTGATGGCATCAGACTCCTCTGTGGAGGCCAGTTGTTGGTGCGCTTTGTGGCATGTACCATGTGGCACGTACCGTGTGCCAGGTGCCAGGTGTTAGGTGCCGAGTGCCATGTAGGCGTGTTGAAGGAGTGCGAAAGCGCAGATATGGAGGTCTCTTGTTAAGACTGTATCTAGTGTAGTGTCCAGGTCGACGCCAATGATATGAGGGTGGGTGTTGACGTTGGTGGTGTACAATTAGCCTCACTGCGTGGTAGAGTATGGAACTTGGAGAATGGAGAAGCGGAAGGCTTGAGCAAGTAAGCAGAGGCACAGATGATGCAGCACTTCTCTGCCTAGTCTGGTCCTCTGTGCACTCCGCGACGACTGGTTGGGGTGCTGCTGTGATGTGCAATTGATGATGAGTGGAGGAGGATGACGTGCTGCCTGCGTCAATAAATGTGGCCTAAGTATTACCTCCGCCTTAGGTGGCTAGACTGTAGGAGGAGACGAAATGGCCTGCCGAGGTGTCATGGCCAGTGCCACTTGCGAATGTGGGAGTGGAGTGGTGACCGAGGCCAGATGTCAGTGTTAGTGCCTCTACTAAGGCTGATCACTCCTTCAGTCCCCCTAAGGCTTACCACCATGCAGCAGAAATGAAGATAAGAGTTAGTTTGGCTGGGAGAGGTTGTTCCAACCACCATCACTGTAGCGCCGCGTTGCTTTGCTAAAGGCAGAAGAAGACCTACTTCTAACTCCCAAATAGGACAGATGGGATTGGGTGAGCAGTGGAGGCTGGCACTGTAGTGGTCGGATCTTTGCCTCTACCACCCGAACTAAGAGAAGGTAGGCTAGGTTTTGATACATTTATTACGAGGATGGGAGGATTTACAGTAGCCAGTGCGAAGGCATGGGTTGCAGCGGTGGGATTGCTGTAGACTGAGGCCTCCTCAAACACCTGCCGAAGTCAAGCAGGTCTGGGGTTAGTGAGGGTCGGTGAGGCAATATCGGTGGCATCGGTGTGGTGCAGAGCTGGCGACGACTGCTGGTCGCCACCTCGACCAAATGCGAGAGATCGTTGGTCTTCATGGCGTGAAGCTGCGCCGCGATGATTGGTGGTCGCACTCCGGCTTTGAACTGAACCACCACCCAGTTGGCCACCCTGTTTGCTGGTATACCTCGGAAGGCTCGTTCTGCCAGGAGTTGCAGATTGCGAGCGTACTCCTCGTCACCCTCGCCAGGCATTTGATCACGATGGAAGAAGTCTCTTGCCAGCGACTGCTCTCGTCGATCAGTGACGAGTTGGGCCAGTGTCTCACAGCACTGGTCAATGTCGGAGTCAGGCGAGAGGCCTGCATCTATCGCCGCAGAGAACAACTCCCTCGGAAGCGCGCGCAGCATCAGCGCCACTCGTTGTCGCTGGGGATATAGGTGGATGCCAAATCGAACGATTTTCATCCACTCCTCAAAGTTCATTCCTTCTTTGAAGTGGGGAAGGTCGGCCAGAGTCGTCACCAGTGTTGACGGTTCTTGCCTCTCCCCATCTTCCCTTCCACCATCCAGATAACAGAAGGCTTGGCTAGGCTTTGACATCATTCCTACGAGCACAGGAGGATTTACACTGGCGCAGGTGCCTTGCAGTGCAAACAGCCACCGCTGTCGTTCACGAGCAAATCCAAACTGTCCTCCAGCCTCTCAGTCAGTCGGTTGTAAGTGCACTTAAACAACGTCAATATCACGGCCACCACTGTTGACGTGGCGAAGACAAGCGATGCGCACTCCCACCGCAATCGTGATTTCAGGAAAACAAACCAAAGTGTTGCTGCTACCACTACTTCATTCACCAATGTCCATGTGATGCCATTATGCTGCGGAGATTGGTTAACACGGAAAGCCGCTCACGGCATCTCACCACTTCGACACAGTTATAGAAGAATTCTGTGCGATGATTAATTGAACTGCGCCAAGCGATTAAATTTCAGCCAACAAACACATTTTACTCCACTAACATGCAGCCTAACACGCGGCACTATACAAATGAAGGAGAGTAGTGTTTTATTAACCAATTGGGACAAGGATGTTGAAGGACTTTGAGGACGGCGAGTTTTTAAAGTGGTGTGGCTGGGTGAGATGCTGCACAGTAGGACGAATAGGCAGGTTGAATGGAGTGCTTGAGTCTGTGGATGAGATTGTTGTTGTTGCTGCTGTTGTTGCCGTTGTTGTTGCTTGTTGCACTTCATATGTGTTTGGTGTTCGCGTTGGGGTAATTGAATGGCTAGTTGTTGAGGCACAACGAAGTATTCCCCAATGGGTGCAAAACTGTTCCTTTTTTATTAGACATTAGGACAGACTCCGAGGTATCCGTGGTTGGCATGTTGCGAGTGCAACAAAGAGAAGGAGTGTGTGTGCTCTCTTGGGAGTTTGTTTGAAAGTAGCCTTGGTGGAATATTGTCAAGGTTGGGAGTTCTGCCAGACTTGGAGAAGAATTGCATTTCTCTCGTCGACTCGGCTCCTGCTTCGGCTGAAAATGTAGGTAAGCATTTGAGTGGTACATGTGGCTTGTACAATCTGGCGAATCAGTGGGTTATTTGTTAGACTATGGACAACGAGGATGTGGAAAGTACCTACTACCTGGAGCGTTGGGCAAAGTCGATGCATGCTATCTGGAGCCTCGATGCAAAAATTGATAGGGAGAGATTTGTCACTCCTCATGACCTCTGAATGTGTATATTTTCTGCTAATAAAAACTGTGCCTGCATCAATGTGGTGTGGGGATGCCTTTGAGGAGTTGGACGGAGCAGAATGTGAGTAGCATTGAATGGCGTTTGTTTCCTTTGAAGTCGCTTAGTATGTGAGCAGTAGGTAGTTGAAAGTGTTTGGCAGACTGAATGGGTTATTTGCAATTGTGATGGCGTCAGACTCCTCTGTGGAGGCCAGTTGTTGGTGCGCTTTGTGGCATGTACCATGTGGCACGTACCGTGTGCCAGGTGCCAGGTGCCAGGTGCCAGGAGCCAGGTGTTAGGTGCCGAGTGCCATGTAGGCGTGTTGAAGGAGTGCGAAAGCGCAGATATGGAGGTCTCTTGTTAAGACTGTATCTAGTGTAGTGTCCAGGTCGACGCCAATGATATGAGGGTGGGTGTTGACGTTGGTGGTGTACAATTAGCCTCACTGCGTGGTAGAGTATGGAACTTGGAGAATGGAGAAGCGGAAGGCTTGAGCAAGTAAGCAGAGGCACAGATGATGCAGCACTTCTCTGCCTAGTCTGGTCCTCTGTGCACTCCGCGACGACTGGTTGGGGTGCTGCTGTGATGTGCAATTGATGATGAGTGGAGGAGGATGACGTGCTGCCTACGTCAATAAATGTGGCCTAAGTATTACCTCCGCCTTAGGTGGCTAGACTGTAGGAGGAGACGAAATGGCCTGCCGAGATGTCCCGGTTAATGCCTATGCCGTGTTGACTTTGCATTTGGCCTGTATACGGATACATCTCCACACTTACATTTTACTTAGTGTTTTGAGAAATATTTGCTCCCTTTTTCTGTGTGATAAATAAATCATGCTGTTTGTAGTCTTACTCTTTGGGCTTGCCTTTCTTATTCCCTCTTGATGCAGCTCTTATGGTGTTAATTTTTTAAGTTATTATTCCTCAATGTTTATTCTACTCGTTATCGGAGCCTAATGATTTATCTTTGATTTAATCTCTGTGTATTTGGATTTCATGTGTTTTACAAGTTCTCAGATGTAACTTTATACCTTTAAAATAGCATTTAATGCGTCCTACTTGCCGCATTGCTACATGATATACGAAAAATTTTTAGATATGTCACAATCTGCTTTTGCCGTATTATACTTCGTTTTGCGTCACCCTTTATTATCATGAACTTCGCATCTTGCTCATCATTAACAGGAGGGTTACCGAGGCTGAAATTACTCCCGGTAGCAATAATAGCAAGCAATTAAGCATCTCCCGCCTCCAAATTTTTTCTTAATTTACTGTTTTTCCACCTTTTCGTATCCGTGTGTTAACATGAGGTGCGTAGACAATTTTACGCTCTCATCTGCTGGAAATTGCAGATGAGCTGGCGGCGAACTAATTAAACAGACGTGAGGATGAAAGAGATTTCATTGGTTGGCAGCGTTCGAGGAGGACTAGAATTGACAGGTTAGTATGGGGAATAAGGTGGGAAAAAATTTCTTTAGGCGGCACAAAAGACATTCCGTGCCTCTGTGCCACTAGTAGCAACGAGTATTCAAGGCGCTGCATAAGTGAGGACGAACCAAGAATGAAGAAAAAATAGCCGAAAACACGAAGTTTCGAGTAAAGTAGAGAGAAGGGGGAAAATGGGCGGCTACGCGATTACAAACGACGATGACAGCACACACGCACACACGTGTGGATGTTGATATTTACAGAGTATCACCGCGTTCAGAAAAGGATAAAGAAAAGAGAGCAGTGAGGTGTGAGTTTAATGTAAGCAGCCGGAACGACCAGCTGTGGGGTCTGCAGAGGCTGCAGCTGCCGCTGCTGCGGCTGCCGCAGCGGCTGCAGCCGCTACATTTTGTGCGTTTGATCCTCCCACTCCCGCCGCGACTGTCGGTGCCCCTGCCGGTGCTCCACCCACCGCTCCCACCGTTGGGCGCGATTGTGGAGGCTGCACTCCGACGAGATTGAATTGGGTGGCAATCCACCGCAATTGCTGCCGATACTCTGCTCGCCGTTGGTGCGCTGCTAGCGCAGCCAGGTGTTGCTGGTGAGCTTGTTGCTGTTGCTGCTGAACTTGTTGCGCCTGCTGTTGTTGCTGAGCCATGGCGGCAGCAGCAGCAACAGCAGCTGCGGAGTTGGCATCAGAAACAACATAGAGATTGAGTGGAGTAGAACTACCTCCACCCCGATCGGGATAAGCAGAGTAGGCGGCAGCGGCTGTGGGCCACATTGCGGCTTCAGCGTCGGTAGAATCATTTGTGTTCCAAGCGACTGCAGGAATTGGTGGAGGCGGAGCTGGTTGGGCGGACGGTGTGGTAGTTTTCATTGACAGAAGGTAGGAGAGAACGGCACCCGTCCTAGCACCACTTGGTTGGCCCTGATGACCAACTAAAGCACGTTGCTGCTGTTGTTGTTGTTGCTGTTGTGCTTGCTGTAGAGCATGGGGATGAAGCTGCATCTGCTGCGGTGGTGGCTGAATGCTCACTGCCGCCGGCTGGGCGAATTGTGGCGGTGGTATGTGATTGCGGGATTGGTCTGTTAATCCAAAGTAAAAGTCAAATTACGCATAGTCTTCCCGAGTTCTTGATAAGGAGGTCAAACACAGACCAGCTTTATCTTCCTCCTGATTGGGGTGATGGTGACCGTTTCCAGACGTAACTTTATGCTGGCCACCACCTTCATGGGTGGGAGGGCAGACGTTGCCGTTTCCAGTGGCAACGGAAGCTGCGTTCGCGCCAGCATCATTACCCGATATTTTAAGGAGATTCCAGTCGAAGACAATGTCGTGCGTGAAGTGGTTCTTCTTAAAAAGGTTGCGAAGCAGACGGCGCAGGTAGGAGTAGTCAGGTCTGGCTTCGAAATGGAGGCCTCGACAGTAACTGAGATACTCCACCATCTCGGCTAAATGGGAGTACGAAATTCCGAAATAAAGTAACCACTTAAATTATTGTGAGTAGTAAAAATAGATTTCTCTCACAAGGATAACCGTCGCAAAGGGCTTCAATCGAGGTCTCCATCTTTTTCTCGCAGATTCGTTCATACTTTTGACGTTTGTTGATGGATTTTAAGCCCTGCCAGGGTAGGCTACCACGCAAAAAGTACATCAGC
This sequence comes from Taenia crassiceps, assembly GCA_023375655.1. NCBI lineage: Eukaryota > Metazoa > Platyhelminthes > Cestoda > Cyclophyllidea > Taeniidae > Taenia > Taenia crassiceps. Next base: position 3,951,362 of record JAKROA010000005.1, on the reverse strand, counting down.
ACATAACCCAGCGATTCCAGATCGTCACGGCGCGACTGTTCTGCACAGAAACGTAAAACGTGGATCCATTAGGCAATGGAAATGGACTAGCCAAATCGCTAAACAACTTTCAACAAGAACGGGAGAAAATAAGAAACCCTTCACGTGAGGAAAGCCCCTTATTGAGGGCTCCTAGTATATTGGGTGACAAAATGGACCGTTAATTCACTTTTTCATAGGAAACGAATTTATTGCTTGCCATGTTTACGCGAATACGAGGGTGTCAAGTAGTCCCCTAAATCGGCAGAAATTCCTTCCACAGATCGTAACATTGAATTGTTAATTGATGTGTTGGTAGCACCACATCAGGGTGAGGTACTTAAAAAAATAAACACTCAAATTTTTAGGTCGGTTAAATTCTCTACTCGATAAAATTCGCAACATAAGGAACGATTTGTAGAAGTCAGTAGTCTTTAGGCTACATTCCAGTGTTCCAGCATTGCCTCAATGCACCAGAAGTTTGCACAACGCATCGCCTCCTCTCCCCATTCTGATGGATTGGAGCGTGTAATCGGCAAAACCTGTTACTGAATTTACTTTCCTAACTCATGCTCTATGCGATTGTGCCAAGGGAAACGGCACCTGATGTCAAGATTAAATTTTAGTGACACGATACACGCATGTCAACTACCGTCACCAGGGCAGAGATGACCTCAAATACAGTCCATTTTACCTCACAATAAATTCAGGTTCGCTGAATGGTTTCCGGGTGTGTTTGAATTTGACACAAGAGGATAGACAGGTAGGAGGGCCGAACATTGTCAATGTTGGGAAGCGACTTAAAGAGACTTGATACAGTAATCATTCAAGCCTACTGTGAAGTAATCGAATTCATTGACAGTTTAATTACTTTTTTTGCACAGCTGAAAGTGTCCGATCGTGTGCATTAGAAGGCATTGCCTTCCTCTCCCAAGAAAAAGGGGAGAGTTGGTTGTCAGTGCTGGTCTGGGAAGTCGGACACGCTTTCCTTTTCTTTGAGGTGAAATCACCTCTCCAAAGTGGGACAGCTGTCGAACGTGCGACAAGAGGAAAAGTACATCCAACAAGTTGCAAGTGGATGTGTGTGTGTGTGTGTGTGTGTGTGTGTGTGTGTGTGTGTGTGTATTATATATATATGTATGAAGGCGCTCGCTGGCTCGCTAGCTTGCACCGTTTCCGGCCGATGCTGCTGCCACTGCCAGCGTGACTCACCGACAGCGGCGGCAGCGGTATCGCCATCATCAACATTATTAGCGCCTCTACTACTGCCGCCGCTACTGGGACGCAAAAGTGGGTTCGCAGAAAAGTTGTTGCACTGACAGTTACCAGCAGTGCGACCGCCACCAAGACTGCCAACAAATACAGTGCAGTAGTCTCCCGGTGAGAGGAAAGAAAAGGAGGTTAAGTGACACCTCGTCCTACAGAGAGGGATTCAGTGATCACATTTGTATTAGATTAAACATCTCGCTCAGGTGGGTCTGAACACCAACCAGGGAATAAGAAGCGTCTACTAATCACATCTGAATGGATCCAATTCGTTGCTGTAGAAAGCGGGAATATGGTTGGTGGAAGCCTTTCAGGTCGCTTCCTAACTTAATGTCATTTAATAAGTTATTTCTTGCACAGTTGACTGATGTGTCACCATTGCTGGTCTCGACAACCCCTCTTGCTGTGTTCTTAAGTTCATGCACGTCGTTCCGACAGATTTTCCCCATTACGAAAAAGCAAATTAGCCAACTTGAAGCAATATAATAATCACTAGGAGACTACGCTTCGTAGGAAAAGAAATCATCTCAACCAAATGGAGTTCATCGAGTTAGACACTCGGAAAGCAAAGTGCGCGGCAAATTGAGAGGGGAAGAGAGGGTGCAGAAATTCGCAGGTCTTGGTAAAAAAATAGTCATCAGTGCCGATCCATTAGTTACTCAGCCAGAAAGGGACCATGTTCTTCTCTGGAAGAAATGAATACAAGAGACCACCAATGGATTGGAAATAAACATGCATTAGCGCCTTCAGCATGCTCCTCCTTGGAATGTAGCTCATTTGAGGCAGACAAATATCGGTCGGACACAAATCCCTTCTGCGGACCGAACAAAGTGTGGTAGAATGCAAAAGTAACCAAACTCGACATGCGTTTCGTCTGGAGGCAGCGAGAGACCCAGTGATAGTCTTCAAGTAGTTTCCACCAATTAAAAATCGGCAAACTAATTAATCTTCAAAAAAATGCATTACTAGCCTAGAGAAAAAGAAATCTGAAAACCTCTGATTTCCTTCAAAATGCAGCAAACCCAAAAGCCAAAAAAGATGCAAAAGGATGGAGAAAATTTTAAAGTGGCAAAGCGGTAGAACGCCCTCTAAGCACACGAAGGTGTTATGCTTTCCACCGCAGAGGTTAAACACACACACACACACACACCGGCGGTCCCTCAGTGAAAAAAAAACAATGAGAGACGAATTTCGGACGGTTTCCTCCTCAAGATCTATGAGGCGAATTTCGGGTTCCTATTTGGGCCACCATGATGGCCTCTAATTCGTTAAAAAGAGAAACTTAGCGATAGCTTAGGGAGAAGAAAAGGGAGTGAACTAATAATCACAAAAAGTGTTTGTGCCATCGACAGCTAATGTGTGAGCTTGGACATTTTTGAAGATTTGGAGATAAACTTAGAACTTCAAGGGTTACAACCCACATATCAAATGTCCATTTGATATGTGGGTGCCTGTTTTTCATCGGAAGAGGGAAATGAAAGTGATAAAGCTACATTGACTTCAAAATGAAAGAGAAATAAAGTGAAGACGGCTAGCACTAATAAAATGCTAATCGACTGATTTTTTTCAACAAATTTAAATTAATTGAAGTTGGAAGAGAGAAAGAAGGCAGACATTTATCATTCACCTTGTGGAAGGAGCGGGTGAATACAAAAGGAATGTGGGAATGTCCGCCAAACTTGCCTAGAAGAGCAAAGACAAATGGCGTGGCAGTGGGAGGGATGATTCAGATTCAGCTGAAAAGCGTCATGGACGCGGAAAGATGAGATCAAAGCTGGGGAGGGGGAGGAGAAAGTAAAGGCCTCCAAGTTGTCATGATGCTACAATTGCGCACATCTTGCGCGCCCTTGGTGGACTCCGGCACTTAGGTATCTAGGCAGCAAAATAATTTTTTTGTGGATAGATATGATAAAAAAGCGAAATAATTGGAGGAGACACCGCCTCATCCTCGTGCTCTGCACTACCTTCAGGGCAGTTCTCTGTCTTGCTTGTCGTCACACAATCATGTGCACATTGTACAAGAAGAAGGTGGGAATGGGATCAACTAAAAGGAGCGGAATCGACAATCACTTCGAGCCCTAATGAGAGGAGACTTCAGAACATCCATCGGAGGAATGCTACATGTTAAAGAGGCACGATAAAACCTAGCGAACCTTTGCCAGGCAAATTAACAAAAACCCATGCTTGTGTGCGACCCTGATTAATAACTCCATGAAAACTTCCAGACTTAATTAAAGCGCATTCCAACCAGTCATTTTGAGTAGCAGATTTGGAAAGAAGAACATTGCATTAAAGAGGTTGTTTATACTTGGGAAGCAGACTTTAGATTTCCAAGTTTGCTTTTGACTCCGTGAAAAAATTGCCCTAAAACTGAGGCAAAGTTAGGTGCTCCACTTTCTGACTAACCAATTCCGAGGTGGGTGTTAATACTGGCGTAGCGAGCAGTGCCGGTGAGGTTCTTATTCTCGCGGTAGGGGATATGCAGGTGAGTGCGTGGATCGCGATAACGCTTGGCCAGACCAAAGTCGATGAAGTAGACCACGTTGCCGCGCTTTCCCAGGCCCATCAAGAAGTTATCCGGCTTGATGTCCCTGTCCAAAGCATGCACAAAAGATTGTTTAGACTCGGTAAAATGGGCTTCCTCTAGTTACGTATACCAGAGAAGAGTCACAGCAATGAAGGGCTTTTAATCGTAGTAAAGTCCACTGTATAAGCCATTTTTAGACCTCGTGGGATCGTACGGAAACGATGCCTGCGGAAACCTAAGTCTATCAGTTCCTAATGGACAAGTGAACAGAGTTGATAGAGCTGTAGTAAAGCATCCATGTCATTTCACTACCCCAATTCCTTTACCCTACCGATTTCTTGTTTGAGGCCTATCAAAGTCAACTGCGGTTGATTCAAACGAAGTTGGAGATGACGAGGGAGTAAAGGAGGAAACAAAAGTATATGGGACGGAGTAAATAGGCGTATTAATGCTAGGTGAATGGATCCAGAGTGGAGGGAGGATGATAATGGCAAGTAGACCAATGGCCGATGAATCTGAGAGGGATGGATGTAAACATAGGAAGGCTATAAAAAACTGTCATAATTGAATGGACGGGTCAAAGATGGACTCGTGAACGAATGTGTTTCAAGAACTAATGATTTCTTTTTCTCATTTAATGGGAAGGCGGTAACAATCAAGACTTGAGTATTGCGCTCCATTGTATTCCCAGTGTAATCCATCATTCAAACATCATGAAAAGTGAAGGAGTGACGACAACAACAGCCAACCCGCTCCACCTTCTTTAACTCACTTGTCCACCTCGGCTGTTGGGCTAGTACAATCATACGAAATGCTGACGTTTGTCGAATGCCACTGTTTCCCGAGGCACAGACTGATGAGTGGGTAGATCAGGGACCGATAGGTGTAAAAAATAAGCTGAAGGGGATGGAAAGGTGAGCTTAAGACGGGCGAACGGGTGGAAGAAAGGAAAATGGAATCAAACGAAATCCTATCGTTTTGTCCTTTATTCTTATCCGATAACCTAACCTTGTGAAGCACACATGGATGATTCTGGCCGCACATAAACAATGATCTGTTAGTATGAATATGAGTGAATGAATCCATGCGGGACTAATGGTAGTAAGCTGACGAAATGGGAGGGGGATTAGGAAGAAATGACTTCGAGTATGACGGAATCCGCAGTAACCAACAAAAAAATGCTAAGTTTTCATGAAAATAAAATTCTTTCAAAAAATCTCATCAGCCTTTTCTGAATTTTCGTTCCAAACAGTTAAAATGATACCGTCTATTGGAGGCAATTCCTACTGCTTCTAACTTATGTGCAGTCTGAAATGAATGGATACACCTGAAAAGGATAAAAAACTAATTAGAATGGGTTTGGTAGATTACAGAGACGACGGTTTGATTCAAGGAAGATAGATTGAGAGTAGAGAGATACAAAATGAACTGATGCATAGTCCAAGCACTGCTTAGGAAGAAACAAACATGCAGCGACCTCCAGCAGGTGACCACGACTCGGTCTCTCACATGGTTTGTTGTCCAACCTGAAATCACCTGACAAACATCTTGTCGTTTGTCAGCTGATATTTCAAGCTGCCTACGGGGCCCTATGGTAAATTTTTCCAGCGCCGGAGCTGGCCTCAACACTCGATACCCAGACTGCGGCCGAATTGTGTGCTCGAAAAGCAAGCTAGTAAATGACATGACCCTCGGAGAATCGGCATATGCATCAAAGTCACTACTGACAGTAACGTATGGGAGGGAAGGAGGCAATGATGAGTGGTTTAAGGGATTGGGGTTGAGGGGATTAATACAGAATTTAACAGAACAAAGCAGTATAGAAGAGAATAAATATATTAGCCTTTAGAATACTTCATCAAAAAACCATGGTTCACCAGAGAGGACAGTTCAGGAAGAGAAGTCCCATTCTGAAAGGTGCTTTGGATATTTACAACGGACCGCATGCCAGGTGGGCCAAGTGAGTTGAAAACAATGTGGACGGTAAGTCCAAAGCAATTGAAATAAACCAATCAATCCACCTCTACAGTATTCGTTTGCATCGTTGGCACTTCCACCCTAGCCCACATTGGATCTCAGCTGTTTGGCTATTCATCCACCCTGGATCTAACTCGACTTTCATCTGCCTCCATTCATCAATCAAACCCAAGTTAGGTACAAGTTAGCATTAGCAGTCAAATAACTTGAAGCCACAAATTACCGGGACAGATGGAGAAATAGATCTTAGAACAAGGAACAGACGAAAGTGAAAGGAAGACCTAGGCCTTGATAGTTGCTGGCACGCGTAGAGGCGGCAAATAATGTCAACACGTCAGACAACTGGGTATCGTGTTATTCCCACTGGAGCAATTGACAAGATGAAAGGTTGTTGTGCGTAGAGCTTCAAACTAATTTTCCGTTTTTATTTCCAAGGTCCCAACTTAAAAACGTAGGCGGCTTTAAGGACTCACTATCATCACACGATCTAATTGCAGCTAACAGTACGCTCGGCTGAACAGGAGACGAAATCTATGCGCTCAAAAGGAGCGCTAGTTAATAAAGTGATTTCGATAATTGGTAAAGTTATGCAGAATTAACCAAATGATAGTTTCTGGTCGAAACAATTCCAGCCCTTACTAAACCGTTCGTATCCGATGGAGAAACTACGAGGCCAGGCAGTACAACCATGCGGAAGTAACCTAGACCTAGAACATGCTTGCAACAGGTGATTGGACAAAAAAGGAAACACGCCACATATCGGTGACGCCGGTAGCGGAATGTGAGCCAAAAAATATAGCATTTCTTTCTTTCTGAAGCAGAAGATGCAAATTGGCTATTTATTCCCACTGAAAATGAAGCAGAACCTATTCTGCTTCTTCGTGGCGACGCATTTCATAAAAAAATAAAACTATAAAAGTGCCTTATCCATGCCTATAAAATAAGCAACCACTGCTATGTGTATAGAAGAGGAAATATGACTTCAGTTGTCAAATGCGCTATAAATAGGAGGTTGAACATACGAGACCGTGGATTCTCGAAATAACGAACATAAAAGTGTTCCTACCGAATGAATCGCCTTTTCGCGCTCGTTTACAAGTCGTCTATTAAGCATCACAAAAATAATTAAGCTCAGAAACCTGGTTAATTCGCGTTTATCAGGGACAGAGGTAAACACCGACAAAATTGCAGCAAATCCCCACTAGTACAGATAAATCACCCAATTTTAGTAAGCCCACACACAGAAATGCAATTGTTGATGAGGGTAATCTGACGATTTGGAGAAGAAGGGTATGCAACCAACTTGGGGGTAGAAAGTGGAACAGTGAAATGGGAAACCAGATCACGTAGCACAGAAAGGGACCAGGTATCTAGCATGCGCGGATGAGGGCATATCGCCAGGATCGCCCCATCACATTCACTACACATCCCTCCTGGAGCAAGAAAAGCCATACACCTGCTTAGCCTGTTTCAAGCTCAACCAATCTGTTCACAGCACACAATTTGGTGCAAATACGGCCAGCATGAATTGATGAGATTTACATGTCACGTGTACGTGACGTGCTGGTGTGAACCTGTTAATTATAGCATCGCTAAAATGTCAAAGGCGAAAGGAGAAGTGAAGAAAAGCAGTAGAATAAAGCTCTAAAACTCACCGATGAATGAAGTTGCGACTGTGCATATACTCAATGCGCATGAGAATTTGGTCAGCAAGGAGAATGACGGTTTTGAGGCGGAACCGACGACCACAAAAGTTAAAGAGGTCCTCTAAACTTGGACCCAGCAGCTGCATCACCAGCACGTTGTAGTCGCCTTCCTTACCGACCCACTTCAGCGTAGGAATGCCAACTATGGAATAAAAAAGGTATGAGGGTAAGAAAGATAGCACTTAATTGCTAAACCACTTTGGTGCAGATGATTAGCAAACTTGGGTAAGCTAATGTCGAAGTAGATATGAACTAAAAGAGACTACTATTGTCTCAATCTATCGCTCCGACCCGGGTCCATTAATTCATGCATTCACATCGAATTGATGCCCTACCCGAAGTCTGCTGACAAGACTACCGCTTTATGAGTAAAAAGGCAACACTCGCAACAAAACTAGACAACTGAGTCTAATACGGATATTCTCAATTGATTTGTTCACCTCAAGGAATTGAAAAGAGGTAAAAATCAAGCAACTATCACGGAGCACCCGAGCAGGTAACAGAGGAGATGGAAATGTCAAAATAAATGTCATGAAGCCCATTCAAACTAGCGCACACACCCACGCCCACAAACACATTACTCACAATATTGTCATGCCATGGCATGCAAACGGATACACACATATGCACATATAACTCACATCCACCCTGGAGTATTCGGTAGATCTTTGCCTCAATCAACAGCTGGGGATGCTTTGCGTTGACGCATTCCAGTTTTATAGCCACCTCCTGATTATCCGTCACATCAGTGCCTGAAATGGTACAAAAGAAAACTGGGTGTTAGCTAGGCACAATAGTGATCGGTTGGGAGCATCTGGTTACCAACCGCATCAAATATATTTTGGCAACCAAGAGACAAAAAATCGTGGACGGAGCTGAGATCTTCGTGTTGGCAAGGCTACAATAGGCATCGCGTAAACACATGCGCCAGGGTTGACAAGGGAACAAATGGACTGTGTGTCCATTTCAACCAATCGAAAGACGATGTGACGCGGTTGTGTTTCGAATCTTAAAAATTATTTCAGAGGGTTGAGGAGGGAGGAAAGAGGTGGAACAGATTATTCTTCCTTACTTGCAAAACATTAAACCAAAATTGAGAATCGAGAAGTACCAGTGGGATAGACAACTTTTATTAGATTTCCTTTACCAACAGAGAAAGTAGAAAACTTCCACAAATGCTTAATACCGTCGAAATCAGGATTAAATTCATCCCTAGGCAAAAAAACATCAAGCGATGGTCTCGGGGAAACGGTAAACAACGGTGGGTGAAGCCTGCAAATGCGGTATCTAGTTTCTCAGGGTGCAAGGAGCTGTCAAAATACTCAGGTAAAAACAGAGCACATGTATTTGGGTAAATGAACCAAGATCGCTTCCAGAGCACTCGTCTACTTGTATGCTAGTGCTCTCAAATAAAGTAGTCAACACAAAAGGTGTGTTCACCGTAAAACAGGAGACAGTAATGGCAGGTGAACCCAATCGACAAAGTTAGATGCTGAAATGTCGTTAGAGAAATCATCGCATCACTATGAAAACCTTCGCAGCTATAATCAAATCACTCGGCTTTTGCCGCCATGATCGACACTGAGAAACAATTACAGACAGCCCAAAACAAGGAGGAGTTTGCGTGATCAGCGAACATTCGTCTCACTCATTCACAATTCGACCTCTAGAACAGTGACACAGAGGTCTGCTCACGTCATTACCCATGTAATTCAACCCCTAGCCCCTCTCAAACCACCGGTTTTGCTTTTCGAATAAAACTTGACTGCAGCAAACAAGATCAGTTTCGACTACTAAGCTAGGGAATTAAGTAATTACCACGTGGGTGACAGACCTGAGGGAGAAAAGTGGATAGAGTGGAAATCGGATAATCTATTCACCAGCCCATCCATCCGACTTATTTACCCTCCATTCATGCACCAACTCGCCTGTCCATACGCTAATTTAGAAATTGCTAACCGCAGTGGAGACCGGCCATAACTTCGTCCGTCCGTCAATCTTCAACCTACACGGCAATTAGAAAAAACGAGGTTTGACCAACGCTACTTAATGCTCCACCCATTTGAAAAAAAAAACGACGGGGAGAAGTAGAAATTTAGACGTAACTCGAGGCACAAGCGGCTGGGTAGGCAAACGAACGAGCAGAGGCAAGTATCACCAAAGGAAGACATCGATTCATCCTGCCCTGCCCCTTCTCCCCACTTTCTTGTCTGTCTTTTTACCTCTCCAAAAAAACAGACCACTGCGTCCAAGATGGCCAAACTGCGTCACGCCATTCGAATAATCGCCCTCCATCTCATTCATCTTAGTCATTTGGAAGAAAACAATACAATGCATTTAATCATGGATATTTAGGCAGACTTTGGTAAGATGCCAGTCTTGCTAATCCTCTTCATACCCCCTCCACTTTCTCCAAGGCGATTTCAGTTTCTGTAATGGCGCTACCATGCATCGCCTTACGCGCCACAGGAAGAATGTTTTTGACGACTGAATCTGTGGTAACCAAAAAACACAGCCGAGTTGTAACCAGAGGCACGAGAAAAGACGCTCTATTTAAAGTCAAAATCTCGTCAATTGGGGAACAGGAAATTAGCCGACAAAATCAGAGGTCTGAAACGCCACAGAGGAAGGATAAAAAACTTACACGAATTCAAGTAGAGAAGGAGGAGAGGAGGTTATTAGTAAGACAAGACAGCTGACTAAGCATAAACAAAGTAGAGAAGCAGTGACAGCCGCGATGGCATTAGCGGAAGTGAAAGCGGTGAACGCAACGCGTGTGTAGGCGTAATCGAACGCCACGCAGGCACGCACAACAACCCACCCACAGGCTGGGTCTGGCCTAGCCTGCTTCATCTTCTCTTTAGCCTGCTAAATGGCCATCTCGTAGAGTGTGACCTCGGCCAGGACCTGGACACGAACCACTTGCCACTCTGCATCTTTCTAATTGTGTGTTTGCACGACATCGCTTAAAGCTCATCTAAGTTCCGGATTTCGAAGATTTTGCAGTGTTGTTATCAAATAGTGTAGTGGGTCTGGAAAAGGTGGCAGAATTGACTTCCACCTTCTCCCTAACGTGATGCACCGTGGCGTGGATAGGAGATCAAACAAACCGACCAAAAATCACCAGTAAAGGGTAAGTACCAAAACTCCATTCGATCTCAGAGTTTTGAGGGGAAAAACAAACTTCCACTGCCCTCCAGAATTCATGAGATGCGATGACCGGAAGGGCAGATATTGAATAGAAAAAATATAGCTAAATGTACCGGTAATGCTTAAGAAAAAGCGATGGTTACTACATTTACAGGCGAAAACTGTTTTACCCTAAAGTGCTATGGTAAGGAACTTTAATTTCTGAAGCCCAATCAGAGAGACAACAACTCAGAGAATTGAAGCAATACGACAAATAATTCTCGGAAAAGGAGGCAGTGCAACATGGCTTTGAGCGAGTCGAAATGCATCCCAACTCTAAAACTCGAAGCAAAACTTTATCGGACAAAGTTGGAGGAGGCGAGGCTTTCAAAACCAAAGCGATACAGTGAGTCAAAAGCAAAGAATGGAGGGCGGTTGTAAAAGGGGGAGGGGCCTGATCTTACTTACTTGGGGATAAGTTACAGTGACCAAAAAGCACAGACAATGCTCGAGAGAAGCAGGCGGACTCATACATGCGACGTTCTCAGAGTTCACATGATTCAAGACATTGATCAACTAGACAAAAAGGGTCAAGTTAAAGTTAATTTGATTAAATCATGTGAACTTTAAGGTGATATCTCGAAAACCGAAAAAAGTAACCATTATATCGAAAAGAGGAACAATTTATGCAGCAAACCAAAGATCTGTCAACAGCACCTCGTGTTTCGAGGTATGACGAGAGGTATTACTTAACATCAGGCTAGTGCTGATTAAGACCTAACCACTTAGCCAAAACACATACCAATTTGGCGTTGGCAATTATGGTTGCCTATTTCAACCTCCGCGCCCTCCATAAAGTTCGAGCTTGGCAGCGAAATCGAAAATTGTCTACGTCAGTGATAATTGCAACGGATGCAGAGGCCATTAACAATTTAACGCGGTCACCACCAGCCTCCATAATGTGTGCCGCGTGTTCGTCAAGAGTAGCTAACCAATAGCTCTTTACAACAACCAGTGTTGCAAGCGGGCTGCTGGATGTCCTTGGCCTATCGTAGCTATTTCGACCATGGAATAGCGGATGAAGTAAACAGACGATTAAGGGCAGCTGGTACCATATAGATGCAATAAAACCCCCAAATTATGGTGGTCAGTCTTTGATAATATGCTAGAGTTGCGTTAATGACCGCTCAAGCATAACGACGGTAAAGTGGAACGATACGAAATGGCGTTTGTGAGCTCGCTACCACCACGAAAACGGAGAAGCGAATTACCATCACCGAAAATGGACTGAAGCGTGCATCCACAAAATCACTAAAATCATCGTGCAGGAGATCTTAAATAATTGTGCTGAATCATCCACAAACAGACTGCTAACTCGGAAAAAGGAGTAACGAATTATTGAAAATGGTGCCTTGAAAGAGTAAAATTAACTCGCACTAGCTCAGATGAAATGTAGCTACTTTTGCCCACACGAAATGGCCGTGCAATTGCCAGTCCAACGGAGCTTGGAACGATCGTTTACGTTAGTTTCTGAGCCAATAACTTCAGATTGACTGCACACAGTTCTTTGTTTATTCGACTGATGCAAGACCGCACCACCACCACTACGCAGGCTCTTCAAACATTGTTCTACCTATGCCTGTAGTCTCTCAATCTTCCATATGAGAGCGCCTTATTACGCAATCTTAATAGCAGTAAGGAACACGGATTTCACGGCTGAACAAATGAGGAAAATATCTGCCGTGGATGGCCGAATCTGTGTGAGCTTACCACAGATGAATCGATGAGGCTACCATTACGACATTTGCTCTGATAGCATATCATTCAAGAAGACAAATAGCACCCAAAGTGATATCAAAATCAAGATTTCGAAAACTCGTTCGGGGACTTGGAGTTTTGGTTTCCCTCTCAATGCCATGATGCTAATCCCAAATCCATAACCTCCAAACCCCTCTGTGCGTTTGGAATAAACCTCCGTCTGGAATGCGTTAAATCATTCCTAAGAAATAGTGGCAAAACCGTAGACCCAATAATGCGATGCAGTGTGAAAACCACCTCAAAGCGAAAACTCCAAAAAACTAGCTTCGTATAATGTTCAACGATTTGAAAAATTCTGTCAAAATAGATTATCTTAATCAAATGGATGAAATTAAGATATATTCCAAGGGGACAAAGGAACAAATTCCTTCTCATAGTTGTACGGACAGAATTACGTTGAAGGCCTCGCTACCGAAGGTATTTATACGAAAATGGTAGAAACGAGGAAGAAGAGTATGAGGCAAAAGAGGCTAAACACATCACTTGAACCTCCATCCCCCGACCCTTGACGCTGCTGCGTGAATCACCGCTCGACACAAATAAAATCAACAGGGCTCGTGCAAGTATGCGGTGTCCTAAGGTCAGCCACCTTTCATTGGCCAAATGAAAAAAACCGGCCAAAGAAAAAGGATGAAATTTCACATAAAAACGTCAAAAAGCGAGTCCTAAAAGCCATTCATTGGCTCAACAATTCACCAATCAAAGTTGAACTAACAAGTTTTGGATGACTTATTAATACAAACAATGACAGGTATGATGAAAGTCGGTGTTCGTTAAGCAAACAATTTAATTCCTTGGAATTCTGATTGACAATCACCCGGAAAATAACCAACCGAGATTGTTCGTTTTGTACAATGAATGGCACAGCAAATGCTCGTGCCATGTCGGTCAACGAAGAGAAACGGAGAGAGAAATTGCAAGTTTTCAAGGGCCGAACAAACAAGATGCGAATGGCTGTAATTAGCACTCGATATGATTGTGGCTATGTAAATACCTTGACATAAAAGGTAGGGAATAACGAATTGCGGTCCTACACGGTGTTCGAACAGGCTTTTAACCAATGCATCCCCAAAGGGTAAAAACTTCCACTCTTTAACTCATAAATATCAATTAACACAGAGCGGTGAAGAACCAGGAGAGCACCTCAATTTCTTCAAAAAATATAAGCTATGCTAAAGCTACCATCAAAAGGGGAGAAAACACTTAATTTCTGCCAGAGGAACTGATATTTGACAATGCCTTCGGAGGTAAAAGCAAAAATTCAATAATAAAAATGGTAAAACACACCGAATTTGAAAGAAATTAGCAGAATAAAAATCACCACCACAACCAAAACTAGGGTCAAGTGAACGGTGACTCCAGCAAATAGGCAAACAACGAACCTTCGCAGCAGAATAAAAATAGTCGATTCGTTGAAGGAGAATAAAAGTGATTTTAAAAAATGAAAGGATTATCGGAAGCGATAATAATAAAAGCAAACACCGTAAACTAGTTATCCATTAATTGGTTGCACGGAGACAGAGGCAATCTGAGGTTGGCGTGTGCAAGTCCGAATACAAGCAGAGACTGAGCAACACACAAACACCTGGAGACAGTTGCTATGATAATGGAAATAATAATGATACATGCCAATTAACACCGACACAGACGTGGAATCTTGGAGTTTACGCAGATGAAAAAGTTGGGGTAGACCATGAACGCGAAAGGACATGCATTAGAAAGCAGAAAGTACAGCCGAAAAATACACCGAGTTTCTTGGTACACCAGCAAGCAATGTAAGATTTAAAAATAATAAAGATACTGCAAATAATTTTGAGGTAAAAAAGCAAGGTTGTGGAGTAAGGAAACGTATGACTTCAACAATCTCACTAAATTGGACCTACCAAGATAGATTTCACCGAAGGAGCCACTGCCGATTTTCCGACCCAGTCGATACCGATTTCCGACACGCAACTCCATCGATTCCCTAGGTATATATAAGACAAAACTGTGCAAAAGCATACGGATAAACAACAAACAGGGCCTATCTGAATGTCGCCAGCAATACGATTATACAAGCCAGCACAATTACATTCCTAAGGCCAGAAAATATCCAGACTTTGATAGCACAGGAGGCTAAGAAATGGAATTGAATGAAAAAGCGTGAGAGATTACCTGATGTCGTGCGCGTCTGGATTTGCGACTTTAAGAATGCGCAACAAGGGAGAGAGATAAATATCCCGGCAGACTTTACACTGACCGCCAGACGCAGGACACTTGCTAAAAGTACAAAAAATCTTAAAAATAAATTTATTTTTAAATTTTTTACATTGGCTTTATTTTTATTTAAATTATTAACGAATTTGGCGATTAATGCATCAAAGCTATACAGTGACAGATTAAGCCCGTACGATATCAATGTGGTGTGATAAACATGGCCCAGATCAAATCCATTGAATCAGTTCATTAATTTTATATAGACGGAAGTGCGTGCAAAAAATACATTATATGATGGGAGCAGTAGTAATGCTGTACTGACATCCAGCGGTAACCCCCCATAATCAGTCTTTTCAATGTAATGCTGGGGAGAATGTGCATCATGGTGCATGAAACTGTAGCTATAGGTTGAGGTTTACTCTTTTAGCAGATTGTGTGATAATGAATTAATTGAAATGCAAGATTTCCACCGATGTAATCACTTGGTTTTCTTCCATAATTCTAAGGCTGGCCATTGACTTTAGGTGTATCCGCTCTCATTTTTTTATGACTCATGTGAAGTCAGTTAACACGTTTACTGCTATATCAAGAAATCACGCAATCTGAATGAAAAATCCACATGAATGCAAATGAGGTATATAGAAAGCGTATTGTTTAACAATGACAAAAAAGAGTAAAAAGCAAATGTATTGCTAATTGGAAGTGAGTTTACTGATCTACCTTTAAGCCACACTTACAAAAACAGGTAAACAACTTTAAAGGCCATTTGCGTTGTTTCCAAAATGATTATTGACGCAGGTCGAAACATTGATTCATGGAATATGAATCTGATGCTGCACAAAGCCTTGCTTCTGGAATGTTAAATAATTTGATTCTGATGGATCCAATTAATGCATTCCTTACCTGCCCAAAGCAGGTTTTGCAGGCTCCTACCCTCTACTACCTCTTTTGCTATGGGAAAGCTGAATGCTGCTTAACATCTTTATTTAGATATCAGGAAAGACCAACAGAAATGAGATTGCGTCGGTCAGTTTGGGGAAGCCTGAGAGATCGAGGAGTTACCAACTTTGCCTGCTACCATGTTCAAATTGTCCTTCCGCCTAGTATCTACATGGAGTATTTAAAGAAAATTAGTATTGTAGTAGTAGCGGATCTCATTTTACGATGGACAATGGGTCTTAGACTTAAACCAGTAACCCGATCCATTTGCGAGGGACAGGAGTCAAATCTGGAAGCTTTGGTATGCGATCTCAGGCCGAAAACACGGATGATATGCGAGTTGAAGCAATTTGGCACCATTCGATAAATGCTTGAGTAACCTGGCCTCCAAAATATAAAGATGATTAAAAACAGTCGAGAATATGAGGGCTTGAAACATGGTTGCAATTATATCGATTTCGATATGATAGACAGTGCATAAAAGATTTCCATGTTACATCATGGTATCCTGCATTAGTGCATGTTTTCCTGTTCCACTTTGCGCACTACTCATTAGAAGAAATCGCATTTATATCAACAATGTGTTTGGGTGGAAGATTGCCTGGCATGAGTCAGTGTCGCGATAAAGTTGTTTAAATAAAAGATCAAATTTATTTTAATTTGCTTGGTATCGAAACCTTCATGAGTTATCTTGGAAAAACAGAATTTCTAGCAAAATTTGAAGAACAGATTGTTTGCAAATTTTGCCAGAAAGACTCTAATGGCTGCAAATGTGCACTGGAATCAATACTTAACTCCGGCCCTTTGGTACTCTTGGCTACATCTATGTAGTTGAAGTTAGTCAAAGAAAGAGACGGAATTTGGCATTATTTGGCTTACCTTCAAGGGGACATAATGCCACTCCTTTCCTCCTGGTTGTAGTGCACTTGCGCAGGATACATACCGCACAATGAAAATCATTTTCGCGTGTAGTCTTGAAAGCAATGTGAAATTTTCTCTGTAAGAATAATTTATTCACCAAGCAATTTTCCACTATTTAGTAATTACTGGCCAGCCAATAAAAGCGCTGTGTGCTCAGGGTGGGTGGTGCGAAGTTGTTAACCGCTCCTAACTTATTTCATGCAATGCTTTTTTCCCCAAGTGTGTTTCGTTTTCTGCTTCAGCGTTAGCGGATTTTGTCTTTCTTTATGATATTGCTTAATAATTAAATACCTGGCTTGCTGGTATCAAGTTAATCGTTCAGTGCTCTTTTTACTCACATTTCTACGAAATTCATTATCAGAAAAATGCCTGAGGACATGAATCTCGATAAAATCATTGTCTGTGGCCCAGATGGATTTCGACATCAGGGGAATTGCAGTGTGTCAATTGAAGGGGTTGAAGTAAAGGACCAGGAAAAAACCTTTTGGGTAACGCATCTATCCCCTTCATGAGTAAAACCTTTCCCCTTCCTAACTCTCTTTTAATCTTGCAAGTACAGATTCGGTGTAAAGAAATTGATCTTCTACAACGGATACCTCCACTACAGCCTCCCGTTTCCTCTAATTCTTCCTTATCCTCATCCACTGCTTCTACGGGAGGGCAGCGCCGATTCGGTAGCGCTACTATGCCACCACCGCATTGGTACACTTTGGGCATTGGCACAAAGGACTTTCTTTTTTTTGAAATTAGCGTTCCTACCCAATCCGAACAGGAACTAATTTACAAGGCCCTTGTGGAGTACTGTAAGGCCCCTCATTACGCTGTTTCCTAGTCTCGTTATCGTTTGTACCTATTTTTTACCTTTAGCTAAGTTGGCTGCATGGAATAGGGAGAAATCTGGACCAGTAGCTCTTGACCATTCTGTCTCAAATCGAGACGGCTGGAATGCTTTTTCCCCAGAGGAGGATTTCGCAAAAGAAATTGCTTCTGGTATTGTGCGTGTCAGTCTGGCCAATGAGAACTTTAATGTATGCTTGTTATTGATCGATTGACAAAATCCATCTTTTTATGCATTTTGAATCAGTTTGTTTCTCTGGCACTTGATGACGCTTCGTACTCATACCACTTAGTCGGGAATTTTATTGTACAGCACAGAGCAATGTAAATTTACTTCATGACTTCTCCTCACTGTTCTGTATAATGCCAACGTGGTCGATAAAGCCATCAACGGGTGCCCAACAGAAGGAAAATTGCGTTTAACAACCTTCTTGACCACGTCTCAATCGTTTTAGTCTTTGGAGCTAACATGATTGTAGACGCTTTTAACAACTCACTTCTGAGACTAGCAAAGTTTAGGTGAGAAGCATTTTCGTTGAAATATACCTCAATATCTAATAATATATAGTTCGATAACCCTATTCAGTACCTGGAAGCCATTCGAGAAACATGGAGTGAAAAGTATGTAAATAGGAAAATTTGGTTTTTAATGTCGCCCTCCATTTTGTCGAATGAAGAATGCTAGCTTTCACGATGATGCTAATTGACCTTCCTAATAATTTGTGATTTGGTTCACTTACAGGAAAATGGCGGTATTTTTTCCTTGGGGACCTATTATCTGCGGTTTTAGATCTGTTCAACCTATCCAGAGGCAGTTGTTGTACCTGCTTCGATCGATGATGAGGTGATTGCGGAGGCCGCTGTTGATAGACGGGATTGCCGATTTCCTGTGATTAAATACTATCATTCCGTCAAATCAGTGAGTGTTGCACCCTTAACGCAATAGTTTAATCAGCGATATATTCACTTCGCTACCTCTATCTAGACCATTTTAGCAACGGCTGCAGAGTTTTCTAGCAACAATAGCAGTTGTGGTGGTCACAGAGTTGGTCAAATGCCTGCATCAGATGACTCATCCTCTATCTCCTCTATCCCGTCAGTGGTCTCTCAGCGGTGCAGAGCAAACGAAAGGCTTTTAGAGGCAATGCTGCCTCCTGGAAAGAGAGGCCTCATTATTGATCTGCGTAGTCATGGTGACTCCGCTCCCTCCTCAAAATCCAAGAAAACGAGTAAGCATTGCAGTATTCTAAGCACCTTTATTTTTTAAAGTGAGGTGAGGTGAAGGCTAAGAATGGGCAAGGAGGAAGAGTGTTTAATAAGGCCATCGACCTGAGAAAGGTGGTATTTTTTTCATAGAAAATAAACGGAATCGCGATCTCTCCTCGATAGTAGAAGCCAACCTACCCAAAAATTCCCACAAACGATGGTCATTGAGTCGATTTTTTAGAGGTTAGTGGTGCTATCTGTTCCATCGCGCCTACCCCTTCCCCCTTTTTTCCGTCCTTAATTTCTCTTCCCTTCTTCCGTTTCCGTACATTTGAGTTCTCGACCTTCTCAGCTTCGCTGCCCATTGATATTCGGTAGCATTGTTGTTTTGGTCTCAGCAATATGCTCTGCGATCATGATCGTGGGTAAGTTATCCAGATGAAAGAGTTTATCTAAGACTCCCTGTTTTGGGAACATGAGCTAGTTTTAAATAAACTGCATTAAGTTCTTATTTTCCGGAGGGCAAAATTGGCATTCGACTTGGTTAATTCTTTAGTAGTGCGTCTGAGAACTCATTTGTATTGCACCAACCACAATTGCCGCCTTAACCTCATTTTTCGTCTTGTTATTAGCAGCTTTCAGGGTGTTCATCTTATCTCCCTTCTCCCTTACGTCTCTTCTCTTCCAGCTGCAGAAATGGATCAGTTTGACCAGCGCTGGAAGCGTATTGCCAAACCCCTGCCAGAGGTGGATGCAATTCACTCTATCTTTGTCCAGTTTATTCGAGGTGAGTTCCGAATGGTAAATTTCTCCGTCTCTGTCCGTAACTGGCCCCTCCTCTGACTAATCAGATTTGCTGGTATTTCTTTTCTATACCAACTTAGATATCACGCGTCCAGCAGAGATAGTACCTCAACAGTATCCGAATTCCTCATTTTCTTCTGGCAGTGGCTACAGTCTGACAAGTTTACTCCCCTCGGGTAATGTTGACCTCTCGTCATCCCCGCGATCATCCCTTACTGGTGCTAGCGATGATATGGCTGAAATACATGGCGCCTTCGCCGGTGTCAAGGTTGGGAAGTATACCTATTCGGTTTATATGGGGTGTCTTCTGAGTCTGATTGGAGGTCTATCATAGATGTATAGAGGCTCTGGTTTGCTGGCAGAAGTGAACGTTAAAAGTTTACTAGTAAGGTGTGATGTCCCTGTTCTGTTAGGTGAGCCTCAAAAAGTCATCCGCATGGCTTGGTCTAGTGCGCGACACCTTGGCCGCAGCCGTTGCAGGTGCCTGCGCTCTCGACGGTCGCGATTTAGCTGCACGTAATCAACTTGATCGTGATCGAGCGGCTCTCACTCGATCCGCTGGCTCTATCTCCGAGACGGAATTAAAGACACGACTGGCTGCGATGACAACCAATGGAGCGTCGTTACTCATTGTTGGTGGAGATGGGCGCGATCAGTGTCTCCTTGTGTCCGCCTTGGTGCAGGTCATCCTCTCTCCAGCCGTGCGAACTATCAGAGGGTAAAGCCAAAATGCTATCTCTGAAGGCGTAATAGCACGACTAGGCTCTTACTCATCATTGAATCATGGAAAAAAGGCTCGCATATAAGCTACTTAAAGAGTAGTAATTTTACAGATTTGAGGCTCTCATACAACGCGAATGGATATCGGCCGGACACGCCTTTTCAGAGCGCTGCTCGCACCTCCTCACGCAGCCCAGCGACTCTATGTTCACTGAAGCTGCGCCCATTTTCATCCTCTTCCTGGACTGCATCTGGCAGGTTCGCAATGGCCCTACTTGTTGTCCAAAGTAGTAATTAGAAGGTGAATGTCAATCTGCTTTTTGTGTCTCTTGCTTAGATATGGTGCCAGTATCCCAGCTCGTTCGAATTTAACGAGGAATTCCTTCTGTGCTTGGTAAAGCATGTCTATGGCTTTGAATTCGGTAACTACTTTTACTTAACTGACCCTCTCTTATTTGATGTTTCTTCCAACATTGCTCTCTGTTTTGGGTAGTTTACAGCCTACAGTACCTCTGACGTTGATAATTATTCATGGGATAGTTTTCTTAAATGATTATTAAATTAAACCTCCGCATGTTTTTGTCGTTAATAGTATTTGTGCTGTGTTTCTATAGTCTCGAATTTGCCCTGTCTCAGATGATTCGATCATCGGTTTGGCTCTTCTTTTTTTCTAGGCACATTCCTGGGAGATTCGGATCAGATGAGGGAATCGCTGAAGCTATCCAAAAATACGAATTCTTTTTGGTAGGTCCAGAGACATCCGCCTTTCCTATTTATTATGAGAGTCCATGGAATGTAGTTGTCCCAATAGATCTGAAAAACAAGTAAATATTTCCCCTCACTAGGTCATATGTCAATTCTGATGAGATTCTGCCAAAGGTTCGTAACTATCTTTACTCACCGCCGAGTAAAGATGCAGACAGCGAGTCGCTATCCTGCTGGCCATGTCTTTCACCACAAGCTCTCGTATGTTTACTAAACTGCCTTCTCCCTGAATTTGCATCTTTTTTTTGTCGCCTGGCTACTCCTACTTATGACATCGCTTGTTGAGGCTTCAACTCTGAATGGAATGCAATAAAAGTGGTTGGTTTGTCTTCCTAGAATATTTGGAGAGAAGTCTATCAGCGAGTGGTTCTGCCCTATCCATGTCAAATATGGTCCGATCGACGCGAGGCGTTATCCAATGCCTACGCAGATTACAGAGAAGCCCTCAGCGCGGCCCAGAAGCTGGAGAAGTAATGAATCTTCCTCTTTCCTTGGCAATTCTGGTAACAATTAAATCTAGGAGACAAATTCTCTCCCATTTTAGAATCGTTTTGGATTTAATGAGTGAGGCATCAGAACACAGTCTTCTGCCCGCTAGATAGGCACATTTCACTTCCATGCCAAGATTTCGCCTATAAGCGTCCCTTTTTATCCAACCAACTGCTTTTTATGAGAAGAAAAAAACTGGGCTAAATCAACTTTTCAGCAATTTATTTTAACAGTGCAAAAAGCAACTCCGTATGAAGTGACAACGTTTTCATGATTATTCCCGGTCTTCCTTTCGCTCTTCGGTGGGCTTCGCATCTACGGAAGTATTTACAAATTTGCGTTTGAGTGGAAATAACATGTCAGCAGTTCATGTAGTCATCCTGTTTACCACATTTGTCTCCAATTTTGGCCGTTAATATGTCATTGATGCGCTGTTGGAGGATTGGCAGCGATTTCAACATATCCCTAGTGCAGAGTTTACCAATATCATTGTTAAGTGGAACAGTAATGTGAACATTTTCAGCGGAGCCGGCTTTGTCGTACAGGATCCCGATGCACTCCATTTCTTCGGAAGTATGAGTCTAGGTCATCGAACAAACAAGATGTTGAATACCAGCAAGTAGCAAGAACACGATCGCAGAGCATACAAGCGCAGAGAGGGAGTCGCATTTAACATTCGTGCCCAAAGTAGTAAGGTTCGTAGCAAGCGGTTCAAGGCTTACGAACTTAGATGCATGGCTTAAAAGAGAGGTGGGACCGTGTGTCATACTTTTCGGTCCTACCTAAGCACTCGGAAGTAAGGCCAGACAACGCCCCAATTCCATTACTGACGCGCTTACCCGAGGGAAAAGAGATATTACCGAAGTGAACAGCACGAGGGGCGGAGGAATGCAGCTACCACACAATTATGGAATGCGCAGAGATTAATATGAATTTAGGCATATAGCTTAAAGGTGGCAAAGGGCTAAGTCGTGTGAAGTGTATAATCATCCGTTCATTTTCGAGATTACGCAACGTAAATATTTTGATCTTACCTCTCGCGACATAAACGCAACTTCAAGCGTATATATACAAGACTACCTTCACTATAATATTGTTTTCGACCACGACTTAAGTAATTTAGTTATCGTATGCAACAATCTCTATAAACTTTATAAAATCATAGTGTCTTTGCTTTAAAGTATTTATATTTTAACAAAATACTTCCACGTTGGCTGCTGAAAAATCGTCTTGTCGATCTATGGAAATAATTTGAAGGTCTGAACTTCGCTAGCCCAATTGCTCTGGCAAAGTTTTACGCAAAACGGGATTGAACCCAGTAGTTTTGTTTATTGCACCCATTTAATTAAATTGTAATGGTTATCGGGGTCCAAAAATTTGCTTTAGTTTTCTCTTGAACTGTCCAGTCAGAATGAATCTGTAGAATTTTCATCGATAATTAGAAATTACTAATCGTTTTTCTTCATTAGTTTGTCCGTGCCCCCTTCCACGCCGTCTCGTCTCGAGGTCACTTCTAATGATGGCTTTCGTGTACAGGTCGCTTGTTAAAGCGGGTGATAGGCTTTGTCCCGCATCCCTTCTACCGGTTTGGAATCATCCCGCCGGTCCCAAAACTGTTTTTTTCTGGGCCCCCACATTCAAATGGGTTGGTAGAATTTTGTCCCTTACTTGCCATTTGGAAGAATTTCCTCTTAATTGCCGGTGATTTCTACCCTTTATTTAGGGTCTTGTGATTGCCGGATTGGCTGATCTCGCTCGCCCTGCTGAGAAGGTCAGTGTTTTCCAGAGCACTGCGTTAGCGCTGACCGGTCTGATTTGGTCTCGCTACTCTCTTGTTATCATACCGAAGAACTGGAACCTCTTCAGTGTCAATATATTTGTTGGGGGCACTGGCATCTACCAGTTGTTGCGCATTTACAGATATCGTAGAAATCAAAACAAGCCCCTAGCCTAATCTCCCCCCTCTTGTCTTTTCCCTACATATCAGTAGCTTTTTTTTGCTAACCCGATTTTTGCTGATTGATACCCTGGAGTATTCTTCTTTTACTCTTTTCTGACCGGCCTTTACTTTGCCTTGGGTTTATGTATTTCCTCGCATTTCTCAATCGAAATAAAGCCGTATTTTGCTTCCATTTCATCCCACTTCATTCACAGCCAGTTCATATGCCAGTTTCTATTTTGAATCCTAAATAGAAGACATGGATTTGGTCACATCGTGTACGTTGGTAGCACTAGAAATGTGTCCTAGTGATACTGAATTAAGGCGTGATGGAGGCCTTTTGCTGGCGCGCGTACGTGCACGTTTCGTTGGGCTGGGCCAGGTCGCGTTCTTGTCCTAACTGGGAGTCAGTCAGACATTGTTCACTCGTGTCTGCGCGGTTTTATTTAAGTACGAACTGGTAATGCACTAGATACCCATCCTTCTGTAGAGTGTTTAGCACATACACTGGCGAGAGTAATTAATAGATCTTTTCATCATTAATTAACCTCTTGGTTGGTCAAGGTTAAGTTCTCAAACTTCCAGTGTTAGGAGGATCTTCGTGGCTGTCTGCATTGGACTGAGAAGGTGTGCATTGCACCCTGCTCGCTGTGAACACAGAAGTCGGTGAGATCGTTAACGGCTCTCATCGAAATTGACGTTAATGCTTGAGCAGGATGACGTGAAATTCCAGCTGCGGAGACAGTCAACTTCTGCTGGTATCTTGGCACATTAATCTGAGACAAGTGCGCATACTATGTTATCTCTTCTGATACCTTCGAGCGGATTGGTGCGATTTTATATATGGTGGCATAGAAGTATCTTTGGGTACCTCCTCTACAAGTGCGATGCGATAATCTTCAATTTTTTATCAAGTCCTCTACCAGTATCCACGTATGGCAGTCAAATAATGCAGCTTAATTATTACCGAACCGGTAAAGCGATTAATCGAAGGCAATGATTTTACCTCTTGACAGAAGACTGAAAAATTCCTGAAAGACACCACTATTCCATATTCAGAGCCATCCCAGACTTATTTTCCTGATTTTATCTGCTTAAGACGCACAATCCGGGATGCAGTTTAGGCCCTCGCTTGTCGGTACTGGCAACCCATAAACGGGATAGCAACTGCGAGTAAAGTTGAAAGAAATATTAGAGACTGCATATAGGAAGAGCTAACTAATTTCCTTGAAGCCCCATACGTTCACAAAGGTTGAGTTCCTTTACCTAGTTAAATTACCTTTCATTACGCGGGTACCTCATTTGTTGCGGTTATCATCCACTCAGTGGACATGGTCTAATTGTCCTGCCTATAGCCCCACATACCTTCTTTAAGTTATTGCTCTAAGATCACCCGTAGGACTTCGTGATGATTCGGCTTCGAAGACAACTCAATGCTCCAAACCAAAGGAGTTTGTGATAATTTGACATTAGCGATGCAAATACATTTAAAGTTAATGGGTTATTTCCTATGTAAAAGGTAAAAAGTACCTACTTTTGCGCATTATGAATGAATAGCGTGTTTGTGCATGGGCAATTCCCATCGAAAAAAGGTGCAAACTGATAAGCTAACTCACTTTTGATGCAGCCTTAACTGCTGTGCAGTGTACCAAACGTAAAGGTTCAAGGTTTCACAATGCCATACCAAACATAAATATAAATCCTGCTCAAAAATCTATTTTTCTTTTCTTCATTGAAAAGTCTTAAATCTGTGCGCTTTAAATGCTGCGATTCTGCAATAACAGATGAAAAAATAGCAACGCTTCCTAAAAGCTACTGAATAGTTCTGATGTAGAAAACAAATATTATTGCGTTTAGCATCATTTCGATAAACGAAGTAGGTACAAAATAATTACAATCATTACTAACACTCTTGTTTCATCTATCCAAACGCAATTACTTTAGGCCACTCCCATTATAAAAGCAAGGCCAATCTGGCAGCTTTAAGCGTACAGCCCTGGTATGGAGTATGATGCATAATGTTCAGCCGATAGCAATGAAAAACCACTTGAAATATTTTTAGGGTGGGATCAATTGAAAACGATATGTCGAGAAATGCTACAGAAGTCGCTTTTAATGAAAGTAGTGGAAATATTAGCAATGTCATCATACACAATTCAACAACCTTCATATCTAACGATTTCCTATTTTTGGAAACCAAAGTGGCTCGAGCACTTGCTGGCATAGTAGCGTTTTTGTCTATTATCATTACTGGTCATCAAGTGGGTTTTCCATATGTTCGCAAACCGGTCTCTAGATTTACCTGCATATCGTTAATTATACAGCACCAAACGAGCAGAGGTGGATTGTTAGGATTCTCTTTTTCGTTCCACTATATGCTTTTCAATCATGGCTTAGCCTCATGTTCCTTAGACATCAAGATTTCTATGTATATTTCGACACTATTCGAGACTGCTATGAAGGTAAGAATTTTTAATAGTTGAGTCGGGCTCAGTATACCTGAGTAATAATCATACACTTTTCACCTTTTTGTTGTCTAATCAGCATAGTGACTTTTGAATAACAGTTGTGAAAGTTGTTTACAACTTACTTTTGAATCGTCAGCACCATGGTAAGATCGACGATCATTTTGGGTCTCTGATAAAGTTCCTTATGTAGTAGCCTTTTTACACTGTAGACAAATTTAATACAGTTTGTTTTTCTTTGGCATTAAGGGGTTTTTCTTCAGTGATTCTTATTCCCAGCGGTAACCTCGTTATTAGTGTAAGAAGCAGATTTGCCCTTTAAACCAGTCCACCCAAATAATTCAAGTATTCCAGCATCAAGGCTGAGGATGGCGCATTTCAAGCCATTCCTTGCCAATTTTACCATTTGGACCTTTTAATTACGCTTTGAATTTTGTACTCTAAAGCGAAGTTACTTTATAATTATGGTGGAATGAGCCAGACCATTGGTCAGAGCATAATCAAATCATATTGGCCCTGATAGCATTAAGTATTGCATGGATAGGTTTTGCTTTCACGCCTTGCTTACATTTTTGCTGTAACCTTGCCTCCGCAAGAGATTTTGCCTGAATTGCTGATTGGTTTGAGTGGGGAGGGGAAAGAGCAAATCAATTGGCCAATCGAAGTCGTCGCAGGAATGCCTCTTGCGTCTCCTCTGCGTAGGCACTCGTATTGCTCCAAATTTAGGGAATAGGGAATTTCTCTCTAATCATCTTTGCGTGTGGTCGGAATTTGCTTCTCCCAGATTTAATTTTCAAAAATCATTTTTTTTCTTTAGCTTTCGTGATATACAGCTTCCTCAGTCTCTGCTATGAATATCTGGGTGGTGAAAGTTGTATTATGGCGGAAATTCGTGGAAAGAAAATACCGTTAGTGAAAACAAATTATTTCTAAAATATGTTTTATGTTAAAATTATTTTTAAAAAGTATTTTTTTCGGCTTTTACATGTTTGCATCTGGCCAGAGTTTTGCAGTTTTTAAGCAACACTGTGCAGGCTGTGGTCTGTTGTGGCTTGAGTGGAAAGCCAAAGCACTCCATGTAGACGCAGGACCTTTGCATGCGTAAAAATGCCTCTTTGGGCTTTTCCTCATCCAACATTTGAGTTTGAAGTGCATTTTTACATTTTCCAAAGCTTTAGTTAATGGTTTCATTTGTTATTTTCTAAATTCTCGAAGTCTTGGTGTGTGTCTTAGTGATGTGACCAATTCGTAAATGTTGTTGAAGAATCCTACTTGGTTCACTTTGAAAGGGATCCTAATGTCGCTTTCGCTGCATTCAGTGGTTGTTTGTTCTGGCGCGTAATTTCCTTTTTTTGGTAAAAAGTCAATCCTCTTTTATTCTCCAGCTACTCCTGGGCCTTTTGTACCTGCTGCTTTTCCGGTCAGGTCTTCACGATCGGCTTCCTACGGTTTTGCAAACAGGTGACACACTTCAGCTTTATACTGTGTTTCTACCCATTTTTGATAAGCTTTCAGTGTATTTTGCTTTCGGTCAAGGCGACTCTCCAATTCTGTCTCGTGAAACCACTAATGGCAGTCGCTATTATTATCATGCAGCTTATTGGGGTTTACAAACACGGTGTTTGGAGGTGAGCTGGTCTGTTAACTTGACAGTTAGAAAGTAGTAATTGGATTGAGTGATATGGGACATTTTTCTTTCTCTTCACTACAGTTGGTCCAATGGTTACTTTTACACAACCATAATTTACAACATCTCGGCTTTTTTGGCGCTTTATGCTCTGGTTTTGTTCTACTTGGGCACAAGTTCAATCCTTCGACCCTTCGATCCGGTCATCAAATTTGGCATAGTGAAGTCTGTCGTGTTTCTGTGTTTTTGGCAAGGTCAGTTGAAGCTGTCCAACCAGGCAATTAGAGGCACTCAGATGATTAATTTTACTCTCCTGTTGAGTGACATCTAAGTGAGGTCATAGTGTTTGTTTAAAATGAATTAAACTCTTCTACAAGTCTTATTCATGGCCTTTTGTGGCATAGTTTCCATACCTTTCTTATTAGGCACGTCGGTAAGTAAGGCCTCCTCACGCAGGAAAACTTGTTCTCCGGGCGTAAATTTTGAAAATAAAAGCCTTTAGGGACATCAATCAATTTTTGGTGACAAAACAAGTGTCAATTAGTCGGTCTCTGGCAAACGCTCCTGTCTCGATGCTGGTAAGCACGGACTCTGAGTGTGTGAACTCGTTCCTTTTGTAGGAGTGATTTTGGCGATTTTGGAAAAGACAGCTGTTTTACCAGCCCTACCTTATACTGATGTTGGTACGGTTGCCGCGGGTATTCAAAATTTTCTAATATGCTTCGAGATGCTTGTGGCAGCGATAGCACTCCGCTACGCCTTTCCACATCTCCTCTACTCCATTGGCGTAAACACTAGGCATCACTATGGTGAAGTTGATGAGGACGATGATATTGATGCCAACAATGGGTCATCAGGTGAGAAGTGTGGACTTATGGATGGGAATGTCTGGAAGAACGGCGACAGCGTTGTTAGCGTTGGTAGGTTTCGAGAATGTCTGGAAGTCCCAATGAAAGGCCACTTATTTTAGCAAGCACTTTTCCATAATTCAGGCCGTCTAAGTGGCTTGCACAACTTGAAGGATACGTTTAATCCCCGCGACATGTTGCGAGATGCTCTTCACAACTTTCATCCCACTTACAGGAAATATGCGGAGCAGGTATGATTTGGGGATTTTTTTACTTTTCACTAATTAAGTAGCATTTCCTTCTTGAGGATTTTTAAGGGTTTTTAGGTGGTTGCGACCTCGGTTATAAACACTGCCGAGGTTATCCCCCATTTTTAATTTATTATGGTCTCTGAGCGTGGATACATACCGAGTTAGTTGCGCTACCAGTTGTGCACTCAGTCTCTTTAACCATAAGGAATCCTAAGCATGCCTAGACTTGTGATGTACTTTAAAAAAGCCAAAAACTTGGATTATGGTACTGCTTTTTCAGTACTTTAGATTCAAATTTTGTCCCCTGTATTCATATAACTGCCTTTATTTTGTGGGTGACTTTAAACTGCTAAACATCTGCTAATTTAATGTTTTGCTTGAGGATTTTTGAAATTGTTAGTTGTAAAACTAGAGGGTATCAATTTTGAGAGTTGCTAACCTTGTTTTTAAAACTATAAATTTTAATCGGAAAATCTTAAAGCGATCATTTTTCCAGAATAACCTTCAACTTAGTTTTTCGGTTGATCCTTTGTTTTAGTTTCAACGTTCGTTTTTTTCTTTAAAATTGTGCTAGCAATCAGTCGCTCTGCCCAACACAGTTTTTTACGTGGCCGCTACCAGCTTTGCATATGCACTCTCAAATTTCCCAGTCCTCCCTGCCGTAACGTATGTATGTCACGTACTACTTATCGGTTAATAGTAGCAATTTGTGGACGCTGTGTCTTTTGAAGGAATTGGCGGATTTTAAAACTGTGATAGAAATGGATGTCGAACGATGGTTGTGATCTGGAGATGATTACTACACTTTTTGATACTTTGGGAGTTTTCCTCTCATTTGAACCCCTTTTCGTGGAATTTCGGATTTGAAAATAATCTCTGTCTTTTACTTTTTCCATTATATCACCTTAAATCCAGTATGTATCGTATGAACAGGGTAATTTGTAAAAAAATGCTCCTGTTGTTTTTACCTTAGCGAACGCATCCAGATTATGCGTCAATCGAGAAAAAGCCTTCAGCAGTGAGTCCATCTAGCAACACACCGGCTCCGCCAATCCCACCTGTACCTCCGAGTAGTGTCGATCTCACAGGCGGAAACCACAATGCCCCCTCTCATCAGCAAGTCGCCTCCCCTCCTGATCGTCTCTTCACCTAGTTGGTCGCAATGCAGCCATTCCTTACCGATATCATCATCACCAACTGCGACCTTGTCATTTCTCCACAGACTGAGTTTGTTACCTTAAAAACGTCTTGTGAGTATTTTTTCCCCTTAGTTTTAGAGACAAATACAAGCCGGATTAGTGCATTTACTTGACCCTCTGTGTACGTGCGTGCTTGTGCTGTCCCACTTAGCATTTACATCGTGATTGTGTTCTGTGATTCCCTCTTTTCTGTTTTCCTTTTCTGAAAAGATTGCAAATGTATGCTTATGTGCGTATATTTTCTTTATTAAAACATGAATTTTCCCAAATTCGTTCAGTCTATAAAGTGGTTTGATGAGTTACCTAATCAAAAACTGCCATGAAACAGTGTGAATCGCATTGAAATTGCGTTTTATGGCCTCGAGAAGTTATTTTTTTTATTTAACGGAGGTTGTCAGCGCCTGACGTCATTATTGATTTACAAAAAATCGATGAGGATTCTGTTGTTGCTGTCGATTAGTCAATAATTGATTTTTAAATTCCGTGTGGATGGTGGCCAATACGATCTGCTCTTTTTTAGCGAAAAATTTATCCTTTTGCCAAGTTAAGGAAACCTTAAATGAAGTGAGGAGAGTAAGAAGGTGTTCTTCCGCCTCGTCTGGTGTGGGTGTGCTCAATCAAACCGACAACCGCCACATTCCAAGGTGCCCCACCCAAGTGCTTCTTTGTAGCGGACGCTCAACTTCCACTTGTGGAAACTGGTAGCTAAAAATAGGAGCAGCCTTTTAGAAGTTCAACTGTTAGCCACTATTGCATTACGCCTTCCTAAATAAGAACAGTGAATCTCGAAGTGTCGGGGTGACATTTAATTTAAGTCGAATGATTTTTTAACGTTGTTTCGTCCTTAATGGACTCAACAACAAAGCTATCTCATATGGAATGTTCTGTCAGCGGACTGAGTGGTACGGGGAAGGAGAGGGGGAAGGGGTTTGGAGACTGGAAGATCATTTCATCAGACGGCAATTTAAACTGTGATGATAGAGAATCGTGCATCAAAGTGGATTCCATACCATTCGCTGAAAAACTGCAAAAAAAGTGGTCGATTCTGAAGGTGCACATCTAAACCATGAGGAATTTTTGGTCCTTGTGGTTTCTTTTGCCCCATGGGGGAATTGGTGTGTCACACAATTCACCTCATAAGAACAGGCATCTGATCCGTTAAAAGAATACTTTACTTTTCATCGCATAAAAATATTTGAATAGTATACACATTCGAATGGTGGAAGATAGGGTTTTCTTAATGCAAGGATAAAATGCTTTGGACATTTCAAAAGCATAGACGAAATGTAGTAAAACAGCGAACACTCATGACAGTGGTAGTGGGTAAAAATATTGCTGACTATAAGAAATTGGGAGTTCCACGATTTGAGGGAAGGAAGTTGCTTGATGCGTCCATCTCCTGCTCTTCGATTGGTTCGAGAGCGCCTCTCGAGAGGCCAACGCGTTGTGGCTGCTGCAGTGATGTAAATCGTGGGTGATTTAGAGGTGAAGACTCTTCAAGCGAATTTGCGTTTTCTGAAAAAAAAGGTTCTTTGTCATTACATGAGTTTGATTTGTTATGCTACTGTTACGAGCCGCATGTGTGACCACAGATAGCACTCCTTTCTTATTTGGTGAGATGATATAGGAATATCGGAAATTCCTAGCAACATTGAAGCCGCTTGGAGGCATTCTAAATAGCCTCGGATTACTCAGTAACTCCAGACACTACTCCTGCGTTACTGTTTATGTCATTCATTCAGCGGCCTTACAATAGACCTTCCAACACAGTGGCTTGTCCCATCAAGTCCTTGGGCCACGCCCGGGGTGCTACATAGGTACTAGACTTCTAAATAGCATTTGCAGTCCATGACTGCATCAGCCAAGTTCATGGCAGAACGGTTGTTGAAGCGTCTTTCGACGTTAGGTCCTATGGAACAACAGCGGTATGTGACAAGCGTCTTTGCCTTTCAGTGATCATGACATTTGTGAATTGAAACCTATCCAGCCGCATTGGCATCTCACGGTTGATTGAAACTTCATCCAAGACTCACAATGGCTGGACCAGAAGAGTGGCAACATCAAATGCAGTCAACAACTCGCAAAAAATGAAATTCAGCTGTTCATTAAAAGGGTGTCCAATAGCAGTGTTTGGTTCACCAATTGATCTCGTCTGCTCTTGCAGAGCCCCCTTGACCACCCAACTTTTCTGTTTTAATGGTGGAGCATACTTAATTGCGACCTTAAATATGTTTCAGGGAGTATTCCTTCAGTAATCAATATTTCCTTCGGCGCAATCTGATTGGTCTAATTTTTCAGCCTCCTGAACTTAAACGTCATTGGTCGAAATTCGGAAGGTGTGCTATAAAATCGACAAATGCGCTCACTCAGGTCTCCGTGGGCGTCGAAGTTGAATTCATTGGAGACGAGGCGTGCGTAATGCGGTGTTTGTGGAATCGCGGAGGTGAGAAAATTGATCTGATAGTGCGCTTGTCGGTTTGAGGAAAGAGGAGAGTTGATTGGAGGAGGTGGTGGCTCGAAAGTGTTCACTTGGATATACTAAAGTGGCATTAAGCATGTGTAAATGCTTTAGTATTTATAGCACAACTTGCATTATCTGCCCAAAACTAACCTGTGATTTGAGGAGAACCTCACTTCCTTGCATTATATTGCGTTTTTGCCTAAAAATTGGGAAAAGATGGTAAGTGGGATACAAAAAACCGGTTTACCGCATCATAATCCGCAAATATGAGGGCAAACAAAAGTAGATAGGACGAAACTGAAGCAATGGGATATTTTTAGAATTGGCGAGTCAATTACTCTTACGGTCTTCAATCCCTCCTCGGGATGACCCTTATCGGCTACGCACAGGTTTGGGAAACAGAAAAACAACAGTAGACTCAAGTTAGTTAGGGCAACCACAGCTTCGACTTCCACCTGTCCAGACTAGGTAGGTAGAGCGGTCAGTTTTCCCCCCCCCCGTTCCCCCCACCACCCTTCGCATCGACCGAGAAGGTCAATTTCCGTCTCATAGTGCAGACATGGAAACTATCGCGTGCATTTCGATGAAAAAGGCACTTTTTGATAATCATTTTTACAATTTTCCTTATTATGAGCTCGGAATTGCACATTCTCCTCTACACATATTCAAAAGTTGAATAATTTATTTTACGTGTAATCGCACTAAACTGAAAGAAATAAATTGGTTTTTTTTATAGTTCTAAAAAAATAATGCTTTGGCTTAGAATGACCGGTGAAAGCGAGGGAGGTGTGTTAGGGTAAAGTGCTTTCGGTAAATATTTGTGGCCGCTCAGTTGCGAGGCTTAAGGCGAAGAACGAACCCACCTCTTGGACATGTTTTACCACGAAGCGTAAAGAATTTTGCGAAAAATTAACGAAATTAGACGTTTTGAATCGCATTCAAGGGAGTAGTTCCTCTACTTTGGATAGGCTTGGTCAAGTTTATGCAGAGTGTTGTGGTCAGGCGCCTTAATTGAACTGCTGGCTGACTAGCTGTCTCGGGTCAGGGAATGACCTTAGCCCATTGCTACGCGAATTTGCCGAAGGAGTGGAGGCATCCCAGCTGACGCCTGTCCAGATGCGACTTCTTTCCCGCAATGCGAAAGCTGAGAACACAATTGTTAAACTGGAACAGTTGGTTAGCCATAATGACTGAGGCGATGAAGCTAGATTTCTTTCTTGGGAAGCAGCTAAGGACTGCCAAAAATAATCAGAGGCTCAGCTCGTTCACCTCCCAAGTCTGCGTTTTACCCGACGACACGTTCAGAGGTGAGGCTGATCCCCTCGTCCTAGTAGACTTGGACGCCCACAGTGGTGGCAAGAGCTGTGACCTCTCCAATTTACAAAATTCTGGATATATTTACTTGCATTACTGAATGCTTCAGTCGCATTTTGCACACACAAATGGTCAAAAAATGGCGCAACTTTTTGGTTTTCTGCTTGGAGCACAACAAAAGGCAAGGAAGGTAGGGAGACCTGCCTCCATTGTAAGAAACACTCACTTGGCACGCAGATCTTTGCGTCGAAAGACAAGGATGATTCCAACCACGATCAGTCCAAAGATGGCGATGAAGACAAATTGGAAGAATATTTGCAGCCAAAGGGTGTTCACATTTCCCGTCGACATGGTCGAAAAAACTGGACGCAAAAGGTAGAGAGGAGTGGATTTTACAGAGGGACATGAACTTTTGCTCAAATTAAACTGGTCATTTGTTTTGGGGTCTTAAAATCCAGCACCGTCTGCTCTGGAATCCTTCAGCAAAAAGGACTTCAACGCAGGCGAGCTCGATCCAACTTCCTATACCATTTTAAAATATGACATGAGCAGGCACGAAATCATTTGAGTCAAAAATTTAAGAAGAAATGCTTTTAAAGGAGCCATGAAAAGATGGAATCAGAGTTGTTGTTTACTTTTTTGTTGAGGAGGGGGAGGAGGGGGGAGGGAGAGGTGGAGCGAAAGCATCAAGAAATGGGAGCTGCTAAGCTTAACTACGGGGAGGGCCGGGATGTCAGGAGACAGTTGGTCCCGGGACTGAATTAACTCTCCTAATCTGTCATCACCCTACAATACATCAAATTGAAGTAAGAATAGAGACTGGAATCCTTCCAAATGGACAAATTAATGGATGAAAAGTGCATGTGCAATAAACAATTCTCTTTTTTGATAGGTTAATTTAAGCAATTTTTGCCTACTTATTCATAAAGAAAAAGTATTTTGTAAAGATTTGAGATTTTTTGGTCTTTTTTTTCTGTCACCAACCCTCACCGATTCCGCTGGTACGAAATTGGCACTGATCCCCCATGAAGCCCTCTTTGCACCTTAAGGAGATGAAACACAGATTAGTTCATTACTATTTATTAAAAAAAACGAGTAAAAGTTTGAAACTTTTTAATTTATTTTAGGTCGTAAATTACTTGCATCTACGATCCAGTGGATTGGACTTCTTAGCAAAGCACTCGCCATCGTTGAAGCAGTGATTTTCATCGACTGGACAGGGCTCCAAATCCCTGGACTCTAAGGCGGAAAACAGAGAATAATAAATTACACAATCCCTTCTAAAAGGTTAGCAATTCTGCAGTTTTCTGTTGCCTGCTGGAGCGACGCCTAGTCGACTTTGGAGGCTCACTGCAGGGGTTCAGGACCTCCAAGTTCTCACGGCCCATGAAGCCTGTATGTCTCCTCCTCTGTGACTTTACGTTACAGTTTATGATGCCAACAATAGGGTTGGCGTTAGACAATCTTAGCCTAAGCGTAACTCCATCCCTGCGTCAAACTAAGGGGCTACTGAAGGTGGTAATTTAGACAACTGCCCTGGCGGACGTTAGAGGCAAACTGCCTTACCCATGGCGATCTCCTGGTCGGCCAGCGAGACTCCAGCCGTTGTTACTGGAAAGGAGAGGCGAAGGCTTATTTAGAGCTTCCACAAACGTTTCGCCTTGAATAGAATAAGGAGCAACAAACCTCGTAGTTCGAGCAGTGATTGCGCGGTACCGAGAGGGTTTTTTGCCTTGCAAACGTAATCACCATTGTCTAGCAGAACGAGATTGTCAATTTCCAGGATTGCCTCTCTGACATGATTGTTGACCCTGCAATAATGCA
This sequence comes from Taenia crassiceps, assembly GCA_023375655.1. Lineage (NCBI taxonomy): Eukaryota > Metazoa > Platyhelminthes > Cestoda > Cyclophyllidea > Taeniidae > Taenia > Taenia crassiceps. Next base: position 3,916,116 of record JAKROA010000005.1, on the reverse strand, counting down.
ATCAGAAAAGAGGCACCAAAATTCTTTCTTTCTGTTTGGTTTTGTCGTTCTAAAGCGAATTGCTGAAAGAACAGCCTTCTTTTGAAAGTTGTACTTCATAAGGAGGTTTTTGGGCTAAATTCCTTAAGGAAAATGGTGTGATGGCATGGCAATTTGCTTGGGAGGGTATTTAACCGCGCATACGCCTTTCTAGCTGAGGGAAGGAATTCCCGTGTGAGGACAGCCTGCGGGTGCCATCGACGGTCCCTCACGTTTCCCACACTTCATCGGTGTATCATGGTCCCCCAAACTGCTCCTTTGGTGCGTTAGGGCTTCAGGGGAGGGGGTACGGGGGACCTCTAAAGGCCAGAAATAGCAACTCATTTCTCCTTGTTTATTTCCTTCCACAAAATCCTCGATTTTAGCTTTACTCTCGTAGATTTTTTTACTCTCCGACGATGATTTCAGGTCTCACAAAATTACTTTAAAGACAAATTTGTGTCTAAAAGGCGTAAACCCTCTTAAAGGATGTGATTTTTTTGCGTAACTTTGTTTTAAAAACGCAACGAACAAACACCGGTTGATGAGTCAGATTCGGAGTGTGATTCTGCGCCTGACAGACGCACATTACGATTGTTTCAACGCCGAGGAAACCTGCTTCAATGCTTTTCATTGCACTAAATTCAGCTCACAGAAGAATCATCAGAAGTTGAGAAATTTTGCTCCTCGGCAGAGCGAAAGCCACGAAAGCCATGCGTCTGAGCTGTACTGCAGAGTTCATCACTTTGACTTGAATAAAATTTTTTACAACTACTGTTTCTTTCTTTACTCGAGGCAGATTTCATGTGAACTGTTCTGTGACTGACACCGCAATCTGGAGGATTGGAGCTGAGGAAAAGTTCTGCCAATCTTGCAATGCTACCTCCGGTGACGCGTCGATAAGAAATTCACATTCCAAAGGCTTAAATGTTCGGGCTTTTTTTTTCCAAATGAATACAAGCGTTTGGGCACCAGATAGGCATTTCAAGGCTCCAACTAAACGCCTTAAGTAGAGTTGAGAATTAATTGGTCCCTAATGAATAAATTTCTGTTGATTGTTTTATGCATCTCTCTGATTAGGATGACAAGGTAACTTCATGACTGTAAAAACCTCCAAACAAAAGAGTGGAAAATGGTAGACTTACTCCACAATTTCCACCCTGACATTACGACCGTTTGTCGCTATGTCAACGGGATAATTGTCCTTGTACCACATCACCTGTGGCAATGGGTTGCCATCCACCACACAGGTGGCATTGAAATCCTCGCCGAAGGGCAGAATTTGGGGCTCAAAAGTATTAATTTGTGGCGAGTCTGAATGGTGCAAAACCAACCAATCACAATTTAGATAAATCGCATTTTCTCAAAATTGGAAAAATGAATGGACTTCCTCCTAAAAACTACTCTTTTGGTCTTTATGGTCCCTAGAAATACCACAATGTTTGAGATAACAACACGCTATTGGAGAATTTTTTTATTTATGAGTCGCATAAGGTTGATACTGCATTGAAAGTCTTCGTGTAGATGATCGAGTGGTTTTGTGGGTTTGCAGTTTCTTCTACCTTTAATAAAAAAGTTACGAAATCTATTACGTCTGCACACTCGAACCTACGGCGTGGAGGCTATCCAGCCAAGAGACAGGTCAGTAGTCAGATGACCACAATCACCAGCACCGTTTAGAAACCTGCTTGGGCTCCCCCGGTTCATTTTTGTCGCGCTTTTGCTGGAGGGTTTATTTGACTCGCCACTTACTCGGTTCTGTGTTCGACCCAATCAAAAAGTACCCAAGTTAGAGCAAACGCATTCGTTTTACTTATTTATTTTAATTAATCTAAATCAAGTTTGGTCACAAAAAAATTCAATCTTGTACGATTCATAATCCTATTTTTTTATGAAAAAGTAGGTTATTCACGATCGCGGCACATAGCTAGGTGTTAATAGATGAATTATATCTCACCGGAGAAAAAGCAGCTGTGGCACAGAATATCATTAAATATTTGCATATTTTAAGCATTTTTTGCATTTTTAATGCAGTGATTGCAAAAGCCACTCAGAAACAGCAAAACAGGAGTGCTTACAGCATGTTTTACAAAGATATTGTAGGATTTCGGCAGTCACCTTTTCGCTGAAGGACAATGAAGGCCCAGATAGAGCGAAGACAGGCAATCTAATTCCACGATGAAGTATGTTTTCTCCCGCATCCGCTAACAAGAAGGTATACTTTGCATTTGGTTTAAAGGACTCCAAACAGCCGAACTTTTGGTGGAATGAGTCGAATGTGGAGCCAGAAAAGGGGGAGGAGGAGGAGGAAGATTTGTTTAAGGGTATAAAAAAACGTCGAAGAACAGCTCGCGGAGGTATGCTGACGCCTGCGGGCTTAGCCAGGACTTGGGTAACTAGAATTATCACGTCAAATTCTTGATCGCTTCGTAGTGGAATCATCTCTTGAAGCCGAGCGTGTAGAACGATGGGAGAAGTAGATAGGTAAAGCTGAATCTCGTTTGAATTAGGAACTGGTGGGCAATTGGAAGCTACTCCGGCATCCGAAATGCATACAGAGGAACTGAGGAGTATTACTAATACAAGTACAGCTATCATTCTCCAAGGTTCCATTTTGTTGTCTGTGCGTGTATTTTACAACTGTTACCATTTGTGGTTGTGAAGCCAAGTTGAGAGCTCTTATATGCGGTGCGGGGGCGCTTTCTGGCGCTGCTTTGATAGGTCCAAACATCCTCTTTGTCTTCTGCTTCTTCTGCTACTTTTCATTAGCTAAAGAATTTCCACGTGTGTGTATGTGATAGCAGAATTATGCAATCATAACTCTCTTCTCGTTGGTCCAACCTCAAGGCCACCGCAGCATGACGCTTGGGCACCCCGTGCCAAGCCTGCTGCTCGTGCTTAGGGTATTCCTCAAATTACCTGGCACTCTGTAACCACTCCTGCTGACTCATTTACATGTCTGTGGAGTAATCAAATAATTTGTGTCCAATCAGCTAAATAAGCTGAGGCACCATTTACCAGGTACTTCATTGGGTGCATGCATGTCTATCTACAAGTCAAAATTGGGGGGTCTTTCCCTCATGCTTTTTCTTAACACTTTCTTATTCGGTAAATTTATTTATCCTCCACAATTGCCAGCCTCTTACACAGTTGAGGGGTCGAAAAACCAATTTTTGTCAAATTTGACAACCGCTAATGCCGCGCTGACTTGTGACTGGGGGAGTTGGGCAAAACTTAATTGACTTTATCGATTTTTGTTCCCCCACACCTTGCCTTGGCTAACCGCGTAATGGAGTGGGCGTCTCACCCCCCCCCATGGATGCGAGTCTGCAGTGAAGGGACTTGGCATTAGGGGGCGAAAGTGGTCCATCTTGGCAACACATCGGGTGAGACATTATTTACTCACTGAAAAACCCTGTGGCTCAGGCAAAAGTTGACTAGAATTTTTATTGTCTAAATAATTATACATTGATAAATTATCTAAATCCAATTTTCTCATTGTAATCGTACGAGGTGGAAAAATCGTGAGGCGATTTTTGTACTTCAAGTGGCTTGTTTTTGCAAATTTAATGAGTCACCAACTTATCAATGAACCTAATCTGTGGGTAAACAAAAGGAAAAGTTAATCTTGTTGCATTAAGTCCTTTAGCTATTTTGTGCGCGATGGAGCTCGAGACGCCAATCAAGAAGTCACCATCTAAGCTTTTTCAGTCGCATAAAAATCTATTATTAGGCCTGTATCTGTACATAGGAACTCTCAGACTAGTCGGCCTGGCGCATTAACCTCTCTAGATTTTGACAACACAGACTCCACTCCCCTGTAGGCGTGAAGACCACCACATCGATACCATTGGTGCCACACCCATTTGTCACTTGTCAAAGCACTTTCCAGAGGAATGCAGGACCCATTATCGAGTAACCTTTTCCCGCTGGGCGAATTCCCACCACATGGTGAATACTCACTATTACAAAGCACTCGAAATCACTACATCAGGGGGTAGAATTATAGGAAAACGAAAGTATGCGTTATGTTGCATGAAAACGCATTGCCAAAAGAACTTGGTCCCATGGGAACCACCTAAACTGCGCAGTTTAAGATCATTTCTTGCACCAAGTCACTCTCTCCGTTCTCCACCCACGCTAAACGCAACAACGAGCCATCCAAGACTCTGCCAAACCATGGCTTTTGCAACAACGATCAAAGCGACTCCTTTAAGTAAGCTGATAATTATTAGGTTTGCATGCTCATGAAAAGATTAGAAGGACTCAATCTGACCCTATTCATATAACCGTTAGACCCAAAAAAGGGGCTATAGTGGAGAAGAAGGAAAAAATTTAGCTACCATTTACGCAACTATCACAAACTTATAACACTTACCTAACTTCGATCACACCTGTCTATGATATGTTAAAGCTTCAAAAAAAAATCCGGATTGTCCTTTACACCAGTTTTCACAATTTATTTCTACCCAGAGTAGGAAGTAATACACGCTCTTGGTTTAAATCCTACTTTTTGCAACCCACTCCAACTTTTCATGTGTCAGGCACAACCTTCACTTGCATCAAATGGTGCAACAGTTTCCGGTGTAATTCACCAACTAAAACTGACAACACCAGCATGCAGTTTGGGGGTAATCACGGCCGGTTAAAAGGTTAGAGGAAAATTAAACAGCTGTGGATGTGCTCCAAAATGTCTCATTAGGTCTCCCTACGCCAACCGATGGATCCACCTTCAACCTCCAATCACAACGACGCAACTGAACCATCAAGGAGTCAATACCCTAAATGGATGCTGAGCATCAGTGGGAGATAATTTTCTGGCAACACGTATTGTGCTCGTGAGCGAGCGGCGAATCTAGGCATCTCAGATACATCGAGATTATCATTAAATGTGCATTATACAGAAAAAAAGTAAAGGGTCACATCTAAGAATGCATTTAAATAGGCGAACTGAAACATTGGTGAAGTCTTAATGTTACTTGCAAGGAGGACGAAAGCAGAGTAGGCAATTGATGACATTTGTTTCTTCATACTACGAGCAGAAAGTGAATTTCACCCAGATGCATACGTTATATTGACATCAAAGGAGTATGTAGCGCAACATGGTTTTGGTTGTTTATCTTGCAGATTCACTGTAATGCTTTGATTTGTTGTATCTCTCCGTGGGTAGTTCTCAAATAAGCATTTGAATACCCCTTGATTGACATCTTCATTTTGCCATGTCAGTAGTTCTCTATTTATTTCGCACTTAAAATCATTGTTTGTATAAAATATATAAGGCCATGGCAATTTCGTGTTGCTTTAGTCCAGAAAACTCAATACAAATGCTTTATTAGGTGTATCTCACAAATAAAACCCAACACAATGCAATCTGTATGTCTAAATTACCTCTTCGCACTTAAAGCATAGCGTCAATAAATACTTAATTAGGACGCAATTGGCAAGTTGAAACTCATGGCATCTTTTGAGGACAAGATATCACATTTATCATTTTCAGATGAGACCATTTTATGCAAATACTCTACCGGATTAATTGTTGAGAATAAAAAATGAGTTACCTCTACAGTTTTATTGCAAAATATTCTGCATAAAATTAGAGCTATTAAAGACTTTAACATGCCGACGTCAGCTGTTCAAGGTTATTGAGGCTGTATTTGGCCATGCGGTACGAAGGTGCGTTGCAATACGTAATGCGGAGTAATCTGTTTTTGCCACTTATACACTTTGTACTCATCTACTCCCCACTAAACACACTTCGTCGATTTAATTCTAGTGCCTTGTCACGTATGCACTTGTGGTTTTTCCCTAACTAGCAACTCGGACCATCCTGATCCATCTTCGTCGATTTGACCATAGTCAGACCACTGCCATTCCGACGGAATCTCGAGCTTGGGAAATCCATCGTTTCAATGACTCACTTAAATGCGCGATAGAAAATGAACTTAAAATGACCCAGACTCGTCGTCCACCGCCAATAAAACACCCTAACGACCTACTGATTCATCCTCAGGCCGTTTCCCTAAATCCAATTGATAAACTAATGCTTACTGGCTATGGCAAAGATGCCTTTCGGATGTATCGCCGTTTTTCTTTCAGTCAGCCTTACGACGAATTTCCTTTCACCCCTGGGCGCGATTTCGCAGGTATAGTGGTTGATTCTGGTCCTCAGGCGTCCCTCAACTCCTTCTGTCCTGGGACTCCTGTGATGGGCGCTACAAGGCCGCATACTAGCAGTCTTGGGGGTGGCTGCCTTTCCGACTTTATAATCTGCCCTGCTGGAGTCGTTGCAAGGCGTCCAGAAAAACTGAATCCTATTCTTGCTGCTGCCGTTAGCTATGCTGGTCTTACAGCGTGGGCAGCCGTTTGTAAGGCTGGAATGGATCCTATTGGGCGTTCTTCTGATGCCCCTAGACGAGTTCTTGTTACAGGGGCGTCGGGACCTGTTGGTGCCATAGCTTCTCAGCTAGCACGGATTTCAGGGGCATCTCATGTTATCGTTACTGCTCCATCACGTGTAAATCCAGCCGAATTAAAATCTTCATTGGGTGTAGATGAGGTGAGTACTTCTCTTTGTCTAAAGTTGGCAATTTTGTTCGTAGGTTATTTTGGCTTCAGAAATGCCCTCTGCGGATGTTAAATATGACGCTATCATCGACTGCGTCAGACCGAAGATTCTTGTTGCGGCTCGTGATGTCTCAAGGTGCTCAAGTTCAAGGCGTTGTGAATTCCAAGAATACTATCCCCTCCTACGAAATCTTGGATCTACCTCGGCCCGCTCACGCTATGTTAGTGTAAATCCGCCCATTTTCCAGTTTATTGACGAATTGGGTCTTTACACTGGTATTGGCGCTTCTCTGGTTTCACTGGCCTACGCCAATCTGCATACTTTGCTCTCTGAACATAGAAGCGCCCCCCTTCGTTGGGCTTTCTTCGAACCCAGCAGAAGCCGTCTGGAAGCGCTTGCTAATTGGCTTGTCCAGGGTCAACTTCACGTGCCCATTGAAAAAGTGTACTCCTTTGATCAGGTTCCAGAGGCATTTCAAAAACTTTCTGGTGGTGGCAACAACGGTAAAATTGTAATTAAATTGGAGTAGAAGCCAGTAAATAAATCTGTGGTTGCTTTATTTTCTTAGTTGAGTGTTATGAAAACAACGGGTTTGTGGAAGACACGGATTACCTCCTCAATATTGGATAGACGATTTTCCAGTTGTGCTCGGAGATTTTGAGCACGACTTGTAGATGTATGAAGTGGCACACGGTTAAGTTCCTCCAAAGTTTTGGTGTGTGCTGAAATGAAAACATTAACTTTTAGTATACCCTATGTTGGGTCCCCAACATTCTATTCATTCAAGAAACTAAAATCTTATTCGGATGCTTCCCCATTTTAACCTAGTCCTTTTGAAAGTAAACGGGATGAGAGCTCACGTACCCTCCTCAAGGGAGCGCAATGTGTCTTCTCTTTCCTCTTCCGACAACCTTCTGTAACCTTTAGGCGTCATGCTCCTTTCCTCAGCCCTCTTTATAGCTGCCTCTTTTTCCTCTTTTCTTCTTCGAAGAAGACTGGCAATAAGTCGGTAAACTAATCCCAATGAAGAATGGCAAAAAGGTGTTTACGTAACTGGGTCTTACTAAGGTGGTAACCTTCCAAGATTTCCTCGCTGTGAACTCGAAGAATGCTTGGATTGTTCTTTGGCGAATCGTCGATCCAATACGCCATCGCTGGAGACAGCATTCGCATTTGTACGCATGTAATTGAGGTTTCTTTGGAAGGGCTGAATCTATAACATGATAGGCGAGAAAAAGGTGAGTACTGACTACCTAGAGGTAAGCGATGTTTTGTGAATCATACGCATATATTTGGTGATGGGGGCTCTGGGCGCATCGACCTTTGAAAGGGAAGGGGCTGGGGCTGAAGTTTTGGATGGAAGTTTACTGAGAGCCATCTTTGTGTTTACTTGACCGGTTTTTCCGTGAACTGTCAAGAATCCATCATGCTTCGATGTACTTTTAGCAAGGCAACAATCCACGCTTGAGCTGTTGTGTATCTCGGTTTGAGTGCTTTTATTGGAGGTTATAGATTTCGTTTGCTGATCCACTTTGTCATTCTGAAAGAAATTTTCAGCATTCTGAACAAGGGCCGTCGTTTTTTCATTTTGTCCTTTGATACGTGGATAGATAATTTACGAGTTTTCAGAGAGTTGCATCAAGTAGAGTCCGGAGTCGTAAAGCATGCAGTCCAGTAGCTACCATGATTACAAAATCAAAAGCATCAAAGATGTCCGCTCATTAAAAATCAAGTAGTGTTTCATTCGCAATAAGTCTTGCAAGTGATGAACCAAGGTCAATGTGGCAACACCCTTGCCAGCAAAATTTAACAATACTACAATGCAGAGAATAATCGGTACATTTATTGGTCAAATCCATAATCCTATGGGTGTGTATATTCCATTTCAAATAAGTTTTCGCTAATAGCATGCACATCATTGTGACCTCTACGCAAAGGAATTGCTAAAGTGACTGGTTTATTTAGCCATAGCGTAAGCAAAAAGATTCTATTAGATTGTTAAAGCCGATTAAAGTAAAGTTGCAACGTGTTAGTAGAGAAACTAAAGTTGCGTATCTAAAAAAGTGTTAACGGAGAAGTGAGGGCAAAATCCGCATTTCAGCAATGCTCACATTGCAAAACTCCATCTTAGCTGGTTGATTTTGGTCATGACCAATATCGCCAAGATACCTTTCAACGATACACTTTCTGATTTTAGTCGGATCATAAATGCGAGAGGATGACATTGCAGGAAGTGGCTTTGAGACTGATGAACGCACTCTGCGAATATTCTCCCGAATGAAATCTCTTCCAACTTAAAGGTCAATAAAAACTGCGTAAGGCATATAGGAAGTTTTGAGTCCAACATAAATTAAATAAAACCTACCGGAGGCAGATCGGCGACTGTATCCCGCACTGCCAAATCCGGGAATATTTTGCCATTGCAGTAGATTTAGAATTAAGCCTCGGTCTTGATCCATCGATTGAATTTGTTTTAAAATGTTAAATCGCCACAATTACACTATTTTGCCCAAAACTAAACAAATACGAGAAAGAAAACAGATAAACATTAGTAAGCATTTTAATTTCTAAATCTGGTAACCATGCCATGCAGCTCATGCATTTGCCAATAACTTTAAACATGCAATTATATTTTAGTGCAAACTTTTATCAAAAGATTTCTACCATTACCATAGGAAAGTTAATTAAACAAAAGCGCAAACAGATACATTTGAAAGGTCGATGTTACCAAATAGCTTAAACAAGAGTGTAATTGTAAAAAGCGATAAATACTTTATTCTGTTCAGTTTAAAATATTCAAAAACATAAATAATATTGTGTGTTGATTTTGGCTGTTTAGCCAGAAAACATATGGTCTGTTGGGTCAGTCAACTGTTTGGCCGTCAAAACAGTGCGTTCGGTACAGATATAGTGAAATTTTTTACTGTTTTAGCCTCACTTAAACGCCTGTATGGTTATCAGTATTGGTTGCTGCAAAGTCTCGCCCGCTTTTGTCTCTTCTGTTACAAACTATAAATCTGATTTTGCAATGGTCATTGTTTTTTTGTAGCATGCATTTTCGTCTCTGCTTCTAGGCTTATGGCGGCCATGGAATCACTCCGCCCCGAACCATCCATCGTCATTTATTCTTTCATAACCATTTTCGTCGCAATTTTCGGTGTGGTCGCTTCTCGATACCTTTTGAAACGCAAAGCCACTAACCTGGGAACGTTACAGCAAAGCGACAGGATAACGAGTGATCAAAATCGGAAAATGGCAAGGCTGGTGCCCTCAAAAACAAAGCAGCGTACGTCTCACTCTGCCTCTTGTTCTCTCGTATCCTTATCAATTGTTTATTGTGAGTTTAGGCTCTATGTTCTTGAAGGTTTAACACACCAGTTAAAACATCACCTTGCTTTCCGGTTTAGCCAGCAGCGTAACTTCGCCTCTTGAAATCCCCCAAATCTGGTCTTATTCTGAACTTTCAAAGATTAGTTGAAATTGTGCGTCTTTTGATTCATTTAGTAGATTGGTTGTTACTCTGTCTTTGAAGACTGACGTACTGCAATCATTGGTTGTAATGCTTTTTATTATTTGAATCAATTACTGCGGAACCATTTTGTACTTATGCGACTTCAAGTTCCAGTCGAGTTATTTATTTGTTAGTCATGCATCTCCGCTGATTAGTTTGATTATTTCTTGTGTATGCGTTTTGCTCAGAAACAGTATTTTGCTACACGCCTGACTATTTTATGGTAGTTTCTTTTGTGTACGCCTCGCTGGTATTGCTTGAGTCTAGCTCTACCTGTCTCGGAGTGGACTTGAAATTCAACTTGTTTTATATAGACTTGGTTATCACTTAGAGTTTTTTCCAGTTAAACGAGTCGAGCTTTTGAGTCATCTCCCATCGCGCGTGAAGCGACTGCATGAAGTGCAGCAACTAGCAGAGCTTAGCGCTAAGGAGCGCGAGGCCGAAATGCGTGCCCGATGTGATCAGTTGGCCGCGATCCTGGAGGTTATGCGACAGCAACCGGAGCACTTCGGTCAGGTCTCACAGGCCGATCTCTCTGCCCAGATGTCCGATTTCTACAGTGCCACCACTGCTGCTGTTGCTCCGTCCATCGCGTGATAGATGGAAGCTTTCTTAACAAAAGTTGCCACTTCTTTATCTTTCATGTGTTTATTGCTGGTTTTATGGTTTTTTTGACCGGCTAGATAGTACCCTTCTTTCTGCTTGTAAATATGGGGAAGACTTTTCCCGTACATTATTTCCATGTTTGTTTTAAAGTGAGAATTACCCGTTTGCACTTGTAATCACACTTTTTTGTCAAATAACACTTAGTGCCTCGAGAACTTCCTGAAGATAAAAGAAGGCGTATTACTTAAGCAGAATAACATACATTTAGCAAACGGATAGGGCTCGGACTACTGGCGTGGCCCGGAGGCCAGCCCACCGGCTGGAGCAATATGACCACCCAAGTGATTGTAACTGAAACTGGTAGAAAAATTAAGTAATGTATAGCCTCTCTCATCAATTAAGCGTCTTCCTCGGCGCTACCTTTGGTGAAACCCCTGCGTCACCCGTTACGACATAATCAGTGCTGGAAGAGACCCACGGGCTAACCGTGTCAGTCATTAAAATTCGAACTCAACCGAGGGGACACTTGGTCATAGTGTCACTGCTCCCTCTTGGCATTTCTGCTTGATTAGGCGATTTGTATGGTTTGGGAAGTGAATTTAGTGATGGGGATTTCTACTGACCATCGCGTGTGTCTGTAGCAAGCCGATGGAGCACCGGTTTAAAAGCAGATTTGTGAAAGAGCAGGGAATTTACATAGCTACATCGGGGTGAGGTTTCTCGTATTTTCAAATTTTGAACGGATTTATGAAGGTATAGTGAGTAAACTCCATAAAGAATATCTGCCAGATGGTTTACGGCTAGTGTCGGTTCAGTCGTTAATAGCTTCTTTGCGAAACACGGGAGTGAGGCGGGTGCCGAAAACGGGCCTCGTTCTCGGCCCTTCTGTTATGGGATGTCGGAGATTATCCTGTCCATAGCACATGCACAATTTTTGCACTACTAGTTTGTTGCAAGCGGTATAGATTAAGCTGGAAATCCCGTAAAAGTCGGGTCCGCTTTCCGCTGTCACTACTGTAGCGTCCCATGGCTTTCTTAAAGGCAGAAGAGGGCATAATTCTTGGGCGGATTTATATGCATTTGGCCCACTGGCATGACCCGAAGGGCAGTCAGCCGACTAGAGCCATATGGTCACCCAAGTGACTGTAATTTGTGGACAACCGAACAAAGCATCCCAAAACGAGTAAAAGCTTTCTTACTTTTAGCTGCTATGTTGCATGTTTCCTCACACCTAACCCGGCTCGACCTCACCTACAAAGTCTGTTGCGCTCAAGAGAGCGCTGTCGTCCTAGCGACAATGACTTAAACACACGCTTACGCAGTGTTGCCAACCCTTCATTGTAGGCGTTTCCCCAATGTCACGTGTACCCTCAGAGTAGGCTGTCCGTTTCGAAAACTGAAAAAAATGGACTAGTTTAAAACTTGAAATGTCCCATTCCTTAATAACAGAGTTACTCAATTTTTAACCCGTAACATGGAAAGTGTTTGGGCGAATCAGTTTAATCGAGGCCAAAGGAATGTGCTGAAGAGGTTTGGATCGTCAGATGTCATCGGTAGGGAGAAGCGAGAACCGAGAACCTTTTACTAGAATGAATGGACATCGATTTCTTCACCATTAGGGAAGGTAAGCTGCGCTAATATCAGCGAACATCAACTTGTGCCTTAGAGGGGAAAAAAACTCGCGCAATGCGGTACACCTAAGCTGCATTATCTAGTTATTTCTAATAAGTTCAGTGAAGCAACCATATTCAAGTAACATGCCAAATAACGGTTATTCGGATTAGCTACTTTTAAGTCTACAAAATCAGTCGAGCCTTCCTTAGTTAGACGTTTCCACCAATCTCGGTTATAGAGACTTTCCAACAGACGAGCTGGGTGTTAAAACATTATCATGGATGTAGCCTACAGATTGAGAGGCTGTCAACCTATCAAATACGGACCCCTTTAACTTAACAAAGATCAGAGTCAGACAAATTCAGAGACAGCCTGTAATTGGGCCCAAAAACCACGAAGAAGGTACCATATTCCATGGAAAGAAAAGTTCACCACCCCTTAGCTATTCAAACACAGCCTGCACCAAACGGGTGTCCCTAAAGTTGGGAAGGACGAAGAACAGAGTGAGAAGACCGGATTCACCGTATGCTGGACACACTTTCAAGGAAAGGAATTACCGCAGCTTTCCACAGTTTAAGGACTCGTGGCGATTATTGGCTCAGACACCAAGTTCAAACATTCATAATGATTAACAATAGTGTAGCGTAGGTAAAACTTTATATAAGGAGTTGATGAAATTAGCAGTAAAGACGCGAATGGAAGCGGCAACGCGCCTTAGCGGCTGACGTTAAGCTGGCCTAAGTGTCAAAAAGTTTGTAGCATATCAAAGTTCCAAATGAGATACCTCTACTGCTCGATCTACATTTCGATGACAACCAGCCATCTCTAATAAACTAGTCAAACAATGGTACAATCACACCATGTTTTTAAACAGTCAGACAGCATTAAACTTCTCGTCGGTTTTAGAGTCATTCACGCTTCACCCACGAGTCAATAACAAAGGAGAAAAAGCATGGCAAAGTGATTACATAATAATCAAAACATAAAAAATAAAAATGTGTTGCAATTACATAGCTCATTATTTACAATACGAGCAAAGACATAAAGAAAACTTGAATCTGGAGTTATTCAAAATGAAGTTAAGTATAATGAAAGCCAACTTTGTTTAAGTAATCAATGGAGAGGTTGGCATTGGAGCTTATTCCGCTGCGGTTAGGTCTTCTTTAAAGATGGCTGACAGTGAGGTGCTGCGCGAGTTGGTGCAATGCGGGAGGAGAAAACTGTCTTGCCTCACTATGGACGAGTCTGAGAGGTTGTTGAGGCGAACTCTGCTGCGTCAGTCGCTGAAGACTTGGCGACGAAAACAGCGGGAGATTCGCAGACACGGCCGTTTCGAACGACGCGATTGGTTGAGTTTCTACAGGGCGTGGGAAGAAGAGGATGACTTTGAGGACTGCAAGGAGCTCCACGAAATCCGAGTGCACAATCCGGACTTGGCGGCGGCCTTCGCAGCTCTAGACAACTCTGGTGGGTGCGTGAAGGAGTGTTGTGACGGTGAAGAGGATGACGATGACACGGTAGATTCGTTTTACCATGGTCAGGGTGACTACAGGTACAGCTATGTTGTGCCTAGGATAGACACCTGTTAGTGGTAGTGAGATAGACTGGAGCGAAGAGGAAGGAGTGGCAGGTGGAGGTGACGTGTGAGAGCGAGAGCTGACATTTGAGTTGTACATAAGAGATGCTTGTACATAGTTGTAAATGATATTGCTTGTAATCTGCTTTGTTGAAGGCGGCCAGACCGTTGACCTGGTATGGTGTCGTGCGACCTGGTCTAATCTGGTCTGGTCAGGTCAGGTCTGATCTGGTCTGGTCTGCCCGGATTCGGTTCTCGGCCCTCGTGAAAGCAGTGGCTGTGAGGAGACAGGAGAGGCGTCAATAATGGGGCCTGGTAAGAGACGCGTTGCTCTTATGCATTCTGTCTTTTGTATATACGTCAGCGTGTACGGGCATCGAGACTCGTTGCTTTTGACTCTGAAGTCTGATTTAAGATATAACTACAATTGCATTGGTATTATTGTTGTTTGTGACTATACGGGATGCAAAATGCGTCTTGTTTTGCCTTGTCTCAGTGGTGAGTGTTGAAGGTAGTAAGTGGATAGGCGGGTGGTAGGATAAATTGACAGGTGAGTGAATGGATGAGTGGTAGAGCGATTGTTGTGAGTGTATTGTGTTGCAATGCATATGCGTTTGTGGTTATGCAGGAGGGGGCGGGCGATGGTGCGCCGTCTTCTCAGGTCGTTTGGCGGAGGATGCGGTCGTGCGGCGACAGCGTCAGGGAAGCGCAAATGCGGGTAAATACGTTTTGAATGTGACTTATTGAATTGCGGTTGTATTATGGGACTTTTGCAGTTTTGTGTAGGCACGCAATTGTTTGCGTCAGAAATAGTGATGTGCGGCGGGGTATGTTTTTGCGTTCAATCGCACCGTGGTGCGGTGGGTGGGCCATTGGAATCAGATTTTGCAGATGTTTCGTTTTCGATCGGTGTTGCCTTTGAATACATGAGACTGGAACTGGTATTATCACGGTAGGATATTTTGCATTTTGTCATCGTTTTATTGGGCTTATTTTCTCGCAGAACTCATGTTGGCGGTGATTCTATTGCCACGATGTTATTTTCGTGTCACGGGTTAACATGGTTTGCCGGTTTTTTTGCTGGGATACCAGCTAGGTTTTTCCATTATGCCTCGTTTTCAGAGGGTGTAGGTAGTGTCTCGTACCGTGTTCCGTTCGGTTGTTCCTACTCATACCTCTGCAAAGGCGTTAGAGGTGGGTGCTAGATGAGGTTTTATGTTAATTGTTAGTGTTGTCCCTAATGCTTGTATTTAAGGTGTAGGAGTAGATTGTGAGATGTTGAATTGTTGTGGAGTTTGCCGTTAGATCTGTTCGCTGTTTGCACCAGGTTGTAATGATCCTGTCTGGTAGTTGTGGGGTAGTTTGGCTGAATTGTGGGATGTATGGTGGGGCCGGCTAAGGTACACTTAGTTCATACCCCGCTACTACCGTTCAATCACAGCGGTTCTGGTTTGTTCATTGGATTACGTGAATCTACGCAATTTAAAAGTTTCTATTACTCTGTTGTAGTCGAGCGTTAATTAGGAGTTGTGGGCGTATTGCACAAGTTGCCTGAGTGCTGTGCTCTGTTAACAATTTGACCCCTAAGGGTAAATCAGAGGCTTGGTGCCTGTTATCTAACCAACCTTTGTAGATGCATAACGATAACCTCGAACGACCCAGGGGCAGGCTTCAATCTTCAGGTTTCCTCTGAGATGTGATTGCTGTAAGTGATGTTGCCGATTTTGCAGCACTATGATTAGGAGCGGTAGATACGCTGAAAGACATCACGGGTGGGAATTTTTACACTGGCTTGGAGTAAATCGTATTTACCTTATAAGGAACGCTAGGGGATAGAATGTGGACTTGTCTACTGCCCTCGCTTTTGGGAATTTTATCTTGCTCCTATGGTTTTCGATCACAGCACTGTCTTTAAAACGGTGTTTTGCGCGAGCGATTAGAGTACTGATTCATCATGAGGCTTGTACTGAGTGAGTGGGTGCCTGCAGCAGCCGCATGTTTTGTGAGCGGTTTTCCATGTGATCGACTTTCTGTGAGGTGAACGGTAGGTGCGAAATGTACTTTTACGCTACGAAATTTGTGGTTTTCTGCTTCCTGTCTGGTAAGTGGATTGTAAGTGTTAGTTGAGGTGGGGTCTCTTTGATGCGATGTAGGTGGCGCTTTTGAAGTTCTCGAGTTGTAGTTACAAATTAGTTGTTGTACATATAGGTTATGGATTACCGACGTCAAAGTTTGATTGCAGATGGATGAAGTGGTGTCACTTTACTAAGGAATAGTTCTGACGCCTGCTGTGTCGACATTGGAATTATTGTTTGGCTCTGCGTTTTTTGACTATTCTGCGGTTGGTTCATCTTCAAATTTGTTGATACCCTTAGTATTTTGCGTGCGAGTTTAAGTTGGATTGACTTCGTCCTCGCGTAACAAGGGTCGGATGTTGCTTGTTTGGCTGTCGAGAAAGGGTTTTTGCACCCATTGCCTTTGTCTCAGTCGTGTCTTTGCTGGGACCGTTTGTTCTCGTGTGCGCACTCAGTGGCGTTGAAAGTCGATGATGCTGCATTGCGCCTTGAAATGCGCGGTTGGGGGGTGTTGTTCACCAGACCAGCAGCGTTAATGCCACGGAGCGGGGGCATAGGGATTGATTCTGGAGTCTTGTGATCAAGTATCAGTGGAAAGTTGACTGAGGTGCACAGAAGTGGGTGGGTAGTAGACGTACTCTAGTGGAGCTAATTTGCGACTTGGCATTTGTTTGCTATTAGTCTGTCGAAGCTTGCCACTTGGAGCATAGAGAGTTGTCTTGCATTAAAGTGTTTTTTCTCTAACTGCATGAAGTTTATAATATTTGTAGGTTGGGTAGTCTGTGACATTAAATGGCGCCGTGATCCTCTATATCTGATTGTTTGAACTTTGTGTTTGAAGTATGGGCTGGTGGAGGGTGAGGTGAGTCTTGAATATGTAGTCTTTTGGATGTGTGTATAGGCTTTTCAGTGAGTGACATTTTTCGTTTTTAAAAAGTCTGAGTGTGTATTGAGAGGTGTGAGGTGACGCGCATCGATGACTTTCTGCGTTGGTGGCGCCGTATTTTTTGTATGGTATTTTTCTCTAAACCTTGGTGCCTTCAGGCAGGATTGAGTCACACAAAAGGCTGCATTTTCAATGCTACAGACAGCTCAAGTTGATATGTCGATTCGCAGGAAATTATGGGCTTTGTTGGACTGACTGGTAATAAGAGGTTTTTAGGCAGTTTTCCTATTATAAAATGGAATTTCAATGTGCTGCAAGGTTATTGGAGCGAAGTGGGACTACCTCTTCCCACTTTAACCTCCTTCAAAAACAGAGCTTGATAGTTTTGACTAAGAAATGTTGGAGACGGACGAGCTACTCCGCTGGAGAATGGGAGATTCCTGTCCTCCACTGTGGCGTATAGGATGAGAATTGGGAGTGCGAGGTTGCTACTTTGTGTCGATGTCGGAATTTGTCGAGGATGTGCTAATTTCAAACCTCAGGGGGTTGTCAGTGAGTTGCGGTGAGTGTTGTAATTTCTCTTTTCGTTGTATGCATTTGTCCTTGGAGTTGTTTCAGGTGCTTGTGTTCGTTTGTATCAACGATGCTAAAGTAGGTGTTGTTCACGATCATTTTTAGGCTGATCGTGTCGGTCCTTTTGCAGTTGAGTGAGGCAGGTGGATGAGCGCTATCACTCCATCGGTGTGTCTGATTTCCATGTTTTTAATTTGCTTATCGTGGTTTGCGTGTGCTGTGCTAGCGGCAAGCAGAAATATCCAATAAATTGTGGAGTAGAAAGGTGTGATGTGTTTTTTTTGCCGTGCTTTGGCTGACGCGCTCTATCCAGCCTCTATTGAGTCAGAGTTCTGTGTACTTGGTCTGAGTATTATTGTGAAATTTGTCGTTTTTTTACATTAGTTTGGTGGTTGCTGAAGCGTGGCGAGCTGTTGAATTCCATTCGTCTTTGCACTACGGTAAAATTTGTCTTGTGAGAGGTGGTTATTGATGTGACTTCTTTATTCACGGGCTGAGGAGAGTCGGCAAGGTTGTGCGGATTGAAGGTGCTATGTGTGGCATCTACTTCGAGGCGAGAATATGCCGTACGGTAGCTTGTGTTGGTCATGCTGCATCGTAAATATTATTTCATGTTTACGCACATGTGAATGGATGGTTGAGTGTGTAATGTTGGCACTTGTGTGTTTTGAGTGAGTGGTGGGCTTTTCTGTTTCAGTTGAGTGTTTGCCCTCGGAAGTCAGCGGAGGACTAATTAAAGGGTAAGTTGACTTGACAGCGGTGCAATGTGAGGCGCATGAAGTAAGTTGCGTTGATGTTGCATCTTGTTTTAAACAATTTTTCGGTACCTGGCCCCACTTAAATATACTGTTTCTGTCGAAAAGCGTGCTCCTTATTTCCCTATTTTTCGTTTCTCTTTTGGTTCATTTTTTGCGTTTAAGACCTTTTCAGGGAGGGAGAAGTTGAAGGTGGGTGTGCCGGTGTGACAATTGAATCGGAATAATGCCTTTTTAGTCCACTGCAACTTGGGGCAGTGTTATGGGACGTGGTGATCGTCATTTGGTCCGACGGGATAGGTGCCAGTAATGTTAGAAATCATTAGTCATGAGAAACTGGTTGGGTAGTATAGCTATTGCTTGCTGTTTTGCCGATGCCAGTAACTCGAATTTGATCGTTATTATGTCTAAAGCCGAATTAACACTCAATTTACAATGTTCCCTGGACAATGCATTTTCGTCGATATTAGCTGCTTTGGTTGGCTGAGTTTGGAAATGAGATGCACCTCTTCGAGATCGCGGTCTGAGGCGTCTTGTTAAAGGCTGTCGTTTAAGGTTGGCGGTAGGCTGTTGTGGTCTTTGTCATTTTTTGGTTTGCTTTTTGGAGTTTAGGATCATCGAGTCGGGGTAGGGTCAGTTTGAGAGCTGTGATAGGTCGACTAGCCTGTTGGCTGGGAGAGGGCTTCTGAATTCTACTGTCTTTTGGGCGCTGGTTTGATGGCGCTTCTCATGCTGGATGTGGCCTCGCAGAAACAGAAATCACACCTCTCTCTCCCCTTTGCCGATGAGGTTGGTACAGCCATGACTCTCAGACGCTTCCTAGCATCCTTCTTCGTGGTTAGGGTTGACAGATGCTGCAGCTAATTCAAGTGTCATAAACGGGGGAATGGTAAGTTCGTGAAACTAACAGAAAACTTGATTAGAGTATTTCTAGTATTGGAGAAGAACTGGGGCAGGGGCCGGTGGGTCGAAAAATTTGCTTCCAAATTGATTAATTGGACTTTTGTGGACGTTGGAAGCTGTACAGCGATGGTTGGTGATCAGTTGCTCAGAACCACATCGGGGTGTCATGGTCTTAACAGAGACAGGACCGAATAGAGGTAATGGATAGGGAAGGGGGAAATACGACCATCGAATGCGTATGCATATACAGATATATATGTGTGTGTATATATATTCAGCAAAACGAAAAGGATCGGGGCGCTGGTCCAGTGGGACGGCCCGCCCACCCACTCAACCATGAGAGAAACCGATTATCAGGCAAAGTATTGCAATGAATATAAGGAACTGCATTTAAATACATCCTAAAAATGGATGTTACGGTCGTATAGAAATGAAAATGGAATTTCTTTTTCGTAGATGTCTTTGGTCGGTTGTAAGGTGATCGTTGCTTTTTCATTGGCTGCTCAAACCCAAACTTTAACCTAACTTATTTATTTTCGTTGCACTGTTGTCATTTGAATCTCTCAAAGCACTGCGAACGATTGGCGTGTGTTGTTCTCTCGCTAAAATAGGACGATGTTGTGTCCACGTTATTCGAGGTGTTTTCAGTGTTGTCTCGTTAAACGCTCGACTGAATTACTGCTAGTTGGCCTGATTAGGTACAGCTTTGGAAAATTTGAATCTCGCAGTGAGTGACTACGGTAATTGCCCACGATTGTGCACAGGTGCATC
Source organism: Taenia crassiceps (assembly GCA_023375655.1). NCBI lineage: Eukaryota > Metazoa > Platyhelminthes > Cestoda > Cyclophyllidea > Taeniidae > Taenia > Taenia crassiceps. Next base: position 3,896,263 of record JAKROA010000005.1, on the reverse strand, counting down.
TGAAGTAGGGTAAGGTCCCCTGGAGTAGTGATAGCATTAGTCCATTTTAACTAGTTGCATTTGTTAATTTTGGCTAAGTAATAGTTAGTGCTGCCCTGCTATCTTAAACATTTTATATGAGAAGGCAGTCTGCCACAGCGGAAGGACATAACACACCTTTAGAAATTAAACGTTGAGATACAACATTTAAAGCTAAGCGCATCAACCTTAAAATATTTCAAAGTGCTTTTAAACGTTTTGGCGGTGTTTGTGACTTAAAGCATTTAAGTATAGTCAATTTATGATTTTTACCACAACTTGTTTTAATCTTTCCATGCGTGGTGCGCAGTGCGCAAATACTTCTAGTCAGCTGTTGCGATGTATACTGGCCTGTTAAAGTATTTAGCGTATGTAGGATCGATCAAGCTTGATTCTCTTCAAGACAAAAAAATATCTGACCCAATACTTAGGGCTGTGCTTTTGTTGGAGTCCCTAAGATCTTGGGAGAAGCAGCTTGCGGCCCTACGAAGACAACGTCGTCTGATCGCGAATCACGAAGTTGTCACCGGACTCCATGAGGATAGTGGTAACACACAAACTCAGGAATTGGAATCACCTCCAACGTCTCTTGAAGATGGAGATGATGTTGAAGTCGTTTCAGTGGACTTAGTTTCTCACTCAGATGATGATTCCTCCCAAGAGTGTGTTGGATAGCCAAATATCTGCGGATAGAGCTATTTTTATTCTACGTTTTTATGAAACTAGTGAAAACCTATTCGTCTTCTTCGAATTCTCTGCATGTAGTAGTTTTTCAATGTCGATAGCGTCTTCCGTATTAAACCGTTTGTCTTTCAACTTCCTCCTCGTACGCTTCCACCACAAAAGGTCTCTGTTGCTCTCCACGCTTTGCACAATCCTATGACACTTTAGTGGTTAGAAAGTAAGTGACTGGTCTGATCTTTAACCCATCCATCTTATTGATTGATTTGCCATCCTTGAGAAATTGCGCTTATCTCACTCTGTTGTGTAGACAAAAGCTGTCAGCAATCGAATTTTGTAATGTAACATATTTTGCATTCCCTATTCGATTTGAGTCCTTTCCGTTCTAGCCGCTGCCTTTACATACCCAACACCTTATTGAAATGTCTAAATGTATGGCGGTATGTACTATCTCTTCCCGGTTTGAGCTGGTGGGTGAGAATGCATTCCCCATGGGACTGCCGAGGTCATCCAATAGAGAAGAGTACTCGATGTATTTCAAGATGTATTACCACGATCTTTCTAGCACTTCGGAGAGCATTTGGTGAGTTGGTCTTAGATGCCATTTTTGTGTTGTACTGCCGCATTGTTGTGCTAATGTGCAGTTTGTACTAAAAACCTTCTTGCTTCTTTTGTCTGTTGAAGGAGACTGGGCTGATGTCATTATGGTCTGGGTTGTGACTTTTTAATGAGGACGATGAAGTAGGAGTTGGCATTTAGGTGATTTGCTCGAGATTATTCCTTTATTTCCGAGATGACCCACCCAGGGGTTGATTGTGGACAATGTAGCCTTGTGCCAGCACTTCCAAGTAGCAGAATCATCTAACAGACTTCATTCAAATCCGGAATCAATCCTATTGTTTACTAAGTCGTCTGGACGTATTGCGAATCTTGGTTTGCTATCATAGGCTCCGAGGAATTCCGCGGAAGAGTAGTCAGAAATGACTATGGGATGGAGGATGGGCAATCAAAATACGGAGTGTGGTGCATATCTACGGTGCCAAAGCGCTAGAGTTTTCTGGAGTTGGCTTAACTCACATTTATATCTTTAACGGTGATATTTGCTTTCAAGTGTGCTAAGCACGTAGGGTCAATAAGTGGTGGGTACACATAGGGGCTTTAACTCGATAATTACTACGGAATTTACGCGAATTATCCTCGAAATAGGAGGATTCCATCTTTGAGTGGGAGTTTATAGAACGTCAAGACGAAAGCATTCGTTTTTCGATAGAGTTACCCGTTTTTATTCGCCAAGGCTGAGTCGTTGGCGTTCGCCGTACCGTGAAGCGTTTGACCTAATAAAAGCCTCCCATAAATACCAGTAGACATCAGCAAGCACGAGTTTTAAGCTTTCTTTGACAAGTAGCCTTGCCATCCACGCATCGCTTCAGTCACGAATGAGTGCACTATACAGATTGAAAGTCTAGATGGAATCGGAGTGGGGCATGTGCACTGGCTGCTGGAAACGGAATGCAGTTACCACTTACCGCTGTTCCAATTGACGCTATTGTATCAGTGCCTTACATGTTTTTAAAATCAAGTAACCTGGGGATCGGCATCAAAGCTTCCTGCATAGCACAGGATTTAGTAGATCTGCTCCAAATTCACATATAGACAGAGTAATAGAGAGCGATGAGCAACTCCTCATCTCAAGTATCTGACCGACCATCTTACAACCGCCGTCTCGAAGTAGTCGGGCCACGGACCCGCGCATACTCTTCTCCTCGCCGTCCCATCTTGGTCTTTTTCCAGTATCGCCTCCGCCACCATTGTCTGACAGCACTGGTACAACTCTCTTCTCACTGCTGTTGACTGGTACATCCCTCTTAGCGCCTGATTTTCGGTCTAAGAGGTGGGGATGCGCACTTAATGTTGTTTGAATGCCTACACAGTCATAATTCGCTCCTTAGTGCTGCATGCAGTGAGAAGAGGGAAGACGAAGACCAAACGGCAATGACTTGCGGCCTGAAGGTCGCGGCAGGGGTTCCCATCGTGTTTCGTCAGATTTTAGGCCGAGACTACCGACTGCGGTGGTGAGGAGGAGGGCGTCAATGGAAGGATCGGCATTGAAACGGGAGACCAGAGCCTCGCGCGCACTCAACGAGACACTACCGTCGAGGCGGAGATGCACAAGGCTCTTGAACTCCGTACTGGGAATGATGAAGGGTAAGAATTGTAAGGACCTACAACTTAATCAACTCTGTGAACTCCCACCAAGTCAAATTGATCTACAAATTAACCCAGCTTCACCCACCCACTCCTCATAATTCTGTCCAGCTACCAGTCTCTGCATCCATCCAATTGCTCATCTACCAATCCGGCCATCTAGCTACTCAAGCCCTACTATGTAAGTTAGTCCCTTCCCCCAGCCAACGACCCAACCATCCATGCATTGACGGACATACCTTCCACACCTCTTTACATCCGCCGATCCTGGAGGGATCATTCATTCATCTCTGCTGTATTCATCCAACTATACATCCGCATTGAGACTATCTAACCACAGCTGTAAACACGCGTCCCCCCCCACCCCCAACTACTTTACCATGCAATCACCTTCGATGCGGTTGAGGTGAATTTGCGATGAATGATGTTTTCAAGTGAGAGGAGTAGGTCCTTCACTTACTTGAGTAGACGCGTGACAAGGCTGAGCATCCTCTTAGTTTGGAAGAAAATTAGGGCACGATGCTGCCCCAGCAGATCGCCCTGTTCCTCGGCCTCCGCAATCGATATCGCATCCTCTGTCGGGCAACCACCTCCTCCGTTACCATCTCCTGCGCTGCTGCTGCCGCTGCCTCGAGAGTCACCGAAGCCACAGTCTATCAGCAGTTGCCTGCAAATCATATGAAAGGAAACATGGACGATGATGCTGCCTAGCAGCTGCTGATTTCTTGAAGGATTCAGTTCAGTAACAGGAGGTGCGGCCTAGGTTGGGCGAACGGGAGACGAATAGAGGTAGGTGGATGCACGGAGAGAGGGAGGGCGGGTGGATGAATGGATGGATGGATGGATGGATGGATGGATGGATGGATGGATGGATGGATGGATGGATGGATGGATGGATGGATGGATGGATGGATGGATGGATGGATGGATGGATGGATGGATGGATGGATGGATGGATGGATGGATGGATGGATGGATGGATGGATGGATGGATGGATGGATGGATGGATGGATGGATGGATGGATGGATGGATGGATGGATGGATGGATGGATGGATGGATGGATGGATGGATGGATGGATGGATGGATGGATGGATGGATGGATGGATGGATGGATGGATGGATGGATGGATGGATGGATGGATGGATGGATGGATGGATGGATGGATGGATGGATGGATGGATGGATGGATGGATGGATGGATGGATGGATGGATGGATGGATGGATGGATGGATGGATGGATGGATGGATGGATGGATGGATGGATGGATGGATGGATGGATGGATGGATGGATGGATGGATGGATGGATGGATGGATGGATGGATGGATGGATGGATGGATGGATGGATGGATGGATGGATGGATGGATGGATGGATGGATGGATGGATGGATGGATGGATGGATGGATGGATGGATGGATGGATGGATGGATGGATGGATGGGTGAATAAAGCGTGTCCGCCATTGTGAAGGGAATCGCTCAGTAGTATAGCAGAGGGAGAGGGAAAATGCAAAAGAAAATGTGACTTATTAGGGGTCGATCTAACAACAGCCCTTTGGATACCCAGTCACGCCTCACACCGGTGGCATTTCACACGATTTGTCTGATCAACAAATGCTGCGAATTCGACAAAGCCTCAAGGATGCTCTGTGAATGCAAACGCGTCACCTACACACGGCAAGGGGTAGCAGGAGAATAACCCACCTCAGCGCCACCAACTTCCCAGACAGATGGAAGTCGTCCAGACCATCACTTTTTTCAGCACAGTGCTCCAACGCCCAGTCATAGAGGGGATGCTCGGGGAAAGCACCAGACTAGGGTGGTTGCAGACCGCCAGGAGGTATTTTATGGATCGGAAACCTCCACTGGTTTTCTTTACGTCACATACGGTGGAGGTGGATTGGTCCAGGGCCAGACTCAGCACTTCCTGTCCTTCCAGTGTTTTGGAGAAGGTCTCGTATGGCTTGAAATAGTAAAGAAAGAGAAGTGTCAATTCTTCTTTTTTTACCAGCCATTTAGTCCTGACTAACCGCGAAAAGATACGACTGGAAAAACTATAATTTAAAAAATCTGGGGATCTTGGGATGAAATTCGTTCTCTTCCAATGCAGTCCCTGCATAAGAGGCCTAGAATTGCTAGCATGTCGGGATGGGAGAAAAATGGGGCACAGGAAAATCCAGTAAAATGTAAAAAAATAGGACATGTAGTGGAGATTGCGGCGGGTAATTCCACCTGACAGGTAAAATAACGACGAATAAAAGACGGTTGTTATGGAACTAATTGAAGGCGTCAAATGAATAGAAAAAAAACCCTTAGAGGTCGTGGGATGCAAAATAATTCTGAAAGAGACTAAGGAGATTGTCATGGACGACCATGTAGTAGCAGCTGCGTCCTCACAATGTGTGATCAGAGAGTGGACAGGATGCAAAGAGGCCGAATGGTACGACTGGGTCATGTCCAGCCGCCGGGATTGAGGACACTATCAATCCGCGTGTGCCCTCGTGTTGTCCTCTCGACTCCAACGGACCGCATGCAGAGGTCCGAAAGGTGGACGTGGTTGTGTGGCGCCTTCCGTAGAGCGTTCACGCCACGGTTCGAAACACTCTACTTTTGGTGTTTTTTTATTTCTCTTTTCTTCGATGTAGTGAAAATTATCGCCTCATGGCGCCACTTTCTTTGCGGAGGTTGCGGTTGCTCGTTGTGCCCTGAGCTATGGACGGTGAAGGTCTTTGTCCTTTAGTATTTTCCCGCTTTCAGTCAGAATCACGGCGGGTCGGATACAAGCGTTCTCTCTCGTATCCGTTGCAGCTTTGCACCAGTTTCGAGGCTTACATGGATACAGCATTTACAATAAATGATTCACTCGTCTGGCGCAAGATAGGTTGCAGCCAATATCCGTGGAAAGGCACCCAGGTGTGCTCTCTTCAGTCCTCTCATCATCAGAGCATAATTTGGTGATAATGACACCAATCAGCCTGCCTGCTGCAACTGCCTTTCGATCACGTGTGGCATGGGGAAGGCGGGCGAGAAAGACCGGCAAAAGGAGACCAAAGAGCGACCACCGTCAATGGAGGGTGGTGGTGGTGGCGGCTGGCAATGATGGTGAGCCAAGTGTGGTCAATGAATCCGCTCCCAAACTCAGTCTGATGGATGGAAGACTTGGGGACTTTGATTCTTTAGTTCAGGCAACCCTCAATAGTTTTATTCATATGGACTTCTCTTTGGCCACATTTTGCATTTTGTTGAGAATGGTCGTTAGATCAAAGGGCCTCAACAAAATTATTTTCTTCTACATTAATTAACGGTGCTGGAGGTTAGCACAGGCACTAGACACCCTTCTCACTTCGACTTTCTTAGATTCCACCGCGATCGACGATTCTAGAAGAAATTGCAGAGAGGTTCCATTACGGGTAGTCCATTTTCAAAAATTTGTGTCCAACCAATGGGGAGTTTCAGGTGCACTTTTAGCTCTTTGGTCGAACTTTAAATCTCAGTATGCATCAATTACTGTCATTTATGGTGGTTTGGTCCACCTGATGCCCCTATTATCGCGATCGTTTGAATTCACCATCCCCGTCCCGTACACCCCAAAGAATTCACGAAAAACCAGTAAGACTTGAACGCCGATGGTTCTGTGGTTTTAGCCTCAAGCAAGCATGACCAAAGAGCCTTGATATGAGAGAGGTCCACATGTCATTGCGTTGGCGCGCGACATCCAAACCCATGAAAAAATTTTACCCTGTCAGGAGCATAGATGGACTGCGTAACAGAGACGTCGAGAATCAGGTAAGTCACGCCTTGAGAAAGCGATTAAACTGACCTCACCTTGAGGTAAACGCAGTGAGCCTCTCCGTGCTGTCTCGATTGGCGGTTACATCGCCATTATCGCGCCTACCCGATTCGTCTCTGCTCCGACTGCAACAAATGCGCGGTGAACACTTGTAGCCTCAGTGGCACCTCCGTGATGTGACAGCAGAGCATTCTTTAGGTGGTCATCACGTGATATCCGTACATTTTTTGGTTTGAATGACTGTAATAATGCTTTGGTAATAATTTTATGCAACGTATAGAGTACAATATAGTTTTGAGGAGCCGAAATTTAAAGAAGCCTGCTATCAATCACAGAACCTTAAATAAATTATAGATGCCATAAGTTACAGAGGAAACATAATATAAATCTGGTAGAAGGAGAGAAATGATGGAAGTTGTGCAGCTAGCCGGGTTGAAAGTGACCTCGCCCTTCCGTGCATCAGTCACGCCAACTATTTCATGCTAATGTACTGCGCGACCTCGCCCTCTAGGCATGAAAAGTAGTTTTACCAACTGCCATGTGTTAAAGGTGAAAAAATAAGCTTCTCTAGATAAATTTTATCCATTTAAAATTTTATTGAAGAGTTTTTTCTTGATTGTGAATGAGTATGACAACTTAGCTTTCAACAAGCCGGTTACATCTTATTCACACAGGAGTGACTGCTTAAATGGACAGAGTAAGTGTATTCAATGAAAGGAGCAGTGGCAACTCCAATTCCAAATGCTCGGATGTTCTCTAAAAAAGCCAACGTACTACTTAAAAGCGCATTTTATTTAAGTAGCGTTTATGCCAAGATCGCGATCGTGATTACTCGGTCCGCCTCCCCCCAAAGATAGGGGAGAAGAAGCTTACAAACCTCGCACAACCCCTGTCATGAAGTGTCATTGAAGGCGCAGGCTCGCACAAATTCGCACTTCGGACACACTGAATGAAATCTTTAATTCCTACTCGATGTGAAATTGGCTGACCTTCGTCTGGGCAAGTAATAACAAGTAACGAAGGCTCGCAAAACATCCCAGGTACATATAATTTCCAAATTAAGTAAATTATGTATGAGAGCGCAATCAACAACGTTATCCGTGCGCGTCAGAATGCCAGTTGCATTAAAAGAAAATGAGAAAGTTACTTCGTTTGCCGCTTTAGTACTCCCACATTCTCGTGCAACATGATTTCGGTGGCATACCCGTGTTTGCGCTAACAAAACGGACAGGGCTTTCGTGGCGGGGGAAAGCTAAGTTCAAATCAAACGAATCCCCCCCCCCCTATCCTGGCTCTATGGCATCCCCACATGGAATGGGCGTGTTTGTCACATCGGTTTGTGCTGTAAGCCTTCGCTCCTAGGAATTTCCTATGCCTTCCCTTTACTTAAACTGATTAGGGGGAAAAGTTGTATTAAAATATGCATTCATTATAAATTCATTTTTAAAAACTAGGTCTTGGACTTAAAATTGACGCTGGGGAGACGAGTTAATTCTACTACTCTTAATTGGGAAGGTAGTTTCTGCAGCCGCTTTTTCTATAGCATGCACTGTCACATCAGCCTCTTTCAAACACTCACTTTGCAGCCCCCAAAGTGAGGTTGTCCAATTTGGTGGGGTCCTGCATACTGGATAGTCATGCGATGCCCCGATGCAAGACATTCGATGCATTTATTAATGAGGAATTATTGAATTTCAACAAATAGTTGTAATGATTAAGACGGTGGGGCATCAGATGGCACAGAACTAAGATGCAAACCTACCGATTTTTTTCCATGTACTTGTCTACTAAAATGATTACTAGTAGTAGTAGCTAACATGGTTCCCATTGATGCAGGCAAATCCAAATCGCTAAGTTGCTCGACTGGAAATGGAAATCGAGACTTCAGAATGTCCTTCAGCTTTACATATATGATGACATTAACTTGTTTCTTTAATTTATGCATTCGTTTTGAACTTATATCAATCGATGTAAGTGGGATTGCGATTCAATAGACTCGTCCAGAGTGAGGGAGGCTCTTCCGCTTGATGAGCCTCTTTGAACCTGCTGGATCGCTTGACAAATTCAATTGTTTCATGGTAGAGCTATTGGTCCATTTATCCAAGAATTAAACCTTGTAGAGCGTAAATAAATGACAAGGAAACATAAATACGGGGAGAAGGATCGGCGGCACCAAAATTTAAATATGAAGCTTTGAGGTCCTGTGAAGAGTGCCGCGCATAAAGTTAGATAGTTGAGACTTTTCCGCTTTTGTCATGGTTTGCTTCATAAACGTTGACCAACTCGCTTCATATCAACTCCTGAGAGCTACCAGCCAGAACAGGCAACCACCACTGTAACCGACATGGATTACTCAACCTCATCTTCTTCAACGGGCCCCCAAAGCTTGGAATTTGGCTGCTACCTGCCATCCCTCACCCAAACCACCCTTCATCGGGGCTACTCCAATGCCATGCTACCAGACCATGCAGGACTACCCATCCATAATTACACCACCTCCACCATCCATAGGCCCTTCATCGTATTTTCCTTTGCAACACCCCACGGTACCCCGAGACAATGCCAACCCCTCCAGACATCGTTAACTGGATGACCATGCTCACCGAGCCTATGCTATTTACAATGAAAGAGGGGAGGAGTTGGAGAAGGATTAAAGATGGGGAAGAGGTATAAAGGCAATGTCAAGCCGATGACTGTGTGATAGGGATGAGCCCAATAAGCGCTCGTATCTCTGGAGTGATGGAGGGATGCTCGTGTCGGCGACAGAGACGTACCAGTTTCTCCCGCTCCTCTGGACGTACACCTTCGCGGTAGAACTCCAAAAAGGCCAGGAGACTTTTGAACCACGTCAATGGCATTCGACCCTCTGGTGTGAAATACATCGAGCAGTTTGCTTTTTCGAATCTGTACAAACGGAATATAAGGAGGGCAGGCTGAAGGAGTGCAAGATAAGATGGCTTTGCATGGATAAGGCAACCCAAGATTGAATAGAACGATTGGGAGCACATATGTTGAATGAAAAGAAGAAACCACAATGAATAGACGAACGGCCTTAGGATGAATGGGAATGGATACGGAAAAAAATAAAGAATAAAAACGATTGCGCAAGCAGAGGGAGCAACTCACGAGGTAAAGTAGGCGACGAGACGGGCGACAGCGTCCACGGGCAGGAAGTACCGTTTGCTGATGATGGCCTCAATCACCATGGAACGTGGAATTGAGAATTCCTCCTCGCAGGTAAGGCTCAGAGCCACTGCAGAGAAATGCGCCCGAATAGAAGCCTTCTTGATGAGGTGCGCCAGAACTACCCCCTCTGTCTTGGTCATCTCCGACTGTGGGGGAAAAGGGAAAGTAAAATGAAATCGGTCACACTATCACACGGCTAGATGGGTAGCAGTTGCGTGTTGATGCATGAAGCTAAACGTCTTTGCACAAGTGATTAGGAAGCGAGCAGAAACCTGAGTGCATTCGAGAAGTATAACTTCATTGAATACAGTAACTCTGCGTTCACGTATAATCAAAAACTGTTTTTGACAACCTTCCCATACAAAACGGTTCAGTAATCAACGGCTATCAAAGACCACACGGAAGTTGGAAACTACAAAAGGTGAGTTAAATTATCCAGTGGAGTAGAATGCGACCATATTGCAAGCTGTACCAGTGTGATGTTCGAGTCTACAATTTTCGTAACGCTTTTATATGAAAACCTCAGTCGCAGATTTCGCTTTTAACTGGAACCGGTCCCTACCTTATTATCGAGAAGCAACTGATAATTACTGCTAGGGCATCATGAGTTGGAAACGAGGTACAACCCAAATTTATTGGTACCTACAGTTAATACTTGCCCGTAGAATTAAGGGGTAACAGTACAACCGTCGAAAAAATAACCAGAGGATAGGGATCATAGAATTCATTAAATGTAGTTGTTGTGCTGCTGAGAGCGACATTAGAAACGACTTTGGACTTACTGCTAGTTTTTCAGCAAAACAGCTATCAGCGATTTATTTAGTAATCTAATTACGACTACAAACGGCATAATGAAAACATCCTCTAAAAAGCATACGATACCCTTCAGTTAATCGCTTTATCGCAGAGATTCGATGACCCTGCCAATTTCAACAAACGTAATGCTTTACCGGGTTTCGAAGAAAACATAAAGCGCCGTAAAGTAACACCAAATAAGAATCAAGTGGGATTGCATGCAAAGAAGAAAATAACTGGGACAATAAATTCCTAACAAATGAAGTTACCTTTATCCAGGGATAGAATATAGCAGCCAAAAATTCTCGAATACGAAATAGTGAGGCGATCAGAGCCTCAAACAAATGCACGCAGAGACGGCCATTCTTGGCTATGTCATCGCGCACTTTAGGCAGTAAGTAGTTCTCATAGAAGCTAAAACCAAACCAAAATGAACAATATAATCAGCGCAATATTCATCAACTACTACATGGCAGCATCGACGTGCTTAGAAGTAACGTACTGAAATGCTTGATCGCCACCTTTTGAGGCGAAAACTTTGACAACCCGAGGATAAGCATGACTGGTCCAATCCAGCGGGGCGAGCATTTCCAGTAGACTTTCATACCCAGGCAAATGCGGCAGAACTTTAATCGTTTTGGGGAGAGGACCACTGCGATAGTGAGATAAGACATCCTTTAACAGACGAATATGTTTTTTCAACTCATCTGGCAGCTCCTCGAAGTCATCGACTGCTTTAAAATCCCCGAGATCTGGCAAGCTACCGCAATATTCCGACATTTCCTCAGCGACCTGCAGAAGTGGAAATTGCGGCCAGCAATCATATAACTTACCACAGATTTAGCCTCATTGATATTTTGGATAAGTTCCTTTGAGTAGGCGCCATCATCATCCGCGTTAGGTTTGTAGAACTTCTCCCACTCTTCATTATATTCGTCCCCATCGTCATCCTGGAGGGGTGGACCCTCACCAATAATATCCACATCTTCGGCTGATGATTCATCGTCATCAAGGCTTAGCTTTTCAACTTTCTTCCTCCTAGTGAAAATACGTACTAGAGGAAAATTACTAACTTCGGGAGGAGGTTATTTTCCTCATTAGATTGCTTTAGAAGCTTATGCAACCTTTTTACAGACCGTTCATCAAGAACCTTAAAATGCAAGATAATACCAAGCAAAGTTTTACGTCTGTACTATCCAGCTCCTCACGCCTCCTTTTGCTTCTAGCCTTTGGCATGGTAAACGTGACAATGTGGATCTAATAGTAGTGAACACGTGGGCTAAGAGAGGTGTCAATTGCCCCTGTTGAAGGAATAAAACCATGACCGCGAAATATTACAGTAATTTAAGTTAGTCAAAACAAACCTACAAATTGAACGCTTAAACAATTTTAATGATCGTTTCCTAGCACGGATCTTTTGTGTATAAAGTGATGCTAATTGTGCTGACTGTTTAGAAGTGAACAATATATATAATTCGTCACTTGAATGCATGCAATGCCTTCGTGAAGCAAAATTATATTTACCTCAGTCAATTCGTAGTTGTGGCCAACGGCTAATCTTAGGTTTTCTGATTCAGTGGAAAACTTGCTCCTTCTAGCAAATTTAATTAAAACATCGATGAAGGCTAGCATATTAATAGTCTGTTTTATACTATTTTTCCGAGGCTAAAGTGTCCAGCTCTAAAGTAAATACACTTGTAGAAAAACAGGAATCAAAGATCTTCCTCACTTTAGGGAACCTGATTTGATCTGGCAAACATGCTTTGTCCCTTGAGTACCTGCCAGGATGCGCCAGTGTTTGGTGGATTCCTCAGATAGATTAAAAAGTGAATATGCTCTCTTCAAAACTGTAGGTTAAAAAAGAAGCTACAAAACCAGATAAAACATAAGGCGTTTGCAACGCTTCACTTATTTGACTGCTAGTTTCGTTTACGATCATTAGAATGATCATATCGATTTAGCAAAGCGAGCTGCACAAGTATTATGCTTTCTTTTCTTTCTTACATCGACCAAAGACTTTGCAACACGCTTCTCTGAAAGAGTCTTGGTGTAACTTCTAGTATATGATATCACTTTCTGGTGTTATTGATGTTAACAATCACCTCAACTGTCGTAAGCTGGTATCAATTTAAGAGCTTTGTCACCAATTTTTATTGCTTCAACTCATGGCGTTGACTTGCTATCCGCGTCTCCACTTTTGATCGCCTCGATGAACTCACACAGCTCGCAGCTCCATGAAACCCAAACCTTTATCACAGAATGTCAAAACGGACGATTAAGAGATTTGAAGTGACCACTTGGCTTCCTAACTTCAAATGCCCTAAACCATGCCACCTCCTCTGGTCACAAAAGGCGAGTGAGAAGTCACTTTTTAGATTGTTCATAGTAATCCATGGTAGGTTTTGTTTTAAACCAATTAATAGGCGTTCTTTTGTCAAAAAGCAATTCTATGCACTGTATACGTACCACATCACCTGTATTCCAATCCCAAGCGACAAGAAAGCATACTATGGTGTGTGGAAAAGATACATGAAGCTATTTAGAGTTGAAGAAAAGGTACTGGAGCTAGAACGTCATCCCGGTAACTCATCTGGCGTCCAATGTGTTGCTGCTTTTTTTCGTGCATCACAAATGGTGTAACAGGAGCTAGGAGTGACTTCAGTGTTTTAATTGCTTTCACCTTCCTCGTCCTATGAACGTCATCGCGCTCTGTTCCCCCTCCAAACAATTACTTTAATCACTAGAATATAATTGCAAACTGACTTAAAAAAGTGATTGGGTTTTATAAAGCAAAATTAACTTAAATCCTTTGCACACCAAAGAGATGCAAATTACTTTGATGAAGGTGCGCCGGTCACTGCTCATGAGACTCTGCTGTGCGAGGACAGAAGAGCTTCTTTCGCACTTTTTTAACCCTAAACAATTCCCAAATTAGTAAGATACCACAACCAAATGGCCCATTGAGAGAAATGGCATAATTTCCAGGGATGGATACACGAAGTCAGAGGAACGCTGAACGAGGATATTGATAAGAAGGCCTTAGCTTTTAGCGCTGCCTTCGGAAGGACCGCCCCCACCGGAGCAGCTCATTGAGCTGAAGGTGTGCGTGCCAGCATCCGATCCCAACACACGGATTTTAGTCGCCAATACTAAAAGGTCTCATTTCAATGGCCTCCATAAGCATCAAAGTCGCCATCTCGTTCTGTTTGGGGCCTAAAACAACCAATACATCGCTAACTATTTTTCAAACGGGCATTGCAATTCGAATCTTGCTGTAAGCAAACCAAGTCTCAAAGAAATTTGAAGAGTTGTGCCACTAAAGTACACAATTTGAGGCTTTGTTTGTTTACCTTTTTTCTGATATTTCCGCCCAAAATACAGTTTCCAAATCCCAAACACGCAAATTGCAGCGAGAAACCGACACCCCCAGACAACATTAATAATTCACAAGTACTTCACAAGCACTGGTTTCAATCGTTGGAAAGCCGGCTAAAATCTGCCGCGCTAATTCCAGTTGACCCTTTTTGTAATCGCGCGAAGGCGCATAGTTGCAATGCATGAAAGGCATTTTCCCCAGCATTCCTTCGCTGTGCTCCACAGACGCTAAGCCATTTGCTGCCTAACACAATAGGAGCTGAATGAAGAGGTAAAACGTGTTACTCGGGAGCTTGTCATTTCCTGCATCTCCAATTAGTCTCTCCAACGACATACTCGTGAGGCTCTGCCTTCCGTACCTCAAGACAATCAAACGTGCAACAGTCGGAAGAAAACAACCAGTTTGTTCATGCACTCATGCGCACAGACTATACGTGACTTCGTTCTCCAGTTGAAGACGAAAACGACTAAGCAAGACTGCGACCCTCAACTAGAAGATCGACAGGACAACAGCTTTTTTAGGGAACATTTTCAACCACTCTGATTATTAAGAGGTTGAGACAATCTTGATCACATCTGACTAGCATGAAGACGCAAAAGAATGGAAGAGAGTCATTCAATGCTTTTAACAATTAAGCGACAAAAAAACTGCAATTCCAACCCCCATGTTGACACTCGGAAGTCACAACTATCAAAATTTTGCTACTGATCCATCAGCCACAATTATAAGTGTGAATTTCGTAGACAAAATCATTCTCCACTTCCATGTTCTACGGATGAGTTAAATGTTCCATCCGCAATGATGTACACTCTGTGGAGAGCGAATATACGTCCGAGCGAGCCTGAATATCCGCAGTGGGCTTAAGCCTCGCTGACAAGCCTAGCTTGGCGTCCCGACGTCCCAGCTTTTACGTTGAAGAAGAGCTTCGCTTAATCCAATTAAACATTGTTGATAGCCACACCCTAATAATAAAAAACACTTGATGGGACTACCTTTGAGGGCTAAGGTTAGGTGCCAAATTCCAAATCCCCCACCCTTAAGCTTAATGTACTGCGTTTACATAACGCTCAAGTATGAATAAATAACTTCTCAAGTGTGGTGCTACTACGACCTAGCAATGAACATTTCGTCACTGTGGTACGTGCGTTTCACAAATGCCATTTGGTGACCCGTCAAATGATCCCATCAAAATTAGCAGGCAGTTGGAATTATGTGGGTGCAGCTTCATAGCGCATGGCCCTGAATTCTGCATCAGAGTACCACCAGACACAACCTGCATACCAATTTTGCAAAAAAAGTGTGTCGACGTAGTTTCCCAATTAAGCAATAAGCGGTTAGACCGTTCTAAATCGAAAGACGATTGGATGGTAAAGTAGTTGGGGGTGGGGGGACGCGTGTTTACAGCTGTGGTTAGATAGTCTCAATGCGGATGTATAGTTGGATGAATACAGCAGAGATGAATGAATGATCCCTCCAGGATCGGCGGATGTAAAGAGGTGTGGAAGGTATGTCCGTCAATGCATGGATGGTTGGGTCGTTGGCTGGGGGAAGGGACTAACTTACATAGTAGGGCTTGAGTAGCTAGATGGCCGGATTGGTAGATGAGCAATTGGATGGATGCAGAGACTGGTAGCTGGACAGAATTATGAGGAGTGGGTGGGTGAAGCTGGGTTAATTTGTAGATCAATTTGACTTGGTGGGAGTTCACAGAGTTGATTAAGTTGTAGGTCCTTACAATTCTTACCCTTCATCATTCCCAGTACGGAGTTCAAGAGCCTTGTGCATCTCCGCCTCGACGGTAGTGTCTCGTTGAGTGCGCGCGAGGCTCTGGTCTCCCGTTTCAATGCCGATCCTTCTATTGACGCCCTCCTCCTCACCACCGCAGTCGGCGGCCTCGGTTTGAATTTGACGGGTGCGGATACGGTGATATTTGTGGAACACGACTGGAACCCCTGCCGAGACCTTCAGGCTATGGATCGAGCCCACCGCATCGGTCAGCGCCGCGTGGTCTCTGTCTTTCGTCTTCTCACTGCAGGCAGCATTGAGGAACGAATTATGAGTCTGCAGGCATTCAAACGCCACCTAGCACGCACCCTCATCTCTCAGCCCGACAATCAGGCGCTGGGAGAGATGGACACTAGTCGACTGATTGATAACATGGCGGCAGCAGTGACAGGGGAGGGTGTGTCAGTGCTGCCGGACAATGGTGGCGGAGGTGGTGCTGGAAAAGGACCGAGCTGGGGCGACGTGGAAATGGAAGAGTATGCTATGGAGTACGATATGCGCGAGTTCTTGGCCCGATTACCTCGAGACGGTGGTTGTTAGATGGTCGGTTGAACGTTTGAATAGATGAGTAGTGCATTTCTCCCCCACTGATAATGTCATTGTTATTATCCACCCGCCACCCTCTCTTCTCCTTCCCTTGTTTACGTGTGAATGTGGAGCAGATTTGCTAACTCATGCCTTGATGCCGATTTGCAAGTTGCCTTACTTGAGAATCTTGGAAGGGGCTGGTACTGTAGCACCAACAAGTGTGGTGCTACAGTGGTGGTCATTACGTTGTGTATCCGTGAGCGAGTGCTTGCATGAACGGAGAAAGAATGTGTAGTGGCGAAGGAGGCCCCTTGCCTATGCCTATGAAGGCGCTTAGTCCATGCTCACAATGTTTGAGAGGTTGGGAGGTTTCACGGTGGAATGTGGGTGGGTTGGGCACTGACAACGCCATCCTCGGTGTTTTGTCAGTTGACATCAGTCAGTCACTGGTGTCGACATTTAGCAGGGAAAACGCCTACACCATCCTGAAGCCCTGGTCAATGCATACACCGCCGCCGAGGAAATTGGCCATTGCGATGGAATTGTTGTGCACATTGAGTGCCTAGACGGCGTTCCACTCTCGATGGGCATGATGGAGTTGGATGCGGCATAACAGATTGGTTGACAGGGCGTTCACGCAGTGAGGGCCAGGGTCGCCTCTACCATATCCATAACACGCTAAGGAAGTAAGCCGTGGAGAGAGGGGAAGAAATGCTTTCACCTGCTGAGGGGAACAAGTGATACACGGTGCCATTTGCCATCGCTAGCGTCAGTTGTCTTTCCACAAGTGTAGCCGGACGTAATGGAGGAGTGGAAGGGGTGAGAAGGGGTGCCCACTCTCGGCTCTGCTTCGTGGACATGGAAGTAGTTGGATTTGGGTTGACTTGATGATGATGACGGTGATGTTCGTGTCTTTGCTTTGTCGTCGAGCTGCAGTCAGTTGTTCGCCTGCCAACGTAGAGGCTTGAAGGGTCCTTTTTGTGATTGGGTGTGTTGCAATGCGAGGGTATAAGCTGGTGTCTTCTGATGAGGATGTAGGCACGACTAGGATCAGTGGCGTGGCTTCTCCTTTCAAGGGCGCGATTGGATGCCACGAAGGAGTAAAAGTGAGCAGATGACTGAGGCGGCCCCGACAGTGGGGTGAATGCAGGTGCTTTGCTGTTGCGCTCAATGAAGAGCAAAAGGAGGGTGAGGCTGACAGACATACAGCCAAAAGAACAGTGCAGCAGAACTCTGCTTTGCAGATGAGTTTCCTTTTCAGTAAAAGTGCTCGCGAAATGCGATTGAACATGCAAAGCACTTGCTACTTTGTGGCATGAGTACTTACTTCCACCTGATCAGTTCGATACACCAAAGTGTCTTTGGTGTGGTTCGTCTGAAAACTAACAATGGGGAGGGGCGGGTGGAGTTTCGAATAGTGGTACTACTCCTGGTGTGTTCCAGTGTCTTTTTGGTTTCCCGCCTCACCTGCAAGATCCTCCTTCCCTCATTAGGCACGGTACGCTCAATTGCACGATCGACTGCTTCTGCAGCCACTGAGATAGTGCAACCTCATCTGACGCCGAGTTGCCACGGTTTCACTTCATTTTTCCCCAACCACGGGAGCGACATTGTGGTGGATTTGCTCAGCTCTGTGGCTTCAATTTGTCTATCGAATTGGCACCGAGACGTGATGGAATGGCATTCGGATTATAGTGGAGCAGAGGTGCAAAGGCTTCCAACTCGATCAAAGTGCAGACCAAAAGGTCTTCTGCTCGACCCTTGCCAGATGGAACGCAATGAACCCACCATCAGATATTCGCCTTTGCCTGCCCCACACTCTTGTTTTCACTGATAAAGTGCAACCGCATGTTTGCGTGTTCGCATGCTCTTGATGCATTGCCTCATTATGCACCAAGAAAGGGAGGCTGAGATTGTGCACCGACACACGGCAGACCCATGCCCATGTGCATATAGGCGGAGCATGAAAACGAACGCCTCCTCCTCACTCATTTGCAGGTCACAACTTATCGCATCTCTTGCATTAGTCGTTGATGACTAGTTCCACTGCAGCCAGCTCCTCCTACCATTGGTCGAAGTTTCATCGCGTCCTCCTCAATCGGCCGCCTTCCCTCGAGAAGGCGTCTTTGAAGTGGACATCGTGAGTAAGTGATCTCCTCGTCACGGCTGACTCGCTTTCACAGCAGACGTGCGTTCGTGTCGACGGAATTGATGGTCGATCTGTCGTCCGGCCTCCGAAGGATCATGCACTGCATTGGTAATGCTGCCCGATGAATGCGATTCTGGCGGATAACGAGTCCACCACGACGCTACCGTGCCTATCACTGTCGTATCGTGTACCCGGCATGTGCAACCCAACGATTGCTGTTGGGGAGTAGCACAAGTTCATGGTAGTGAGGACCGTCAATTTCACTGTCACTCATCGTATGCGGTCATGCAGGTCCTGGATGCGCCTTAGCGATCCCAACCTCCGACATCCTCTCCATCCCATGCAGTTGCTCTCCACTCAACTATGCACTCACTTCATTGTGATGCTTCTGTCGCGAGTAAGGACTGCTCCACAAAGCGAAGCTATGCATGGCGCATCTGGCTGAAAGAGACAAACAACACCGTGGATGTGCAGTTGGTCAGTGAGGTTGATGCAGCCTCATTAGCGAGACTGGACATTGATCATCCACTGTCGCTACTTCCTGCGTTCTACCATGTGAGCCTGAGGCTCGAGATCAGTATCCCACTGGACGAGCTGAAACAGTGCACGTAGATGATGTGGCCATTTGCTGATTATTGCCACACCACTGAGAATTCCTCTTCTCAATGCTTCAATCTCGCTCAAGTGTCCACTTTGTCAGATACACAGCATCTGTGCTGTGCTCACACCCGGAGGTCCACTCCATCGTTGGCAGCAAAGCGAGTGGCAAAGAGAGCAGCAAAGAGCAGGCGAGCTGATGCCTCGGCTTACTCACAGTTTCCACGGCGATTTGTCCACTGGCACATGACATGCACTCTTGCAGGTGCGAAAAACTTCAGCACAGGATGTGGGATTGCAGGACTTCCAGTGGAAGCAGCCAATGTCTGCATACTAAGAGTGTGTCTTCGGTTCCATCGCATCCACAAAACTTCACTGCAGTGGGAAGGACTCGCACCCAAGTGAGCATAGGACAAATCGAGGCAGAATTCGTGGATTCCACAAAGGCGTTGGGAACAGGAAGCAGCTACTGACTTCGCCAAGGCGGTACAATCAACTGACTGAATGCCGGCCTCATTTCAGCCAACACCGGGTGTGATGCATCGCCTTCTCATCACCGCTGACTCGGATGCACATTGTAGGTGGACACGCGATGTGACCTGAGGGAAGGGCCGAATTGCGCTTCTGAACGCCTTTCGAATGCCCATTTGTCGTCCTCCGCATTTTATACAACGCTCGTGCTTCACTCCTCAGCACCTTACAATTGTCCTATTAAGTGGCTAAGGAGGGTGAAGCAGTTTTTCTGCGAAAACTGGGACTTTGTTAAGAAGGTCTTTTGTTCCGAGTCATGTACCCTTACCACTTGAAGTGCCGTAAAGTTGGATCTCCTGTGGGAAGGCCTTGGCATGCATGGAGCCCATGCCAGCACTGACGCATGTGGAGCAGGACGCTGCTATGGACAAAGCCACCCACATCTGCCTTACTAGCGTGTGGTTGGTGTTTGAATGCCGCTTCATTTGGCACTTACTTGTGCGAGCATCTTGACATCACTAGCTTGCCTTCAGCATCGATGTCAGCGTCGTGCGTAATGCGGATGGTTTTATGGAGAGGTATTTGCCTTAAGAGGATGTGATGAGGTCCGACTGCAGTTTTAATGCCCTCGAAGGGGTGGTTTTGAAATAAGCAAACCAGCAAATTCTAAGGGTGCAATGGAAAATGTACACAAAAGCCCGTAAGCTTACATTTTACGTGGAGACCCCTATTGCTTTCGAGTCACACTGTTTCTTCATAGCTTTTAATGTGTTAAGTGATGCAGGTGTTCCAAAGCGTCGATCGGATTGTTTTTTATCGAAGGGTGGCAAATTTCGGTATTTCATTTTAGGTAAGCGACATTAATCTCGGTCGAAGTTACAGAGACATCAAAAGTGCAGTTGCAGTGAGCTGGGTAGTTGGAAACACGAAAGTACTGACTGTACTGACTAGCGAATGACAGACTGACGATCAGCATCGTTGGACGCAAAGTCGCTTTCTGCAGCCAGAGAAGTTGACTATCCATTCAAACTGAATAATTGGTCCTATTTGCTTCCCAAATGTCTGTCTTCATCCGACTGTTTAATTGCAGATCACCAGAAATGCGTTGAGAGAAGCACTGTCAGAAGATTACAAATGGTGAGGATTAGGACAAGGTGGTACTATCCTTCTTCTATCTGTTTTTCTTGTAGGAAGCAGAACTTCTTGGGCGTTATCCCTGAGTTCTCCTACACCCTACCAGAGGTGGACTTTGTTGCCACAGGCTGGTCACCAGTGCCGCTGTTAAAGCCGTTTTCCTTCACTGCTTGTGGCTGCACAGTCTATTGTTTGGACAGTGGATTGTACCCTACAAAGGAGATACGTGGTGCATTGTTTGAAGATATGGCACAAAGTGCTCGTTTGCACAAGCACAGTGACTAAATGATGATGGATTTATGATGCACTCAGCATCAGCGACTAAATCAATGGAGCAGAGCAAACTCTTTAAAGAAACTAGGTTTGGTGATCGTGATGAGCATAATCATGCATCAGCAGTAGCCTAAAACTGGGCTCTTTGCGTCCAGTCCGCAGTGCAGTGGCCATCCCCTAATCTAAGCCCAGCCGATCTTGATGGTGGTGGAGAGGTAGATGCTAGGCTGGAAGCACGTGTCAGCCGAGAGTGCGAGCTGGCTTCTAAGGCAGTGGTGGCTCCGTTGGCTACGCTGCCCAGCAAGTGTTCCTTGTTAAAGCTGCTTTGCGCAGGTGGGTCGAGGGCTACAATGTGGTGCAATGTGAAGTTCAGATAACACTAAGACTTGTTTTCTTTTCACGCTCTCAACCTCCCTCCATCTGCCCGCATATCCACCAGCCCTCATTTGCCTCCACCACCCCAAACATGGTGGATTGCTAACCGCATGAATAGTCGACTGACACCCATAATCCTCATTTCAGCAGCAGCAATTTGGGAGGTGAGGTGAAGAACCTCTTGACCGCATATTGAGTTGTTGAATGGGGCAAACGTCCCCGTGAGCATCCGCACTAAATCGACCACATAAGATTGTGCTTCATCAGGCAGATCCGTGGTTAGTGGTGCTAAGGAACAAAGATTTGCTATTCATACGATTCCTAGGCTTTGCATCACCACAGCTGACAACTTCCTCAAAATCTGCAAAATCATTGCGTTCTTAATCATTCACCACCTTTTGCAAAATCCTTTCCGATTAGTCAGTTTTATTGCGCATGCTGCCAAACCTATTGTCTGTCTTTTTCTTCGCTTTCTCATCTCACACACATGTAGTGCGTGCAGCCAATTTGAAGGGAGTCGGCATCCAAGTAGCAAATCTTGCATAGCAACTGCAGTGACGCACTGGGGAAGACTGTCTAAGTAGCTATGCAGTTCGATCTACCTTTGTGTTATATCTTCAGCACCATTGAGGCTAACAGGTTTCGAGCCACAACGGCGCCAATATCCGTTCATTTCAATTTTACCTCACACAACGATCTGTAAATGCCGCGCCAGTCACCACCTGTTGCCTTGAGAAGACGTTTGAGACGTCGGGGTCCAACAAACAAACAAACAAGACACAAAGTTTTATGCCATGTTTCCTTGAAGGCGGCAAAGTGAAGCTGTGCAAGTCCCACATCCCAGTAACTAAAACTCTAAGTGGGAATGTGCCTCTTGAAGAAATCCAACGGTTTGGGTCACTTGTAAGCAAAGTATGGGAGGAAAGTGTCCATTGTTAATTCCAGTAAACAAACGAGTCGACGGCTGTATTCAGACTTTGGATGCAGCTCCTTGTGGTTTGGTTTAACATAATCCTGTTGCTCGGACAGACTTTCTCACTTCAACTCATCGAAGGATGATGGAGGAAATGGCCATCACAGTCAGTCGCAGTCATTTGAAAGGTCACTAATTGGCAGCACAGCCCCCGCATTGACTAGAATAATTTACTAGTACGTAAATAAGCCTTTCCGGATGACAATTAAATGAAAAGCAAAATATCTGTGTCTACGACGAAATTCAGCACAATGAGCACATCTGCGTTGTCGAAGAAGGCTTTTCATTAAGAAGTACTGCTTTGGTAAACAAATCAGCCCCGTGACACAGCTGCAAGGAAACTAATTCCTTCGCTGCTCCACCTTGAGCAGCCTCTATTCACTGCTGAGACAGTGTGAGGATTAAGTCGCCACGAATTCGAGCCCCTTAACCATGTCTGAGTGTGTGTTTGTGTGTGTGTGAATGTGTACAGGAATGGCAATAAATTGCGTCTTCTACTGCTAACTCAAACTTTGCGGAAATGCAACAACTTCCACTATCACCGCAACTGATATAATATTGAAGCAGGCCTTCGCATTGGCATCACACAATTCATCCACAGTGCAATGTAATGTCTTCTCCATGAGTGCTGCAATGAGGATAGGAAGTAGAGGCGCATGGAAGCAGTTGCAACGCTGTCGTGTCATTGTGGAGTGCTAAACGCAGTCAAGGAAGGCGTAAAAGTAGGCGAAGTCTATTTGAAATTATGAAGGAGTGGTTGAGGCAAGTGTATCAATAAAACTCTGAGAGGAGTGTGGACGGAAGGGCTAGCGCTTATCGCAAGCCTCCAAAGCGCTTACCTTCTCTCCCGCTCCAAAATCGCAACGTCGATATGATTGCGGTGCTCCTAGCACGTTCATAAATTAGCCTTTAGTCACATGAGTGCGCCTCATCAGCATATGCCAGCATGATAAAAGGCTGTCAGTGGTCACACATTCACTGGACCAAAGCGTTGTTCCACGCGGCTGTCATATTGCCCATAGATAGGGACGAAGTAGTAGAGTTGGACATTGAAATAAGGAAGAGTGGTGCAAAAATGCGGGGCAAACGAGGTGGCGATCGTTGCTAAATGTTCTCAGAAGGTAACAAGTGATCAGTTGTTCAAACATCACAGAACCTGGTACTGCCATTAAAGCTGTCACGGTAAACCAATTCACGTGAAGGTGGAGGTTAATCCGGAAGTATGAATAGGAGAGACGGAGATGACAAGTCCTGTTAACAATCTCAACCAGTCATTGGTCTTCTCCTGGCCAGCAGACAAGCAAATTTGCCTTGGAGGCGCATTAAGTGCCAACTGTGATTGAGAGCTCAAGAAGGCGTGTTTAGGTGCTATCCTGGTGTTTTGCTGTAAAGACGTGTTTCATTTGCTTCCATTGCTGCCAAGAATGAGATCACATTTGTCGGTGGGGTGGGCGGCTCATGTCCAAACGGGTGATTCAAGTACCACGTTTGATGCCGTGAAGTGATGATTGCTAGGCGAGCCGCGAAGGAGGAATCACTGCAGCTTTATTATCTTCCTTGAATCGTACCTCATCTTCCAGAGAGACTTTAGCGCCAGGTTTTTATACTCGGTGTAAGCAGTCCTTTCTTAATTGCTATGTAGTGTTAATACTCCCGAGTGCTGTCAACCAGACTCATTTTCGCGTTGAAACTGTGCAAGGCTGAAGTGACACAAGGATGCATTCAAGCCCATGGCACCTCCTGCTATCTCCAAATCGGGTCCCATTTGTGCGACAAGCAATGCACGCTTGATACTCTATCCACGGAGGAGCAGTTATGAGGAACGTCGAGGGCAACGCCAAGAAAAAACAGCAGCTGAGCTGTGTCTGCTTCATCACCTGAGTCACTATTACGCTGGTGACGCAGAGCCCTGCGTGCTGCTGCCTAACCAGCTCTTTTATTTAAGCTTTCCAACACCACTTTCATCTCTGCATACATGCGGGTGACCTGAGTAGTACAAATTCTTCCTTGCTAAGCTATGGTGGGGTTGTCTGTTGCTTCGATAGTAGCGGTAAAATTGCAGGGATAAAGTACCAGCAAAGCAGACATTTAGCATCGAAATGAGAAAACTATTGCAGCCTACCATCACATCGAAAGCAGAGAGGCCGAGCACCTTAGGAAGTTCTTCAGAAGGTGCAGACGCTTGTGCTCAATTGGACTCGAGCTATAGCACTGCTGTAGCGAGTTGCAACAGTTTCATCAACAGGTGCGGACGCGTAGAAACCTCGCTTCCTCCTGCTACTCCCAACGACGAGGGTCTCAACTTTCCAGCTTACACGCCATTGAAGTGATCGTTTCGTCGAAGGCTTGGAGACGTTGAAGGGGTTTTGAGCGTGCAACACTATCCTGGCCAAAGACGTGATTAGCCTGACCGGTGGAATAATTAAAGGCTACAAAATTATCGCCCAACATGCTTGTGTGAAGTAAAGGCGGATGTTTAACCTTCAGGGAATATGTCAGTTGGATCACTTGGCTACTCTCATCCGACAGCATTTGCGTCCCATTGATAAGGGCTGTGTGGCTGTCTGCCTTAATTCCGCTGGTTGTTTGTACATGTTTGAATTTTTGGCAAGGCATTTATTCATTTGCCGTGCAGAATTGGAGCGGTCTGCTGATCCCCATGACTGAAGGCTACAAAGACCTCGTAATTCACTAGGTCTTTATTGCTTCATAAAGAACCGCAAAGAAGCAAAGGCTATGCTTTGCCTTCACTCTTCCAGTAGTACAGCGGCTCCTCTTTTGAGGGCTTCCTGCTTCGTATCTCTGTTGGGTCACAGTGTTCATTGAAGCAACTCGATGGTGCGTAACAGGCCAGTTCTGGAATCGCATTTATGCCTCACCATTGCTTCTTGGCGACTTGCCTTGCAGGCGACAGAATGTTCGAAAGAGGCAACCAGCGGTTGTTAAGCCCGCTTTCGCCAGCAGAGGTGCATACTACTGCATGTATCAATTCCATTTCATGCCTTTTGCATTGCTATTGACAACGCTGCATGCCTTCAAAGAACCGAAACAAACATCAAAGCCCTATTGACACCATTAATTCACATGATTTCTTGAAGAAAAGGTACGCATATGTGCATACTTTGAATGCGTCTATAATCCTAAAGAGTGCACAATTGGTGTACTCATCGATGGCGTCGGTTGTGAGCAAAATGCAGCCCACTCATAGGCGAAAGCAAGGGATGCTAGAGAACCACGGACCTTCACCAGGTGATTGCAAGGTCTTCGGCATCAGCTCCCTATGCACCTCGAGCACTGTCCGCCGACAGGACTTTCGATCTTCCTCGCATCACCGTCTATTCAGCACCAAAGCAGAATCAGTGCTGGCATGGGCTCCATGCATGCCAAGGCCTTCCCACAGGAGATCCAACTTTACGGCACTTCAAGTGGTAAGGGTACATGACTCGGAACAAAAGACCTTCTTAACAAAGTCCCAGTTTTCGCAGAAAAACTGCTTCACCCTCCTTAGCCACTTAATAGGACAATTGTAAGGTGCTGAGGAGTGAAGCACGAGCGTTGTATAAAATGCGGAGGACGACAAATGGGCATTCGAAAGGCGTTCAGAAGCGCAATTCGGCCCTTCCCTCAGGTCACATCGCGTGTCCACCTACAATGTGCATCCGAGTCAGCGGTGATGAGAAGGCGATGCATCACACCCGGTGTTGGCTGAAATGAGGCCGGCATTCAGTCAGTTGATTGTACCGCCTTGGCGAAGTCAGTAGCTGCTTCCTGTTCCCAACGCCTTTGTGGAATCCACGAATTCTGCCTCGATTTGTCCTATGCTCACTTGGGTGCGAGTCCTTCCCACTGCAGTGAAGTTTTGTGGATGCGATGGAACCGAAGACACACTCTTAGTATGCAGACATTGGCTGCTTCCACTGGAAGTCCTGCAATCCCACATCCTGTGCTGAAGTTTTTCGCACCTGCAAGAGTGCATGTCATGTGCCAGTGGACAAATCGCCGTGGAAACTGTGAGTAAGCCGAGGCATCAGCTCGCCTGCTCTTTGCTGCTCTCTTTGCCACTCGCTTTGCTGCCAACGATGGAGTGGACCTCCGGGTGTGAGCACAGCACAGATGCTGTGTATCTGACAAAGTGGACACTTGAGCGAGATTGAAGCATTGAGAAGAGGAATTCTCAGTGGTGTGGCAATAATCAGCAAATGGCCACATCATCTACGTGCACTGTTTCAGCTCGTCCAGTGGGATACTGATCTCGAGCCTCAGGCTCACATGGTAGAACGCAGGAAGTAGCGACAGTGGATGATCAATGTCCAGTCTCGCTAATGAGGCTGCATCAACCTCACTGACCAACTGCACATCCACGGTGTTGTTTGTCTCTTTCAGCCAGATGCGCCATGCATAGCTTCGCTTTGTGGAGCAGTCCTTACTCGCGACAGAAGCATCACAATGAAGTGAGTGCATAGTTGAGTGGAGAGCAACTGCATGGGATGGAGAGGATGTCGGAGGTTGGGATCGCTAAGGCGCATCCAGGACCTGCATGACCGCATACGATGAGTGACAGTGAAATTGACGGTCCTCACTACCATGAACTTGTGCTACTCCCCAACAGCAATCGTTGGGTTGCACATGCCGGGTACACGATACGACAGTGATAGGCACGGTAGCGTCGTGGTGGACTCGTTATCCGCCAGAATCGCATTCATCGGGCAGCATTACCAATGCAGTGCATGATCCTTCGGAGGCCGGACGACAGATCGACCATCAATTCCGTCGACACGAACGCACGTCTGCTGTGAAAGCGAGTCAGCCGTGACGAGGAGATCACTTACTCACGATGTCCACTTCAAAGACGCCTTCTCGAGGGAAGGCGGCCGATTGAGGAGGACGCGATGAAACTTCGACCAATGGTAGGAGGAGCTGGCTGCAGTGGAACTAGTCATCAACGACTAATGCAAGAGATGCGATAAGTTGTGACCTGCAAATGAGTGAGGAGGAGGCGTTCGTTTTCATGCTCCGCCTATATGCACATGGGCATGGGTCTGCCGTGTGTCGGTGCACAATCTCAGCCTCCCTTTCTTGGTGCATAATGAGGCAATGCATCAAGAGCATGCGAACACGCAAACATGCGGTTGCACTTTATCAGTGAAAACAAGAGTGTGGGGCAGGCAAAGGCGAATATCTGATGGTGGGTTCATTGCGTTCCATCTGGCAAGGGTCGAGCAGAAGACCTTTTGGTCTGCACTTTGATCGAGTTGGAAGCCTTTGCACCTCTGCTCCACTATAATCCGAATGCCATTCCATCACGTCTCGGTGCCAATTCGATAGACAAATTGAAGCCACAGAGCTGAGCAAATCCACCACAATGTCGCTCCCGTGGTTGGGGAAAAATGAAGTGAAACCGTGGCAACTCGGCGTCAGATGAGGTTGCACTATCTCAGTGGCTGCAGAAGCAGTCGATCGTGCAATTGAGCGTACCGTGCCTAATGAGGGAAGGAGGATCTTGCAGGTGAGGCGGGAAACCAAAAAGACACTGGAACACACCAGGAGTAGTACCACTATTCGAAAATCCACCCGCCCCCTCCCCATTGTTAGTTTTCAGACGAACCACACCAAAGACACTTTGGTGTATCGAACTGATCAGGTGGAAGTAAGTACTCATGCCACAAAGTAGCAAGTGCTTTGCATGTTCAATCGCATTTCGCGAGCACTTTTACTGAAAAGGAAACTCATCTGCAAAGCAGAGTTCTGCTGCACTGTTCTTTTGGCTGTATGTCTGTCAGCCTCACCCTCCTTTTGCTCTTCATTGAGCGCAACAGCAAAGCACCTGCATTCACCCCACTGTCGGGGCCGCCTCAGTCATCTGCTCACTTTTACTCCTTCGTGGCATCCAATCGCGCCCTTGAAAGGAGAAGCCACGCCACTGATCCTAGTCGTGCCTACATCCTCATCAGAAGACACCAGCTTATACCCTCGCATTGCAACACACCCAATCACAAAAAGGACCCTTCAAGCCTCTACGTTGGCAGGCGAACAACTGACTGCAGCTCGACGACAAAGCAAAGACACGAACATCACCGTCATCATCATCAAGTCAACCCAAATCCAACTACTTCCATGTCCACGAAGCAGAGCCGAGAGTGGGCACCCCTTCTCACCCCTTCCACTCCTCCATTACGTCCGGCTACACTTGTGGAAAGACAACTGACGCTAGCGATGGCAAATGGCACCGTGTATCACTTGTTCCCCTCAGCAGGTGAAAGCATTTCTTCCCCTCTCTCCACGGCTTACTTCCTTAGCGTGTTATGGATATGGTAGAGGCGACCCTGGCCCTCACTGCGTGAACGCCCTGTCAACCAATCTGTTATGCCGCATCCAACTCCATCATGCCCATCGAGAGTGGAACGCCGTCTAGGCACTCAATGTGCACAACAATTCCATCGCAATGGCCAATTTCCTCGGCGGCGGTGTATGCATTGACCAGGGCTTCAGGATGGTGTAGGCGTTTTCCCTGCTAAATGTCGACACCAGTGACTGACTGATGTCAACTGACAAAACACCGAGGATGGCGTTGTCAGTGCCCAACCCACCCACATTCCACCGTGAAACCTCCCAACCTCTCAAACATTGTGAGCATGGACTAAGCGCCTTCATAGGCATAGGCAAGGGGCCTCCTTCGCCACTACACATTCTTTCTCCGTTCATGCAAGCACTCGCTCACGGATACACAACGTAATGACCACCACTGTAGCACCACACTTGTTGGTGCTACAGTACCAGCCCCTTCCAAGATTCTCAAGTAAGGCAACTTGCAAATCGGCATCAAGGCATGAGTTAGCAAATCTGCTCCACATTCACACGTAAACAAGGGAAGGAGAAGAGAGGGTGGCGGGTGGATAATAACAATGACATTATCAGTGGGGAGAAATGCACTACTCATCTATTCAAACGTTCAACCGACCATCTAACAACCACCGTCTCGAGGTAATCGGGCCAAGAACTCGCGCATATCGTACTCCATAGCATACTCTTCCATTTCCACGTCGCCCCAGCTCGGTCCTTTTCCAGCACCACCTCCGCCACCATTGTCCGGCAGCACTGACACACCCTCCCTGTCACTGCTGCCGCCATGTTATCAATCAGTCGACTAGTGTCCATCTCTCCCAGCGCCTGATTGTCGGGCTGAGAGATGAGGGTGCGTGCTAGGTGGCGTTTGAATGCCTGCAGACTCATAATTCGTTCCTCAATGCTGCCTGCAGTGAGAAGACGAAAGACAGAGACCACGCGGCGCTGACCGATGCGGTGGGCTCGATCCATAGCCTGAAGGTCTCGGCAGGGGTTCCAGTCGTGTTCCACAAATATCACCGTATCCGCACCCGTCAAATTCAAACCGAGGCCGCCGACTGCGGTGGTGAGGAGGAGGGCGTCAATAGAAGGATCGGCATTGAAACGGGAGACCAGAGCCTCGCGCGCACTCAACGAGACACTACCGTCGAGGCGGAGATGCACAAGGCTCTTGAACTCCGTACTGGGAATGATGAAGGGTAAGAATTGTAAGGACCTACAACTTAATCAACTCTGTGAACTCCCACCAAGTCAAATTGATCTACAAATTAACCCAGCTTCACCCACCCACTCCTCATAATTCTGTCCAGCTACCAGTCTCTGCATCCATCCAATTGCTCATCTACCAATCCGGCCATCTAGCTACTCAAGCCCTACTATGTAAGTTAGTCCCTTCCCCCAGCCAACGACCCAACCATCCATGCATTGACGGACATACCTTCCACACCTCTTTACATCCGCCGATCCTGGAGGGATCATTCATTCATCTCTGCTGTATTCATCCAACTATACATCCGCATTGAGACTATCTAACCACAGCTGTAAACACGCGTCCCCCCCCACCCCCAACTACTTTACCATGCAATCACCTTCGATGCGGTTGAGGTGAATTTGCGATGAATGATGTTTTCAAGTGAGAGGAGTAGGTCCTTCACTTACTTGAGTAGACGCGTGACAAGGCTGAGCATCCTCTTAGTTTGGAAGAAAATTAGGGCACGATGCTGCCCCAGCAGATCGCCCTGTTCCTCGGCCTCCGCAATCGATATCGCATCCTCTGTCGGGCAACCACCTCCTCCGTTACCATCTCCTGCGCCGCTGCTGCCGCTGCCTCGAGAGTCACCGAAGCCACAGTCTATCAGCAGTTGCCTGCAAATCATATGAAAGGAAACATGGACGATGATGCTGCCTAGCAGCTGCTGATTTCTTGAAGGATTCAGTTCAGTAACAGGAGGTGCGGCCTAGGTTGGGCGAACGGGAGACGAATAGAGGTAGGTGGATGCACGGAGAGAGGGAGGGCGGGTGGATGAATGGATGGATGGGTGAATAAAGCGTGTCCGCCATTGTGAAGGGAATCGCTCAGTAGTATAGCAGAGGGAGAGGGAAAATGCAAAAGAAAATGTGACTTATTAGGGGTCGATCTAACAACAGCCCTTTGGATACCCAGTCACGCCTCACACCGGTGGCATTTCACACGATTTGTCTGATCAACAAATGCTGCGAATTCGACAAAGCCTCAAGGATGCTCTGTGAATGCAAACGCGTCACCTACACACGGCAAGGGGTAGCAGGAGAATAACCCACCTCAGCGCCACCAACTTCCCAGACAGATGGAAGTCGTCCAGACCATCACTTTTTTCAGCACAGTGCTCCAACGCCCAGTCATAGAGGGGATGCTCGGGGGAAAGCACCAGACTAGGGTGGTTGCAGACCGCCAGGAGGTATTTTATGGATCGGAAACCTCCACTGGTTTTCTTTACGTCACATACGGTGGAGGTGGATTGGTCCAGGGCCAGACTCAGCACTTCCTGTCCTTCCAGTGTTTTGGAGAAGGTCTCGTAAAGTTTAGACTGTTAGAAAAGTTGGAAAATGCAAAATTCAATTCCTTGTCACCAGACCTGCAGTGACGGCTAGTAGCTCTCGGAGAGGCGTTTAAAATTACTACTGGAACAAGTAGCATAGCACCTGGAGAGGTTGAAAGGATTGAGATTTTAGCATACACTTCCAAATATAGATACATTTACCACTTCAAAGCCTCACTTTTGCAGAAACGGTGTCTATTAAAGGAGCCAAAGAACACTACTGTTGTCCGACAGTAGTATAGGCCCAAAAAATAATACATTGGATTAAATGAACGCATCTGATGAGGAAAATGGATGTTACTTTGATTGGACTTATGTTAAAACGCAAAAACAGATCATGTTTCATTCATTTTGGTTCAAAATGCCACTGAAATGAGACAGTAGTAACGAAATATGAGAAAATCTAAGAAAAAATGGAAGGAATGCTTACAGAAATTAAGCGACGAAAAAGTAAGACCGAAAATGAAAATAAAAAATTGGCAGGTCTTGACCTAACCTGAAGGGGGGTCATGCTGCAGAGGTAGTCTTGAATGACTTTGGGAGGGAGGTCTTGCAGAACCTCTTCTTTGAGGCGACGTAGAACAAAAGGCATGACAATGCGATGCAACTCCTCCAACGCCTGCTGACCTACAACAAGCCAATAAAGTCGATTATAAGCAACGGTCAATGATAAGGGGATTGGAATCATGCAAGAAGATTCCGCTTTCAATTTCAATATGTTTTGGCTGCCCGTGAACAGACTTTTACAAGTGACATGGAGCCTCGTGCACTTCTGTACACAAATAACCAAGTTGCTTCAAAATTTTCGCATCTTCTCGTGCCTTTAGTGATGGTTTAGAATGGTAGCATTGGCGAACCGGACCCCTAGGGGTCACGGAAAGGAGGCATTAGATGTGAATTCTGAGTATGAGAGGAATGACAGAAAGAAAGTCCCATTTTAGGTAATCAAAGCAGAACAGCTTGGACGAAAACTCACGACGCCGCGACCTATCATATACGGCATAAAATGGCGTTCAGTTGCTACTTGTTTAACATATGCAGGATTCAAAGGTCCTCTCGTCATTTACATACAGCCTAGTGATGATAATGATACCAATAATGTCGTAGACCCACGCTGTCAGTGTTACAAACCGTAAGCACTCCTTGCACTGAACATCCTCACCTGCCTGCTGCAACTGAGCGCTGGCCTTTGGGTCGCGTGTGGCAAGGAGAGGGCGGGCGAAGCGAGCATTGAAGGCAGCCTCAGAGGGAGCGAGAAAGCCGGGCATAAGGAAATCGAAAAGCGACCACAATTCGCCCACCCGGTTCTGCACCGGCGTGCCTGTCAGGATGAGACGGTGGCGGGCGCGCAGCCTCTTCACGGCACATGAAATCTTTTTGGTAAAAAAGGTCATTAACAAAGGGATAATAAGTCACATCCAGTGGGCAAAACTGCTCTCATGTGTATAGTCAGTGTCTGATGAACAAGAATACGATATGCAAAAACTCTAAGAGATTAAGCTGTCTAGTCGTTTGGACAAAGGGAACAGAAGGCTCTAGTTCTACGATCATGCAATTCAAATGAAAAAAAAATAAATACACAAAAACTACTACCGTAGGCAAACCGTATTAGAGCACTTGAATCATTCATGAAGTCAACCAGCTGGTGGATCAAACAGAAACAAGCGATCCAACACCGTTGCATTTTCAAATACACGTTGGATCCACGAAAAGCATTCATGGAATCCGCGGCGGGCCGTCCTTCGGCCATGATCCCCATTGGCTGAAACACCCCTTAAACCCACCCAATTGGCGTTTGAGGGAAGGAGAAGGAACTTGCGCATATTTTGCAATTCCACGCTTTACTTCGACAGCAACTCGTCTTAAACAGATTCACATAAGAAACCCTAAAAATCGACATCAAACGTCCCAAGTCGCCTGAAATTAGTTAGTTCTACGCATTGGGAATAGGCTGAGAATCGTCGCTTTAACTCGCAAAAAGTTGTAAAAAAAATTCACGAGACCACAGACGGGCCCACTTCCCGAAATTAAAAAGAACCACCTGGTTCAATTTTGGAAAGAGGGGCAAGGGTGTCTTGGTAAACATTTCGTAAGGTAAAAAAGGGCCCAAAAATAAACTAGAATTAGAAAACGACCCCCCTTGCTGGAAGAACGCATTTCGACTGTTGATTGACCCAGTGGAAAGCAAATGATGGCAAGAAAAAATTGCAAACCAACCTTTGACTTGGCGTTTTTGATAACGTGTCCCTCATCAAGTATCAAGTATTCCCAAAAGGTTTTCCTACAAGGACAGGGAGAGGAGAAAAGCAAAACAAGTACCAATGAACTTATATGCGAATGAGAAAATTGGGGAACCATTTGAAGCACAGAGGTACCACTCACTGAAAGAATGTAAAGTCGCTTCGTATCACTTCATAGGTGGTGATTAGAAGGTTGCAGCGATCCAAAATGCTTTTCTGAAGGCTGAAAAGAGAAAGAGAGTGGTAGAATCACTCATTGCTCGAACTGTTCTTCCATCTTACACAAAATAGGTCACTCACACACCGATCGTCCAGCCAATCAAACAAACCGTCTGCATTAAATTACATTCATTTATCTACAAATTCATTCATTCACAGGCTAAATAAACCATTCATCCAGCCACTGATCCAACTCTCCAAACAATCCCATATTCACTCGTTCATTCTGTTGCAGCCTAACTGGATTGCCTGCCACCCATTTAGTGAACTGCCTTCCTTGCATTGCAGGCCACTCTTGGGTGGATTCATCCCACTCATCAGCCTCTCCATCAACCGACACGATAACTCATCTGGGCATACCAACTTACTATTTACCCCATTCATGGACACATTTTCCATCGGCATGCTGGTCCATTTGGCTGGCTGACCCATCATAAGCCATCCACTGACCCATTTACCCAATCAATTTACTAATTCATCGATAAAAATAAGTCATCCACTCAATCCCTCGCCCATTAGTGCAGCATTCCTCTAGCAAACCACCCATTCGGCCATCTCTACAATAGTCCATCCACCGATCCGACCACTCATCAGGCCTTCCACCAACAGACCAAATGACCGCGAACTACCCAGTCTACCAACAGAGAAGTCAAAAAGCAAACCACGCCAGACGCACACTGCTCGCTGTTCTTGATTGCCCACATAGATGAGGGGTTCAAGCAGTCGAGGGTTAGGTACGAAGCGTGCCACCTCTGTGTGCCAATGAGCGCAGAGGGTGGCTGGACAGACCACCAACGAGATACCGCCATCCCTACCTCTGGTGGCTGACTTGCGATAGCCGTGGCAATGGCTGCTATTACTGCGGCCGTGGTGAGAGACGAGAGCGCAGATAGTCTGCAGGGTCTTGCCCAGACCCAAATCATCAGCCAAGATACCATTCAAACCGTAGTGTCTGAGGAAGAGCAACCAGTTTACGCCCTCCTGTTGGTGAACAAAGTAATACGATTGACAGATCCTCCAGGCAACGGACAAGCTTTCCGATACTTAGGGCGTGGAAAACTACAGAATATGTTGCCATATAAAAACGTTGGTGGTAACCTTGATGATGAGCCACGGTTTGGGATTCACACTGGCAAAGCGACGGGTGCATTTAGGTAAGCGTCTGTCCATATAGCGCCCATCACAAACTTACTTGTTGATAGGGTCGCAGCTCCGCATGAACATTTTCATCCGGCACGTAAAGGCGAATGTCCTTCGGGCGGAGCAGGCACTGGACGAAGTGGCGGCCCTTTTCTCGCGCCGTTCGCAGGCTCAAGGGAAGGCCAGGGCTGGTCGGTTCTGGGGCTGACTCCTTGAGAATGGAAAAGTTGTTAGTATCTTATCAATCGTCCGCCTCATCAATTAATTTAAAGGCAATGAAAAGGCTACCTTCAGGAAAAAAACTCAAGAGATACACGAAGGCATATCAACTGTAGGAGCAAAAAAAGGAAAGTTTAGAATCCACTCTGCAAAGGTGATTTTGGCAGAACCGTTAGAAACTATGACTTACTTCGAGGGGTAGAAGAACGAGGAGTTTGGTGAAGATACTGGAGGCAAGTAGACGCACATCGCTCCGTGTATCTGCAAAGTGCGGTAGGACAAGAGCTGTCACCATTACCACCACGTAAGCTAAAAGGGACTGCAGTGGTGTTGGTGTCAATGTCGTTCCGGGGGCGTTATTGGAAAGACCACCAATTTCCCTAAAACTGACGCCGTGGAGGCGTGGTGAGAGAGGCTGGTCACAGGGCACCAGTTGGAGACTGAGGAAGACTTGATTCTCGGGTCGAGGAGTCAGAATGCAATCAATAATCTCTAGTGGTAGAGGTCAAGGAAAGGTAGGAAGCACATTACGCCTTCACTTTTAAAAGGGTGGCAATTCTCAAAAGGACAATCAGATATGCACTGCAGCGGTAGTAATATTGGTGGAATGCTTGATACTTACACGCCTGAGAAGAATGACTGACCCAAACAGTGGATCTAAAGACCAATTGCAACATATTGACTGAAAAGAAGGAAATATCTCGAATAAATGGCTAAATTTATGAAAACTTGCTGTAAAAGGACCAAGAAAACTGCTTTGAGCATCTAATAAAAGTATCGTATACCAAATGACAACTAACAGAAAAGAACTATTTGCAACAGTACCGAGGAGACAGTGGACGATGACGACCAAGCACCTACTCATTCCACAAGAAGCTGATAACAACTCCAATAGCCGACTGGATAGCAGTTGAATTCCAATGAACCAAAAATCAGGAATGGCATTGCGCTGAAACACGAAATAACGATCTCATACCAACCACTTCATTAGCCCGAAACAACTTTGAGACGACTTGTCCAGCGTAATATTACTAGAGCAAGGAGCTTCTTCATGGTGGAACGGTCTCCAGTTCTACGAAGAAATCTCTTATCAGTACTATCAATGAATTGTCAACAGATGTTAAAAAACAAGTAGAAATGAGCCGCAGTTGCTGACATCAAGCGTCTTTTCGATGAGACTCGAAGATGACTTCTATTTTGTTCTCTGTTCTAACGTAGAAGAATAACTACAAAGGGTAACGAGAACGAAATAAAAGAACTGAAAACAGCGCTTAAGTTAAAAAAAGACCATGAAAAAAAGGTGTGTTGAAGCAAGCTTGATGGCTGTTCATCATTACGTCCAGTTCAGAAACTGTTAATTAAGATAGCAGACAATAGTGATGGTGTGTCTGTGCAAAAACCGAACCCACCGATGCAAACACTAAGTGTGCCAGCTTTTAAACTTTTTCAGGAAGGCATGGGTCTGAAACAAGATAAAATTCACCTCCGACTCCAGAGTAGACACTAGATACCGTCCCCACATAGGCTTGATCCCATCTAACGTAGTCGAAGCCATTAGAAGTTAACAAAAGGATACGACAGACGGCCGCTAGAACAGCTACCCTGTCACCGTCTGATACGGTGTCAGCAGAGATGACGCAGAGAAGGAGAGCATTTAGAACCGTGACGGTGAGAGTGAAGTGAGAAGCGGCAAGGACAGCAAGAGTATGAGCTGCAGTGAAGCGAAGACGTGGCGACAGCGACGAATATGGAGACGACGTAGAGACAATGCGAAGACAGCACATTGTTAGGGCGATCAGACCCGTGGTAATAAGGCTTGTTGCTGCGATCGTGGTAGTGGCGGAAGGCGGCAATGCAACAAAGAGGACTGCTGGCAGTAGATGCAGGGATCGACATAGCACTTCCACATCTGAAGCTGCTGTTCCGTGGATATCTAGAGGAGATTTAGGATTGATTGGTTACTGAGTGAGGCACAAGTAGATAGAATGATTTGTTTATAAAATGACGTTTCTGGAATGGGTGGACGGGTGGCGAATGAATTAGAGTGAGATAGACAATTGAAGTGATAAATTAGTGAAGGGATCAAAGATTGGATGGATAAATGAATCCTATTGGAGTATATAAGATAGTGGATGGGAAAACGATGGAGGGAAAATGAAATGAAAAAAGGTGATTGAGTGTACAAAGATAGTAGCAGACATACGGCTCCAGACTTCTAACTAACTTTGTTCGGATAGAGACAGTGTTTGTTGTCGATGCAGAAATTCGATGTCCTCTTTGAATCCACCTGCACCAGAGTTTTTGGCACTTCGGCGCAGAACAACGAGAGGTTCGAGCCAAAGGAGTTGCCACAGTGTGGGAAGTCTTTGAGCCAGAATCTCCTCCAAGTTGGATGTTGTGAAGTCTACGTTAGCAGTGAAGGTCTGCAGAAGGGCAACTAATGTCATCAAACTGCCACAGCGACGAAGTTGCGATATGGATTGCTTTACCATTGTCGCAGATACAGATCCTGTTAAATGGACCTTTGAAAATGGAGATACAAAAATATGGGGGTAAATCCCAGCCGATGAACACAAAGTCTTCAGTTGGAAAGGCAGACGTACCATCGCAGAGCCGCAGCCACCACCGCAAACGCTGTCATCTTTTTCCCCATTCACAGACATTTTTTCCTCCGCCTGCTTCATCAGCAATGCTGTTAGGCATACGTCCTCCCCTTCACTACCTTCCATTGCCTTGGCAACCAGTGCGTCTGAAGGGGAGGAATTTGAGAAGCGGTAAAATCAAACTCTGACGAATGCCAAGAATTGCGGTTAATGTTAGACACGGTCGCCTGCTGCATTCAGACACTCAGTCCATAGCTTAATGGTTACCCTCTCAAGGCAGCTTCAGCACAAAAACGTCAGTACGGGTAGATCATCGTTGAACAGCCCAGCTCAGCCCAGATGTCTTGTTGCACCGAATGTGGTAACTTTCGCGACTGGAAATGGTCTCAAATGGTCGGGTTGCGCTATCTTATCCCACAAAACTCGTCCCTTGTATTACTTTGTCATACAATAGGTGTGTCCTGACGATCAGACCTTCTACACCATGTCTGAGCATTCACAAGAATAGATGTTATTTTGTGGTGGTGAGAAGATGGCAGTCACCAAAGCCTGAATCATCGCTAACAGGCGCAAGACTGATCGTCTTTATAATCAATCAAATAGTCATGTCTGAACAAACCGCAGTAGCTTCTCATTCTTGCATGTACATGTTGAATTATGCCATCAGAAGGCCAGATATACCTCTACATTGCAGTCTGGCCGGACAGCTGGGAAACAGTGAAAGGACAACAAAAGGCAGGGAGAAATTCAATACGAATGAAGGTTTTCCTAAAGGAGTAGTATTTGCATGAATTACGACTGACAAGATGGAGTGCACTGGTCTCAGAATCTCGTCTGAGATGTGCCTCGCCCGACTTTACATTTAGAGATGCTGCTTTCAACGCAGCTGCGATAGAGAGCATCTATCAGATCGCCTTATTTTGCACCCCGCAAGGTTATAAGAGTAATAGTGGAAGAACAATAAAAAAACCTTCAAAGAGAGCAGGTGCTACCTGTCCGAATCACACATAATACTGCTGTAAGCGCAAGCGCTAAAACTTTCAGAGTTAATTCAGAGGCGTCCATTTTATTCCTTAATCCACTGGTTCGACCATTTTGATGAAAAAGGTCTATTTTATTCGTATTTGCGGAATACGAATACAACACTTTAAAACGAGAATTTTTCCAATGCTAAGTAGTATAAGCGCCGATCGACAATTTGGATAGGCTAACAAAATCACCCATCTGGGTCAGACGTGACTTCAGTCCTGGCATACACAACAGTCATGACTCACCGGCAAATGTGTCGCCCACACATGACCATAGGCCCCGTTCGCAACACACATGGACAAATTCCTTCAACGTTGTCATCGCGACGTGCACAGGATGCACAATTTCCAAGTAACCTACATCTGTGCTGCGACCTTTGCTACTCTACCGTTGCCATTACACTAACATCTCGCCAATCCCGAACCAAAAAGCGAGACGGTGTGTTTGGGAAATAACAATTGTCTACTCTATGATGCTCACAGCTTTTTTGCTTAAAAAATAGTTATTCAAAAGCACGCCCCTTTTAGCGTTGAGTAATAATTGCAATTGATATAGCCAAAAACTCATTGAACCATACAACTCAATCGGTGAAATTTGGCCGTTTCGTAGCTCTATGAAATTGCCAGCTCACCCCACTCAGCAAACTCATCCGGCAGTATGTATTTGGCCAAGTTCTGCGTCACCTTAGCCAAGGCCTTTGAAGTTGACAACGCCGATGTGGATGATGCCCGACTGGACACCTGTTGGCAGAACTCACTCCAAAGGAGGCGAGCAAGGTTCCAAGCTGCAAGGCGTTGAAGACGCAGGTTTTCACTGGGTTGTGGTAGGTCAGAGCCATTCAGAGGTTGTCCAGCGGTGTTTGCAGAAGTCCCACGAATTGTATCCATAAAAGGACGTATGAGAGGAGTTAGACGGCCAGATGTAACCCAGCCAAAATTTACTATAGCTGAGGACAAAGAGAGTTCCACTCTGGAGGAGAAGAAAGACAAGGAATAAGCGACTTACAATCTAAAATCGAGTGGTGTTAATACTTAAAGGCAATGAAAAAGAAGTCAACATTGGGGAACTGACATTTATTACTCCTAAGATCAATAATCTGAGGCAACTCTTTTGTCAAGATGCTTAAAAAGCTTTTCGTTTACCAGAGTAGTCACTGTACGATCTTTCACACATTAGCGACAAGTTACGTCCCTTTAAAAAATCCTGACCCACGAAAAAGACAACCTATTCATGGAAATCTCCGGTGCCACCTCACTCGTAATTCCAGCCCTTTCATTCCGCTTCCCATACAACTACGTGATTGTCTAATACCAATAAGATGAAATGATTATCACCTAATTCCTCGAAGGAGGATCAGCAGAGGCATAAACAAGATTGAAACAAAACAACACTCCTTCTCAAATCAGTAAAATGGGAAACAGGTAGGTTGATAGTTCAATGGATGGGCAGTGTCATGGATGAAGTATGGCAGAAGCGATTCAAGAATGGATGTGTAATCGAAATGATTAAAGAACTGCTGTCAGATAGAGAAGTGTAACAGAAGCCAACTGATGAGGTTATTGTGGATGGATTTGCCGATAGTTAAGCAAAAAAACGAAAGGTAGATTGAATGATGAGGCATGAGTGGATTAATTAATGAAAGAGTGGATTTAAACCGGAGAAGGACCAAGGCTTACCGCGAACTCCAGAAGAGCTGCAAAGCAAGACACCGACTGACAGAGAGTTGGGCCTTTTGCAGGGCACGTTGAAGCTCCTCAAACTCCAATTCCGTCAGTTTAATCGTATTGGCGTCAGTAGAGGTGGAAGCGGGACTGTATGCGGGCAATTCAGTGCCAACTCGCTGCAATAGTGTTTGGCACTCCACCAAATTCATGACACCGCTATAGAAGGAGAGAAAGCATTTTGACTCCTGCGATTGTTTCCATGTCATCTCACCTACCTTGCCAACTTCCCTTTGCCTAGCTCGAGTTACCCTATCCATTGATTACTTAAGACAGTATCCTGTTTAAAATCATGCTTTACTTCTTAAAAAAGCAACACTTGAACAAAACCGCCACGATTCCAGTTCATAACATTAACCTCATCCCTGTCCCATGCACAAAACTTCCATGAGTAGCATCAACACTGCTGAGGGGAGCGTCCAAAGGCTAGCATTAAAAAGCACTCCGCCTAGGCCGAGAATCGCAGTCTTATCTAATTCTCAGACTCCTTGATTTTCTTGATTTGTGGAACCAAGCCGATAGACCCTTCCAAGAACGTTCCTTCAGTGCTCAAAAAGAAAAGTATTCCAAGTGACCAATTGCCATCAAGGTCTCCAAAATCATGAACCAAGATCGAAAAACCACTAAAGAAACTGATGGTGAATTCATGCAGACCATCGCAAGTCAGGTAGTTGTGTTGAACGTCAGACGTTGGGAATCAATTTGGAAGTCTACAGTCAGACGTCATCGGATTCCAGCTATGGAGAATTGCTGAAGGATACGTGTCTGAGTGAAAACTATATCAGTCTTGCCAGCCTTCCCAACACATCTACTGAACCGACCTCCGAAGCCGCTGATATCTACAGAGTGTCTCTGAAAGGAGATTTCGACACATGCTTACAACACCAAGGTCTCATTAATATGGCAACATGAATAATGACTATATCAGAGCCTGTGATGGGTTCAGTTTTGTAAGGCTGCGTGCATCATAGCTATATTTGAAAAAGAAAAAAAAGTCGATAGCAGCTTTAGGTCAGCGTTCCATGAGACCGTTAAAACAGTAGCAAAGTGTCACTTCCTCATCGAATCAGCCGTTTAGTTAAGACACGAAAATGATGTTTTTCAGTGTAAACGCATGGTGGAACATTCGAATTGACTAGATTTAAAAACAGTGGCAATGAGGGAATGGATGCAAGGCTTAAGAGTGCCTACCAGCAGGGCGTACTGAAATAAACCACTACGATAGTCCGCCTTGGGGAGTTGGTGAAAGCCCACCTCAGAGATGCGGAAACATGAAAAACAAAAAGAAGCACTCACGCCCTCGGAGACTCCGTATTAACCGGTAGTCTTGTAGTCTCACAGAGAGCCCTTAGTCGATGGCAATCCTCGTGCATTGTCTTGAAGGAGCCTGGAAAAGAATGATGGCACAGGCCGCATCTTTATATAGACACTTAGAAGTTGAGAGGTTAAAAAAATGTCACTATGAAGCAATAGTAGAATAACATACTTCCCTATGCTGGGTTCAAATTTGCCTACTTATCTTGAAAGTTTCAAATATGGTGTTCCTGGACAATTAAATTTTCGCTGCTAGAAAACTGCTTTGGACAAAGTAGAGGTGGACGGAAAATGGGGCATTCGTGAAGAATACAAACACAAATTAATGTGTGCTGCTGGAAACCCACTTATTAATAGAAACATCGACAAAGGCGGTTAAACTAGATGTACAGGCAGATTGACTGTTAAAGTGACAATAGGCTAAATGGAGGTAGGCGAACCGTAAGACTAAATACTGGTAGACGGGTAAAACCCAGTCGCGTAATTTGCAAACGACTAGTTCTAAATGGATTCAAAAAAAGGCTGACCGAAATTTCGAACCTGAACCCCACAACTATGACTTATTTTGATC
Source organism: Taenia crassiceps (assembly GCA_023375655.1). NCBI lineage: Eukaryota > Metazoa > Platyhelminthes > Cestoda > Cyclophyllidea > Taeniidae > Taenia > Taenia crassiceps. The sequence continues at coordinate 3,853,944 of JAKROA010000005.1, read as the reverse complement.
CTGCTTTTCCTAATAAAGTGGGCGAACAATAACAAATGTGCACAAAACTTCAGTATGACGAACGAATACGAAGCAATTAAAAAGGAATTGGGGTGAGGGGTGGGCAAGTAAATGGATAGGTAGGGGAATGTGAAAATGGTATAAACGAATGAACGGAGAAAGTGGTGCTTGAGTAAACAAACAGCTGAATGGATTAACAGATCATACGCTGCAAATTGGCATGAAGATGGAGAAACACGGGCGAATGACTGAATGGGTAAGTGTAGGAATGGCTGGAGGAGTTCATAGGTGGATGGATGGATGGATAAGGAGTAGGACAGACGAAAGAGCCAACCCTTTGGACATGAATGGACAGATGCATGGGTAAACATACAGATGAACGGAAGGGTAGACAAGCTTACCTAATATCTCCTCGTAGTAGACTACATTCGTTAGACAGCTATTCAGCCGATTCGGCAACTCGCTATGGACACCAGCACCGATGGTAGCGGCGGCGTTAGAGGTAGTGGCAGAAGGCCACGCGGCAAGCAGGAGACTGCCAATAAAACGTTGCATGCCCAGACGGTCCCGCAAATGCGTGCCGGCCACCACGTGCTCTAACAGATAACTGCTTATGGACATCTCCCCACCAGAGGTACCGCTGATTCCACCTCCGCCGCCCTCCATCGAGGTAGGCTCAGTCATATCAGTAGTGGGCAGTGCAGCTACAATCGTTGAAAGTTTGCTTTCACACAGCCGGCTGCTTAGACTCGCCAGTAGCCTAAAGAGTTAAAACTTAATGCTTTGAGAATACATCTCCGTCCTGTATAATGCACTTAATCAGGATCCGAAAGACTATTGGACATCAAAGAAACAATTTACTGAATTCACATTTCTATGAAACATCAATCCAAAATCTAACACTTTTCACTTGTATTTAGGGTTTCAAACACCTTCGCGAAAAGCCTGCTTCTAAGTGCCTCACTTTGAGAGTTATCTATCCTTTCTTGCCAACCAGGGAATTTGACTTCGCACAGTTGAACACGACTTCTTAGGTAAAAAACTCATAGATGGCTATAAAACTGATGGTCCGACCATTTTACCATTAGAAAAGTTAGAGTAAAAAAATTAGCATGCATTTCATGCGATACGCACGTAGCCGAGGTTCGGCAGTGCAAGAACCGCAATCAATTCATCCGCCATAAAGATGTCCGAGTCATTTAAACTTTAGATTAAAGTGTGGAGAAAAGCAATCCACCAGGGCCACCGCTCAGTAATGCATGCCAAAAATATAACCGATGGAACAGCAAGTTTCCACCCATATTAATAAGCTACGCTTCCAAATAGGATCAAACGAATCATCAGCCAAGTTTTCGTGGATTGTTTGACAATTTGACGATTTTATAAATGTGCTTCATGCTAATTAAACAATCCTGAGTGTCGCTATATTCAAGAAAACAAGTGCTGCAACTTTTTGGGCATCCAGGGAAAACACAGGATTTACAGTAACTGTACTCCTAAATATTTTACAAAAGGTTAACGCGAACAAGTCATTGCCATCGAAAACACAAAACTGACAGTCCAGAAAATGAGGAAATGACATGAAATGAAATGTGGAGCACTCACGCAGTGGCAGTGATTCGCGTCTCCAGGGCCAAAGTTTGCCTTACACGTTCGCTAGTGGCGCCCAACTCATAGCCACCGATGTAAAGGGTCTGAGCCGTCTCCTTCATGAATTTACCGAAAAGCAAAACAAGCAAATAAACAACGAAATAAAAAGAACTATCAACATTGAGACACCTCCATCCTCATCATTCGGTAGTTACTTGAACACACAGTTTGTGAAGTAGACAAGTGAAAAGCCAGGCAGTTAGTTTCCCGCGTTGCTGTGATCATCTGCTGCACCAACTTGCTTCGACTTTGTTACATAATTATCAACATTTATGTGGTAATCAAACGATAAGAGCTCTTCCCACTCCGATTCACTGCACCGCCGTCATTCAGTTGGTTTAAGCAAAAAAGCCTGGCACATAGTGATCAAAGCGGAACATACTAATTCATTTCCGTGGATTCACCACCTGGGGATAACAGTTGTTGTAGTCCAGATGCTCTTTCAAATTATTCAAGTAATTTATCACTGCATCCCTTGGTTACCCGAATTCGGACCGTTCTAGTCCCACAAAGTGTTAATTTGACATGACTAACCTGATCAGTGTTTTGAGCCTATCTGCAGATTGACCTATTGTACCTTAAAGGCATCCTCATAATGCTTCATGAGATAGGTAAATGTGCATAATTTGACGCATCATCCGGGCCGGTGAAATTAACTTCCCATTCCTTCGGAATCAATTGTCTCTATCGCATTAGTAACCTCAAAGATATCTCAGGTCAGATGATTTCAAGCAAAAGGACCTAACGCAGCTCCATATGACACGCTGGTAGCAATGCCATCGAAGTGAGTGAAGATCGAACGGTGCAGTTTAAGGTATTTCCTTTGCTAAAAGCCGTTAACATTTATAACAACTAACAAAGCTTCTTTAAAATGCGTCGAAAACTGCATTTTACCTTACTAGAATGTTAAGAAAAAGAAAAATGCATTAAGTAGGCGTGTGAGACCTTTTCAAATAGCTTTATTCGCAGACGCAAAAAAGGATTAAAACCGCCCTCTAATAAACTAACCAGAGTGAAGATAATCATAAAGGGAAACTTTTCACTGCAAAAAGGCTAAATGAGAACTTTTAGTTAAGAAGTGACCCACGTGGTTGGTGGTGGAAGTCGGGAGGCGCAGCATATTGTCGGCAAAGGGCATGGAAGTGGGTTGCATGGCCTGACAGAGCCAAAAGTCCAAGCGATTGAGTGTGGCTTGTGCCAGCAGTCCAGCCGGCACTGCACTGGCCAATCTTTGCCAAAGCTTATGGTTGTAGAAAAGGGAAGTGCACGAATGTGGTGTCAGTGACACAGAAGTTTCAAAAATATAAAGTTTAATGGCAAACAAAAGTAGATTTGAAACGAGGAGTCATTTACGAATCTAGGTAAGTGGCGATAAAACTGTCATTATTGAGGCATCAAGGTAAATTTCAAAACAAAATTAAGTAATCTCCATTCCCAAAGGCCCATTTAACAGTTGGACAACCCAAATCACTACCATTTCTGTCAATGCAGTTTTTGGCATATGGTTTCAAAATCAAGACACAAATGGACAGTTAGGCTGTTCATTTACTGCACATTTTGCGATTGATGTTCGAGTGCATAGGATTGCGAATGAAGGGATTTAAAATACAACCAAGTTAAAAAGTGCAAAACTACTGCCGAAATCCAGCAATTAATTTCCCACATCGGGTCATTGTAAGTTCGAAGTTTGGACAGAAAAGATAGGTGAAATGAAAAACCCATTCGTAACACAGTGGATTCACACCTCCGCATTTGGCATTTGGCAAAGTACGCTGAAAACGTAATTCCACGTCTAATTGGTACCACAAATCCAGTAATGCTGGTACGACCGGAATTTCGTTAATGGGCTAACGGGCGGATGGAATAAGGATGGGAAAAATTTGCAATCAAGAACGGTTATCAGTATGAGCTCCTACGCGCTTGAGTGGATGAAAAGGTCGAAAGCATGCGTTTGGGAGAACAACTTACATCGCTAATAGATTGAATGTTCTTGGGGTCAGGTTCGAAAAGGACACGATGGAAGAGCTGTTCAAATACACACTCCAGCAAATGCGGTTCCATCTGGTGATTAATCTGAAGGCGGTGAAATGATTAAAGTTAAGCTAAAATTATTTAATTCCATTACTAGTCTCACGCATTATTCATGCTGGGGTTGGGGACATACGGAAGTTTAAAAGGCTATGAGAAATAGCAAACTACAAATCGCTACATCCCATGCCTCAAAAGCCTTCGAACAACACGTAATCTTCAATTAATCTAGAAAAGTCAATAACCATAAAGATAATTAGTCACTCTCAATGCTAAATTGGAAAAGCTTCAGACGACAACGACTGAACGGTCCGTCGAAACTGTTAATAGCACTACCTATTACGAGAGAAAGGCAAAATAGCTCACACTATTGTGATTCAGTATCCCGCCCAGGCGTCTAAGGCCACAATTCTAATCATTCATTTCAAAAATAAGAAGAGCAAAGATGAGGCATACTTTCACGCATTCAAGCAGAAGTCATAAATGAGCAGTCTCACCAAAGTATGAGGAAAATCCTTCGGGGATAGAGAACAAGTACAAGATTGAAGGCATCTCTTAGCTCAAGGCCCCCACGATCTCGTTAGGGGGAAACAGTCAAATTTAACAATTAGTGCTGGAAGAAAGGCAGCCGAATAGGAATTCAGTAGCAATTTAATTGCTCACCTCTTGGAGACGCAGTGATAGCAAAGAATCGAGGGTCTGGACGGCGGTTCGTCGAATTTCGGTAGAAGAATGATGTAGAAAGTGGAGGACTAGAAGAACACGTCTCCCAAACTCCTGCACCCCATCCGAGTCCTGCACTCTGTTCATCGCCGCAACATCTTCATCTTCTTGTTTAATTCGGCTTTCCATCGCTATGGAACTAAACAGAGAAACTCTTTGTCTTGGTCTCGTTCAAGATGGAAAATTTAAAATGCCTGCCTAACTATGCCTTCGTGCAGCGATCCAAATCCGACCTCCCTGGATCTAAATGCTAATCGGATTCCCACACTTAAATCGAAAGGCTAAACAAACCCACCACAATGTCACGCCTGCAGTTCGAGAAGATTAAATGGGACTGTGGCAGCACGACCTCAGACAAGGTTGCACCACCAGTGGCCATTGGAAAACTTGATTGCGAAAGTGAACAAACAATGCTCAATTAGGAAAAGAAGATCTTGAAGGCCATGTGGGAAACCAAACAACAACAAACCTTAACAATAATTTTGCTGGTAAAACCTCCTGTCACGCTAACAGCGGGCGGAAATGAGTGGCAGACGGAAGTAGATAAGTTTTCAAGCTCACAGCACCGTCAATTACGTCGAAAGCATACAGGATAAAAAACTAAACGATTATCAGAAAGAAAGGAATTTATTAATGAACCGCAAGCACAAGATCAAACTGCTTCACATCGTTTGACCGAAGAAAAATACCTAGATGGGGTGAATAAGATGGTTTCCCTAAACACAAGTCACAAATAGAATAAACTGTACATGTCTACCTTAATGGTAAATAAAAGATGGACAATAAATTGCATTGGAAATGAATTGGAAAATCTCAAAAAGCGCCTTGTGAATCACAGTAAAGCAGAATAAGGACGGGTAATTGGGTATACCAACCAATTCCACCTTGGGTGCGCAATGAAGCATCTAATAAAGTAACGGTTTCATAGGAAAGAGGTCCCCGCACTATATTTGGGAACGGTGAAAGACGCTCTCAGAAGAGTTTAGGACATAAAGCGGAGTAAATTCATCGAGAGGTGAGTTTTGACTTACAGAGGTAAACAGATTACTGCAGTGCCTTCATAATAAAAATAGACAATGGGATTGAAAAAGTCAACGACAAATCAGGTGTAGTTGGAGCCATACCAACCCTTAAGGCCTTCAATTCATAGCAAATTAGCAACTCACGAAGTCGGATGATCAATTAACCCTGAGGCAAGCGCCAGAAGGGGTCCCGTGGCAGGAGACAGCTCTCCAGCCGCTCGTTCCAACAGGCGCCAAACACAGTGCACCAAATGGTGACCCACGGCATTGCTATGCCTAATAAGAAGATCACGAGGGAGAGCGAGGAGAGCATTGCACACAGCACAGCGAAGATCCTCCTCCCCCGCTTCCGCTTCTAACCTCTTCATGACTTCATCGCTGTCGGTGTCACAACGTGGAAAGAGGACGTCCGTAAGAGGATGATAGACTAAAGGTAGGAGGTCTATTGCAAGATCCTACAAAAAAGGCGGTAGAAGGATGTGATAGCCTACTGCAACTCACCATGGAGGTCTGAAAGCTAGGCATGAATGATAGAATTCAGTGATCTCCAATGAGACCATTGATAAAATAAATATCAAATCGCATACCCTTCGAGCCGAAAGAAGGTAGTTAAGTCCCAGCAACCCGCCATGCACCACCATCCAATTGACTTTGGGTGTGCGGGACCGCTTCATTGGCTCCTGGCGTTGACGACGGAGGAGACAGACGAGACAGAGAAGATGTTGCACTACCAACCGCACCTGCCCCACGTCCAAGTGGAGACACAGCACACCCAGTAACTGTGCTACCGTCTGACGAACAGGGGCCACAACCTAGGTACAAACAAGAGGGATAAGAATGCTCATCAATTCGGGAGTAGCTTGTCAACTGAACGATATGCTCTTTATACATTTTGACGACGCGTGCTCTTGAGTAGGATTTAGCCATCTTCTCGCCTTGAGGTGAGGTAGGCGGATACCATTCGTTCGTGGTTCGTGGATGGTTTGTAAACCATCGACTATGTGGTGATGACCAACGCTGAATAGTGACCACAGGGAGCACCTACGAGGATACACTTTAACTACGCGATTTCGGCGTTCCTTTGCATTTACAACTTACTAAGCATTCTGTACACATTCATGACAGTTTTATTGACAAATAAACATTTGGTAATAGATTTAGGGAGGACCCGAACAATAAATTGGTACTACGAATCGCAAATTCGCGAATTTAACCCAAAAATTAAACGCTACGAGCAAAGTTCTCTGGAAGGAAGGGACTTTTATGGGCTGCATAAAAATGACACGCAGGTTTCAACTAGACTCAAGTAGGACTTCGATATAAGCAAAGTCGCGGAATTCGTATTTTTGAAAGTTCGACGTCTTTACAGCTAAAATTCCTTCAAAGACATTCTTTCTAAGTTCACACCGACCAGAATAGTCAATGGATTGGTGAATAAAAAGTTTGCAAAGGAACTGCGCTATGAAGCGTCAAGTTGATCAATCTTAGACGACACTCAATTGCACATAGCAAATTTCACGCATCAATCGCTCTTTACGGGGTAAATTCACCCAAAAATGAAATCCACGTAAAATGTGTAGTGCTATGCAGCTCCCCAGCGAATTCCTGCTATTCTATCCTTAGTTGGGATTTTAGTACTAGGCGTGCATGTATCTTGATCAAGCCTTTCTATTTTGCCCATCATTCGTCCTTATTCGCAAGGTCAATGCAAACCATCTCTTAAGAACTGATTGGGATCATCTAATCCAAGACCCGGTGTCATTACCGACCATTACGCAGAGCCTAACAAGGGGATGGCTGCGCAAAGTCAATACAATTTCTACAAACCTCCAACCGTCAAGCTCTGCAAACCCAGCCATGTACAAAAGATACCTTTCTTCCATAATAACCAACTACCCATTGAGATGTCAAGCGGGATCATTAAAAGCCGTCATATTATACATAGGAGACAAAAGATATTGAGTATAGTAGTCCACTTAGCGTCTAATTCCCTCCGCGTACGACCTTGTATAGTTATAATAATAAGCACAGAGAAAAAAATGGATCTAAAAAAATTTAAACACGAGTCGTTGAAATGGGCATTTAGATTAAACTTGCATCTGGGTAAGTATGACCTGGGTATAAACCGAAAAAAACCCACTTCAAGAAGACATGAAGGCACTCACCAAATCGCAGGCAAAATCGGAAAACTGATCCAGCGCAAGGGTGCAGAGAACGCGCACGACTATGTCTTCAAGATAAACACGATTGGCCGCTCGATTCTAAGGGGTCAAAAAAGAAAAGGGATGAAAGAAAAGTTCACTTGTACACGGAAAAGGTAATATCATTATCAAGAGTCTTGCGCCTACGCGCAGACAATTGCCACTATGTTTATTTGGTTGGTACGAGTTATTTTCAACTGTCGCTTTATTGTCTCCTTCAGCTATACTATGAAGATTTGGAGCGAGAAGCGGCAAGGAATAAACGTGTCCCATTCATAGATATCCTGTCCCTCGCAGTGTTCTCCCCATAAATGAGCTCCCAACCTCAATTTAAGAGTGACTTTCTTTGTATTAAGAGGGAACAAAACGACTGAAAGGTGTGAAGATGAAAATACCGAGTTTTTCGTACCCGAGTATATAATATTTTGCCGCTTTGAAGAACCCAATGATTCAACGAAATTCAATAAATCCAGTAGCTTCAGGACTACTTTTGGCAAAATATGGTGACGTGGGAAGAATTTTAGGTTTTGCACTCTAAACTGGGAAACCTTGGATTGGCTTGCCGGTGGGTGCAAATAGTGACAGTACGACTTCTGCACAGGATGCATTCAGCGAAACTTCAATGGTGTCATGATCCATACATGGACGGGAACTTTGAGAAAGGAGGGACCCACGAAAAGGGGAAATAGAAAAAAAATCCCCCGAATTTGACATAAAATTGTATTGAAAATACAGCAAAATAGATCAGTCTAGTTCAAGTTTTAGGCCTGTCAATCAGTACATCCATGGGTTAAAATAAACGACTCCATCCATTTGTTTACTCTCCCATCGCTCCACTCATTTCCCCACCCACCCATCTATTCCAGGGCTATCCACATCGCCTTATTACTTCGTCCATCCATTCATCAAATGCACAAACCTGTCCATCGATTCAATCATTCATCTACGTAGACAAATATTCGTTCATTCATTTACCTTTTTCGTAGTTAAGACTTCAAAAAATCTACCCAATCCTGTATTCTTAGTATTCTGTGTTACCAAGCCATTCTCTAAAACATATAAATTGAACAATTCAGGAATGAGCATCCTCTAACAATAAAATAAGATCCCACTTAAAAGCCCATGAAACCAACCTATGGGCAGAAAATAGCTAAAATGATAAGGCAACGTGCCAAACAAAAGTTAATAAACGAATTGGAAACTAATGAGAGCGTGCAACGAAGACCAGCCAAAGTCCATGAAGAGAGGAAAAACGAACCTCTTCTTCCGAGGCGCCGTTTCTGGCACCAGCTTGACGGGTGTGTTGGGGAAAGGCAAGCAGTTCGCGGAGTCCCGAAGCTGCCCCATGGCGGGTCTCCCAACGACAATTCCACAGATCGGCTAGGAGACCCACGCACATACTGCTCAACGGCCAGTCCGTATGCGCTGCTGCCGCTGCTGCTGCTGCTGCCATTGAAGCCAAAGCCGCTGTTCTGTGGAGAAGGTGGAAAGAAATGAAAACAGGAGGCTCCTATTGATAGCGAAGGTGTCCATTTTCAAACCTTGAGCATAAAACTGCAGGCGAACTCTCTAACACATTTAAAAGAGTGAAGTACTCAGGAATATCAACTGTGGAAACCTTAAAGAAACGATATTTGTGGATGCATCTGTGAGGAATCGACTGTCAATAAAGAAATCTTCAGTTTTACATATGGAACTTGCAGCTCCTGCAACTAAAGATGAAGCAGGAAACAACTAAACACCAAGGCCATGTGCGTTCCGTTGAAATGAACAGCTAACCAGATAATCCTTTTCATACCCAATAATAACAAAGAGATAAAAACTGCACTTCAGACCACTAAGAATGAGCGTTGCAAGAAGGTTGACTAAGTAATGAAATCCACACCCGTTTTTAAATATATTTGACAAAAAATAGCCGCTTTAACCGTAATAACTTAAAATTTTCCAAGGAACCACAAAGTGCGAACTGGTTAAAAGCGATCCCGTTGCTAGAGCATAGGCAGAAGACGAAAGCCCTCTTTCCATTTGAGATAAATAAAGACCCTGCCATCCAGCTTCTTTCATTCCACCCATGAAATCGGAGCGGAGGATCTATGGCGCCCCCTCAGCAAAACCAAGATTCCCTGTCCATTTGTCAAAACACAGTCACCGTGAGGCGACCACTACCAAAAAATTGATTGTCACCATACAAGTGTTCGCATACAAACACACTCAACTTTGAAATTACACACCAAAATACCGCGGAGTAGTAAATGATAGCGCCACACTTGTACAGGAACAAATGCATTTCTAACGTACCGAGACCATAATGACGGTGGCATTACTAATCGTTCATTTTCACAATAGCTAATCGTTTTTGATGGCTCCGTGAGGTGATTGACTTTAATTCCAGCCTGCTCACCATACACTCGTGAGTAGAAAAAAATCTACTTGTGAATAAGACACTTTTTGAAGTAACTACACTTTCATTCTATTGGAGAGCATTTCACTGCAATGCCATTACGTCAAGGTCTTAATCCTTCTCAGTGGTGAATCCCAAGAATAAAAATATTGCATGCATAGGTTTTGAACATTCCTCCTGTATCCTGTCTACCCTTGACTCCTCAGACGCAGTAGTCCCCAGTTGTAGCAAAGAATCTATGCAAATAACTTATTTCCTTGCTCATTGTTTATCACGCTCTGCTTTTTTTCTTGGTGCTCATTCTACTCCCAGAACGAGGGATATTGAGACTGGTGTAGAATGCATTGCCTCACTCTCTTCTTGTTAACTACCTAGCTTGCGCAAAAAGGCTACTAGCTTACCTGAAAATGATCCTGCTCGTGTCAGTGAGACTTCACACAGGCTGCAAAGCATATCGTGTTGACAAAAATTCATCCCTACTTTGAACTCTAACCGGTCACATAATTAACACGGCAAATTGATTGTTGATTTCTCTGTCAATTCCATGGCGGATGATGAAGCTCTCTCAAGGGAGGACTGCAATTTGAGTTGACAAGACCTAGACCCTGCACTTCAGCCATAAATGGAAGTGTGACTTTAACATTTTTGAAAAGGGAAGCCCAATTTAGAAACGTATAAAGCATGGTCCACCTGAGACTGATCGTTCTCAAGTCATACCCAAATTCCCCAACTTGAATAGCTTATGACATCAGTTATCCTGACGACGTATGCATAGTATCCGAGCCTCCATTTATGGCAGATTTCGAGATAAATGCAGCAGGTGTGGCGTTGGTGAGGCAGTTCCTTTCGACTAATTTGATTAGAGTTTAAGTGTTGATTAAACCAAGATAGGATCACGACCCCGTCCAAACTGTCAATTCCAAGAATCAGGAAATGATTGCGCTTAAAAACTAAATTAAATGCAACTTTCCATTCATTGATGAAAGATGCTAGCACTCAACTATTATCGCAAAGCTACGGAACGATTGTCAAAACTGGAAAGCAAACACAGAGATATGCCATCATCCATAAACGCTGATTTGCCACCAATGCGCTTTTGCAAAACACTTCACCATCTGAAGCAAAGAGCTCACTTCTAGCCACCTCTGTTCCCATTACCTAATCTTCAGCTTTTTCCGTTTCTCAGGTTGCTGTTTTGTGCCTTCCAAGAAAAGGCGCGGATCGTCAACTGACGCATTAACCAGCGGAACATTGTGAACGGTGACGTGACTCACTACTTTCGCCTCCCACACATCCAAAAGTACTTTCTTGTGATTTGTGTCATCCTACGTTGTCTAGTGGGCACAAAAATGCCATTCACCATTCCTGGCGCAACCTTGCGTCACATTCAGTAGGTAAATCTACACGCTGAAGTCTTCAGCCTTCACCAGGTTAACACCTCAATGAACAATTCCTTCTGCATTACCCCACACACACACACACATACAAAACAGTCTTATGGAAATGAGGTGATCCATGTCTCAGAACTCCAGTTTTTGGTAGTCAACAGTCGAGTAGTGAGTGGATTGTTTGGGGATAGGAAATCATATTTTCATCCTTTCGCTCTACAAGCTTTGCAGCAAAGCGCAAAAGGCTATCACACGTCAAAAGCTAGTCAATGTCAGCGGACAATTCAAAATGCATGGAATCCCGACAAGTCGTTGTGATAAGACAATGACAATGCTTTATCAACTGCTGCACATAATATAAGCAAGTACTTTAAATGATCCTAGTACATTACAAAAGTGTCAGAAATAAACTAACCCCAGTCAAAATTGATCAAATTTAGGCAAATTCTAAATTTCATTCGACTTTAGTGAAGGACAGGGAAATTAGACACAAAATCGAGTAACACTTTCCTCATGCAGGAGTGGCTTGAGTAGGCAGACTTAATTTTGCACAGAACTGAGCATGGTTGGAAGGAGAGTAGTTGACTTACTTTGAATGCTTGACATTCTTATAGGCCTGCTCGACACTTTCCTAAAACAAAAAATAAGGAACCATTGCTCTAAATGCTTTAACAGAATCGTGTCAAAGGCAGAGAAGTTACTTTGATGTCCTCGTGCTGACCCCATAGGGTCAAAGAATGCACACACAGGTGCTTTTTATACCAAACGTCCTCGCAGCGGTACTTCCAACAACAGTGAGACTAAGGCAGCCAAGATAATAGTAGTACAGGCGACAAGCATCCGCACTGACAAGGGGGACAAATGAAGAGCAATGGTGCATAAACTACCTTTCGAGCTTTGATGTTGGGTGAATCCAAGGCTCGTTGGGAGTTCAAAGGCCAGATAAATAATCTGTTACATTATTGATCGAAAAGCAGCAGAAGTGATTCATTTTACGACATTTAGTAGGGATGTAGTACTGGTTTTTCGTGACAAGTTTGCCATCACTTGAGATAACTGAAGAGCTTTTGTTCTAATTGCTTCTGTCACGGCTATTTGCGATTCAAAGTTCACATGAATACCAGAAGGTCCTGCTACCAATCCTAGCCAGCTATTCCAAACACAATGACAACAAAGCTATTTTCAGACTCATTCGATGTATTGGTGGGTCCCCAGTTAAAGTAATCACAACTGGTTTCAGTCATCCACTATGGGATCAGTGTGTGGAAAATCGCCTCCCACTCGTGCACCTTGCAATGCATACTTAATTGTTTAGCCCTCTAGGTTCCGAGGTTTTCACTTTCATCACGTTGGAGGGTTACGACTACAGCCTTCCAGCCTTTCTGTTCATGAACAGCAAAACATTATTCAAGGCCAACATATCTGATTAAAAAGCGCTATGGCCATATGCTTCCCGACAATAACTTACCATTGCAAAAGGCTATGGAATGAAATTTCAAGGGCATCAACAAAATCGTTTCTCTCAACGGCAGAAGGGCTGGTAAAGTAGTTGACGAAAATATAAAGGGAAAGAGGAAAATGAGATTGTGATTCCTGTCCAGAAGGTGGAATAAATGAAATTCAAATCCATGAGTAAAAAAGCAGCGTTTGAAAACCGAACACTATAAGCAATCTCAAAATCACTTCGACAGTCTAGGAATAGCATCGGCATTTGTCTCAGGTAAAAATACAACTACTCCAGCCCACAAAATATTTATTCCTTTCACATATAGGCTGACGTATAAATTACATGCTGCAATTATCCCTATCACATCAAGGACTTCAGTTGTATTCACTTTCTACCGCCTCAATGCCAACCATGTTTCTGGTAAACGAACCTATGACACGAATCCTGATAAAAAAAAACCTGGCTGTCACCTACACGATGCTTTGTGTTATCAGCATAAAACCACACCCACACAACTCCAGAGGGTACTTTTCAGCATAACTTGCGCAGCAGCAAAGTACTTCCGTCAATGGAATGCCACCGAAGACATCCCTCTGTCCTACTGGTTCAGAGCTCCGCTTATACCACCAATCTTCTAACATTTCTGGAATCTGGCAACGACACTAGCTTCTAACCAGGTATATCCTGTGTCTCCAGGCTGTAACTCAAGTAATAGAGCTATAAGGCATCTAAGCAGATCACATTCCTTGCCTGTTGAAGCAATCAACACCATAATATGGTACTGTCAATTCCACTTCCACAAGACCCCATGTCTCCAGAAGTAAGGAAAAAACATGGTCCTGGTCACCATCCTTTTTCTCCTTTACACTTCTCAGGAGATTACTTAACTGTCTAGTGCTAGCAAAGCAAAGTGATGTTCGCTTGGTATTTGGGGGGTATATCAGACTACCAAAGATGAGGTCAGGTGGCGTCTCTCGCACCTTCACAATCAAGGGTTTAGATTTCTCCATTGTTGAGGCTGGCCACATGACGCCTCGCGTTGTTTCAAGAACGTAGCGAACTGATCCAATTATTCTGCCCTTAAACAGGATCACTAAATAGCAACAAATAAATAATCAACATGGGGAATAAAGGCACCGCTTTGATATGATGAATCGACCCTTCAGCAATGCATGATCAGAAACACACTTCCTGAAATTCCTTTCTAAGTGGTACATCTTTCTACCACCACATACCATACCTCCACGCGCTACACATAGAGCTGGAGAATAAAATCCGATTCCCGAGGCAGACAGACTCAACTCACGTTTGACGGAATGAGGGTGTGTTAAAAATAGGGGAAAAAGTGTCCCACAGTCAGACTGATGCACTTCCATTCGAGCCTTGTGGCGTGCGCATGCAATCGCATACGCTTTACAGATTATAAGAAAGGCAGTAATGCAAATCGTCCCAAAATTACGGTGGTCCTCCTCAACCCGTTAGTCGACATTTAAGAAGTAACTGATTTGGCATCACTAGGTAGCCAGTTTGTTCATGAAATAAAGTTGTTGAAGGTGCAAACTTTAACAGATTTTGGGGGACAAACAAAATACAGAGCAGTATCTATTTGGTAGGATTTTAACAGCTCTGCGTCAATTTCAGTCTATCCCTATTCGACTTCTGCAGCGCTGCCGACGATTATGAGATTACGATTATGCGTACTTCTGCTTACGAAATATTTGGTGGAAGGAGTTAGTTATTTCGCCCAACCGAAGAGGCAGTATTTAGCAATTCAACCCAACAGAATGCAACACCACCGATGAAACAGGATGCATTCTTGCCATGGAGATGCTTCATCTGGCCATCTTTGTGTCTGGTTCACAACTCACTGCTATGCGTTTGACCACCAATTATGAATGAGGTAAAGAGGAAAAAAGGAGCTCCGAGGAGGAAAGCTACGTACCAGAAGGTACTGTTTTACTTTTACACGCATCTGCAATCTGCACGGCGGCATCAGTATGACTAAATGCGGCCTAGTCCTACCGCCCGTCTGCACTCAGAATACGTCCCTTCAAGGGCACTATGGTAAATTTTTAACAAGAATAGTGGAATCGTAGAGTGCTTCAAAACACACTCGAATGTCCTCATACTAACGCACATCATAACACCTTCAGGGACAATTCGGGCAAAACGGCCGTTTTTACTGAAATAATTTAAGTGTGCTCCAGCGAAACCAACTGGCCTTTCAAGGGACCAGTGAAAGTAAAAAGGCACTTCAACATAGACAGATTCGTTCATTCCATTCACACAAGGGAGATGTGAAGGAAGGCTCTTTATGATTTTTGCGTCTCTAGTATTTAAAAGGTAGCAGGAACGGGATGACCAACGGTCGCCAGTCGTATTTTAGCCTCGTCGAGTGATCCTGCATCAACCTACCATGACATTCATGGATGTGGCTGCGACATCGTTTTCCTCGCTATCATCGCTATCTGCTAAATCCGCCTCCGAAATTAGACTGGAGATAGAAGTAGCGGGATTGGACTCCAAAAGGTTACAAATGAACGCTCCAGCCTGACCTTCCAAGCCCAGCTGACGATTCATCTCCCGCCTGTCTAGAAGGACGTCGACGTTAGTCACTGATGACGAAGCATCTTTGGCTGAAATAAGGAAACAACAAGAAGACTGTTATTTTGGCAACCGTCAGATCTGTAAGCAAATTACGAAAACAGTCAAACAGCGATAAGCCTTGGCTAAAGCTCAGAAAGGCTTAAAGCACCACAAAAAAGTGTTCTTAATAACTTTCTAACACCAATTATGACGTTGTACATGAGAATGATAGTTCACAATGTGAAGAGGTCTATATCGACACAGTAGCACAGACAAGGCAAAATTCCACACGACCGTTCACCTCTCGTTTTTTTCGACCAAAACCCAAGGCCACTTTGTGCCTAAAAACCACGAATTGTTATCGTTTTATCGCAGTCTCAGACATCAAACTGTGAAACAGACAACAAGGGATTACTACATTCGATTACGTTACCTTGGACGCCTATTTGAAGTATCAGATGGGGAAAAAACATAATTCAAGTCAAACATTCATCTACACTGCAACCAGTGAGGGATCCAGAACCTTTCAAAGAGGGTATTCGACATTAATTCCTTCCTCCTTTGTTTCTAAGGCTGCCTACCTTCGCAAATAGACGATTGGTCCGAATTGACAGGGCAGTCAAACCATGTCCAAAAACAACCGTTTTGAAGGAAAAAAAAACTTCGGAGCGGATTGTGTCTAAGCGTGCTTTAAAATGTCGACTGCTACTATGGGTGTTAGGATGAGAGTTGTTCGTCCATGAAGAAGAGATGAAAGCCTTCACATCAATTTGAATGGAAGGCTGTTGGTAAGTCGTCTATGGGTAGATTGATAGACTGAAAGTAGTTCAACTAATTGTTGGTAAAGGGAGGCTGGAAATGTGAAACAAAAGCACAGCAGCAATAAAGATGTAACACTGGGTGGTTTGCAACCATTGCCCATGGAGCACGATGTGTAGAAGTCAAACAACATCAACAACATTGCTGTCAACGTATTTTCTAATGAGCTGCAAATCCCATCCATGCATCAATCAGTTCACCTACCCTCCATTCTATTTGCATTCCCAATTTGTCGTTATTGTACTTTTCAATCTCCCTATGCATCCAACTGTTTCCACCCTGTTAGGAAATTGTCGACTTGCGCAATAATCAATCGACACCCACCATAGCTTTTGCACCTGAAAGCCGCATTCATTGAACCGATCATTCATTCACCCACCTACCCACCTTTTCCATCATGCCACAATCCATTTTACCCGTCTCCCCATCCCTTATATCGCCCATCTCGACTTGTGCCCCTACCTAGTTAATCGCCAGATGAGCAAACTCAAACGCGCCAGACCAATTGCTTCCTTTACTACTAAACCCTCCAATCAGCTATTTGAGAACGCCAGGTCACCCACATATCCACCTTGTCCGCTACAGAGGCATCTGACTTCATTCCACAATTTTAAAGTAATAAACACATTAATACAATCCTTCTACCGCCACACCACAGAACAAACTAGCGAGAAACAGGACTGTCACTGACATTTTGAACAGTAATATGGACCACGATTGATACTATGCACGATAACCATCAGAATAAAGAATAAACAATAAAGAATGAAGAAACACATATTTTCCTCGATTTCAAGTTGACAATACTTTACCGTCAAAGATAAGGGCAATAGCGGCAAAAATTTCCGCTCCAAGAAAGCGGTACTGATGGCAACTTCAGTTGGTTCTATCCAATGTTTCTGGCCTCAAAGAAAAGCGGTAAAAATATTCAAAAAAGATGAAGGCGGCTTACCCTTTCCATCAGTATGACTGCTATTTCTTTTTGCACGCTTCGAAGGGCCTGGTTTCTCCTTGTCAAATTCGCGTAGATCCGCGCTGTACAATCGAGCGCCATTTTCCAACACCAGATCCAAATTAAGACCAGAAAGGGAAAGAAACGATGTTGTGGTCAATTCTGCCTTCTTCTCCCCCTCCTCGCCCTCTACATCTTCTGCCTCTTTCACATCAATCGCTTTTACAGTAGGCAACCATGGTGGCAGGTGAGCAATCATCGAACGGATCGCCTCCGCTGCTGCGATCCGTGTTCTCCAGCTTTTGTTGTGCAGTAGGCCGCGCAACTTGAATAAACCAATGGGGAGGAGATAAGCCAAGGTCGACGAAATGAACTGAGAGAGCATCGCAATAACTTAACTTTTAGACTTGATTTGCGCGCTCAAATTAGCCCATATGTAAGAAACACCCACAACCGACGAAGGGGGTGAGTGGATTAACTTCTATGCTAAAGAGTACTACACAAATGGACCTCGCGAATCCAACCCGTCTAACAGATAATGCGTAATGAATGAAACCTCAAAGATGCTTTACTAAAAGATCTGAGAATCTTATTGTCGTCACACGATTTGGTTACCACTGTTTTGTTAGTGTCGTTGAGATAGCTGGTTTGGATGTTCAATAATGCCAACTGAGCAAAGATCCCATTTGCTGTACTTTAACACAGTAGTGCCCAGTGTTTAAAATGCATGCAATCACATAACCAACTCATACTTATCGCGTCGAAGCGGGAGCGCAGTAAGTCATCAGACCTGCGTTTAGATTCTGCCAAAATTGGATTTCGTTCAATGAATTTCAGATGAATTAGGTATCTTGAATGGAGAAAAAGAGGTGGTATCGCATTGCATCCCATGGGGCGTAGTGTGGGGCCGTACTTTGCTCGAAAGTTCTTCCCTAGCCAAGCATTTTCAGAAACGGTCTACAATGTTCGCTGAGCAATAGACCACTTATATGCACAAGATACGCGAAGAGAAAAAGTCAACTCAAGATTGGTTGGATGAATCAGTAGAAAGGAAAGAGAAGCCAGCAGTAGTCATAGCAGCCAAGAGGGGTCCGATATGGCTACCTCCCAACACTTACGATCGGAGTTTAAAAGTCATAAATAGTTTCACTGACTTCAATTCAGTTCGAATCCATTTAATGATACTTCCTTCCAAATTCAGAGTAACTTGCATCCCAACAATCCGATCAAAGCAATTCGACAAGATGTAGAGGAAATCACTTTAAAATTTACGCCATTTCGTTCACCTTCTGACAGCCTATAAGTAGGCAATCAGATAATTTGGAATTTCCTTTAGAGGGTAGGAAGTTTGAAGCACAAGGTAAATCAGACATCTACCAGTGATTGTTTACGAGCACTCTGCGGTAATTTTTTTGCTACTAAAAACAAGCTTAAAAGTCCCTCATATCTACCTTAATGAATGCTTTACTTGTGCATGAGTACATATTTCACATTAAAATGAATGGGTGTCAATCATTGGAATACGTTCGCCGCTCCACGTTGATTCGATTGCTAATTTGCCGTCTCTTCTTTGGTCCTGCCCCAACTAGAATCAACCAATCCACCCAAGCACCAAGTAACTGAAGTGTATGTAAGGACAGTGCCCCCCAAATGTCTATTTCTCCATCCGCTGTTTCGCCACTATTCAATTATTGGTCCTACCTGAAGGGAAGATCCACCCATGACAAAGTAGTATTCACATACAAATGATTTCGTGATTCAACCAACAGCCATCAAATGGCGTGATTACACCGCCATCAGGAGGATAGGGATATCAGATGATCAAAACGGTAAGTGAGGTTTACAAAGGAGACCACCGTCATTACTTAGTGCAATCTAGAGGGACTTAAAAAGTGCGCGTGGTGTATAATCTGGGGTTGAGAATTAAGGGTAGATAATGGGTCACTCAAAATTGACCTCACTGACACTTCTCAAATGTTTAATGTGGGAGAATGAAATGAGAGTTGGATCTGATTTAATTCCAACCTCTCTGCCATACAAAACCAAAATTAAGTGCGAAGTTAGCCATGTTCCTTGTAAAGTCGACTGTATACCGCAGTGACAAAAGATGCGATAGCAAGCCACTTCCTTCGTTTGCTACTGGGGTCAATAAATGCAGAACTCCGTTCTCTGCTAAAAAAGGTGCTTAGGTATGATTAAAAGTACTTCTTCCAAGCCATTCCACTGATTTTTGCATCGACAAAAACGCTGCACTGGTTTACTAATAGGAGTACATCAACGAAAATTGTGGAAAATCTTTGAATGCCGTCAAAATCTCGAGATCAGCACAATAACTGATGCCTCGCTCCTCTATTTGGAGAAACTAGAGCTATTACCCGTTCTCGTTATAGACCACTCAGAAAGCAAACTGCAAACCAGCCAACAAAATGCAGAAAGGAGGAACATAAGCTAAAAAATTCATATTCCATAAAATAAGAGCACTTCACGTCCAACCTGACCTGAGGGAAACAGCAAATTGCACCCTGCTTGTACAACAAAAATGTCACAACAATCCGGGTTATGATTGCCTGATGAGTGTTTAACAAACAAGTGCATTGCCTGGCAGCATGAAAATACAACTTTCATTCCGATTGGTGGTGACATTCTCAAATTACTACCCAAAGATGGCTGGAGGAAAAGAGGCCGAGTAGAGATTGGTGTAAAATACATGATCAAAGTGAGATACCTCCCATGCAAAATTGTTCACCAACTTAGTATGGACTGGGAAAGCAGAGAGAGAAAGGAAAAACTTCAAACTAAACTGTCGCTAAACTTCTGCACAGAAATATCGTCGATAATAACCACCTGCAAATGCAAAGGGTAGAAGGGATATTCGTTAATGCCTCTAGAAGGAATGATGTGAAGACAGAAGAGCCACCAAATTAGTAAGCAAATCGAAGTAGACTGAGAATGATTAGCCAGCACCAAAATTTGACCACGATTTAAAGTCGCATACTGGCCATAGTAAACTCAATGACCGTAAAAAGTTGAGAACTATCAGGCAGAACTTAAATTTTCACCATCCAGCGGGAAAATGGCTTATTGCATGATGGGAATTTACCTATTTCGTACCCGACACTAATTAACATTACTCATCATTCACTTTTTCACATGCACTTTCAGAAAGACAGACACCGCCACTGGTAACCGATGCCACACATAACTCGCCCACAATTTGCACAAACGCAAGAAAATCGTCACGTTTGCGCAGCTCACCAAACTTCATCCCTTCCAACAACTGACAGGACAACTACACCCCATTAGCCACCTTCACGCCCCACTTCCCTTTTCACTCATCTGCATGACGTATACCACAACACATCAGTCCATACCTCCTCAATACAACACACCTAACTACCCTTCCCAATCGGTCAATCCTGCGTCTTCATTGCAAACGGCGTTTCACCACCCAACGCTCCCATAATTATTACCACCAAACCACACCATATTGCGCTACACGGCCCACTTTCTTCTACCACCCCCAAACCAGGCAACATCAAGGTCGCACCGACACCCGATCAATCATCCCCCGGATGAGTGGGACACTTACATCAAGATGACCAAATCGACCATCTTGCCCGATGCCCATCCTCCACGCCAAGCACTAAAACAAAATCGGCGCAAACACATGGCTGGTATCGCCTAGCAGTTGCAATGTACTCCACTTCATTTACCACCCCATGCCATTCCAATGCCCTCCACTTTTACACCCACACCGCGATCACGACAGTTGACTAATCGGATAACAAGACACACGCTCCTCAACCCCACCTCTGATGGCAAACCGCCATCATGAAGTAGCAGGGATTCACGATCTGCCACGAGTACGAAGATGAGACGAGACGAGCTGTCATTATCACCGTCGATCTCCTCACGGTCACTACTGTGGGTTTGTTACTGTCAATAAAGACCAATGGAACACCAAGGCGTTTCGTAATGCAATGGCTGAGATCAAGGGAGAAATGGCACACAAGGCGCGGTTCACGGTCTAGGACACAAGCAGGCGATTAGCGCCACAAATCACCATCGCCACTGCAGGTACCCGCTCCAATTGCACTCCAGCCATCTCCAAGCTACGAAAATTAGCATGCAAAAGGAACAACTTTTCATATCATGGAAGATATTGGCTACACTCTTGCAAGAAGGAAGATTATTGGGATAATTTTAGAGACACACAGCAATTAACCGGTTTTCTGGATTGCCTAGATTTTAAATCTAGACCTACAAACTACAACGACATCATCAACCTCCATGTCGGAAAACACTATACGGTTGGGTTGGACAGTATGCTTAATGTGAATGCGACTTAAGCAACTCAAACTCCCGGATAAGCAGAACAATCGATGCCAAAACCCAGGCTTCTTTCCAAAAAAGGTTCCCCGGAACAATTTGGTGGAATTGGGAAGTAACATGTAAAAGCGAGCCTGAGCTTTGCTAGTACCTCATCCTATCTTGGTGCGATATCACCACCACAGTCGCCTGTGTGGTCTCAAATAGACACTTTTGAATTCAAAAGGCCGCGGATTCATAAAAAAAACATGGTCAGTCAAAACTGTTGCATGAATTAGCTGTCATGCACCTGTGCCACGCTGAAGTAGGATTTCATGAACATACTGTATAAGTGAGGACAAATGGGAAAATGAGTGCAGCGCCCAACCATCAAGTAGACTATTCCCAATAAATACATCTAGCCCTATCATCAAATACCTCCAGGACATAAAGATACAGCACAGACATAGTAGAGACCACTGCCCAAATTATGAGTGAATAAGAAAATACAATATAAGTCAGGAAAAACCACCCAGCACGAACAACAGCAATAAGCTACATGAAAACCTTTTCAAATGGTATCGGATGATTCGACAAAATAAAGCCGGACAAAATCATTACAGTAGCATTGCAAGCGCCTCTGTACTACATAAGCACATGGTGTTAATGACCAAAAACAGCAAAATTAGAGGTCTTTTATCATCTAGCCTCTGATCAACCCAAAACTGCACAGCAATCACCACAGAAAATCAGTGCAATCAGAGTGAAAGGATTATTCTTTACCAGTGTTAAAGGAGGAAATATCAGAACAAGAATGACAACAGCCAAGTCTACTTCGGGTTTCGCCAGCATTCCAAAGTCAGCATAGTCAATTTCAAGAAATTCTATCTTCCTCAACCAGTGTCTGCTGCCATTTCAAGTTTGGACACTAAAATCACAAACCTGAATACTACCCCGAACTTGGGCATGCGAAAACATTCCTACACTTATGCTAGTGCCGAAGTCCAATCGACACAAAACGGACGTCATGCAAGTGGGGCAAATGGGCTAGGCGGTTGAGTAACACACTATTTGATCGTGACAGAGGTTTCAAAGAGCAGCCTCGGTCAACCAGCTTCAGGAACCCGAGGTGGTGCTGAAACACACGGTAGAATAGACCATTAGAAGGTCGTGACAAAAAAATTCACACCACACCGCCGATAGGACTAAAGTAACAAAGTTGATATTCAGAGAAACGTATTCCTCGACCAGGTCGGATAGTTCAAGGCATTGTTTCATTCAACCACGATTTCCATCCACGCAGAGATAGGATAACAAGTAATGGAACATCACAACAAGTATGCACTAAAAGCCGATATGGAAATACTTGAAATCATCCTTCATCCTATGGTAGAACCGCCCACTCCACTATTATTATGGCACGCCTCTTGATGAGAACACTTGATTTTAACAAATATTCGCCTCCCGCACAGTTAATACCAGAAGACCTCAACACTCTCAATGCTTAGCCAAAGCAAAACGAGCATCCACGATCATGTCGCATAATCAGTGCAAAAAAGGAAGAGGATTGAGTAACCCAGTCTGCAATCTGGACGGGTCAAAATTAATAAATTAATCAGTGCCACTGCTTCATCACCCAAAGTCATGACTAAGGACACTTGACTAATTACACTCACAAACGAGAGAAAGCGACCATCATCCGACTCTTACTGACATCCCAAAGCCAACAGCCCGGATTACCAAAGAGACAACCATCCAGTAATGCCTTTGGAAAAAGTTGAGGCTTTGGTGACCCACTTGATCAACAGTAAGGCAGCAATAACGCGCCATTACAAAAGCCGATCGGACGTGTGAAAACGCAGTGCCAGGTCACCAAGATTAAGAGAATTGGCGAAAAACAGTTGTTTATGCTAATTTCACCCAGTTATCCAATTACTGGAGCGAAATAACTGGGAAAGGACATGTTCGCCTTGCACTCTTTCAGGAAGAGTCCTATTTGATGGTAATATGGGAAGATCGCATAACCAGGCCATTGAATGCGCATCTAATGCACGTAAATGCTGAGTCAGAATCCAAAGGACATTTGGTCAGATAGTTGGGCGAGAACAGGCAGCTGAATCACCTGGCCCACAGCCAGGCCGAGAAAGTAAGTTAACGATTGCTACCATCACCACCGGCTTCATTCGAACACCCTCTGTACAACCTTTTAGGGAGGGAAATTCTTATTTGCCAAGATCTACTTCCAATATCATTTTTTGCGGACGTACCATCGCAATTCATCAGCCATCTTCAGAAGGACACAATTCTTCCGCTAAATTCTGCTTTCGCAAGTCGTTTCGTCGTCAGAAGCCAACAACCCACCTCTTCATTTTGTCAAGTTCTCAAATTGCAGCTCCATATCTTCCAAGGAAAGGTGAAAATTATCAACTGGTGCGCTAACCGTTGGAACATTGTGGACAATAACATGACTCATTACTTCCTCCTTTCCATCTCCCACACACCCAAGTAATTTAGCTTTACAACTCCACTTTGTGTCATCTTGCAAAAAGGAACCATTTACTACCTACCAGTTGCGTAACTTTGCAATACATTCAGTGGATAAGTCTACACGCTGAAGTCTTCAGCCTTCACCAGGTTAACACCTCAATGAACAATTCCTTCTGCATTACCCCACACACACGCACACATACAAAACAGTCTTATGGAAATGAGGTGATCCATGTCTCAGAACTCCAGTTTTTGGTAGTCAACAGCCGGGTATCGCAACAAAGTGCAAACGCCATCGCCCGCCACAAGTCAATCAATTAACATGCTGCGTTTTCATAAGGTATGTGGAAGGAAAGGACGAATTAGTGGTTCTTCAAGTTAACTACCATCCTCCCGTAAATCCCACGTGGGACCCTCTCACCTGGTAGCCGTCACCCGCTTTACAGTTGTTTTGTGTGAGCCAACTTGATGACCAAAACTTCGAGTTAGGCATTGCCTAAAATTCCATACATTTCCTCATCAACGAAAATATCAAAACTCGTCGAACGTGTGCACCTTTGCCTAAGGATTCAGCGCCAGAAAAGCTTCAGTTCCCACACCTCCACAAGGACCCAGGCAAGAAGAGCTAGGAAAATAACCTCTTGCACCTCTGGAGCTGAATTTTAGTTCGCAAAGCACGAAGAGAGGAAAGTCACACCAAATTCAGTCGGTTTTAAGCAAAGAGCTCAAACTATGAGAAACAGTAAAAGAGTACCGCATTGATGATAGATTGACATATATCACCTGCGCCTTATAATGTACGTACATAAACAATCGCTGGCACCTTACAGATTTCTTCACCTTGTCCTCAAAAAGAGGTACCACAAAAGCCACGCTGACCTTATTAGTCACCTGATACAACCAAGACATAAATAAATTTGCCTTAGCAACCAATTTAAATGGTACGAATGGTTGCCATTTTTACAGATGCATTGCAGTTGTGCTACTACAGAACTGCGGCTATCAAACTACAAAATGGATGAAATGGAGGAGGCAA
The DNA here is from genome assembly GCA_023375655.1 of Taenia crassiceps. Taxonomy (NCBI): domain Eukaryota; kingdom Metazoa; phylum Platyhelminthes; class Cestoda; order Cyclophyllidea; family Taeniidae; genus Taenia; species Taenia crassiceps. The sequence continues at coordinate 3,828,896 of JAKROA010000005.1, read as the reverse complement.
TGGAAACTCCTATCACCTCATTCTGAATATCGCAGTAACTAGTAATGGTAAGAAATCATGAAGCACGAAGAGGCAGACTTAAATTTCACTTTGATATTAATGAAATCAATGGATAATGATTAAAGAATCTAAACTTAAAGGTGTAGTACAACACGCAACTCACGGAAACGGAATGTTCATGGCTAGAAGCAGTATCAAGCATCCTCTCCCGCCTCACAATGATCGCTTGAATTGACTTTTAAGACGAAGGTGGGGAGAAACAAACAGGCCTCCCAAACACAACAACAAGGGTAAAGTGTAATCAGAGCAGAGTCCAAATCTAGTCAACCGATTTAGTCGTCGTCATTGGGCGACACTCACTGAGAACGCCACAACGTTCCAAAACCATTTGTCAGAGGAGAAACAGAAATTTGAAGAGTTTAAATGATCAAACAACTCCTACTTTTACCAAAACCGACGACAAACGCACAATACGAGCAATATCGCATGAAACTAAGTTTGTCTTGTGTCACCGAAGTAATAAACAAAGACGAAACAGAATAATGAGAAACCTAATAACCGTCACCAAACTGAAGAACATGAAACTGCCCTACCATTTAAAGACATTCCGCAGCCATCCGGGTTCATTTCTCCTTCCATCCTTTCACTATGCCTGAATTCACTTTCAGAAAGACAGACACCGCCACTGGTAACCGATGCCACACATAACTCGCCCACAATTTGCACAAACGCAAGAAAATCGTCACGTTTGCGCAGCTCACCAAACTTCATCCCTTCCAACAACTGACAGGACAACTACACCCCATTAGCCACCTTCACGCCCCACTTCCCTTTTCACTCATCTGCATGACGTATACCACAACACATCAGTCCATACCTCCTCAATACAACACACCTAACTACCCTTCCCAATCGGTCAATCCTGCGTCTTCATTGCAAACGGCGTTTCACCACCCAACGCTCCCATAATTATTACCACCAAACCACACCATATTGCGCTACACGGCCCACTTTCTTCTACCACCCCAAACCAGGCAACATCAAGGTCGCACCGACACCCGATCAATCATCCCCGGATGAGTGGGACACTTACATCAAGATGACCAAATCGACCATCTTGCCCGATGCCCATCCTCCACGCCAAGCACTAAAACAAAATCGGCGCAAACACATGGCTGGTATCGCCTAGCAGTTGCAATGTACTCCACTTCATTTACCACCCCATGCCATTCCAATGCCCTCCACTTTTACACCCACACCGCGATCACGACAGTTGACTAATCGGATAACAAGACACACGCTCCTCAACCCCACCTCTGATGGCAAACCGCCATCATGAAGTAGCAGGGATTCACGATCTGCCACGAGTACGAAGATGAGACGAGACGAGCTGTCATTATCACCGTCGATCTCCTCACGGTCACTACTGTGGGTTTGTTACTGTCAATAAAGACCAATGGAACACCAAGGCGTTTCGTAATGCAATGGCTGAGATCAAGGGAGAAATGGCACACAAGGCGCGGTTCACGGTCTAGGACACAAGCAGGCGGTTAGCTTCAAGGCCAGCTGCTATCATTTTCGGACAGTGACAGTGTTCGGCAACAAATACCAATTATTGAGAAACGAGATACCTTTAAATAGCCAATTTTGTAATCGGGCCTGGACTTAGTCCTTAACTGGTAAACCAAATCGACAATCAGTCTCTGAATGCCTCTGTAGGAAAGAAGTGCCTAGTTTAAACAATGTCTTTAAGATATGGCGTTTTCTGCACTTCACTACAATGAAAACCAAGCAAAAAATGGATTTTTCTGTGTCAGAGAAAAGGAGAAACCCTGTTGCGAGTGATCTCAGTCATTATTGAGTTAACTTTAAATGATATTATGGAATTGTAAGTGAAAGTGGATGGTTTTCGCTGTACAAATCACGAGCCCAAAGCCCATCAACACCTTGCAAAATTAAAGCTCTTATGGGACTGAAAAGCATATTACACAAGTGTCAATGCCTTATCTTCAACAACGTCAGACAGATGGTAAAAAAGGGGAAGGCAACTGAATGGCAGCGCCTGGTCGGATCTAACGTAAAAGGTGTTAGCTGAATACTGTCAAGCTCCCCAAGAGTGGGCCATTGCAATTTAAATCGACTAAGGAAAACGAGAGGGAAGACCCTTTACAATTGCCAAACCTGGAAGAAAATATTTAAAGAGGGGGCGTCGAAGTCACACACATTCGGTAATTGTTTCTTAGAAAGCATTCAACGACACCGAGATTCGCCAATAAAGATGACCAACGTAATCGCACAACAAACATGTCTAGGCCTTAGAAATGACTAAGGCGCAGAGCAAACTACTTTTCTATGGCTAAGAAGTGCAGAAACAACCAAAATCACCCCGACGTCAATATTTTGAAGCTGCAGAAGCGAACTTAAGAAGAAAATTACCTATCAAAAGTCTATTAGGCAGTTTCGAACCGACAACCGAACTAGCAGGCGATGCTTAACTTGATCATATTTTTAACGAGTGCTGAGGCAGATCTTAGTTGTCAAAATATCATAGAGTCAATGTATTCACGCATGGGGCGCCAATTTTATGGAAATGACTTCAGATTTTCTGGCCAGTCTCAAATTTCTCTACAGCAATAATTCTTTTCCGACATAGTGTGTGACTGGACCAACGTATTACAAACATAACAAGACAGGTCCCTTGTCAAAGACGAATAAGCTGATTCCAGATTATGAGAAAAGGCAAACGTACCCGTGTCAGAATGGTATCCACATCCTCGGGTGCCTTTTGAGCGAGTTCACCCAGCTGACGAGCGGCGGTGACACGCAGCGTCTCATTTGGACAGCTCTCGAGGAGGACGAAAAGGCGATCCAAACTAAAGGATAATCAAGAGCAAGCCCTTAATTATTCATGGTCTAGAAACTATGGAACTGTCAGAAAGACGGCACAGTTGCTAAACGGTAGGCAAGGACTACAGTCGCAGGTGATGAAAGACGACCCGTTAGACGGTCGCGAAAAAGGATATAACTCAATATATAGAGAGAATTAGCAAGTGCTGAAAACCCTACTAGTGAACTTAATACGTGCCCTTTAACAAGTGAAAATCGAAAGCACCATAAACTACGGAGCCACACCTTCCAAAGGACGCCACTCGAGCGAAAACGCAACAATCTACGCCTAAACCTCAAGACTTCTCATTATCGCTGACAAAAAAGAGGACGGCCAGATACCTAACACCAGAACCACTGCGCCTGTCGTACCAAGGCGTCGGCCGGTGTGCAATCAAAGTTTTTTTCCAACAAAGTCCATATTTGTCATGTTTTTGATAAGGTGTAAGGTCATTCGAGGGATTGCCGAGCATTCTTTCGCGAAATAAGGGCGAGTCGAGGCGCATAAGCATCTAACTGACCACGTCATCAATAGACCTAGCCCAAATAACCTAATAAACCCGCCACCTAACCTCCGAGCCAGAGGCCCCACAAACTCTATGAAACAGACAGAAATGAAGGTAGTTTCGTAAACTGGAGCATCTAAAAAGCAATTTACCGGCTCGCCATTTAATTTAACCAGAAAAACCGCCAGCGTCCCAAGGACTCCCACGAAACGCCTGCGCGGAGATAGCGAGCACAGCCCAACTCCGAACATATTTATAGTGAGAGCCATTTCTAATTACAACGGGTTAAAAAGGGCCCTCCAGGTCTCCCATTGGTCTAATTCTGGTTCATTGCAGCATGGCTACGCTTTCGGCCTTCGATTTGAAACAAATAAACGCCACACAAAAGGATTCATAAATAACAGAGGCCAAATGGTGGACAAAAATATTACTTTTTGTAAATTTTTAACGAAGGTAAGGTAAAATCAAATCACTAGGACATGTATGCACAGACTACAGCAGTAAAAATGGGGATTAAAGAAACGAGACTACGTTGAAGTTCATCAAATCAAAATGATCAAATGTTCCATGTATGGGCTCGAACGCCTCCCTGGGCAACCGCCTAAATTCAGGTATACATAAGTAATAGAAAGCAATGACAAATTATTTGCAAATCAATTTTTAATCCCTAAAGCTAGCAAAAAAGGGCATTTATACTTTTTGCCTTTGGTAAAATAACTACGGTAACTACCACCGTTAAAGACTAGTTATTGCAAAACCTAGTGGATGCCTACGAACGAATTGCGTCCAGTTCGCGAATTGAATCTCAGCTAGTTTACGCCATTTAATCAAAAGTTTTTTTTGAATCTGCGATCAGGCCTGAAGTTTTAACAGTTAACGCATGTTCGTAAAGGCAGTTGGGTTTATTGCAAGTTGGTGTTAGCCTTAGTTAGTGTTTATGCGAGACCAGCGTTTGAGTTTTTTTGTTTAATTTTAAATTAGCAGCTTAGTTTCTTGAAGAGTTGCATTCTAGCTGTTGCCATATAAAGTATAGGAGCTAGTTTTAGTTTATGCGTCCTCTTCCTTTGCGGTTCTTCTTTTCATCATGTGGCGAATAAGTTTTGCAACATCTGTTTGGGTTTTTATAATTTAAGCATATGCATGCTTTTCTATATTTTATCTTTGTATGAAATAGTCACCTTTTTGCTTGGCACAGATTTTAACAACGAAACAGAAAGATGTAGGGGTTTAAAAGCTTTAAGCGTGCCTATGGATTTAAAATTTTACACTTTTTTTTAATGTACTACTCATCCCATTTAATGGCTGCATCTCACTTAAACGCCGTCGAGTCCGTTGGCGCCATTGTGGTTCAGTTGGTCGTCGTGACATGGATCTTAGTCTTGATGAAATAATCTCCAAGAATCGGGCTTCGAGGCGTGGTCGAGGCTCGAAGTCGCAAAATGAACTGCGGAGGATTAGTGGTGGTCGTGTCCAAAAGCGAAGACTCAATGATTTTCCTGTAAGTTGCCACTCCACATGTTGGACGTCGAATCTTAGAGGCGGAGCCTTCCCGACAAGTGGCAGCATGATCTTTTCCTTGGTAATGGAAGTGGAGCACCAAAGGGAAATGCGAAAATTCTCATTTCAAACCTTGACTACGGTGTGAACGATGACGACATTCAGGTAAGTATCCCTATGGGCCGTCTAGATCGTGATGTAATAGGAACTCTTCCAAGAATTTGGCGTCCTCCGACGTGCAGCCGTTCATTATGATCGCAGTGGTCGATCGCTTGGCACTGCCGAAGTCATTTATGCTAATCGTGCTGATGCGGCAAAAGCGATTGAACGCTACAATGGTTTGCCCCTGGATGGTCGTCCCATGAATATCCAGCTTGTTGGAGCTGCAGGTTAGTCCGTCGTGAGGAAATGAAACGCGACGCGTTGATTTTGCTTACTCTGTGGATGGAGCTCGTTTGCACGGCTTTGTCATCATCTTGCGAGCTGCCTCGTAAGAAACTCAGGGCCTTCAATGGATGCGGTCCCCCTCCTCAGAGGTTTGATTGCATAATCCACTTTTTGCATAATTTATGCTTTAGACAGTGTGTTTTTTAAGTTCATTGTAATTGAGCGTTCACTTGTCAGTGTTGATTGTTGTGGCTTACCACTACCAGTTTCGGCTTATTGTCTTACAGGTGGACTTTTGTGGACAAAACTTTCGTCTAGTCAACTTTTTCGAGTATCTTTCTCGCCTGTATCATTTGGTCATTCTTTAAAATTACTTCAGAGCTAGCATCCACTAAGTATTTTTTCAATCACAAGTTTAAATCTTCCCAACAGCGTTGCTTTTAAATAACACACTTCTAATGGTTTAGGTTAGATGAGCGATTGTCGGTGTTGTAAGTCTTTCGTTCTTTGCTCATCAGTAGCGCATCGTTTCATATTTTAGGCTGAAATATGGGTTTCTCAATTGATTTCTGACTTCGTTTATTTGCTAATACCTTGACATGTTATGTTTTCCCTCCGTCTCCCATTGGGGCTTTACTTGAAGTCGAGGCTGTGACATTTTTTGGAGTCCATCGGTATCGGTAATCGCCTGAATAACAAGATCCTTCAGCGTGCAGTCATGCCGCATTTTAGTTGCTGCACCTCATCTGCCTTGGTGTAATCATGTTTTTCAGACGTGTCAACCTTTCAATAACTTAATAGCTACTTGCACTTTCGCGTAATCGGCACTCGTTTCATATTGGTTGGTCAAATTCATTTCTGTTTACAAATCGCATTGCCCTTTAAATGCGTCTGAGGCTGGAAAAAAACTCTAAACTTGTTTTCCCAGGGGTCGGTTGTCTCAAACGCAACAAAGGTGTACTCATGTTGGCTTTACTATGTTTCTAACCCTTCTATACGCCTTTCATAGTTGGTTGCAATGTGTTGCAACCTTTCGAGATCGTTTTTAATTGCCTTATTTAAATCAAATTTATTGTAGTATTTTAACAGAGCCTTTTTAGGAGTCATGATTTTTCGGTGTTTTTTCTCATGCTGCTAAAAGTTATGGTGATGGGGTTGAGTTATGCATCACACTGTAAACGATTTGAAGCCGATTTTAGGCTTTCTTTAGTATTTTAGAATAGCATTTGCCACATTTTCTAATCTTTGGTTAAAAGAGTTATTATCACCTTGCTTTTACATTCTTCGTAATCACCTCCTGAAGATCTAGTTCTTCATTGCATTGTAGACCTTTAGTAAGCCATTACCCTGGTGTGGCACTTATAGGTTTCAATTATCACGGAAGATCTATTGATGAGATCCTGATTCGAGGAAAATAGTAAGCGAAAAATTTCACCTTGCTCCATACAACTGCTTCTATTGATTCTAGATCCTTGCTGGATATTTATATCCAAGCTACCGTTTCGTGTTTGTCGTTATCGTAAAGCCTTGATCTGAACGGGCGACAATTGGATGGCTGTTTTTATAGTCTAGCTGTTGTTTCTCTCAGTTGGAATCAGAAATATATTAATAGTGGCATTTGTGTTTCTCCGGCGTCGTATATTTTGCCCAAAGCGCACCCCAATGAAGATTGATTTTCGCGTTCACTGGAAAATCGTGTCTCCAAATACATGTTTCAAGAACTTCTCCGACATGAAACATTATGGCTCAGTATTCCCCTGTTAAGTGGTGATTCTGTTAGTGTAGTGTAGTGTAGTACATTTTGATCGATGGTAGGAATTGCGCTCCGGGATTGCTGAATGCGCTGTTTTCGCGGTTTATGTGTGATGTTCCTCTGTTTGCCTGTCATCGATACATGAAATCAGCCTTCTAATAGCTTTTCCTCTATACCCTTAGGGGTAAATGCATCAAGGTATTTGTTTGACAGATTGCGGAATCATTTTTGTTTCACTGGCCTCCATTTGTTGACTGAAGAGGCCACGGTTGGCTTCATGGTTTAGCCTTGATGTCTAGACTATCAGGGCATCACAAGAAACTGATGGATATTTGCAATAATAGTGTTGTGAATGCGACCCATCTTTTCCTGCGCGGCTATTCATTAATGCTCTCGTTTTGTTGCAACTGCGGAAATGCCAGTCTTTTGAACAATCAAAATCGGTTTTTACGGACGCTTTTACGCGAAAATTTATCCAGACTTAGACTTATTTGAACATTGACTACTTGTGCGTAGGCTCGCGCTTTTTCCAAGTACTTGACGCCTACCATCAACGTATCTAGTGCAGATGCTACTTTACTCTTAAAGTAGTGAGTATACCAGCAGGATTGATGAAAAGAAATGCGAATGGCATATGATTTAAAAGTCCGAGCTCTACGTCGTGGCACGTTCAAGCCATTTTTTGATTCTACACAACCAGACGGACAAGCATCAGCACGTAATCGTCTTGGTAACATGAATCGTGGACGTCAGCAGCGCGGTCGCGGTGGTGGGAGAGGCGGACGTCGGGGTAACCGCAACAATCGACCTCCAGTAACGAAGGATCAGCTGGACGCAGAACTGGCAGCCTATACCGCTCAGGTAGGTTGGCGTAATGTGTTTTATTGTCTATTTTCATTATTATACGCAGTCTGTAATGCCATATTTTCCGCCACCTTGTTAACACAGGCAACCACGATATCTGCACCTGGTGATCCGTGAGGTAACATGAGTGGCGCTCAGCTAGCTTCGCACTTGTGTCTAACTCGATTTACTGCATTGCGATTGTGAATTTCGCCATTGACGTCTTTTGAAAGACCTTTGTCTCCTTTTTTGTAGAAGGCATGAGGGGGAAAGTTGATTGTGTCGTCTCCGCTAGCTCTCTCTCTAACAAAAGGTGCTTAATTGGTGTGATTTAACCCCTAAGCACCCACTTGCTCCCCACTTTTGTGTCCAACTGTAAACTTTTTTATCGTAGTGCGCATTTGTTTTGTATAAATAAAATTTTATTCGTGTATATGGTGTCATGCTATGGAATACCAACTGGATATTGAGCCACTAACAACAGAATTCAAGTATTCCCGTGGGTAAAGCTGTTTCGGGTCAGGTGTGTTGAGCATGCTATTGGGGAAGAAGTTTGGACCTCTGGCAGGTCCGTTGTCTCTGCCACCACTAGCTCAGTTTACGAGTCGACTCTGTTGGGGCTATGCAGGGGAGTGATTTGTGGACCGACAATGTAGTATTGTGCTCTCTGGGATGTGTAATGCGGTTCTGTACGTGCTAGCATCAGTTTCACAGGTTGCTACTGTCAGTTTGTCAGTAGACGCTTTATTAAGTCTACAGAAGTTTTGGACACTGGCACGAGGTACCGACGGAACAGTCACGAGTTAAAGATTCCCGCTTCGTTTTATTCTGTCATAAGCTCACAGAAGGGAGGGGCGGGGAACCTTCAGCCTAGGTAGCCCTATCGGACGTTACATATCGTCGGTGGCTAGAAAATTTGATGTACTCGGTGTAACTAGTTTGGGGTAGTGCATATCTCTTCGTTCCCTTTGGAATCAATAATAGTTTCTCTTTTTCTGGCACCATGCTCTGTTCATTGACACTTAACCTCAATTAATTTCTTTTCTCTCCCTGATTTAATCGAAAAGTTCAAGGAAACGGAATTGGGCATAAGCAATTCATTTCCCAAAATCATCAATAATTTATTCGCTTTTTATTCCCACTTTGTAGTCTTCACCATTTTGTGAGTGTAAAGAAGACTTGTCATGTTGGTATTTAAGAGCAAAAAACAGGCTTCATGCTTGCTTTCGCGCATGCTATTAGATCTGAGTTGTCATAAATATCAATAGTGTATGCGAGTGAAGAAATGGGATGGGAGAAACTAAAATGTCCCCCGCAATTTTGCCTTCAACTGCAGCAAGTTTTAAAGTGCTTTAAGCTGCACTAAAGACGCTGACTGAAAAGCTCTGTCACCAGGCCAGTAGTGGTGGGGTGGTACGTGCTTCTGGATGGGCTTAGCGAAGACTCCAAATGGATTATGGCGAAGGAGGGGGGATTTACTCCCACAGCACTCGTGAAGGAAGATTGTCCTCTCGGTGAATCTTTTGTAGATACCCAAAACAGGGGGTCAGTGGGTCAAATGTGAGGGACATAATTAAATCCAGAGTTTAGAGATCAGGGTTAGTTACTTTCACTTTCATTTGGCAGTATCCGCTTCAACCTTCTAAATCTATCTATCTTGTGCTTGTCAATCCATCCAACGCTTCAGAAATGCAAAAGAAGTAGAAAAAAGCTGCCTAGTTCCTCACAGAGACCCGCAAGAGGGATGAAATGGCCCTGTCAAGGCAATAACCAGCAATCATGCCTCTCTTACTCCAGAACTCTCATTACTAAGGGCAAAGGCCCACGAATACCCCAAGTAAAATGCACAGCATACGTAAGGTTTACTTTGCTTTGGCTACACATAGGCAAGTGTACATTGAAGCCGATCGACAGACAAATAAAAAATTCCAAAAATACTTCGTGGTGCTTTGCCAAGCATGTCTACTAACTGGGCTAAGGCAGTAACTTATGGCCTTGCATCTACATGCGTCCGAGGTAATGGCCTGTACAAGATCAAGTCAAGTACTGGCAGGTAGCTTTAACGGCTACCCTATTGATACTTGCGGCCTTAACTGTCATTGTAGTGTAAAAAACGGGTCATCAATCCTGTCTAAAGATTAGCAGCAATTTTCATCTCTCAGTCCCTTGCGAAGGCGTTGCAAAGAAGGTAACATTTTTGGATTATCTTACATCACACTTGGATGGTAAGGTACGCACAGCACTTCGGTTCGCCGCGCGTCTTGCGGTGTTGCAAATGCCAACCTCTTTACACACAGAGACTTGTGAATTTTACAATTTATTCGGTCCTACTCAAATGCATCCCCTCTAGCTGGATGAAATACAGTTCCTAAGAAAATAACTAGAAATAAAAAACGAAGACTCAGTTCCAGGGCCAAGAAAAAGGGCTGATGCCTTTGTAGAAAAAAAATATGGAGAACTAGTCAGTCAACTGTGCGTTGCTGAGGCTGGCGCAGGTCAGTGCGACCGAAGACAACAAAAATTTGTCCCAGAAGCCACCAAAAGTTTAGCTTGCCTTGACCGATCTTTTTGCTTAATGAGCTGTCCATCATTTCAAGACACTGAAATAGTACATTAAAAAAACAAAGGCGCTTTTCTTTGTCTCGGATAGGTTAATGGTGCAAAACAGCTGGCTGACCAATAAGCGCCGAGATTTGCAGTGGTTTCAAGGTCGTTGCATCGAAAGCTATGACCTTGGGACGGATGCCATTGGTCGAGAAAGGCAGGGCGGAGTAGGCTGGTGCGGGGTGTTAGGTGGCTTCATTGTTGCGTCTCCGCCTAGGAATCATGGAATAGACACCGGGTTCTTCGGATTTTACACATTTTTCCCCCTATGAACCATACTATAGCCACGAGGAAAACAAGGCAACAGTAACTACTAGGAATCTAGCCCAAATCTCGGGTCATCACCGCTGCACCCTCATTTGTAAGTTTCTGACTGGAATTTTGCTATCAGTCCAAGTTCATCACTTGCTGGTTTTATAAACAACTGTTCATGAGACGGATAGCACAGTTAAAAAATGTCTGGCGGTGCCCAACTGATTCATTTTCTTTCATCTCTTGTTTGTTCGCAAAGCCAGAAGCTTTCTTATTTTCCCATTTTGAACTTAACAACGGTAGAATGTTAAGAAAACCATTTTCTTCCCAATTTATTCCTTTCTTCTTCCGTCAAGTCGCACGTCGAACTTATCTCCCCAAATTCTGTCAATCGCAAGAATTGCCAGAAGTTATTTTGCCAAATTAAAGCAAATCTCGCACAGTCTCTGGGGTTATCCTTATGCCTACGTTGCTTTCCAATCTTAGCAAAAGTTTGGGTATTTCTTGGTTATGTTATTGGCCAAAAAGCAGACCTTTCATCCCCCCATTCGAAATGTTTACGCGGGATTAAACTTGCAATTACCAGGACTATTTAGGTTTAGTTCACCTTTGTCCTTTTCTGGATCGTCTGCAAAGTTGACGTTGTCTTGGTGTTGCAGTCGTGACTTTTTCATGCGTGAATCTCTTCGGGTATCATCCAGACCTTCATGCGAGGCAGGTGAGTGGGGGTTAGTAAGGCCACACGCTGTTTTGACGTCTCCCAATTGGATCATTCGTCACCAAGTAAACGTCAATTGTTTAAGCCACTTCAAGGCCTTTTTTTAATTTGGTCTTTTTGTTTACTTATGTGTGACGCAGGTGTTTTTCTTCCCAATTTGCAGTGGGTAACATTGCTAGAGCCCAATTATTTAGACTGCTGATAAATCGTCCATTCCTCCGACCTTTGCCACAAATTCATTTAAAGTACACGGTTTCTTCCTACTAAGGCAAATTTCAACTTTACGCTGTATGGTGCCTTCTGTAAGGCTGAAGCAGTGGCACCGAGGCAAGGTAGACAGGGTCCTATCACAACCAAATCCGACAGCCTTCAAGTGGTCTGCTTCTAGATCTGGGTAGTCTTGCTATGCTAAGGGAGATGAATGTAAGTACGAAGTAGCAAAGCGCCTTACCCTTGAAGAAGACGACAGGTCTATTGTGCCATGAAAAGGGTGCAAGATTTGATTGTCCTATCGGAGTTAGGCATAACACGCCCTGATAGAGATGTCATAATCATCCCAAACGCTGAACTCATCGGTTATTTAACGAAGGAAACACTGTGCTCACAAAAGAGCTTTAATTTGGGTTGGGCAAATAATTGCAAAAGGGGGCTCCCTGGAATCCAGTCTTTGACGCTCTGCCATGTTGAATCAAGTGCCAATCTTTTTTTCCCACTTCGGAACGACTGATTGGTGAATCCCTTGCCATCTACGCTCATTTTTCATGCCACGGCTTACCTACTTCTGCATGGACTGCCAGACGCTCCGACACAGTGAGCTGGGTCACACCGGTGCTGTGGTATCCCAAACTTTGCGAGAAAGAAAGCACCCAAAATGCGTTAATTGATGAAAAAAAAGCCTTGCAGGATTTGGATCACTGTTAGGCGTTACAAGTCAGACTGCTATAAAATTAGCCTCCACGTTGATCCTGCGCATGCTTCCACGGCACAAGTCCTCAATTTCGCCAAAATTTGGCCTTCCCTGATTGGTCTGTAAAACCACCACCTTTTCCACCACAACCAATCGAGCTGCAAGCCGAGGCATTTGCACCAACGACGATTTCCCCATTTATTGTCACGTGTCTACCATCTCACTGTTTTGACGGCACAATGACTTTACAATTACGAAGCACAGAACTTTGCAGCTAAAGCAGGTCGAATAAGCTATCGAGTGTGCAGGGCGATCTCGTTGCAAAAGACTGTCGCATAAAAGGCGTTTACAGATTTGTGCCTCATGATGTGGGATTAATTGCATGGAGGAGCGTTAGGAGCATTTAAGCCTAAAGCGATTAATTATTTGATTATAAAGTACAACCGACTGCCCACCTCACTACACTACGGTTACCTTGACTTAACCAATGGAAAACGGGAAAACTGGACGTCTGCAGAAGGCGCGTTACTCGGACACCGCCGTGCCCTTTAAGCCCTTCATCGACCCCTCTGAATTCCCCGTAGCTGACGGTTGGGAAAATGCTGACTTGAGCCTCCTTCAAACCCCGCTAATATCCTCTCTCCAGCCCAACAATTCTCAAATTGGGTGAGTTCTGAACACGATTTTTTTCTTTTCGTCAGTAAATTTATCTGCATTTTTAAACACGGTTTGCGTTTAGAAATCCTGGCTTGAGTTCAACGTCCAAGACACATCGACAGACGAGTCTCAGTGGAATTACCGACTCCAGTTTGAGCAGTGGATTCGCAAGTGACCTTTCGAGCGCCGCTGCCTCGACGCGCTTTCCCAGTTTCTCCCTGGCCAGTATGGAATCCCTGGAGACCGCAGAGACGACATGGCTGAATCCGCTAAATACAAGTGTACCCTCTACTGGTGTTGCGGAACCACCGAAAAGAAATAAGAAGGCAGAGGGCAGTGGCGGACAGAAAAGAAATAGACGTAAGTTTTCCAAGTCGCTTTTTCCCTTGCTCATCTTTTCTTGAACGCAGTACACAAAACTGACTCACTCTGTGACGCTAGGCAAAGTTACTTTTGGTAAACCGTTTTGGAGTCTGGGGGTTAAGTTTCGTATATTTCAGTAGGCGATACGAAAAGTGCTTCAAAAGTCAATTTAGGAAAATTTTAGGTGAGTAAGTTGGCTAAAACAAGAATCTGGATGTGATATAGAAACTACTCTTAATATTTGAGCTCTTTGCCTAAAGTGCCCTGGGCATGCAAGACTTTTTTAAAATAAACTCGAGAAGACGGCCCTTTGTGAGGCCTGGTGACTGGAAGCATGTGTGTGGTGGTTTTGCAGAGCCTCTAGGCCCTACAGGGTCGGTGAAGAAACTTATTGCAAATGCAGAAAAGGCGCTGGTGACGTTCCAACAGCACTGACCTAAACAGAACGCCCCAACACGCCGCTGGGTGCTGCCAGCTGCGACGACTGAACAGCCCGCATGGGTGAAGGGGCGGCGATTTGCAGGAGGATGCTTCTGTTGTTGCCCCTTTCACGGAGGCAAAAGCAGAAGTCATGCATTTCGCGAAATGTCAGCTAATTTCCTTCCTGTTGGCAACAGTTACGCCAGCCTCTGGCTAAGGCAGCGGAAAGGCTAATTTGTGTTATTAGCAGACACGAACGGAAGACCAAAACAGGTGACATTTGTGAAAAAAACGGGAGGTTGGGAAGTGAACATAGTGCAAATGTCAGCAAGTCGTTCATTACCTTTGACAAGAAAGTTCCACGCATCATTTGGACGGACTCTGGAAGACTTTTTAGTACCGCTGTGTGTTGGAATTGCGATTCCAACTCCCCAAAATTGCGAGAAATGGCTTCAAAGGTAGTGAATTTCATAGTGGGAATAACTCGGCTATGCTGGTGGTGGTACAGCTTGTGAGCACACAAAGGCACTCAACCAAACATTTTGCGTGACCTTGACCTTACTGTGATTGTTGATAAGTGTTGATATTAGTCAAGGAGCGAACAAAGTAGAACCGTTCCAGAAGGTCTGGCGTGTCGATTTGGGGCGAGGGCTTTTGGTAACCTCAAAGTGGCAGTGATTCTTTCTCTCTGGCGTCACATAACTCCACAAAGTTGACTGTCTTTTTGCATCGACGAAAACCTTATTTTCAGAAAATTTTTAACCTTGAAAGTGCCATCGCTTTTTCATAGGGAAGTGGAGAAAAAGAACTGTCGATTATTTGATCGAAAAGGCATCAAAACTGAGTTATCATGCGCTAGCCTGGAGCCAGTTTTGAAGATTGTCCAAAGTGAAAGTGAGGAAGGCGACATGCCGTCGAGTTGACGCCCAAGCCTCTGAGGGGCCGAGTGCCCGTAAGGCTTAGTTTGCCCCGCAACAATGTCGTAGGTTCCAAGTAGGGCAACCGAGAGGTCAGACGATGCATTAGTCGCACCTTCATAGTGAGACACCATTTTTTTCTGGCATTTCATAGCCTCTTCTCTATTTTTGATGAGATAAGGGAGTACCTGTTTTTTTACCCATTCCTTGCGAGGACTTGAAATAAAAAGCTTCCTGAGCAACTCCGAAGTCCCGCTGAGTGAATGGACGAATTTGCAACCCGAAGCGAATGAATTGCTTTTGTAACTAAACAAAGCACCAGTCCACTGTAACTGCCACTTTTTATCGTTACACAATTGAAAGGTTTCCCACCATCTCCTATGAATTTCATATTTGGAAAAAAGTTGCATCCTTATTGGTTCATGCCAGTGGAAGACAATGAAGTGTAGACGTATGCGCGACTTGGAAAACCTCCAAGACTCCCTTTGGGTGTAAAGCATTTGTTAAAATAATCCCTAAGCAATGTAGCAATTCTTTTCCAAGTAGACGAAGGCTTCCCGTAGGCGAGGGGCTCGCTGCCGTCCCTCTCTCCCGGCATCAGCGACTCTCTACATTTTTCCCTTTCCATTCCCCACCCGTCCGCCCTATTGTGCATATACTTGTCTGATACTGCCATGAATGGTTGATAATCGCCTGGAGGAGAATTGCCAGGAGAATATGGCAAGTGATGACAGGAATTTTTTTCCGCCTCGCATGATGTAACGGAAAGGCTTGAGTGGTTGACCTTTGCTTTTCGTAAAACACCCGAAGCAGGATCCAACGCCAGCGTGGTCCTGACTTGCGACTTGGGCCGTGGACAGTGAGCGGATCATTTGGGGCTAACTGAATGGCACTGGAATGAAGCACGAGGAGCGCTTCCACTAAGGCTTTTATCGTCTGGTTGATGAGCCACCAGAGGACTAATTTTAATGTCGTGCACTGAAAATCGGTGAGTTCCAACAAACTGATCGTTCTTCGAGTTTACTGTCGTTCGTAAATATGTAGTGCTTGAAATGCCCTCCAAGTTGACGTGTGGCTGGCATGAAGAGTCACCCGCCCCGTTAATCTCGAGGTTTTTTAACCACTGGTGCTCCCTCAATCGCATTGAAATGGTTTAATGCCTTTCTTATTACATTTCGCTAATTTTACATTCGTCAAAAACGCAATGGATGCTTGCAAAAATTTGCAACCGGTTTCATGAAGTTGCCAGTTGCAAGTCATATTCGTCAGGGTCAATCGGGTCTTTGTGACAAGAGACCTCAACACACAGCAGAAGATGAAACGGTACATCTTAGCGCATTCCTTAACTCCGAAGGATTTTGAAAAGGAGCGCTACGGCGTTTTGTCCTGTCGACTTACGTATTTAATCGCAGGAAGGTTCTCATTGGTGCCGTACAATTCCAAGTTTTGTACCCCAGTTTATCATCGCACTTCAGCATTTCCGAGAGTTCCTTCAAGGGTGTAAGTTCGTCTTCTCTCTACCCTTTTTGAATCCGCCACATCAGAGACACGAGTTTGGGCCAATTTGCTGGCTACGCTTTTCCATCACGCGAAATCCCCTTCTGGTCCGAAGGAGAAAACAAATTTTCAGGAGGCCGATTGTACATTAAAGAAGCCACCTGACCGACTTTTCCCAATTCGCATTTTTTTTCAAAATAAATCGCTGCTTAGAAGGCAACGCCCTTAGGTGACCTCCTCTGAAGATGCTGTGAATGCAAAGGAGTCTCGGACAGAAACTTCCAACCTGTTGTCCCTCAGAATTTAACTGAGCAGAAGAAGCCGTTCGATGGAAGTAATTGTGCAAATCTTTTCCGCAGTCTACAAAAGTAAAACATTGATGAATCTGTGCTGGTGGGAGAACGAAGGCGAGTTTTGGAGTCACACCCACTCCTGTTTTGAGGCGAAAGTGGCATCCAAGCCTGTGACCGGAAAGTATTATGGACGCGCTAGAAAAAGTTGTATGCGCTTTGACTTAGTGCGATCTTCCCCAGCGTATTCCAGAGTTTTTACAAAGTAATTTAAAGCCATTTCCTGCCAATCCTCTTCTGCATCATGCTTCATTCAGCAAATATAAATTTCCCTGCATAATTTGAATGGCTCTCGACCGGTTGGGATGAATGTGACTTCCTCTTGCTTCACTTCTTCGGCTAAATCTTTGCCTGTTGGTATTGATGACATCCTGCCATCAGTGGGAATAGCTAAGGTGTTTGTGGGTCGAAAGCCCACTTCTGCATGGACGTACTTGTGGGAGCTTACAGCGGCACCTGAGGGTTCGCTTACTGCCGGCAGTAACGCCGTAATGAGGCAAAACGCTCTCCTCCCAAAGGCAGCAGGAAAATCAAGTTGAGTGGGAATTTGGGCAACGCCTTTTTTAACTTCAGTGATATTTGCCATTCTGGGGAAAGTGTACCGGTGCAGGATGTTAAAAGCAGACAGGAATGGCCGCAGAGGTGGTGGGAGTTGTGCCTCTTCACAAATGTGGTCGCCTCCTTCCTTTTGTCATGCCAATTCACTTTTGTGTATTAGGATCTTGGGAAGCAAATTTCCCATTTGTCAGTGGACCAGAAGGCAATTTGCAATGCGTAAAAATAAAGAAAATGCAAGAAGCAATCTTACGAAACGATGCAAATAATAAACAGCTTAGAAAAGAGAGTAATGAATATGAAATTGGAAAATAAATTGGCGTGAAATTTTGCTCAAATTCGACAAAGGGACTTGCAGCTGCGTATTTTCTACACATTTCCGTCCAACTATAAAGAAATTCTCTTTTTGTCCACAAACATCTGCAGGATTCATAGACGCTCGTCAACGCTCCGGTTCTATGGCAGCTGGAACGGTTTCCGTGGGACTTCAAGGCGACCAACAGGCTCAACGCAGCATGTCCTTCTCCGTTCCAATGCTTACCAGTGGCACTCGTCAATTTAACGTTAAGGGGAATATCTTCCGCCAACGGAAAGACTTTTCTGCCTTCCAGGTTGGCCTTTGCAATTCTGATGGATGGTTGCTTTCGAGAAAGTGATGAATTCTCTATCTTCTTACCTCATCTAGAGGTTGCAAGCATGGAAACGGAACGGGTACTTCATTCAGCTTGAGGATGACAGCTGTACGGGCAATGAGGACACACGGGCTTTCGTGCTGTGCCAGTTGACAGGTCATGGAGCTGCGGAGGTGCACTGTTTGGCCTGTTGTCGTCCCCTCACTATCTACGACCACTTCCCACTTCTTGATGGTGCCCTCTTCCTCTCTCCGCTCTGCCATCGCGGTGGTCTTCAGGTGGGTGGCAGAAATAATGGCACGTTTTACACCCCTCCCTGTAATTGTCTGTACGTTTTGATCAAATGTATAGCCGAGCGCAGGGACGAGCATAAATATCACTGATATGAGGCGTTCCGGTTGTTCTGATCGAGGCTCTGACTTTTTGCTTATAGGCGTGAAGAATTGTACTGAAATGAAGTGATTTAGCGGCAAATCGGATGCTCAATACCATATTTTTATTAACAGTTGAGTAACTCTAGTAAGCGTTGATAAAGTAGCCTTATTTTGTTGCAATGGTACATTTAAGTCATCAAATTAGACGGAATTTTGGGGTTAATTTGATCTCTTTCGCTAAATGTCGTGTAGTTGACATGATGGAGCTCGCTTGGGCTCTTCCTACAGCCTACTTGGTTAGCCTTCTGGTGGTTTCTGGTGCATGAATGCCATTCCTGGTCATTATCATTCCTGCGCTTATCAACAGCCTGGCACCTCAAAGCCACCTGACCACTCCCGGTGTCTTCTACTTCGGGGTCTCACGAAGTGCCAATCAAATGCTACACGTTGCAGTTCTTTAAAGACCCAAACACCAAAGGTTTGTCACCCCAGGGAGACCATGAATTGAAGAACAGTGACTTAGCTCTCTCTTAAGAAAAAGTCGTATTACAGGGCTACCGTGTGGCAACTCGTTGCAACTTATCGGCCGGAAGGATTGACTTTAAAACATGGTTCCGGTCGGTTTATGGCCAAGGGCCTCATCAAGGGGAGAAGGCGGTGCCCTTTAATAAGGAAGATTCTAAAAGGCCATCTTTCGCGATTTCCTTAGTTTGGCGAAGCCTCATTATTGCTCCCTTTTTATTTGGCTGCTCTGATCAAGGTTCCCAGGAGGCGTTCCTCGGATCAATTCGTTTGAAGAATTAATCTCCCCTGTTTGATGTACTTCCATAGTGATATCAGTCATTTCGCATTTCCGTCATGCAAAATCAAATTCAGCTTAGCATTGAAGTTTTGGGATTTAATGATTTATCTCTAGTTTGCTTGGACCACTGCCGATGCTTTCTGGTTAAGGGTTTTATGGGGCGTCTCTCACACAAGGTACAACGCAATCAATCATGAAGGCGAGACCAGAGTCGTCTCACGTTGCTGGCCACCTTACCTTTGTCGAAATTTTTCGACGAAGGGAGCCAGAACCAAAGATTTGTGGCAACGACCATCGCAAACTCGCTTAAGCTGCTTTTACCTCGCTGGCTATTTGCTCTTTACCCCTTATTTTGATGGTTATCAAGACCTACCAACGTGGCAATGTTGTTTGAACTCTACGATCGTAGGTTTCCTGGAATGTTCCTCTGCCCCCCTCCGCTATTGCAAGCGGCGGTGGTGGTGGCTCTGGGGCCACCACCACCACCCTTTCCGCAGGTCAATTGATGCAGAGTGACCTCGCTCCGCCTCCTGGGTGCACAGGACCGCGCCAGCAGCAATTACATCATCATAGTCATTACAATCAGTCCGGACAGCAACGCCATCGGGCATCAATCAGTCAGAAGCGATTTCTCCACGCCGTTTGTATGGCTTGTATGCGGAGCATCGATTCCGAAGGCGGTGACGATGCTAATGACACCGCCGGCTGTGAAGGCTTGCCTCAAATCGTCTGCAAGTTCTGCCACAACTCTTGGAGCGGTTAGTTTGAATCACTGAAACCATGAACACACAATTTTTTTATTAAAATGTTGCACATCTGGCTTTCCACTTGTCCAGCTGTTAAATGTAAGCTACTTGACAGCTTCAAGGCCAATCAACGCATTGTTAAAGCAGTCGGACTAGCGTGATCCTCGACATTCACCCGTAGTACTTTACAATGAGTCTGAGTGACTGGTTGAAAGGAATGAGGCTTTTACAACTTTTTACCCATCTTGGTGGATTGCTGATGTGATTTTTTGTGCTTCGAGTTACCCTCGCACGGGAATAAAGTCCTCGCCGCTTACTCATGCTGATTGCTGAGGTAAAGGCGACTCTTCGGTCAGTGATTAAAACGAATGGGCACTTCTGATATCGACCACTGGATCTTGATTCCAGCTTCTCTCTCACACTTGATAAGCGCTATTGTCTGGGTCAGAGGGTTTCTATTTGGTGTTTGGATGATAACCAGGTGGAATGTATCCCCACTTCTATTGTGTCCTAGTGAATGACAAGTATGGTTGGCCGAAAGCCGGTAATTACGTTGCTGTGTCGTGGGCGAGAGTCGATATAATGCCTGCGTAGAATGTGTAATTTAGACATGGCAGGACAGGGAATGGTGCTGGTGGGCCTGGAGACGGACCTGCTCGGAGGAGGTGCGATAGGGGAGAACCAGAGTGACAATGTTGCCAGAATCTTGAGTTAGGCAAATGGGGTAAATGCCTGAACTTTGTTGGGGTAAAGATTATCTAAACGTTGTCCTTGTAGTAACGTGCAACGCTCTAATTTTCTCACCTCATCTTGACCTCACAACTGTGTTGACTCTTTCTGCAGATTGTTGGAAGTCCTTATGCCAATCCTGTGTCGCAAGTGGAGTGAATGAGTTAAAAAACGGAAAATAAGTATTGTGTATCCTTAGCCTGATAATACATAGCATATTTTTAGCCTTCAATAACGGCACAATATTCAGACAGATGGTAGATCGTTTCCTGAGACTCTGGTGACATGCCTATGGGCACGGGCTATGAAGTAGCCAGCGGAATCTGAGTGTCTCACGAACGAAAGTGATTTGTTATGCGCAAGGTCCCTTTAAGCTGGCTTCCAGCTATGTAAATGAGGGTATTTTTGGTTGCCCAACTTCTCGTCATCCACGAACATGATTGGGTGGGTTCGGGGTCATCAGTTCAGTTCTGAGGTCGTGGACAAAGTTCATGGGGTTTACCTTCTTATTTTTCTGCCGAACAGCAACCTTATTTAGCTGATCAAACGGTAGCTAGCTTTGTTAATTTGGGACATCAATGCAATTTCTTCTACAGATTTTACCACTGTCCCCAGGATTCGGTCTCCAGTTGGCTAATCGCACCACTCGAATATTATTGGCGGAATGCAGTCTTATAACTAACAACAGTTTGACAGTAGAAGAGGTCAAATATTCTGCAATTTTGATTAATTTTGGGGATAAATGCTGCCTGGTTGCCTAAAAAGCGACTTGCATCGCTGCAATAGTTTATGTCGAAATCATCTCTTGTCTCCTAACTTTTGCTAAGAATAGAAAAGAATTTGATGCGGTTGTAGATCCTCTCGTAACTAATTTCATTTTTATTTCACGCAATCTGGATTTCTATTCAAGGCATCTATGTCTGTTAATTGTTCAGGTTCCACCCTCCTGATTGGTGGTTTATACACCTATGACCTTTTTGCCTGTTCTCCCTGTTGTGCGGAGCATCTGCGTTGTAAGTCCTGCGGTCTCCAACCTCTGATACGACAGGAAAATGAAAAGGATGGCGGCGAAAGGAGTGAAGAGGAACCGAATCCACTTCAACCTCTACCTTACTTCAGCCAATACAGCCAGCTCCTCTGCTGTCAGCATTGTCGAGCTGTCGACTACCACTTTATTAAACCCTTCGACGAAATGTATGATGTTCGTGTGCTCTCCTAGAATAGTTCCGATTACCCAAAACAATCCCTCTTCTTTCTACTCTACTCTCTTCTTGTTCTTCTCCTTATTTGACTCTAGGACGCTTGTGTGCATGGCTGCGTGTATCTAGGGCAAAATTATGGGTCACTTATATGAATGTTTATGGTTACTTGTGTACTTATTGAAAATACCCCTTTCTACCTTGTAAGAATATGAGATAAAGTTGCGCGGCGTCTAAGTAACCTCCAAAGCCGTGGTCTCCTACGGGGGTAGAGTAAAGGACTTCCAGATAGGCGTAGACAAGAACCGAACACCTGGTAATATGAGCGCCCCAGTCAGGCAGTAAAATGAGGAAACCGGGGCGGTTTTCTTACCATGAAAACGAGGACTTGTCTCTGGTCCCTTCAGAAGTCAGGATTTGGCAACACACACACCTTGCTCTTACGTCACTTGGGCGTTTTGGACACTCCGTACTAACTTTTAACGTTGCGGTAGCGTAGTGACCCTTATTCGACAATGGATTGAAAAGCGATTACCTGGATTAGTAAGAAGCTGCTAAAAAACCTCGGCATTTTGACAAGTAGGGTTCAATAAGCGGGGTCTCACGACGGTAGCACCAGTCACGTTGTGGAATTTATGAATGGGAAAGAATGCAAAGTATTGCAAAGATTTTGGTCGGGTTAGTTTGGTTAAATTAAAGCGATGTACTCGAATTCTATGTTTAAAACCACTTGCTTTACCCCGTCCTGTCGAAGGTCTCGGTGATGACAAAGAGCCCGAGACATTAGGGTAAGCATCACCCCGTTAAACCTATTAAACGGGTGTGTGTGACCAAATAAGGGTGGCTGTGCGTTTGAGTCATGAGTCAATCTCTCGTCACTGCCAAATATGGTCACATACCAAATACGTTTTACAAGCTTTGTAGAGCGGTTGTCGCTCTACCCTCTAGTCTCGAGTGTCCCGATTGGCTGTCTCGAATGAAGTCAGTTGACGTGTTGAATCGTCTGTATTGCACGATCGGTCTACACATCTGCTTCCCGTCAAGTCGATTGTATGCTTACACGTCATGCTATTGTTAAAAGATAAGCATGGCTCAAAGATTATGGTTTTAATACTTTGACTACCAGTCAAGGTCACTTAAGGGCCCACACTGTCCTGTTGAGTTGGAGGCTGGCCTTTGGGCCATGCCAGCTGCCACAATCCTCCGGATGGCAGAATATGCATATTCTGCCCTAGTGTTATTCCTGCTTTTGCCTTCAGAAGAGTCTCGGAACGCTATAGTGGTTTTATGAAACTGTGCCAACAAGGCGAAAACTAGAAGTTGCTGCGTTTTAAACTGCAAAGAGTAGTCGGTGTCCGTGATTGTACTGATTTACTCCTTTCTTATTACGAGGAAAGAAAAAGATACCCCTATCAATGATTACACCTAACCAAAGGCGCCAAAATCAACTTGCGCTACTCCCATTGCACTTCTACAAATACGAGTTTTTCAATGAATTGCGAATTCTTCCATGGGTTCAGTAAGCATAGGCCCTAACTGAACATCAAACGGACAAGTAGATGCGTTCCCATTCTTGCGATTTTCGATCCTCAGCTCCTTAATGCCGTGTTATTTGCACTGTTTTACATACACTTTTCACGGCCTGGCATCGTGCCAGAAAATAACGTGGAATCCTCTGAAGTAGATAAAGAGCTAGTAACAACAACAGGTTGCAATATGTCGGACTCACATATTATACTTGGGTAATTTTTTCATTTTGCACTCACAAAAGGGTCCAGAGCAGCAATATAGGTAGCCACTTGAAATCTTAAGCTTACAATCAGCGCAGAACATTACTACATGCCAATAAGTAAGAGTTGAAAAATTATTCAAACTGAAGTTGGGTAATAGGGACATACGTCTGTGCATCAGATTCAACAAGCTGGATGCAAGAACTGCAATCCAAAGAAAAGCTTTCAAATGTGTGGTGAATTGGACTCAGGAACCCAATGAACAGGTAGTGATATTGAAATTAAAATCCAAAGTTACTAGGCGTCTGATTTATATTCTTTAAAAACAAAATTTCGACTTTCGTTTAGAAATTAGCGTTGCAATCAAAGCATTTCTTAATCCAGATATAAAATTCAAACACTCACTTTTTGCTTAAATAGATATACACTGGGCCGCGCCCCTTGTAATTCGGCGGAAAATGAGAGTGGCGTCCAGCTTGTCCAGGGTTTTGACGTTGCCTACACGAAGCGCCGCAGCTGCTGCATTGAAGCCAAAATATGCACTAGCGGATAATTCACTTTCTGTTGTCGAAAGTGATGGTGGCCTGCAGGTAAACAACTTGCAAACTTTCGATAATACAAAACTTCTTCCCAAGCCAATCTGTGGGCTTGTTAAGCGTTTTGCTGTATTGCCAAAGTATTTTTCTGTTGTGTGATATTATTATGCATGCTTCTAATGTAACAGTATGCCTGTTGTCCCAAACCAAATCCATGGAATGGTCTCACGCGCCTCGTGGCAATCTTCAATGCTGGCTCTCGCTTTGAGAAGGTTCCTCACATCCATGGCATCACACACCTCATTCGACGTAGTTGTGGGCTTTCCACTACGAACTATACCGCCGTTAATTTAACTCGTCATATCCAGCAAATGGGTGGGCGTTTACGGTGAGTGCCAAACGATGGCTATAGCTTTGCAAAGGGATTATGTAGTGTATGCTCTTGTTCCTTTTAGCTGTCATACGACACGTGAGCATATGATATACTCCATGGATGTTGCCCCGAATCTAGCCTCTCGAGCTGCTCTGATTCTTGCTACGATGGCCACTCGAACGGCTTTCTTCGACTGGGAACTGAGGGATCAAGTCTACAAACTAATGAAAAAGGATATTGATATGGTGAATCGACGCCGTTTTGATGCCTGTAAGTGGTTCTTTCAATATTTTGTTCCTTTAGTGACTATAGAGCTTCTCCATGAGGCAGCCTATGGACAACATCCCGACGGAGTCGGTCTGGGCAATTCTCTTTTCGCTAACCTCTATCGAATTGGCACATACACAATTGACGATATCGAGACCTTTTTTGACGACCATTACACGCCTGTTAACACTGCCTTCCTTGTCACTGGGTGCAACCCAAGCGAAGACGGCTTACAAATCTGTGACGCCATGCATGATGCTGCACTGCTTCGACCTAATAAACCTGCTTGCACAACTGTTGCCAAACATACCTTCGTTGGAGGAGAACGGCGTCGTGAGATAACTGGCGCGGATACCTCATATGCGGCGCTTGCCTGGCCCACGCCTGGCGGCCACGTGGGTGAAAGTCTCACTTCCCTAGTTCTTTCTGTTTTTGCAGCTGTTTTGACTTCTCCTCATCACCATGTGGTATTCGGATCAATGGGAGGGTTTGTACCTTCCTCATCTCCTACTGCCACATCAACTCCTATTCATTTTACCTACTCGGATCATGGCCTTTTTGGGATTTTGGTGACTGGACGTGACGGAAGGGTGGTAGCAGAACATCTAAGACTTGCTAGAAGGGTTATTGCTCAGATGGCTGAGACAGGGATTGACGAAGAGCAATTCAAGCGCGCCAAGTGGGTTTGCTTTTTCGATTTTTCTACGATTTTCTCTCTTTAGGGCTCTTTTTAAGGCAGATTGGGCGATGCGAATGGAGAACTTCATCACCTTGACGGAGGATATAGCAGTACAGTTGCTGTGCTGCAATAAAGGCGGTGGTGGCGGAGATCTGAATGTATCTGGAGTACGTTCGGTGGAAGACGTTTGCTCTGCGGTGGATCGGCTTTCGCTATCGGAGGCTAACAAGGTGACTAAAACGACTGAAATTATTTCAAATCATACCCTTTTAGGTGTTCAAAGAGACTGTAAAATCAGAGCGGATGGCTCTCTCAACGGTGGGATCGGATATTGCCTATGTGCCACCTTTGGAAACGTTGAAAGCATTCTGAATTAGGTCCGCGAATTGAATTTTTTTGGTTCCTTCAATGCAACTTCTAGCCTCTCTTGTCCCTTTATTTCTAAACGAAATTCCGCTCTGTGTATATCTGGCAAAGACTTTCTCAGGACCGGTCTCCACCATTAACTTCTGATGAACTAAAGACATCTTTCGGATATCTGTCTTTCCCCTCTATCAGTGTGTTTTAGCGAATCCTTCTTTTTTACTTTTTCAGACGTGAATGTGTGGAGAGGTTTATACAAGAAGCTGGTTGGGATGACCGATTAGCCTCATCAAAATAACCAAAATTCGTGGGACTTGGTGCATTGCATGACCTTTTATTATCGACTGCCTTGCATTCTCTAATCAGCTAGAGTTTGACCATCAAGATTTGCTTTAAAAGGTTGATCCGCACAGCCGATCGGAAGTCGTGGAATGAGTTTAGCTTCCTACCAGCCGATGCCTAGTGTAAACTCCATGAATAGGCGTCGTTCGGACTTCGAAGTTGCGATTTTTAAGAGTTGATTGATGCTTCCGGTCGCGGTTAACCGCTGATTTGTTGAGTCTTCATTTGTGGGAAGTATGAGGAGTCGTCTGCCTTTCCATACACAGCTATGGTAGAGTTTGGATCTGCTTACCTACACAGAATTTTGCTAGACTAGCTAAAGTAATGTTTGCGAAGGCGTAGGACGTACCGGTGGTGTGTTCAGCTGCACACTGGCTCAATGTTCCACCAACGGGGTGGAGGTCTGGTCTCGAGCAAGGTCGCTGCCAGGGCAGATTGTGTCCACGTCGTGGCGCTGACGTGAATCATGTGATGTTGTATCGTGCAAAATTAAGGGGTTAGCCGTCTTCGACTGAGCTAATCCGATGTGAGGGCAGTGGTGGGGAAGGTGATGCAGTTACCTCGGCATTTAGAGGAGAAAGGCTCTCGCAATCCAAACACAGGTTATTCATAAACTTAACTGCTAGCCGCACCATTCCAATGCTAACAAACAAATTCACTCCAGGGGACCCGTCGCCACTCATCCCATCCCAGACGCAGTGAACTAAGGTGACGAACATCAGCTTCCGGTGCTGACCAGCATCCCTTCCTTACCGTGACAAACAGTCCTATCCTGCGCGTATTACCTCCGTTGTACAGAGGCCCTCGAGCACACATAATTACAACTGTGAGATGTCCACCGACGTAGTGCCTACTTCATCCAACCATCCACTCATGGGAATCAGCACTCAACCAACATGCTAGACGCATCAACACCACAAGAACATTCTGTGTGACGAAATGGTGCGAAGATACCGAGGTCTTCTGTGATGACGGTGGCAACAACTGTTATTCACAAGTAGATACGCCGGCGATATCGGCAAGCCAGTGCACATTGCGTGGCAGGACGGCGTGCCACCTCTAGTCGGTACAAAACCTGAGGTGTTGAATTGGGGTAGGGTTTGGGGGAGAGACACTTGCATTTGCTAGGGTCCACCGTTGCACAGTGGGAAGCACTCTCGGCTACCAAAACACATATGATGACATGGAATAGACTTTCTGAGGATTATCTATCGTGCCAAATTAGACGTACCAATTTTTCTGACTGTATATAAAAATATATATGAGTGCTATTGGCTTTCTGGAAGGTATAATTTTGTCCACAGGAATCCCAATTTTCCCGTAAGCTGTTTAAGTCTCATATTTTGGAAACATTTGGTATTACAGTCAGAAAATGCTAGGTGGAATACTTATTTAGTTTTGGGTTTATTCACTTATGTAAGGGACTCGGAATTGTTCCTCATAATATACCAGGCAAGGTCTTTGAAGTCTCTCATGTTCCAAATTACGCTGAGACGATGTGTCAAAGGCGGAGGTGAACGCGAAACACGCAACAATAAAGAATTGGATTTCAGTGTATTCGAGTAAATTATGGATAAATATGGTTGCATAATGTCTCCAACACTATCAAATAAGGGTGAGCAAGTACAAATAAACCATAATTAATAGACTAAGCCCAGTTAGATGTCGTGGAATCCCAACGCAGGTAGTGCAGCATGGGTCATGCAAGCATAATATGTATTTTACCACGTAAATATAAATTTTGGGTAATTATTGCAAGGGTAAGTGTGAATGCGATTTCAAGTACACATCGTTAGGTGGGATCAAGGAAGCTGGAAATAATTAGTCAACCTTCCTGTCCATCAAAAAATTTTTAAACAGCCTTAATAAAAATCTAGGAAGTTGATTTAGTTAGTGCTCTTTCTATAAGAGGCTTCAAAATCTTTCATAATTAATTTAGTATATCTTTAAAAAACTAAGTAAATTAGTAAAGATCTTAAACAGAAATAAAATACTAAAAGTATTTTTTTTTTATAAATTATTTTTGATATATTTTGCTAAGTGTGCGGTGGTGAGGCATAGCTGTTTTTGTTTATTCCTTGTTTATATTAATGGAGTACCCGCAGTTATTATTTCCGTTCAGTCCCACAGTCGTGTGTATGATGCGATCGTAGTTGCGCGATGACTAGTGCCGTCCACTACACGTACTCTGTGCAAGTTAAGAGTCGGTTCGACTTGTTCACAAAAGATGCCTATAATCGTGAGGATCCGGATGTACTCTTGACGAGGCTTAGGAATCAGAAGCGCGAGAGAAAGTCGTCTGGGAAGGAGGGTAGGTGTACTTTTCCACTTATTTTCGGTCTGTGTAGCATCTGAGAAAGTTGCTCAAGAACCCATTGAACCTATTCAAACCGATGTCCAGGTTTCCCGCAACGAGCGTCGAACTCTTGATCAGAAAGCACCTCGTGATGCTTCTGGCAACGTACGAGGTCGCGCGACCCCTCGTGGTCGCGGTGTTTTCACTCGCAACAGGGCTTCCAAGCCCAGCGGTCAGCGTGTGTTTGATCGTCACTCTGGGTCTGACAAGACGTTAGTTATCCTTTTCAGATGATGAACTGTTATCCCTGTCTGAGACTTGAGGATGTCATTAAACTGATTTGTCTTGCATACATATATTCCCAATTTTGAACTTGATACTGATCTTGTTTTGTCTTTATAGTGGTGTCAAGGCAGTTATGAAGAAGGACGGTCACGGCACTGGTAACTGGGGTACAATGGATGATGAACTCGAAGCTCAGATGGCCGAGGTTGTTCTTGAACCTGCTACTGAAGAGGAATCTCCGCCGGAGGAAGTAAAGCCTGTTGAGTCTAATTCTACTGACCCGACTCAAGAGCCGGTTGAAGAACGTCCCAAAACTTTGACATTGAAGGAATATCGTGAGCAGCTGAAATCGTCAAAAACGAAGGTTCAGTTGGCCACTAAGGGAACACGACGACCAAATGATGGGAAGAACGTGTTTTCTGACATGGTTGAAGTACATAAGTCGAAGCCTCCGGAGCCGAAGGTTGAGATTGTGTTGGAGGACAAACCACAGGCTGAAGAAGAAGTCAAACCTGTCGTTTTTGAATTCGGGCGCGGCAGACCTATGCCTCGAGGGCGCGGGGTGCGTCCGTTTGGATTTAGCGATTTTCGAGGCCGTGGTTCAGGTTCCCGCTTCGATCGACAACCTCGTGAAGAGCTGCAAAGCCAGCCCGTGGAGCCGGCGGAACAGCAACAGCGGGGTTCAACGGAAAGCAACGAGCCATCTGGACAACCTATTGATAGATCGGCGCAACGTGGAGGTCGCCGAGGTGAAAGAGGCTATCGCGGTAGTGGTCGTGGTTTTGTGCCCCGTGGTGGTTTTAATGGCGAGCGTGGTCGCGGTAGAGGTGGTGGTCCGGGCGGCGACCGTCCAAGTTTTCGTGGTGGTCGCCCACCTTTTCGCGGTGGTGAGCGGGGCGCGGGTCGTGGAATGCGTGGACCGCGTGGCGGAGGGACCGGGGTCGTCGGCTCTAACGTAGGCGGCGGTGGTTTTAGATACGGTCGTGGAGGCTTTGAGGATTCACAAGAGGGTCGTGGAGGCACTAGGGCTGGAGCGCGTGTTCCTGCAAACACTGCACCCTCAATGGATAGCGACGCAGACTTTCCTGCTCTTAAGTAGAGCTTTTTGTGTCAAAACTTCAAATGAGATTGGAGTACTAACAGATGTGTATATGAATTGTAATTTTGTTCTATTATTTTCCGATCGGACTGTCGCGCATTGCGCAAGCGGTTGTGGGTCGGGCTGGTCGCCGTTTTGGACTTTGGGATGTCTGGAAGGGGCCGTAAGTGTTGGGTTCTAAGTTAGTCTGAGGCTCCTTTGCCTCGCTGGGTTGTGTTGCGGGCTCTGGAAATGCTGAGTTTTTCGTGTTTATCGAATCTCC
This sequence comes from Taenia crassiceps, assembly GCA_023375655.1. Classification (NCBI taxonomy): domain Eukaryota; kingdom Metazoa; phylum Platyhelminthes; class Cestoda; order Cyclophyllidea; family Taeniidae; genus Taenia; species Taenia crassiceps. The sequence continues at coordinate 3,799,070 of JAKROA010000005.1, read as the reverse complement.
AACGGAGATGGTGTTGGAATAAGGGTGGTGTGGTCGGCCCCGAAGGGGGTCTGTGCGCATTTGGGATGCGGAATTGGCTCGAGAGTTGGGGAGGAACTAACTAATTGCCCTTTCTTTGATGTCAGGAATTGTCTAGGCTTCTATTATTACTGATTGGGGTTTCGCGCGCTTGCCGGTTGCATTGTGCGTGTTTGTTGTTATCCTGCAACAGGTTTTGAGATTGGTCGTGTTTCATTTAGTGTCTGAGGTTCTGAGGCATGTTTGATGGCCGAGGTTACTGACGTACCAATGTCGTTTGAAAGTACAGTTTCCTACCGTGACGGCGGGTGTTTTGCCGTGGTTTGCAAGCCCTGCCATCAGAGCTGCATATTTTCCTGTGTCTGCATCAAGCATTTACTGCGAAACCAACTATGGATGGTGAGTTTGTGAAAGGGAAGAATTTGTTGACGCGGTGGAACTACTCCACGTCATCGTATGTGTTTTGGTAGCCGAGAGTGCTTCCCACTGTGTAACGGTGGACCCTAGCAAATGCAAGTGTCTCTCCCCCAAACCCTACCCCAATTCAACACCTCAGGTTTTGTACCGACTAGAGGTGGCACGCCGTCCTGCCACGCAATGTGCACTGGCTTGCCGATATCGCCGGCGTATCTACTTGTGAATAACAGTTGTTGCCACCGTCATCACAGAAGACCTCGGTATCTTCGCACCATTTCGTCACACAGAATGTTCTTGTGGTGTTGATGCGTCTAGCATGTTGGTTGAGTGCTGATTCCCATGAGTGGATGGTTGGATGAAGTAGGCACTACGTCGGTGGACATCTCACAGTTGTAATTATGTGTGCTCGAGGGCCTCTGTACAATGGAGGTAATACGCGCAGGATAGGACTGTTTGTCACGGTAAGGAAGGGATGCTGGTCAGCACCGGAAGCTGATGTTCGTCACCTTAGTTCACTGCGTCTGGGATGGGATGAGTGGCGACGGGTCCCCTGGAGTGAATTTGTTTGTTAGCATTGGAATGGTGCGGCTAGCAGTTAAGTTTATGAATAACCTGTGTTTGGATTGCGAGAGCCTTTCTCCTCTAAATGCCGAGGTAACTGCATCACCTTCCCCACCACTCCCTCCAAGTTTTGCTTTCCTATGAGGTGGCAGGCAGTCTGCCTCCCTTTTATGCCTTAACTGGCCATTAATATTACTGATTACCTCTTAAAAAGCACTTTTGCTCGATAATTTCTGCTTTTAAGGAGTTTTGATTTTGCTTTGGGCCTTGGGGATTTAACCAGTGATGCACTTCTGGCGTACTTGTAAAAGTTTGGGGTTTGGGGTCTACTACTTAATATGATTTGGAACAGATGAAGTTAGTGCCCTACTGCCAGACAGGCTGTGCGGCCTTTGATTGGGTAAATTGTGTTTGATTATATTTATTCTCCTGAGTCTCTCTTTAGTTTCCTTTGAACCTTCTGAGCGACCTACTTTTGCAGAAGCAAGTCCCATATGTCGCCCTGATTACAGTGTCCCCAACCGTTGCCGAGTGCGCTTTAAGACCCACATGGTTAGAAAAAGTCATTGATCTGGTGACTACTGTCAAATTCTGGACTCCATACTGCCTTGTGAAGGGAAGTGGGAGAAATGCAACCGAATAGTGGTTGTAGCCCTTAACGTGTAAAACAGTGATGGCGCTGTTACAATCGGAGCTGGGGATGAGGCATCACCATCTCTCGCCCTTGCACATCCTGGTTTACCGCCGGCTATTCCTTGAGATGCACCTTTTCATTCTCAAGTTCACGTTGTGTCTGGTAGATAGATTCCAGCTAAAGTCGTTTGGTTTCTGTAGAGTGAATACTTTGTGGTTGCCAAATTCGTCTATAATCGGCAACACGCACGCTTAAACAGGCGCAGGTGGGTGGATGTGAGGTGATGCCTTAGAAATGGGGGTTGTGAATAGACCATTCCGCATGCTATGCATCAACCGTTTGCTTGTCTTCATAGCCTCTTATCGAAGAATTGGAGATCATTCACTCTTGTAACTTCTACAAGTAAAAGCGGACCAAGATTTATTTAAATGGCATTGATGCGAGGTAAGTGCTGTGTAACACCAGGTTTAGATGACCAGCGACTGATTCGAATTCAAGTTATCAAGCTGGTAGACTCTGATCGCCTTCATCAACCATGAATACAACCGAACACGCGTGCCAGGCGTGTATTCATTGGTTCCGCCTTTGTGACCTGACACAGGGGGGGCGCAGCATCACGATCATGTTCACCACAAGCAATGCAATTTGAGAACATGGGATGTGGAGAGGTGGAGCTTGTAGCTGGGCTAATAAGTCACCTATCAGAAGTCTTTATGAAATAAATTAATATACTTTACTGGCGCTCTTCCAAATATTTTCGAACGAGTTTCGCTCACGTGATGAAAAGATTTGGCCATTGTATGGCAACTACTCACTATGGCAGAGAGATGAGAGCATCAACATCGCAAAGGCTGAAAATTCTGATAATTTGTTAGGCTCTGATTGCTCGACATTTGGCAGGTATTTCCAAAGATTAATGAACTTTTGATTGACATTTGAATCATCCGATTATTTTTAATGCGCTTCACTCTATAATGTCGTAGATTAAACCAGCCAAATTTATGCTACCGACAATCCACAAACTATCAAATTCACCCGACAAATGGCTGCCAAAGATGCTGCGGCATCCACTAAAGTGGGTACAGAATTTATTTGACGTTTTTAAATTGATACGACAGAGCATTTGGGCCTTTAAGTACTCTTACCTTCCCGGAGTGATTATTTGCTTACCCATCAACCTACAGTGTATTAGCTGCCACCGAACAGTTGGCGCAATCATCCTAACACCGCTGGCTGACCATAAGCCAAACCCCATGGGAAGGAAGAAACACCATTTGAAGTTCGGGATTATTTTAAATATATTCTGCTTCCAAAGGGACTTAGCATGCGTTTCACGGCTGTTAGTAGTAGTGTTCCCGAGGCACGTGGTATTACTACAACGTAGGCCCCCTCCACGTGTGGATCGTGAGACTGCGCTGCGTTGTGATTGGGCAAGTCAATTGACCAATGGCAGTGAGGCAGACCCACGTAAATTTTGACGTTTGCGACAGCGTCGGACTTCGGTGGTTTGAAGTGGCGAAGATGCCGTAGTCGCAAGCACACACACATAACACAGTTGAGTGGAATGTATTGACCAAATTAGGATCTGGGTTCGAGTGGCAACATACTGATATTGGATTGAAGTTGGCAGGAGCACCTGAAGTGGCTTGCGTCAAGGGACGTTACAACCTCCTGTAAGTTGTGCCCTACGTAAGAAAGGGCTAACCAAAATGAGAGCGCCTTAAAAGTTGTGAAGGCAGCAATTAAAAACAGGGAAGAAGTCAGGAAGTTGCAATCGGAAATGAGACGGATCAAATCACTCAGTGTACTAGCGAACGAATTTTGCAATCTTATTAGAGTACAAAGTGCTTGTCCACATTCAACCTGAACCATGGTACTGGACCTAAAGACATATTTACAAGTTTACCCACTAGCAAAATTAATTTGCCAATTCTATGAAAAATATCGAAGAAGGTCCACCTTACAGACGATTTATAAAATATAAATGTCACTGTGTGCTTGTATCAAGAGTCGTGGGAACCGCCTAGTGAAAAAGGCTTTCCCGCCCTATCATGCTACTTTCCATTTCAGGTGAAAAGTACTGCTGACAGGTTTGCATACCCGAATCATTAAGCAATCAAACAGCAGCAACCAGAGGTTTCGTAAGTGTTGTCTGAAGGCTTTTGTACAAATAAGCGTTGAATGAAAAAGACCATGGAATTGATAAACAACACTCTGATGCAATCTCCCAGTTGCCCCAAAGTTGGATTAATGCACAAACACGGTTTCGTGCTGACAGCGGGAGTCACACCCGGCATAACTCAAGCCGCTGTTTCCTTGGCGCAACTGGAATATGTCCAGAAGAAATTCCACTTTGAAGTAGAGACAGGACTTGGTAATTACCTGAATGAAACCTACTTTCAAAATCTTAAGAAACGATGCACCACGAAATCGCTTAACTCATGCTGTCATTGCACATACCCACGAAATGTGCAGCTGAATTAGGAAGTACAGAACACGTAGCGGTATTATCAGTTCTTCCCAGAACTAGCAAAAAGAATTCCAATGACAAACGTCTCATCCTAAATGGATGGATAAGAGAATCTTTAGAGCCTGTAGATATTCTTACTAGCTAAGCCGCACTTATTTGGCAGCAAGGGTGTCTTTATTCAAGGATCCAGATGCACAAGCGCATAAGCAAACTAGTGACCCATTTAGTTATAATCAAACAGTTTAAACAAAACCGGACTCAACCATGTGCATACACAAATAAGTGTGAATATCTCGATTGATGAAAGTGCGAGACATTTCTACTTCTCAGAATGTCTATAATCCATGTGTATTCCCCATTCATATTAAATCCTATGCCATTAGACAAAGAAGGCTAGTCATAAGAGGTAATCCTTGGCCTCAGAAGCGCAGTAGAGCTCGAAAAGCCAGCGAAATTTGAAAGGAGATCGATGAAACTCTTTAATTAAAGTGTTAATATTGGCTTCGTCTTGTGATAATAGCAAACTAAAAGACTGTCAGTTTCGGGGTTATTCAAAGAGTAAACGTCCTTGTGCTAATGTTTTGCTATAGGTTATAAGGGTAAAAGCAGAAGTGTTTGTAACACATGATTTGACTTGCCTTGTCTACAACATAAAGAGCATAGGTGCTTTTTCCATAATATATTTTGTCACTATTCCTCAAATGCTTTCTGAAAGGATTTGATATGCCTCATCTAGTTGTGAAATGTAAATTTAGTCCCATTCCCGTCTAAAAAACGCTGCAAAACAAGACCGCCCATTTGAAAGAATAGGGCTGCAGTTCTGTGGTATTGCGTTTTAGGGTTAAGTGCATGTTCTGGGGTATTGTATTCATTTAATGGCATGTTAGAATTCGATTATTTCACCAAATTCTATTTGGACGCTTCGACGTACTTTAGAGCATACTCAGGCTGTATCTTTCCGAAGATTTACTTTGCTTTTATTTTCTGGATTAGGGCGTTTTTCACCAAAAACAGCTTTTATTTCTCACTTTCCTGTTTGCTGAGGGTTCTGTGAGGAAGCGAATTTATGACGATTATGTTTTTAGCTGAATATGCCGGGGCGGGGAAAAACGCTTCTTGCTGCTATCGTCTACACACTGGTTCTCTGTGGTATCGTCCAGTATTTCGTGAATAGAGTTCAGCCAACTGCCTACATGGACGAGGTATTTCACGAAGAACAAACTATTACATATCTTCGCGGCAATTGGCAAAAATGGAACCCCAAGATCACCACGCCTCCGGGTCTGTATGTTCTAACAACTTTCCTTTGGAATGTCCTTCCATTTCAAGCCTGTGTTAGGAACTTTCGATTCCTGAATTGTTTCATCAGTGGCGTTAACTTCATCCTTCTCGCTTATCTCACGCAGAGCATTCTTACGGCTCTTGCCATCAACACACTTCCTGTTCTTTTCTTCACAGGCATTCTGTTCTATACCGATCAGCTGTCGATCCTTGCTCTCCTTCTCACTCTTCTTGCTCAACGATCTTCCTACACATTTCTGGCATTCCTTTTCGGTTGCTTCGCTTGTTTTGTGCGTCAAACTAACGTGGTCTGGCTTGCATTCATGATTGGCCAGGAGGCCGTTCAACGACTAGCTTCCATCCAACCCTGTGTTCGAAAAACCGCTCTGCAGTGGTGCCTCTATCTAACCAAACATCCTGTTGAAACTTTCACCGCATTAGTCAAGGCAACTCTCCTAGACGCTCTGCATCACACTGCCACGATCGTTCTCTTCGCCACTCTCATCAATGTTTTCAATCAAGGGGATATTGTCCTCGGTGATCGAAGTGCCCACAAACCTGCCTTTCATGTTCCTCAAATTTTTTACTTTTTCGTCTTTTGCGCTCTTCATACACCGGTCACTTTCATCCGTTACCTTCATACCAATTCACATGTTCCAAGTCGTCTCTCTCTGATCTGGAAAACCGTGCTTCTTTTCTTGACGGTCGTGTTGATTGGCTTTTTCACAATGGAGCATCCTTACCTTCTAGCCGACAATCGCCACTACACTTTCTATCTATGGTCTCGGTTTTTCCGTCGCTACAGAGGCTTCAGATACACTCTAGCACCGGTCTATCTAATATGCGCAGAGTATGTATGCCGTGGCTTGCGTGGAGGCAGTCTGTCGGAATTTCTGACGAGCTTAGGGTATCTTATGGCTGTTGCACTGGTCCTAATCCCGGCAGGATTAATTGAACCAAGATACTTCATCACCCCGTACATAGTTTGGCGGCTGACTAGACCACGGGTTTATGAAGGAATGAACTCCCCTGCCATTGAGGTGGCCGTGAACGTCATCGTCAATGCTGTTACTGTCCACATTTTTGTGTTCTATCCCTTTAAGTGGTTGTCACAGCCCTTTACTTGGCAGCGATTTATGTGGTAAAGCCAATCAGATCCTTTTTCGCAAGAACTTCCAGGCGCACACTTGTTCTGTCGGTTTTACTATCCACCAATAAATTACCTTTCCAACCACTTTTTGAGGCCAGTTTGCTTTTGTACTTTTCTATGTGTATTTATTAATCATTCATTTCACGACGCTGGTGTCAATTATTTTTGAAGACAAAGTGACGTATATGTTTTGTAAAAAAGTCACCAATTTTAAAATTGCAATCAATCGATTGCTGATGGTGTGGCGTGGTAAATTAGTAGTATAGATGCGCTGAATTCACGTGTCTGTCAATCTGCACGGAGTGCATCTCCGTCTAGTGGAGTGGCTGATGGGCCGGGTTGCCAAACCCACAGGTATTCCGCGAGTTGATAATGTAGTATCATCGCAGTGCTTTGGTGACAGCTTTTGGAAAGGCGCAGGTCGCCACAATGACGAAGAAAGGCATCCCCATCTGATGGATGTCTCTGTGGCAATTACTATGCAGAAGGATTGCAACTGACATCCACCTTGGGCACTTATCTCCTAAAGCGGGCGGTCTGTAGGATACCAACTTCATTGTGGTGCGGAGTGCAGCATTCAGAAGGCCAGAGAGGATGTGTCGTGTCTTGGGCGTAAGTACAACAACAAGATGATTGCTTAAATTTTGTCACGGCACAATTTCCCCACCGATTCCACTTATTTATTGCATTGACTTACTAATTTAGCTTCGCATTCGGTCAAATTTCAACATGCTTTTCTTCGGGAATACCGCCGCTCATCGAGGGAGTATGAATTAGACCCCGATCTAACCCTCGATTTCAAACCTGGGCACCTCTGCTGTCTTATAGGGTTATAGGTGGTAGTTAGTGGGCTCCTACAGATCCACATAGCAGGAATGAGGTGAAGAATGACGGAAGCTGAGGCCTATGTGTGTTTGAAGGGGCAAGATGGTTCCGGGCTTGCAAAATGACACGTTGAGTCAGACAGAGGAGTATGCAGAGGCCTCTTGAGTGTGACACGCCTTCAGAAACGCTAAATGCTAGGGTCAGCTGCAAACTTTCAGAAGTAGATGGTTGGTTATTAGCTTCGCTTCCTGCAGCAGCTGATGTTTTCTCGTGAAGATAAGCACTGAATATTGTAATGTAAGGAAGCTGAATGCTTCGGGCGAGTCCTATGAATATCGAAGAACACGAGGAGGTGCTGAATGGTTGAAATCGTGTGGAGGGTGTCCAGTGACGCGCGGCCTTGATGGACAAAAGGCACCTTGATAACAAATTGGTGAGGGAGGTGCGACATCCACAAGATTTTCGCACAGTAAGTGTTGAAATTGGCTGCAAGAAATGTCAAGTTTCAGCTGTCTAGACGATCCTAATTGACCAACGAGTGCCCTCACCGCTTTCAAATGAGGCAATGGAGTAGCGAATTTTCCCAAATTTATGAAACTTCGGTCATCTGCTGCAAACTGGAAATGCCCACAATCACAACTTTCCTTACGCTTTAACGGTAGTCAAGCACGTCGGGTGGAGGGCGTGGCTTTTAAGCACAAAATGCCACATTCGTTTGCGTTTTCTGTCTGAGTGGGTGCAACCGCCACCCAAGCCCACTGGACACACTGATGATTGGCGGAACTTCTCGCTCCGAAGTCAATTGCCGAATCGGACGATTCGCCAAATCCAGTTGAATTGCCAAGAGGGGTGAGTGGCGTTGTGGTCAAGCATCGTCTCAGCCGTGGCAAGTTTTGATGATTGGCACGGTTAGACCGTGAGTGTTTCTTGCAGCACTGATTACGCTGTGCTGGTTTGCCAAGGGGAGCGTGGGGCACTATGCAATGCTTTGTTTGCCTTACTGCCGGTCACGGTTGGCCACTTGGCCCTATCCAGGTGAGCTGGTCCGCAAGCCATGCCATCAGACCCGTTGCCCCTGGGTGCTGCATATAGACATATTCTACCTCAGTATCATGCCCTCTTTCGCCTTCAAGGAAGTCTCAGCACACCACACGAGTAATGGCGCCATTAAGTGAGCTGACGTTGAAAGGTGCGGAAGTGACCTCCACTCTCCACACAACACCAGCTTTCAGTAAGCCTAGGCGCATGCGTCCACAATGCGCCAGATATTTGGTCGCAAAGCACACCAACTCATTCAAATTAGTCTTCGGTCCAGTGGATTCTCTCAGTTGACACACATCTCCACTCAACTGTGGTGCACCTACGCACCTGGAACCGGAGAAAGGCCAACAGACATGAGCAGGTGGCGACCCAGTAATTCAGCTGTTTGTCTCACCCAGGAGACACACACTCACACGCGTCTGCAATGGCTGCCACCGCAATAGTGAATCGTGTGCTCAACAAGTTCATCCATGGACCTACAGTCAATTGCTTGAGGGGAGCGAGAACCTTCTGAATGTGCAATGGGCCATCAATTAGGGGCTTGAAGTTTGCAGCTCGCGAATAGCGTTGGCATAACGCTGTAAACCATCCATATCTGCTCTGTCATCCGAATGCCCTAACCCAAACTAAGCTATGCTCACGAAACGCATTATTTTCCACTATTACTGACATTCGGCAGCTGCTGTCAGCCAATCCAGCAGTTGTTCGCCCTCGGTCACGGACTTGCTTAGCACGCATCTCCCGGTGGAGCCTCCTGTTCCTCATCATCCTCGCTACGGATTTCAATAAGACCTGAGAATGCACTTAGTTTAATCGTCTGACAGCTTCTAACGCTCATCAAATGGCGGCACCATTTGGCGTTGTGCTGAGATGCTTGTCCCTCCCCAAGTCCACACGAACGTCACAATTGAGGCGAAACCAATTTTCCCGCGACACAACCATATTCGCCGATGGCAGCCACTTTCAGACTTGCTTGTCTCCACCTTTAGGTGTCGTGAGTGTATATTCGACCCTGATTTTGATGTGGAAAACACGTCAATCCATTACGGGTAGTGGTCGAAAGTTGGAAGTTGAGTGGTGGAGGTTCCTGACAGTTGCTAAGGTTGGAATATGGATGTGGCGGAAGTTTATCAAGAGTGCCAGCTTTTAGCAATAAGTGTTGCACTGACAACTGTGAATGGATGAGTTAACTCGTCCAATGGTGCGGAACGAGTAGAAAGCTGGAGCGATTCTGCCTCCTTTGTAGAGTTTCGAAAACCTAGGCATCAAAGTGAGAAGGCCTCGCGACAATCCCTTTCTACACTCCTCGTGGAGCTCCCAGTGCACCAAGCATGTTGGAAAGCATGCATTGCAGTGGGAGGAACTCCCTCCGCCTCTCAGCCCAGTGCAGTGCAGTGCAGTGCAGTCAAGCAACTACTTTGCATTGTATTCCGCGTCCAAAAGGCCATGAGGTGCATCCAAGCTGCGTTGATTTGCTGGCCTGCTCTGCTTATGCCGCTTCGTCCATGGCTTTAACTTTCAGTCGCTTCAGCTCCAAGGCATATTGCTTCTGGTAGAGTTACAGCTACACTTAATTTAAAATTGTGTTGAGCTGCCACTCTCCTCTAGCTGATGGGATATCTTTAGCCTCCATCGTAGCTTTCACTCGGCCTATTATGCACTGCATCGAAGCACGGTGGTTAGAAGGCGAAATGCATGACTGTCAACTGGCTCATGGTGTGCGGCTGTCCCATCGTCTGCGCTCGACATCGAGGCTTTGCAATTAGTGGCGATGAGTAAGTGAAACAATTGAAGCAGTAAGAAGTGAGTTGCGTTGCAGCATTACTCCGTAAAAATGTAGTCACTCTGAATCAATTTGCAACACTTGATGATAGGAGAAAATGGCAATCGCGCCCTTTGAAAGCTGGTGTCGATACTCTCTCCTCGTTGCTGCGGTAACTTATGTGAACATATTCGTCATAGTGGCCCGACACAATCTTCGCATTAACTCTGGCTCTGACAGTTTGCCTGGGCTTTAAGTTTCGGAAGGTGAAGTGCTCAACTTGAGGAGCGTAAATGACATCCTGCGGCACATTGTTAAGAGACCATTGGATTTGGTATTGAAAAAAGGCGTCCAGTGGGTTAGGGTGGCGGTTGCACCCACTCAGACAGAAAACGCAAACGAATGTGGCATTTTGTGCTTAAAAGCCACGCCCTCCACCCGACGTGCTTGACTACCGTTAAAGCGTAAGGAAAGTTGTGATTGTGGGCATTTCCAGTTTGCAGCAGATGACCGAAGTTTCATAAATTTGGGAAAATTCGCTACTCCATTGCCTCATTTGAAAGCGGTGAGGGCACTCGTTGGTCAATTAGGATCGTCTAGACAGCTGAAACTTGACATTTCTTGCAGCCAATTTCAACACTTACTGTGCGAAAATCTTGTGGATGTCGCACCTCCCTCACCAATTTGTTATCAAGGTGCCTTTTGTCCATCAAGGCCGCGCGTCACTGGACACCCTCCACACGATTTCAACCATTCAGCACCTCCTCGTGGATCACCCCAACGCAATTACTTGATTTTCCCTTGGCACCAAAACAATTGCCGTTGTCACCGTCCTCGCCGTACTCTGCCGTGCATCGCAGCGATGCCGGCGAGGATTGTAAAGTAATGCTTTACTTATTTTACTTGAGGAAACTGGAAAATCATGCCACCTACACTCAGAGGTTATAGAATTTGTCCCAGCTCCAGCCCATAAAGCTCTAGCCAAACAAACCGATGACCGCAGTCTAACGCACTTTAATATTTGTTGACTTCAGCGCTTTCACCCATCCACACATATCTCAATGTGTAAAACTAAAGCATTGCGCGATAGAAGTGCAGAAGTCCATCACCACGGCCAAGCCTTAGTGAATCCAGTCGGCCTTTGTCTGATAGTGACACTTTAATTACATACAATCTTTTCAACGACAACCAAACCACCTACCGCATGGACAAGGAAGGCAAAATATCGCTTCCTGAGCAGTGGTGATGGAAAAGGGGAGGCCGACTACTCCATGAAAGCACCTCACAAGGAAAGCACCTCACGCTCGCAGCTGAAGCATCAATTGCTGGTTTGACAAATTGTGGCACCCATTTGTCGGGATCCTTGTTCGCACTACCTTGGCCCTACCACAGATTGTGGCAGCTTTGCCATATCCTAACCGAACGGCTAAACAGGTCCAAAATGGCAAGGCAACCAGAAAATTGGTCACATCACTAGTTTCTTAAAGGCTGAATTGGTCTTGGACACCCTCTCAATAGCCACGTAGGGAACCTCAATTGCACCTGTGCAGCGCAACGTGAAAGTGTGCCTAAAGTAATGCCTCCAGATGGTACTCTAATACATTCTTTGTGATAGCTAAGGCAAGCACTGGAAGCTCCACTCAAAAAGGGAAAAGTTTATGCAATGACTTGCTTCTTTGTTTGCCAGTTTCAGTCACGGTCACGGTCACTAGTGTCGCCATGTTGTCCTATCCGAGTAAGCCGGCCTGCAAATCATGCCAGCAGCTCTAATTCCATCTCATTTGCTAGGCTTATACATTCTGCCCTAGCATTCTTTCCTCTTAAGGAGGACTCAGAACGCAAAAATACGGTGTCCTTAGGAAGGGGAGCCGTGTAGTTAAAATAACCCTTGTTTTTTGAGAAAAATCCTTATGCGTCAACCAAGAGGTCAGACAACTTTACCGCAAACTTAAAAGTGTAGGTGGCCATGAATTGGATAGCGTTGCCACTGTATTCGCAGACACATATATGCTCAGAGGATATGTGAGTATAAAAGGGGAAAAGGCGGTGCGTTAGACCTTAACAGCAAAATCACACCTCAGCGGAGCAAAAGGTCGTTCTAACTTGATGCAACGTAATTGATAGGTGTGCGAGAGATGTAAATTTAAGAGCTATGCAAAACTGCGGCCCTGTAAAGAAATCCATTGGGCATGAAAACAATCCCGGTGGCGAAGTAACACCACACTGCGTGGTCTCTTTGGTAATGCATTTACAGCTCCTGAGTGAAAATGCTTGCTCTCATCCTTACTAAAAGAGGCCACATTATTATATCTCCACCCCAAATGTCGATGTCTTCTTACAGTGTGTTTAAGTGTGCAGGTTGGCATTTATTCGTTGACCAAATCTTGGTTCGTCATTTGCATTCGTAAATTTGGAGCGAGTATTGCTGCTTTGTGACGAGCTTCGGGTCTACTTCATTCGAAGGAGTTGATGGGCATGGTGTTAAACAGCAAACATTATGATGAGCTGACAGAGCCTGGGATTCACAAGTGCGGCTACGAGGATATGGTGCGTATCAACGTTCGCAACTTTAACTTCACATGGCCTTCTATTCGCATGCATTGGTGTTCCCTTTTCGCATTTTGCTTTGAAACCTTTAAGCTACACGAACGCTGCATTACCTTGTTGTGAGGATCAGATGCCTCCTTTTTTATTTGCAACTTTATCGACATCGAACATAGCTCAGGTGGATGTGCTGCTGAATTTTGAGGGCATATCTACTTATTCGCGATTTTGGCTATTGATTGGCTAGCTGATCTTTTTGGTTTGAGTAATTTGTAGTAGTGATTTGTACATGAGCCAGTTGCAGTAACCTCCTTCAAATCCATTCTGCCAAACCAACATTCAACGTCGCCTTGTGATAATGGGTGCCAAGCCGGAGAATACTTCCGCACACCCAGCACTTTGCTTACAGTGCGCTGCTGAGCGTGTTCGCCTTTCGTTTGAGGCGTATGACCTTTTATTGGCGCTGCACGTATGACGATGCGTTTGTAGATTAGCCTTTTCACGGTTTCCATGCTGTAACGTCACCGGACTTGTTCCACATAGGAGCACACAAGCGCAGTTCACTGGCCGGGTAGATTGACGGGTAGGTCAGGTTGTGTAGTGTACAAACGTATGACGAACTTGAGTTGGTTGGTTTTGCTAGTGTGCATCAAAGTGAGGCATTTTAGGCGGCAGTCGGTTATTCCTACCTCGGGATTGTAAGGTGTTAGGTGGGGTTGTATTGGACCATTGCAATGCAGAATATAGACTCCTGTAGGATGGGCTATGGCAAACGGTTGACATTAGATTTTTGTTACAGGCGACAGAGATGATGGAGGAAGAAGGAAGCCAACTGGAGAGCATTGGTGAAACAGCAGATGGTCGATTGACGGCATCTCCTCGTCCTTCTCTCCCACCTTGCACTACAGATGGAGAAAAGGTCCAGCCATCTTTGTCCAACGTATGCACTACATCCTCCGTTTTCTTCCACCCATTGTCGGACGGGAATGGGAACCTTGAATGTGTTGGATTGGCGACCAGCATTCCAGCCCAAGGTTTGCCATTTTGTCGAATCTGCTGCAATTCCAGTGATTCCTTGAATAATGTGGAGTTGGGATCCTGTGGCCGATTGATTGCGCCGTGTCTGTGTGACGGGAGTTTGAAGTATGTGCACGAGAAGTGTGTTCAGCGTTGGATTGAAGTTAGTCGGTCGAGGAGGTGTGAAGTGTGTCACTTTGTATACGAGACGCACGAATGTAAGAAACCGCTGAAAGAGGTGAGGTTGTGAAGTATAGGATGGAGTCTTAGGCGTATCTGTTAAAGTGCAGACGATTCTTTGGTAAACTTATGCGGCATAGCATTTCTCGCACAAAAACCATGTAGTATCTGTGCGGACTGGTTGCTTTGGTGTGGAGCACAGTTCTTTGCTCATTGTTGCTGCTGCGTTCTTTTTTCCATCTTCACTTAGGAAAGGCTTAGCAATAATAACCATAACTTCATCGTTTTGCCACATGAAATATTGAAGCATTTTCTTTTTGCAAATTCTCGATCATTGTAGTGGCGAGACCTACTCAGTCTCATCTGCTTCGTCACCGCCAATTTGTTCTATCGAGTCTTCGGAACATGGATGGGGTGTGCTTTCATTGTCGTGCTGACAATGGCGAGCATATTCGGATCCATCTGCAATTGGCTTTACTGGCTGATACCTCCCGTGGTGTGTTATGGTGTGGCCTGTGTTGTTCTTATTGTATACGATCAGGTGGACTGCTGGCGTCGATTGAATTGTGTTAGAGTGGTGCAAGAACCATCGGCTGAACGAATTGCGAAGTGGAGGATGAAACAGTGTTTATCAGGTGGACAATTCTGCATCGTGCAAGAGGAGGAGACGGAGAAGGAGGACACCTTCACTGCGATGCCTTAAGCGTTGGAGGAGGCAAAGATGAGGATGCGACGTGTTCTGCCTTATGTCTTTCGCGCTTCCAGTCGGCCCTGGATGGCTTTGTGTCTGCCCAAATGTGTAACCACTATCCCTGCCTCCATTATGTCATCTCAGTCATTGTCCCTCATTTTGGAGCGGGTGGCTTTGGAACAACTTTATTGATTTAAAAGACAAAGTATTAAATGTTTTGCAAATATGTAATGGTTCTGCAAGTGAACATCAAGATGTGTGATTTGAGGGCTACGAGAGCATGAGGTGGTCTCCTCCTTCTGCGTGTTCTTTGTGATTGTGTTGACGCACTCTGCTGCCTCGCACCATCATCAACCATCCGTCATGGCCGCAACTCCTCGTGCCTGGCATTCGTCCGTCCATTCATGCCAATTACGACCGTGAATACATTCATATAATTCATTCCATTCCAGATGCAGGAACCGTTTAGGAATGCGTTTGAGGGCGATTGGCATGCGCAGGAAGCGGTAGTTGGTAGTCCACTTCGTGAGGAAGTGGCGATAGCGATGTGGAAGCGGTCTGTACGACAGAATGCTCGGCAGCAGGCGATTGGCATTTGCACTAGGAATGGAAGAACATATCCGGAGGATGGCAGTGAAGGGAGTGAATGCAACTAGCAGGAAGTCAGCTGCTGCATGCGGCAAGCGAATTACTGATGCTTGTGGTGTTCGCTGAATGCGGTGTGGTGGCTTCGCATTGAAGGCAGGAGCTAGCGTCAGCACTGCAGGAAAGTGTAAGTTTAAGCGGTTAGCCTCACTTAGTCGACGCACGCACACCCTTATGCAAGGGATGTCATCGAAGCAACTTTATTGTGATGTTGCCATTGTACGTTGCGAAGTCCGACGTTGTACCCCGTGTGATTTCATTGAGCACCTTGCAGTGATATTACTCAGCAATGCATTCTGTGTGAGGTAAAAGGGCTAGGCATCCTCTGCCAACTCTTGGCTGTGCATTCGTCTGCTGGGGGCTTGGTGGTGCGACGGCTAGCATAGAAAGTAACATCCTGGTAGGGCAACAGAGCTGTGTTTGTGTATCGCTCAAGGGTGAAACGAACTGCCAAATTAAACTGCCAATTTCGAATCACGAATCGCGTGGTGGGATGGATGGGAGGAGGTTGGGGGCGGCGATGGGATTCGTTGTACCGGTGCGGGTAATCAACGCGTGGCAATTTTTACCGGCTGCACTAACAGGACTGGAGGATAAGTTCGGCCCAGTTTGTGTTTCCCAACTCGCATGGCCAATAGTCACCTTTTTATTTATCTTGTTTTCCTTATTTGTGATTTGGCCTTCAAAAGAAAAGGATCGTACACAGCTCAGCTGCATGCTCCGGTAAGTTGGTCAGGTAGTGCCAAAGCCATGTCGAATAATGTGCCAGTGTCGCGCAACAAATGTCGTGTTTCGTTGCGGTCATTGTATACCATCATCACTGGGGTCATACGGACGGTTGCTGAGGTGACTCAGTAATGAATAACAAACTCTCACTTTGTCCTCATTCTGGCTGATAGCGCGTTCGCTGTCAACGTCTTTGCCGATTTTCTAGCTCCAAGTCGCTTTGATCACAGCTGGAGCGAATGCGTCACCTCGACGGTTGCGGAAGGTGAGAGTTCGGGTAGGAGGATCGAGGCCTCGCGTGTGTAGGGCGCTGGTAATGTAGGTGCCACCATCCATCTGCTTCAACAATTCACTCACAATCACTGTCACGAGCCACAGTTACTGCATTGTTAACAAAGGAGTCTAGTAGAATCGAGGTTATGGATCGCAAAGCGCACAATTCCAGCAGAAGGAAATAACTCAGCCAGCAGCCTTTTAAGTGCAATGGGAAGGCGTGACAATTGCCTCACTGAACGCCATCGCCTGCTCAACTCGCCGCACCGGGGACTTGCATTGACCAATGCGGTTGGCGTGACCCTAAATCGATGATGAGTCGCACGCCGTATGCGTCACTGCTGTGGGGTCATTGTTTTGTGCGGTATTGGGACTGCAACACCTCCTTTTAAGGTTGTTAAAAACTGCCACCAAATGGTGGAGTAGGCGATTTAAGCCTCACCTTTTGCGTTTGACCATCTGCTGTTGAATGACGCACTTCAGCTTCAGAATTCTTCCAAGGATTTGTAGAAGCAGAGATGGAAGGAAGTGTAGGGGCTGCCACACAGACATCGCATTAGTGCAAAATAATGGCGAGCGTTGATAATTAGGAGATGCACAAGCAATGACTTACACAATGGCTTAAGTGTAGCGGCCGAGCCACCGCCTGATTGCAAGGAGGATGCCAGTTTGTTAGAAATATGCAGCTTTTCCCATGGTCGAGTTGTTGGTGTTGTTGTTGTTTGGCTCAATTGGGATTGCTGTAGAAAAGCACTGTGTGGAGGATTGACTTCCATGATTAAGGCTAACTTACGCCAAAGAGGAATGCGGAAGGCAATATGGAATCCTCCGCTGCTCTGCCATCCCATGTCTGCTTCAGCACTCTTAATTTGTTGGAGCAACTCAAACAAGCATTGTCACCTGCGCCGACGGGCAGGATGGGCGCGTATGGATGGCATTGGTGTTCTGTGCCATCGAAAGCACGAAAAGGCACAGAGGTTGGGCAGTGGCAAATCTGAGGCAGAAAAGGAGGCGTGGCGCGAACGAATGAAGCGAACACGGTGGCCCACTAAAATCTCCACCGTATTTCGCCACAAGGAAAACACCTGTTTTCAATCGCTTCTAGCTGTCGGTTGTGATCTTGCGGCTCACGAAAATGCTTACAATTCGGCTGGGGTTGGGACAAGTTGAGTGCAAATGCTCTAAATTACTAAGACTTGGAGACACTAGCCTTTTGGATAGCTGAGATGTCGCACTAACCGGCGCATGCTCGGATGCACCGCAGATGCCAGACGGCTATGGACGTGCCGGTGGTGAATCCACCCTCAATCTTTGTGCCTCTCCTCAACAATCCCCCAAGTTAACGCTTCGTCTGCAGATTGAACAATCATGCCTTTTAAGGTGCACTGATCAAGGAATCGCCTTGCAATGTGCCGCCATTACTCAAGCATCGTCATTTCGCCCCTCTTGTCCATGCTATGCTACCTGCGCTCAAGCCGTCGTAGTGAAAGCCATACTCCACACAAGCGTTGTTGAAGGGCAAGAGCCAACTAACCAGGAGCATTTCTTGGCAATTGGAGGAGGTCTTCACTTTTACTGCCATCCGATGCGCCCAATGGCTAATCGTCTGCTCCCTCATCCGTAAGATGTCGCATGGTGTAGTATCAACGGTACCAAATACCTTATACGCGCGCTCACCGGCCCTACAAGAATTATCACTACGACTGACCCTATTTGTCCCAGTTTTTTTTTCTGTTTCGAGGCCAAAAACAATCATATTCATGCAATGAGCACCCATTCGCGATTGACTTGCATCCGCATTGGTGGTCTTCGACCAGTGAGATTTGTGGGTCGCTTCTCGAGCAGAGTCGCACAGTCCTTGTGCGCCGATGCCCAGAGATCAGCGGATGTGGCAAAGTTGTCGGCCGACATCAGAGGCATTTCGCAAGCTCGTATCTGTGGTGCTCATCCGCAACTTCTACACAATGCTTGCTAAACAGAGTTAACAGAGCTAATTCGATCTCCAGCTGGCAGAGAAGCAGATTCCTCGACCGAAGTCTCGGGGAGTAGATTCATCAATCACACATCATCGTAGTGGTGAAGCTCAGTCTTCGTGGGCCGCACAGATTTGCGTGTCGAATGATCGTTTGCGTCATGTCTAGTATTCCACTCTCTGGACGGAACTGAACAACTGACGCAGCTGAGTATTCTGTCACCGAACTAGACAATTTTGTACTCACCAAACCCATCCAGTGATGCGTTAAGAGCTTAACATACCCTCCACCTCTATTCCACTTGGCTCCTGTGAGGGAACATAATCCACAGCGCATTCCCTTTAAACTGCGACGTCAAGGCATCGCGATGAGCACAAGGGCTGAGCAGGTCTTTTTTTAATTCCTGTCTGTCGCGTAAATACTTATGGAAGGGATAATACAAGTAGCTGAATGCCGATGTCTTGGTGAACAATGGCCACAATTTGCGTTCTTTCTAAGTAGCACCACGTCTGTCTGTCGACTTGCAACAACCTTACTCGTCGTCTTACGTTGCATTACCTGCTATAATGCCTCATGCAGTTGCCATCTCCATGGCAGGTGCATCTACTCCCCTCGATACAATCACTTGGGCACATCCTCTCGCTTCGACGGCGTCTCCATCATCCATAATCCGCCTCAGTCAGCCTTTGGCTATGGCAGCCAGTCGAGCGAACCTCTCTGACCTCGTGGTTGTCGTGCCAACAACGCACACCACACATCAATGCGTGCAACAGCAACTCCCGCCAGCACAGATTCTATGCTTCCCCTGCAATGAATGGCCGAAATACCGTAAACCGGATGGATGGGTGGGTGGATGGATGGATGGGACTGAGAATGCAGTGGTGAGTATAAACAATGGAGACAAGCATTCGAATATGTATGGTATATTACAGAGTATACACTGTGGACATCAACTAGCTTGAAGTCTCGTAGTCCTCCGATAGCACACCTTGGCGCGAAAGGGGACAGCTAACAGTGAAATTTGTACTTGTGCACACACTGGAGGATGAGAATGGCATGGCTTTACGGAGTGACATCACTGGTAATTGGCTGTGGAAAGAATAAAAAACAGCATGCAGGAATGACAGAAAGCTCGGCAATGTCCAATAGTGGCCAAATCTTTCTCACCCAGCTCCTCTTACTCCGAACTCAAGACATGGCAACCCGACGCAACCTCGCAAGCCACCTTTTGGAAGGCTCCTGCACCACGTAGACGTATTTCGCCCGAGGTGAGGCTTTCCTTGATCTGTACCAGACTAAACTCAAAAAGGCTGCAGCCGCGACGAAGCCGATTACAAGGAGGCCCACTAATCCAGCCAGGAATAGAGAGCACAGTAGTGCTGCAAGAGCAGCGGTGAGGAAGGCAGCACGCGACCGAATCGACCATTCTGTGAGGAGCAGCGCAACGACTTCAGAAGCGAAGAACTTCCACTGAAAGGCAAAAGAACTGCTATCCGTCTGCCATCCACCTGCAACAACGCACTGATCGTGTAGACTCTTAATGGTGAATGGGTAAACGAATTTGAGGCGATAGAGCGTGTGGTTGAAATCAAAATGCATGGACCGTTCTGCAGCAAATCGCTTGAAACGCTTTTCTAATGTGCTTTTTAATGTGCACGCATAAAGCACTTCCTTACTTTCTGCATCCTCGTTCCTCTGCCCCACCTAGCCTGTCTGCGCATGCTGTACCTGAACTGGCACAGCTCACATTCCTTTGATCCACCAACTTCGATCCAGTGTTGAAGGCACCACTGGTGGACATATTTCATGCTTCCGTCACACAGACACGGCGCAATCAACCGCCCGCGACACTCCAACTTCGGCTCATCCGTGGATTCGTCTGATTCATAGCATATTCGGCAAAAAGGGACGAACCGTCTACGCAACGATCCGACCATTCGCATGTTCCTAATTCTACGCGACATTCGGTAGGCAGAAGGCGAGGAGAGGAGAGGAGAGGAGGCTGCAATGGAAACTGTTTGAGAAGAATCACTGAGGCGTGTTATTGCAAAGCAGCGGCACCAGAAACAAGGGAAGGACAATACGAATAAGCCGGTCATTAACAATTGAGTTGAATGCTGCTGCTAATCACTACCCTTTCTTCGTCTTTCTCCCTGACTTTGGGCTTCCATGACAAGCCAGTACGTTGAAGGCTAAAATAGTCTCATGCCATTTACAAATCTCAACACCCTGTATCAAAATACACGAAAATCCTTCCTTAATAAGCAGTCAAAGGAAAGATTGCCTTCGCTCTTCGTGGAACCTCAACCAGCCTTACGTCTACTGCAGCGATCGCGTGTGTGTATGACGATGTGACAACAGCGGAACGCTGAACACGGATTGATAGGAATGAGCGAACGGACGATCACAACTGATGCGACACACCCTGTTATGTTCAGATCCAAATTTTAAGACTCAGTTGCTTCAAAAGCCCTAGCACTGGAACAGCGCATTCGTCGCGTGAGACATCAACAGAGACCAACTTACGCAAACGTGAGGTGCTCGGTCCCAGCTGCTACGGAAGGCAGCGCGGATGCCATTCAAATGCTCCGAAGGCACAAAACACCGCTTTCGGCGGTACTTCAAAGATTGGCATTTCGAATTCGCATGTTAAACTGGTAAATTTAAAATGTGTTAAATTTGAAAAATGTGCCAGTTTTAGAAGTCATGCCTGTATTTCCCTGTTCTGCAAAGTAATTTTACAAACCTTCTCTATTTCCATCACATTGCGAGACATGCACCGACTTTCGTTTTCGTTTCCATAGGGCGAAAATTGCTAGAGATTTGCGAAAGCAAAAGACAGGCGTTTGTTTGAACGATGAACAGGCACCGCCCAGCACACTTAAACAAAGCGTTCGTTGGTGGCGCGGGTCGACATAAACTGCTTCGTGGTGGCATGTGCGCAATAAGAAGCGTTTTAGAATGGCACTGAAATGGTATTGGAACAGTGTGTTTGTTTGACTGCACCCTCACGGCAGGAAGGCTTCGGTGATCACAGGTTCAGTGGTGGTGGTGGTGGTGGTGGAGGAGGAGTCGTCGGACTCGCCCAAGCTAGACGAGAGATCGGACCACGCATGCGCCCGACTCGCACTCACTCCATCTCTGCGATCACAAATTAGTGCCATCTTATCTAATGGACCCGCTCATGCAAAGGGTCTGACGGTTGAGGTGGCAAAGCCTCTCGGCACACCAGCTTCAACCTTCCTCGGTCAGTGTTAGGCCTCCGCCTGCATGGATCAGCTGTATGACTGTGTGAGTCACAAAGATGTAGTCGGATTCGCTGAGGTTTCCCCTCAGAAAATATGAAGAAGTTGCTATAATCACAGAGGCAAATTGACGGATTCTTCCCATTCGAGCAGCTTGTCTTTTTCTCTCGGTTACTTCCTCACAATGCACACGCGAGAGAACCACGGCGTCTAGTTTGCGAAGGCGGCACTAGTGAACCTGGGGATGTCCACCAGCAAATCTGTGTACCTAATAGTGCTGCATGTTCCTCCCCAATTCGATGCTCTTTCACGACAGGAACAGTTTAGTTAAAGTAACGCTTCTTTATGGAGGGGAAGATTGACCGCAACGATCCGCTTCTTGTCCATGAATTTATCGGTGACAGGATTGTTGTGCTCGTGCTTCGATTTCAGCGTTCCACTTCTCTTTTGTGCTCTTACTCCGTCGCATTACCTGTGAGTTGTTGGCAGTAAATTCCTGAGGAGAACTTTAAACACATTATCGACCTGCCTTCATGCTCATCGTTGATGTTTCCTTGCTACGCTTCCTCTGTGTGCCGACATCCACGCATTCGTTATCTCCTTGAATGCCGTCTGATCTCCTGCTGAGTGTGGGTCCACGCTAGGTGGATCGCCATTTGCGCTTGGAGAGCGGGACTGGAAGCCAAGGAGGCAATTCAGAGCGCAAAAGGATCTCCCAACCTAAGGTCAAACCGTACACCGTGTTGCCATGCTAAAATCGGCGGGTTTGCTGTTGCCAGACATCGCGAGGAAAATATTACCTTGTCTGCGCGTTAGGTTCTACCAAGAGGTGGATCCGGATAAACTGCGGCCCACCCATTAGCTCAGCGTGCCACAGGATGGAGTCTCAGTAGCTCCTTCTTCCTGAAGAGTGTGCCACTGTCCCTCCAGTTGTTGACCCAACCCGACCCGACCCAACCCAACCGAAGAATTGATTTGTGAATGCCTCAACTCGCCTGTCTACTTAAGTGACACAAGTAAACTGTCGTTGTTAATCAGCATCAATTCAAATGCAGGAATGGATAACAGGGTACAGTGACGACCACAATTGCTGCGCCTTGGCTATTGATGGGGTGAAAGCAGAAGCGGAGGCAGGTCAGAATGACCACAGCGCCTCACTTGCGATGCGATCCGTAGCTGTGCTTGTCGAGCGGAAGTGGATTTTGCCATACCTTGTCAACCGGCTTGTACGCTCCATATTTGGGTGTCATAGTTTAAGCCTCAAAATAATGTTTTCCACCTCCATTGATTAGCCGTCTCTCAGAGCGGTGTGGACTTATGCGCGTCTAATTGGCATGAGGCGATGAGTGGCACATGGTGGACGCTTTTGGTCGCACGCAGCCCAAAGTGCGTGTGTTCGGTAGATTTGGGCTCCCCAAGCCTTCCACTCCACTGTCGCCCGGAACGACAACTTTACACGCACACCAATTGTTGCGCCTCCTTTGCTAACCCGTTCTTGTTGAAGGCTGCTCTGACTTCTCATTTACTTCCATCCCTAGGCTGCGTTAGCACATTGGCTGCATGGAAGTGTAGGAGGAGGAACGCTGGAGTCGTGCCTTGTTGTGACTACCCTGCTTCCTTTACATTCAAATGCTTCGGTCGTTTAAGAACGATCCCAACCATCCACCTTTCCCATGACTTCTATCAGCAGCTCGTGTCCCAATGAGGGCCTCGGTTTGTTAATCGCTTGCTCTAGTGATTCGATATTGACGGTCTTTAAGGCATGCCATTCATCAAGATAGTTTAAAAGCCTTATGCTACTGACTCGTGCATTTGAACTGTTCATTCTTCGCTGCACTTCCCAATGCCTACTCTTCCTTGTAGGTCGCTGTGGTGCTGGCGGCGCATCACAAATCATTCACCTCAGAAGCTTGCAATCCTCGCATAGAAGGAGGGCTTGGAGCAGTTGGGAGAGACAGATATAAGCTGCAACACTTCTACCATGAGACCGACACGGAAACAACCATCCAAGGGAGACGGCTTTCTCATATGCCAACAAGTCATTACCTTCAGGTCCAAAAGTCAGGGCGTTTATTTGTTCAAGCCGTAAGCGGTCGAAGCACTGCGAATGCGGATCCATCACCGATGCGCCTTTATGGCTTATACACTTGCTCCGACTGTAAGCTCCAAAAGTAGTGAGTGGAGCACTCGAAGCGTGCGTTTGATTAAGTCCTGCTTGACAGTCAGCCTTCGTACTCCTCGCCTCACAACATTCCTCATTTCACATTCCATATGCCACTGAGGTGACGCAATGTCGGTCTTCTTAATGATGCACACAAGCCAATAAGTGGCTCGAGGAACTGCAAGGCATATGGTCTGCGGGCTTGTGCAAAGGAAACGCCTGTCGAAATTTGCTTAGTTTTGCCAGAGTACCCTAAGAAGGTTTGTAGCATTGAAAGCTGTATGCAATGATGTGGAAGTTCAAATTGCATGATTTGCCCGGCGGGTGCGCCTTAGCTCGTCCAAAGCATCAATTCCACTGGTGCTCACATGTCCAAATATAATAGCATCTGCTCTGAAGACTTAATGCACATGCGGACGAGGGCAGTGGGTGCACAAAGTGACAGAATTGGGTGTCTGCTGGCGTATGGGTTGAATGAATGGTGACATTGAGGGAGGGCAAGTCCTGACGCCAATCAACGCACGGGTGTCGCCATGTGACCAGGGAGCGTCCAAAGGTAGGCGTGTGTGGATTGTGCATGTTAAGGAGTGCTGAAATTACTAAAACTAGGTTGTCAACGCGCTTCAAGTTTGTCTATGCAATTGGGGACATGAGTCTGCCTCGAGTCCATGCGCGTCTGTTCAATGGATGCCACTGAGAAAGTCATTTCTGTGCTCAACAAGTGCATCATCTGCTGATTTCCACAACCCAAATCGCACTCAAAGGCCTCATTGGAGTGCGCGGCAGTGCCATTGTAATGTGTTGGCAATAAAAGGATTTGTGCATTTTGGACTTTCTCGGTTGTTCAATAAAAAAGAGAGGCGACGCCTCTCACATCGCCTTTCACACATGCACACGCATAGACAGCTTTGTCTCCTGCCTCACTTCCTGCCACTGAGTTGCCAAATTGTGCGCATCATCAAGGCGACTGCTAGCACGTCGCCTCCTAGAAGTGTGGAGGAGCAGATTGTAGGAGGGAAGCAGTGACAACTTTTTGTCAAATGCTGCGCAGTCTAGCACACACCTCGAGTTCACCGGTGGCGACTTTGGTAGCACAAACCTAAGTAAGGGGAAGATTCGTGCCATCTGATTTTACTACTACGCTCCACGATGATCCTAAAAATCAACGCGTTTCATGGCCAACACCTCCCAGTTTGCAGAAAAGGCTTATGTTCGTCGACACAGCAAGATGAGGTGACGCTTCTCAGCCTCGTAGTTGGGCAGTTGATGTGCTGGCAGCATCGCGACTGGAGAGAGAGCTTCACCTCAGCTCTCTCCAATCCAAGAAAGTCGATTCGAGAGCTTCGCACTCATTCATTGTCAAGCTGTTGCGGCTCAATTCTCCTTCTACAATCGACATCCTCCTGTCGCATTTTGGGCGTTTGCAATGTGTCGTTTACTGGAATACCTCATTTGCGAATGCTTTAGGAAAAGATTGCACTCTGACTAAGCCCATGGCGCACAATCGCATTTGCATACCCCAAGCCTCGAGGAAAGGCACTTTCATGTCATATTATGGGTGGTTACGATCCATCCATCCATTCATCCAACGGCTACTGCAAACCATCAAGTGATCGTTTGTAGATGGTGGAGAGACCGTGGTGTGTCCGTTTTACGAGTGAAGAGGCAACACAGAGGAACGCGTCGGTGTTAGCCGATTGCAGATTCTTCCAAAGCAAAGTTAATGTGAGACTTCAGTAGGATCCTGCTTTTTGCACTGCAGTGCCTATTGTCAGACCCTCACTTTGGCAGGCTTGACGACTATTTCGCAACTTGTGAAGCGAAGGAGAAGCCTGCCAAGTAGACACGCAGCCGCATCACTCCATTGTTATTCTGCTGCTGATGACACTACTCTCGGTGCCCACTTCGACTCAAGGCGAGTGCAACGCTACCCGCTACTGCTGCAACTCTTCTGAGCTCCGCCATAGATTCTCCCTCCCGTTGGGCATTACCAAACCTACAGGGGCATTTGGAAAGAAATTGCAGGCATCTCTATGATGAATCTATCGTAAGCCTTGCTCGCTCGTGTGCCCATGCTTTGAAGAAGACTCTGACCACCGTGGAGATTTTTTCAATGTAACCGAGTTACTAATTAATCCTCCCCTTGAAATAGGAAATCCTCCGCATCTCACCTCATACCTCACTGCAACCACTTCCGTCTCCTCCATACCAGTGACAGCTAAGAGTTCCGTCCTGCAATCTTATCGCCTGGGCATTTGAATGCACACTTCATGGAATACTTCCAGCATTTTCGTATAGCATAGATCCATTTAATAATTCACCGAACAACGCATTCTGCGGACCACTGATTCTTACATTTTAGGCAACAAAGCGAGTTCACATCGGCACCCTGAAGTTGAAGTTGTTACTGCGCAGCTGAAGAAGGGCGTGAAAGCCTGCAGTTTTCGATAAGGCATATGTCTATTCTTACGGCCTTCCCGTACCAGCTGGCCCATTGAAAACTGCCATGCTAGGAGACGAAATCCAAGTTCTCGTACGCAACATCTACTGACACATTGCAAGTCCGTTGCAAGGCTCTATGCCACCGTGACTGCCACTTCAAATCGCCTCTTATTTCACTTCATTTCACTCGTCTTTTTTTCGCATTCATTGTGCACCACTGATTGGCATTGTACTTCCACCTCAGTAACGCCTCCAGCTCAAACGTCTCCCGACAACTCTGCTCGGACGCGACGTATGCCATGGTGGAGAGGCTGAGCGATTGCAGGAAATAAAGTGTTTCTTTCGGAATTGGTTAGGGTCATTTGAGGATGGTGTGGGTGGATCGGTGTAAAGGCATGCGGACTGTGAAGTCGAAGCTCAGCCTTACCAGAACAGGCCTATTTTCATTGGTCGGGTTAGTGCTACAACTTGGCATGTTGTAAGGGAATCGAAGGCCAACGCAGGCATTGTGGAGTAGGCGCTGATATAGCGAGTTGAGTGGATGGTTGGACTGTGCTAGATGCGGATACACCACCCGACTGGCTTTCCCAGGAGTCTCCTCTTTTCGTGTCTCACTACTTTTGCTAGGTTTCAGAGCTCGCGCTCTTCTTCAACTTCGCCGACAGGTCAATGTTGAGTGCGCTCTCCGTACACGCCAGACCATGGCAGTGTGTGTCTTTAAACTGGCATGTTTAATGTGAAGTTGACTTTCCCTTAAGAAGCACTGCTGGGGAGGAAAACTCACTTCCCACAACGCAGACATGGTGACATGGACACCGCAATGGAAGGAGGCAAGGGCCAGCAGTACTGTGGACTGGTTTGGTCTGAGGAGGGTTGCACAAAGTGAGCGCAAGGCGCAACGATTAATTGGAGAGCTGCATCAACCTGTGCAAGCCGCAATGGGGTGTCAGGATATTCAGGCCGCAAGAGGAAATGGGTAGCTCTCTATAGCTGCAAATGGAGTGTGGCTGAAACATGGGAGCGAATGAGACGCATCGCATGGGAATGTGTCGAGCGAGGAGGCTTCACGCCGAAAAGTTGCATTGTAACTCCAG
Organism: Taenia crassiceps; assembly: GCA_023375655.1. Classification (NCBI taxonomy): domain Eukaryota; kingdom Metazoa; phylum Platyhelminthes; class Cestoda; order Cyclophyllidea; family Taeniidae; genus Taenia; species Taenia crassiceps. The sequence continues at coordinate 3,771,920 of JAKROA010000005.1, read as the reverse complement.
GTAAATGGGTTTGGTTGCTCATTGGTGTGGGCGAGTGGAAGGCTTTACTGGTTCTGCACCTTCCATAGAGTTTTGGAGGTCTGCTTGTAGAGGCTAGGACGTGCACTTGAAAGGGTGCTCATGGCATTTCCACTGGCAGTCTTGTGTTCATACAATGAACAGCGGCATCAGCCACGACACTGCAGTGCTTGAGTTTGACCCATTATCAACTGGGTTGGGAAGACCCTCACCAGAGCCCTCTTCTCTTGCCACCAAGACGCCTCAGCGATTCCGAACTACCTTGCCTTATACAACTCGTTTTCCACAACCCGTGCTGCTCTGCGCTGCTCTGCGCTGCGCTACGCCCAGATTGGTTGACCTTTCCTTTTCCTTGTCCTCTCTATGCCCAAACTGCTCCCATTGCACAGTGGTGTTCATTTTACTTCGAGGACTGGCTTAGTAAGTGGAACTTGAAATGTCTGACAATGCATAAATCCATGGCTTGTAGTACTTGACTGACTAAATTCATGCGATTTCATCAAGACTATGATTTCTGCCAAAGGGAGGTGATGATAAGCGGTGGCTCATTTGCTACCAGAGGCAACCATCTTTCCCAAAGGGCGCTAATGTTCTTGGAAGTCTACCTGTGCTTGATTGGCGATATTTTTCGCCCTTTCTTCTCTAACGATCCCCTTCCACCCACTTCCATGAATTCGCGTTTTTCATGTGATGGCTTCATGGATGGTTCTTCTCATCATTCATTTCGTCAATGTTTTGCTCCTTGGATTGGATGCATGCGTCAAGCAGAATACGTGTATGCGGTGCACGAACCCTCCTGGTGGAGGATTGCAAGTGGGTGACTGGCGTGGTGGGATGAGGAGTTAAGGCGTCTTTGGTCAAATGTCTTTACTGCTCTCACTCTTTCCCAGATGGCACAGTTATACGTCCAATCACAAAGCCAATAATGCGGGCTATCGTTCCGTGGCTAAACTGGCTCTTCTCTTTCAACTTGCATCTATCTTCTTTAGAATGCTCCTCATGAATCTGTGTGACCTTCTGCCCCTTCTCATTCCAGAACTGAGCAATCTCTGCGCACGATCAGCATTTGTCTAGTGAAACGAACGTATTGTCCCGCTTCGAGTGCAAGCACCCATCCGACTACATCTGGCCCTTGCAAGAAGTGGCTACTAGATGTGGTTAATGTGGATTGCGCCTCATTTCTCCACCAAGATTTGACAATCACAATGCGACGCCGGTCTGCACTGCTACCCGCCATAGCCAACGACCAGTCGAGGTGGGTAGGGAGGGGCCCACATCTCGTTGTTCACTCCACTGGGCATTGATGGCGGGAATGAGGCATTAGGCCATGCGACTGACTGACATGGTTAGCGGTCAGTTGTGCTGGCTAGTAAGAAATGAAGTGCGCCTTTCAAAATAGAAGAAAGCACTGAATTGGCGTATCATCAAGGAAAGTAGGCTCTGCTGCCACGAGGCCAATAACCGCACACAGCGACACAATCAGAGGTCCTTTCTCCACTTTATAAATGATTGGAAAGCTGTGTTTTGCTGTGACCCGATGCACGATCCCAGTTGATGAATTGAAGGATTGCGCGTGGACGGAATAGGCTTGAGCATCACGAGCACCTGTTTCCCTCCGTCCACAATGCGTGGCAAAGACACCCTCTAGCAAATCACCCCAGTTGCAGCTTTTCGGACACACGCATACTCTTCTGCAGAATGTTACTCCACCAATAATTTTGGCGTCAATGACTCGCCCAACACCTCCGCCATTCCCTCTCGGAAGGCAGCTTACGCGGATTACAGGGATGCTACATCCTAATGACAATGAAGATTCTACTCAACTGCAGAACTCCTTCCCTTACCTTTTAATCTCGCATTTGTCTCCAACATTCCGCCCCTCCCACACACACTAGATGAGGAGGAATAAGTGCCGACTGCCCGTCTTTGTTGCGCAAAGCTTCTCGGTAGACAAAACTACAAAGTCAAACCCTTCATTTCACAGCACAGATCAAGTAGAGATGCCGATGTTGTAGTCACCCTGTCGTTGCATCTCCAATGTGAGGCGACAGGTCCATTACATCCAATGACCTCGAGACATGCACACAAGCACGGAGTCTCACCCACTGCCATAGATGAAGCAATGCAAAGCCGAAGTGGCGTCCATCACACGCGCTGCTCGCTCCAGCTCCTCACACATGAACAACCGTTCACCAAACACACACACACACACACACACACACACGCCTGCATGTGACATCTAATTTCGACAAAATACAAGACTACAGCCCTCACTTTGATCCATTGGCGATACAGACTAAGCAGTCGTTGTGCATGATTCCATCAGACTCAATGAATACCAACCTCTCACATACCTTCACTCACCACTTACTTGTGGTGCAGGCAGCAGAATCTGCTTGCCCATGATGAGCAACCACCCGAAGGGAGAAGAGACGTTGGCAATAACAGCTGCCAACCTCATCTCTCCCCAGACCCTCCTAAGAGCAATCTCCTTGGCATACTACGTTGACGTCAAAATAGGAGGCTTTCCAACTGTCTAAGGGATGGCAAACGACATTCAATATCCAACCACTGTCACAAATTGATGCGCACCGTCGGGTTTGAATCCCCACTTCCCTCACCCTTCAAGAACCCAATTATCACAAATAAATTAATGTATTCAATTGCCTTCGCCTTGATTCGCCGACTTAATTTCAGTCTGCACATCAAAAATCTCCACGCAGCATCCACCATCGTCATCGTAATCCATCCATTCCTGCATTTACAAAGGAGACAATTAGCAAGAACACTTCACCTATGCCATCTAAGAAGACAGGCACGGCAAAACAGCTGCAACTCACACCATCGGTTAGATCGACATCCGAGAAAACAGTGGCACAATTGGAATTGGACACGACCCGCCATCCATCACGAGGCGAGAATTCCACTGGCTGCATTCCACGACATTCCAAACGAACGACTGGCCGCACCTTCTCCGAGTCTTCCTCTCTGTAGGATTTAACACTCCCCTCCACCACGCCTGGACGGCACATCAAGTGAGTTAGCACTGCAGGTGCACACCTGCATCCAACTATCCAAACACTTCCAAGCTTAGTGCCGCATGTCCAGCAAATGTACCTCAACTGTACTCCACCTGTATCGCATTAGCTTGAATAACCAATGCACGAACAGACAGGACAAAGCCTCATCACTCCAGTAATAGCGACTTTAAGTGATTTCACTTCTCCATTCATGCGTCTTGGAGCAGGGGAATCTCAACGCCGCAGACACACCACTAACTTAAACTGAAATTCAGCCCTCAACAATTATTTGTAAATACCTCTGGAATACGCCAAACTATAGACTGCAAAGAACTCTAACACTTTTAGCTCTGCTTAACCCACCAGCCATGCGGTGCTTGGGAGGCCAGCCAGCAACAAACCTGCCAAATTCTCGCGACCACAGAATCGACACTTCAGCTTCAGATTGGCAAAGCCCCTGAGGCCCTTAACTGCCTCACGCCTTTGAGCACAAACGAAAACCCATTTGTCGTGAACCTCCATGCAGTTACTGCATCTCACCTGGATGGAAGGAAGATGCGCTCACAACGATGCAAAGTTACCTTGAGGCACCATTGGAAATCATCACCGGAAGGAGACAATTCACTGATGTTTGTGAGCCTAGCTCTTAGCAGGAGATCAAACACCTATAATGTGAGAAAACGAATGTGTTGATCCCAGCAGACGAGAGCACGAGAAGACTTGAGCACCAACGGTATGCACAAGGCTAAGCCAATGAGAATGCGATTTTTACTGCTACGATACTCCTCAAAACCTGGCCAAGCAGTAGCACTGCCAACTCACTGGCATCGCAGTAGGGAACAATCTAAAACGAAAACAGCACTTCCACTGAAAATCCAATATGCGTGAGAAGACCACGAAGTCCGCGCACAATAGCCAGAGTATATGTATAATGTTGAAAATAAGTAACCACAGATAGTTTACTTCTAGCCCTATTTATAAATTGCGTTTATTTCCCAACGCCTCGCACGCACACGAAGTTGATGGGTACAAACAAGAACTGACCAATCTTGTTCTGGCGGTGCGGACTATCAAATGATTGTGTGGATTGTGAGGCAGAGATGCACTGCCCAGATCAGATCCGGTTAGCAAGAATATCTCTGAATCGATGAGTCTGGGAGCTAAAATACGAGATTTCTTGCCAACATCATCCCAGCATTTCACGAACATCTTGGCAAGATTATTGACATCAAGTGCGTTAAGATTCCTTAAATATGTCAAATTATAGGGTAGCATACCTGAACCCTTCATAAGGAAGTGGAAGCAAAATTAACGGCAACTTGAGCACACCATATTCGAATAATCTTTTATGCTGAAGCAATGCATACTCATAACAACAAGTTCAGTTGCTTCTATTTCTCGTAGGTTGAAAAGAAAAGCATTTCGCATAGCTACTGCTGACTTATGGTCAAGTCTTCTGCATAAATATTAGTGAGCATTGTGATCCAGCCGACAGGCAATTAATGCAATGCACATATGGGCTGAAATAATGCTGTAGCATCTAGGAGGAAAGCAACAATAACCTCTTCTAGGGGAACTTTTTTGCTTTCGTTTGTTTTGTTTAAGCGCGTGAGTTGGTATTTGTTTCGTCGCCCGACCATTCGTCGATCTTTCGCATCCACGACCTCGTTGCTTGTCTTCTGCTTTTTTGTTTTGTGATGGGCTTTAGGTGAACTTGGATGGATGAGAAGCTGCAGCACAACGGTTTGAATGAATTAGAGGGGACTGGAAACTACAAATACGAAGACAGCGATATTGGGCCGCATCACGTACGCAGGTTTCATCTTAGCGCTATAGCTGAGGTCTAGTTTGCTCAGGCATTTAGTATTTGTGCTTCCAGATTTATTTGAATGCTATGAGTGAGTACCTTTTCTATTTGCAAGTTGTTCTTTTTTTGGTTCCTGAACCGAATATTCGCCGTAAAATTTAAGGTTCTGTAGTCACTGGGTAGTAATTGTTGGGACCTACTCCAATCCCTTCTGCCTCAAGTTGGCGTGTTTCACTACACTTATTCGTATGCCTTGAAGCTTGGTTTGTGAGCGTGTTGCTTAATGAGGAATCATTATGCTCATGCTGGAGTACTGTTGGCAGTTGCATACTTACCCTTTGCTCGGATTTGCTCGATGCACTGGGCAATATTTATTTACTTGCTGATGCACTTTGTGACAGAGAGTTTTCGTTGCAGCCCGCAAAGCATTTTTATGCAATGCTATTTCATGCAGAGCAATGCGTTTTGCGGGAAGCCTAATGCGCAATTCACCATGCCATGATAGCAAATTTGGTCGACTTAGCAGGAAAGAACATTAGTGGATAGGTAGGAAGGGTTTGCTGTAAGAGTGCGCTTCGTGGTCTTGGAGTGGTTGCTCGGGTTAGTACTTATCTGCAGAAGGGCTTTTGGACAACTATTGGCTTTCATGCTCTGGAGGAGAGAAATCGAAGGAGGACTGTGCTAAATCATTGGAATGTGAGGTAAAGATCTTTGTAGCTATCTGGGGTGAAGTACTTGTTTGATGCTTAATTTTGCGTGACCACGTATAACTGCTTTGCGATTCATGTAGCAGGCGGTCGAAGCAGTGAAGGAAGAATCAAGGCAGTCGCGAGGATGCAATGGAAGTTCAGGTGTACGATTTGCCAGCCTCCTTCGTTCTTCCCTTCGACTTTCCACTTCGACCAAAAAAACACCCAAATCAACTTCATCCAGTACCATCTCAACTGCTTCTTTGTCTTTCTACAATCTGCCACAATGCGTAAGATTTGCCCCGGTCTCTTTGTTTGTAAGAATGTCGTCAAAGAGGCAACGCACCTGACTTGAAGGGCTTGAAGCATCCATAATGGAGATGCTTAAGAAACATGTGTTTGGCTACTGAATGTGGGAACCAGCTGAGTGGGATCCAGAAGGCACCTGTGAATACAGGCTTCAATGTTGATATCTTGGTCATTGATGTTGTCTGACAGACTCCACTTTTGGGCCTGCAAAATGACTTATTTAAAACACAGGCAGTTGAAAGTCAGTTGGCTCTGCGCACTCCAATGCTGTTGGCAGATGGGACGAAACCCGAGGCACAAAGCATTCCACCAAATGCATTGTTGATGCTGAGATCGAATGCAGCCTTGCCTGCGTGGACATCTCATGCATGTCATTCCCAGTTTGTGGGTGGTATTAGACACCGACAATGCTTTGATGACTTATGCAGAAGTCAAATGAAGAGGAGATGGCAGGACAACGCTTCCATGAGAGCAGCAGTTGGAAGTGGTTTAATCTTTCGTTTGGTTGCGCAAAACGCCCGGTCGATCTAAGTTACGCCTCAAGTCCTTGGGAGCGTTTGGACAAGTCCAACTGCCCATTCGGTTTGTTAATACTGTAAGGGAGAAAGTAAGACACGATCGAGGGACGAAATTGTAGTTTGATGGACCACTGAACAGTGCAGATTTGCCTCCTCCCTATCCTTCTGCTTCGATCGAAGCGGACTTTGATGTGAGATGGGAGGGATGCTACCCACTTGTGGTATTGCGTGCTACAGATGTGATCACTTAGAAATGCTCTGTCTTCTGCAAGGTGACGTACACGTCGCAGAGAAAAGGCCATCTTGAGGGGAATGCAAAAGGCGAGACTACCTCCTCCATGACAGTGCTTCATTTTTTCTCAGTAACACTGCAGACACATTGTAAAGACGAGTGGTAAGACTCAGGCCTTAGTGAAGAGGAGGTTTTGCTTTGAATTGCTACACGCTGAAACCTGATTTCGGCATAGCAAAGGTTGTAGGCATTCTTAGCATCAGAGATATGCATGCGAAGCACACAATGCCAAATAGCGTTCGCCAGACCCGTTCGTCCCATTTCCTGCAATGTGGGAGTTCAAAAAAAGGAAAAGTGAAATAATGTTGGAGGGGAGAATGGAACAGCTTAGAGGATTTTGTGAATTCTAGAAATCGTGTTAAGTCAGTGCAAAGGGTGAAGTGGGAGACCGCGAGGACGCCTTGGGTCACCTGTTCGGTGCGCAGCCCAGTGTTGAGTTTCATAACAAAACACACCAACTTCTTAGGAGTTGGGAAGAAAAAAGCAGAGTCACCACAGTGAAACAACAAAGTTGTGGGAGTTTTGCTGGAAATTGCAATTGGAGCAGAACACGACGATGGTGCACGTGTACAATGACAGTAAATAGACAAGCATTTAAAAGGTCAATTGTGGTCTCCAGCGTAAGCTGTGAAAAGGCGTGGATTAAACGGAAGTGGGTAATATCGGCCAGGTGCGGACGAAGGGCACCGGCAAGTGTAGCTGGAACAGGATTAGAGCCCGCTCTACCTGTTCGCTAACAATGCCTCTCCTTTCCAAGCAACAGGCATCACAATTCATGAGTTGTGGGCCGGAGAGGTTGAAGGTAGTGCAATCCTGTCAACCTCCGTGGCATGAATGGCCTCAACTGGCGTGTTCTGCAGCCAAGTGGATCGAGGCCACATGGACCCACCGGTGCTCGCCATTTAGGGCAGAGTTGCGACCAGCATTGCTGAAACCGCACCCACCAATGCATGTAGGCATTCCATGCGCAATAAGAGGGAAGTACAGGCGAATGACAATGAGTTGTCAAGCCGTCCCTCCTCAGGTTACTCAGCACCCCATAACCAAATTCCTACACCATTTTGGAGACCATCTTCCTCTCAATTCGGTCTTTCCTCGCATCAAATGCCCCACTCATTGGTGCAGTGATGTCTTGCCTATGCCAACAGCCACCTGGCAATCGGCATCCTTGCAAGACACCACACGGCACATTGCCTTCTCACATGCCTCCGCATGCCCCCAGTAGAGTAGGTGCAAATGACGCACATCAGGTTGACAAGATCAGTGTGGTCGGTGGAAGCAGTGGTCGGAGTTAAGCTACTGTCAGGCTCTCCATTCCACCCGTGGTGCTCGTCTCACAATAGCCTGCTGTCACTTAAGTGTGTCGCTGTCCTACCCAAAGCATGCTCCACAATGCAGTCACCACCTCCTCCGGCACCGTGAATTCGGAAGCAGGGCAGGTGAATGGAAGACGCAAGTAAATGCGTTTTCCTCCGCATGTGATTAGGAGCCCGCAGATGCCCCGACATTTCTCCCAGTCATTCTCTCCTCCTCCTCCTCCTCCTCCTCCTCCGCCTCCTCTTGCAAAGACACCTCAAAACCACCAACTTCGGCTGACACTTTGCTTACACAAACTGTGAAGTCGATTTCACAATCAGCTGCATCCAGTTGCAAAGCACTGCAGGTTGTGCAAGTCGCCTTGTCACTGTGAGGAAGGAAGAGCGAATGCAGCAGACTGGAGAGAGCCTCACAAGCGTGTGTAACAAGTGGGGCGAGCAAAGGCCTCTTGCCACTGCACACATGGTCTGCAGGGCAAAAACATGTGAAAGCATTGCTCCGTACTCTGACTAAAGCAGCCTCTTTGCAGAAGCAGCAAACAGTATCTGTACACTCTGACTGAACTCAAAGGATCGAATTTCTCGCGATTCCATTCCACACTCTTGGCTGTGTGTGTGTGTGTGTGTGTGCGATTTTAGTAAGGAGAGCATAAGGACGCAATTTTTTGCACCACTGACTCCACACACACACACACACACACACACACACATACACACACACACACACACACATACACACACACACACACACACATAGAGAGAGAGAGAGAGAAAAAAGATATATGTGAACAAAAGTTACAGTAAGTCCTACAACCCTCAGTCATGCACTCCACCTCGGCTAACTGGACATGCAGCCCAAAATCATGTAAACGCGGCATACATCAACCGCACCGACAAGTTAGTGGTTGGAACGCTGTCCACCAGTCCCCGCCAGTTGAGATGCACACGATATTGCTGTGCTCGTGTTGCACCACCCAAAGCGTACAAGCGACTGCAGGATTCCTTTGTTGTGCTTCGTAGGTGCACTGAGACGTGCCGCTAACCGATCGCATCAATGCCAATGCCCGCCAAACTGAGCAGTGACCTGGACAGATAGCGAACATTGAGCAAAACGGTTCGCAGTACACCCACAGTGTTGCATGCTTGTTGAGTTCCTGCACCACACCTCACAATACTCTCGTCTGTCTCCAACGCTACAAACGTTCCTTCAACTCGGTTATGCCCACCAACGGTCGGCTCGTGCCTCCACCGTTGTCCACCAGTGCACCAGTGCACCAGTGCACCGCCAAACGGCATGACTTCTGCACTATCTTGCTAGCCCCACACCCCTCTGTACGTCGACAATGCGCTTGCTGCACTCCTATCATGTTCTCCCTCCCCGCATCAGCAACCACTCGAGGCCCTGCATTGGTGGCAGCAGCCAGCCGGCCACCCAGCCACCCAGCCACCCAGCTAACCCCATCTTCTCCCACATCTATGCGCATTTCCAATGCTGCGGAATGCGCATCAGGCAGACGAAGAAGAGAGTACACTGCAATCGACTGGATCCCTGGTAACCACGAACAGAAGAGTTGCCAATGACACCCACTTTCCACAATTGCCACAGTCCCACCTCACGACGCGGCAACTCCATTAACAACTGTAGCGACATTTGCAACAATGAAGCTTGAAATGCCCGTTACAAACCCTCCACGGTGCTAGTGTGGCGACATTAATCAAGTGTGCAGGCCACAGCTCATCCACATCTCTGCTACACTAATAGAAGCCGTATAGCTACGACTGGACAGTACTGAAGTGGACCAGACGGCAAGCAGGAATGGAGGCACAAGCGTGCGGTGCCCTCCCCAACTGAACTACCCACAGGTGCACTAAGCTATCCTAACTTCTCTCTGCCCTCGACCCCCTTACAATTGTGCCTATGGCAAAGCATCCTGATGGAAAGAAAGGAAAGGGTGGGAAGCACTCAGCCGTCGAGGAATGTGCGCCATGCTCTTGCCTCACCTTCACTAGTGTGCCAGCACTTCGAGCACTGATGGTGTAGGAATGTAGGGGCGAAGTGCCACCTAACCGTGGCCACGTGACACGCTGCTTCGTGTTGTCACGAGGGCCAAGCACGAGGGTGAAGGGGTTGTTCACCTCACTTCACTTCACTTCACTTCACTTCACCTGATTTTATTTCACTTCATTTCTGGAACAATACACTCCGCACCAAGACTGACCTTCACTCCACCAGACTTCTTTCCTCCACGCCAGTGCAGCAGACACAATGCTAGTTCGTCCATATTTAGTGTAAACAAATGCCTCTCCCCCTCCTCCTCTTCTCCCTGACATCCATTTGCCTTCACTTGTGACGTCATGCGCCAATGTAACACGTTGTCTATGCAAACCTTTGCCTTTTCATCACTGTCGATGGAGTGCGATTCGGGTGACAGAATTCCGAGTAGGACAGCTCTGTTTCAGCTGTTTAGTGCATGCATGCACACAAATGGGGCTGATGAATAGGCTGTGCAGCATACTCCTTAGCTGCTGGGTGAGTCCCTTTACAAATACTGACGACTAACGCAAATGTCAAGACTCATTGCAAACCCAGGGGCTCCTTCGTCAAAATGACGAGCAACAATGCTTCTTTGTGGGCGCATGCGAACTTTCTGGAGTGAAGCAATGAAGAGAACTTTTTGGTCATGAGAACGAAGGCGTCTGCTCTGCACCAACCTCTGCTCATCCCAACATCGGCCTTTTGGCATCTTAATTGCGTAAGGTGTGCAGAGTTGACTGGTTTGGTCGAGCGCTTTGCATTAGGGAGAAAGCGAGACGTGGTTCGGTATAATTGAAGGCACCACTTAGAGACAATTTCTATTCCTGGACACGTACTTGACGAGTCGTGTGAATGTGTTGGCTTTGAGTTTTTTCACGATAGCGGCTGACAGGCTGGTTTACGAAGCTTTATAATTACAGAGATTCAACACAGCTCTGGTTCTATGTCTAAGCAATTGTTTCGTTCTTACCATCACGATGGCACGACGCTCCTTTCTCGCCAGTTTCTTTAGCGATTCCTGAGACTCTCCGGAAGGTCTTTAAAAGGAACCCAATGTCCACTAGAAAGGAGCGTGTGTACCTTATGATGGGTATGAAGTGCATTGACCAGTGGAACTGTCTATTGAGATTAGTACGGTAGACTGCGTTAATCTGCACTAAATATTGCCATCTCCACCACCAGGATTGTGTGTAGAACGCGCTTTCAGCTGAACTCTTGAGGAATGAATCGCCTTCATTGGTAGCGGGAATCACTACCAAGATTTAAAGGCAAAAAAGGCAAAAGGTGGACAATATGTCTCCATTTCGCATTTAAGCGGACGAATTGGAGTCGGTCCGATTGCCTGAAACACGGTCAGGCCTATGGTCCACCATTTGGTGTGCCATTTCTCAGCTCCAAGCCACGGGTTGGGTGGATTTGCGGGAGTTTCTTTTTACCAATGACACAAAATCCCTAAGTAGTCATGGATTTATCTTTCCTGGAATGAATAATGTCGCAATGCGCATTAAAGCTCGCGGACCATTTTTAGTCTCTGGTGATGTGGTTGCCATAGTGGCTGTTTAGGGCTCTGTTAAGTGTTTTCTAGCCCGTCTCTTTACCGACAATAAACAACGGTGTGATAACCAACATACAAGAGGGTTTTGGTCATTATAAAAGGAAGAAACATATTGCGCAGTCTCCTTTTACACTTGAACAGTACCTTGGTTTTTATTTAGGGCCTGTAAAGTAGACTGCGCTGTGGCGGGAGCATGAAATACTGTCCAACAAGTGCAAAACACCATGCTTTAAATTATTGGTAGTGGTGAAAGGATCAAAATATCTGGAAATGCTCGTTCCTCGCCGTCGAGGGCCTTTCGTCTAGCTCGTCTTCATTCACCACAATTAGGATTTGATTGATTGAAGGTACTTAACATGGACTTCACTGAAATAATCACCCGCTAATGCATAAGGCTGAACTTAAAAGTGAGAAACCAAATCGCACAACTTGAGCTGTCATGATTTCATTTCTACCCGTTTCTACGAAACAGCGCAAATACTTACAAGAATGTAGTTTTCTGTGACTAGCTTAGGGCTCAGCAGACCATTACTGGAGTACGTGGCCTGTGGAATCCAAACACCTCTTCTCACATCTTTGGGCGGTTCCACTTCCCTGTGATCTAATGCGCACTCACCGCTTGTGATGGATCCACATGTTGATCCTTCGTCGATTCTATTCAAACACCCAGACGTAAAGCATAATTATTTGACTTCATTAAATTTCTTACCGGTAAACTTTTAATTCAATGCTACCCTATGCATAAGCTTTAATAGAAAAAAATGAAAAGCTACTAGATTTTATTCTGTGATGCTGGGGCGAAATGTATGGATTCAGCACAGAGTTGGGGCAGAAGCCGTTGTCGTGGCCCTGGTGCCAGCCCGCCCGTCTTAAGTACACTGGTCAATCGAGGGAACCTTTGCCGAATCCACGAGTTGGTTAGACAGCGAATGCTCTACAATAATAGTTTGAAATAGCAATTTATCACGATACTGAATGAACGCGGCCAGAGAAATGGAAAGGCATTGCATGAAAACACTCTTGCGCCTTTACCAATGTGACAATTACAAACGGCGTTCTACTGTTACTAGTCTTTAGTGTTGTGCAATGCCTTGGTTATTGGCCAAACTTTTCGCTGTGTTTTAAACGGGTACATTGCAGCTTCGTCTTTGCACTTCCGCTGGGCACCATATGCCTTCGAGCCCCAGCGGTGGAAGCAGTAAAAATCTCCCATCCTATTAATCTGACGCCTTTCGTCTTGTTTGCCGCATCAAGCAAATCTGATCATAGTGTACAGCTGCCTTGATTTCTAGTACTGGATGCTAAAACTTGAAGTGACAAAAGGAGAGCACCTGCTGCGGTTGGAGAGTCTGTAACGATCCCCACCAGTAGAAATGAAAAGGACGCCACGCCACGACAACTACTCCAAGGCATGCATTTGGTCGAAAAGCCAGCAAAACGGACATTATACCGGCCTTGAAGCGTCTAAAAATGGTCGATTGGGAGTTTTCCGTGGTATCGGTATCAAAGAGCCAACTATGCAAGCACGCGATACCTGCTCCACTTCCTCATTAGTTGGACTGCACCCGAGTGTACGTGACTCAGTAGCACTGAGGACGACGTGGAAAGGAAATGTAGATGAAAAACGCCTTGTCTGGAGAATCTTTTTAAGCCTACTCCATTTTTAAGCGACTCCGCCTTTGGCCCAACCACCAGCAATGGCCTCCACATTCTTCCTTCCCTCATTACGGTCTCTACGTGGGACACAATTCCAGATTTAGTGAACAGCCAAGATAGGTGTGCGAAGTTGCAGTCAACTGTCTTCCAAGCTAAAACACACTAAATGGATGGTGATGGAGGTATGTGGATATCATATCACAGCACAGACTAGGCTGTCTTATAATCGACGCGGGAAACTGACCGAGGGAACCGCTGATTTCGTCTCTCGAAATGCGAGTAAGACTATATGAGGCTTTAATTAATTGTTCGACTGTTTGTTTTGGTTTTAGGGATGTTGAAATACGTTCACCCTTCCTGGGGTATGACATTCGGACCATGCCAGTAGCCTCTCAAGCCTTCTGTACGTTGTCGATGCACTTCCTTTCCTCTTAGTATGTTTTCTTTCGTATTTGGAAATGGCTTCAAGCACTGCGCTGATTTCCTTTGTTAAAACACAGATTTTGGCAAGAGGTTTTCGTTAGAATCTGTGATATAGAAAAAAAATGGGAAAAAACCTACCATCTTACTTGGCAAGCGATCGTAACGCCGAAAAGTTTCCCCGGTGGCATTTGTTTGAGCCAAAGTTTCGTTTTATCAATACGATTTCCATGTCTCTGTGAGGTGCACATCTCGCCTTGAAGGCTATCGTTCGGCAGTCATTTAAGTTAGCCACTCCGTGTGCAGTGATTCGAATTTTTCGATTGCACAATGAATTGGCTCCTCTCCACAATCCACGCAGGTTATACTTTTGACTGAAAGAAATGTTTTTGTTGTCGCTACACTGCTGTGGCTCATTCCAATTTAGAAAACAGCTCAAGTTACTACAGCGGTGCCCGTGGCAAGTGGATCCAGTGAAGAACAGCGTCGTAGGAAGAGAGTTTGTAAAGGCCCACTTGTCTCTGTCCTCGACTCGTATTAAAAAGGTGTATTCCACATGTTCCCGTCTCTGACAAGTAAATTGGGCGCGGAGAGACCAGTTAGTCATTAACAAAAAATGAGGAAGTGAAAAAAGGCGAAGTGGAACAGACCGTGTGTCTTATAAATTGATGCAGATTTACGGAAAAGGTTTGCATTGTCTGGACGGGACTCCACTGGAGCGTTGTCCAGCCCTGCACAGAAGAATATTGGTGAATCTTCCCCCTCGAATGCATCTATCACGAAGCTCAAACTCGCATGCTCGGCCCAAACTACACAGTCGGCCAAGGTATCAGTAGTGAAACGAGCAGACAACTCCTCGATTACTTGCCGTTTCGATAGGGAAATAAGTGGGGATTTGGTTCGGCGGGGTAAGCATGAAACGCGCATTGTCAAATTTTCAACCGTCCAGGCCTAAGAGTTCAAACTGACCCAATAAACGCGAAGTGAACTGGAGAACCTGCATAATCCGAACGCTGTGACTTAGAAGAAAATTCCCTTTTTTTAACTTACGAGTTGAAAATAAGACCAAAGACAGGTAACACCAAAAGGGAGAATGCTTAAAACTTGAAATTTTGCGGATCAGTCTGTGTCGATTCCAATCCAAATGCACGGTATCCAGTGTCTAATACGACATGTGGAGCGCACTTGTGAGCCCCCTCAGTCAATGCGAACACGTGGAGAGGCAAGCCGGACATGAGAGGCCACTCCCTCTCCTCTCCTTCCAAACATGAAATGGTGATGTTAAGGCGACGCCCGCTAAATAAGCTATTTTTTGCACTTGAAACCTGTGTGTGTGTGTGCGTGTGTGTGTGTGTCTACGCACCGAGTGGTTAATATTAAACAACCGAAAGCTGCGTATGTCAATGCCAATGCGATCGCAGATGGCAAGGGTCGGGGTGAGGCATAGTAGTGCCATACGACGAAATGCGCTATCAGCTTGCAGAAAATGGTGTACGCCTTTCTTTTAGTCTGTTCAAGAGGGACAAAGTTAGGCGCAATTTTTAACCTCGACGAATGCAGTAAGCGTTTGCAGGGTCGTAAATTCAGTGGAAAACTGACTGCTACGAAGTAGAAGCGAATAACTGGACTGAGATCTGGAATTTCGAAGTCGCCTCTGTAAGCTGCGCACTTGTTATGAAAATACAGGAACAATTAAAAGGCTTAAAAATGATCAAAATGACCAATTTTTCACCACCTACCGTAGAATTAAAAGGAATTGCCTAATTGCCTGTTTATCTGTGCTCTCTCTTAACACTACGTCGATTTTAACAATCGCGCAGGCATCACAAAATCTCCTTCATAAACACCTTCAAAACACTTATAGTGAAATACAGCTTACACGTCTTCCAAAAGAAATCTAACCACTTCATGTGCAATTCACTGTCCCTTCAAAAGTAGATGCAGAAAGCGGAGGCTCACACAACAGACCGGACCCGTGGTCATTTGCTCACACCAGCACCAACCACACGTGGCTCTGTGGTTGATGGCGGTTTTTGTGCTGAAAAAATAAATCTCGCATCCATGTGCACTCAGCCCGAGCGTTGTCATGTGAAAAGTAGTCGAGGCTATGGAGAACGCACCCACTGAGTCGGTTGGGCTGCTGAGATGTCATGCAAGTAATGCCGTGCATGAGGTCTCACACCGAATTGGGACAAGTGAGGCCAGAGAATGCCTTTTCTAGGGTTGATGCAGGGTGGATGCACGAAGGTGATTGACATTCGTGGCAGACTGCGAAACTGGTGCTTTATAGTGAGCCCAAGCTTTTGGTAGATTGTCTATTCTTCCTAGCCGATCCAACTGGAAAGGTGACATGTTCCCCACCCCAACACTCACGAAGCTAGAGCTTTCGTTGCGAATGATGCTCATGTTAGTTGCCAGTCTGTTGAGCATCAATGCCTTCAACGTTAATGCCGTCCCATACCGTTGATGTGCATATATAGTGAAAGGCGTTGAAGTGAATAGAGGTAAAATTCCACAAGTCCACACCTTTTTCGTCTTTGATGTAGTTTAGTTAAACATGGAAAACTGTGCTTTCTTAGACACCCAAGTGAGAAAGAGTTGAGGTGTGCATCACATCCATCGACCGGTTGTGTTCAGATAGCAGCTAATTATGGTGTGCTACATAGACACCCACAATTTCGAAAAATAGCCAATGTCTTCAGTGAGGTGACCAGTTGTGGGAGGAAATCAAGACAAGTTAAGCATTCCAAAAGTGGACACGAAGATTAGCAACCGAAAGTGGAGAATTAGTCACTGTCCCTCCGTCAAAGCCTTCAGCATAACGCAATCCAGTCACCATGGCGAGACAAACGAATGAAAACCTGCATTTTACCTTCCCTACTTTTGATGATGCACTTAATGGATAAATGGCATCGCCACTTAAGTCAAATGGCGAATATGTTGGAGAGTGGTGGCAGGTTCGGGAAGGACAGCGGCTAATCGAGACGGATGAACCACCAATCATCCTCTGGCAGTCAACATTTGAAACAGAGCTGTCCTACTCGGAATTCTGTCACCCGAATCGCACTCCATCGACAGTGATGAAAAGGCAAAGGTTTGCATAGACAACGTGTTACATTGGCGCATGACGTCACAAGTGAAGGCAAATGGATGTCAGGGAGAAGAGGAGGAGGGGGAGAGGCATTTGTTTACACTAAATATGGACGAACTAGCATTGTGTCTGCTGCACTGGCGTGGAGGAAAGAAGTCTGGTGGAGTGAAGGTCAGTCTTGGTGCGGAGTGTATTGTTCCAGAAATGAAGTGAAATAAAATCAGGTGAAGTGAAGTGAAGTGAAGTGAAGTGAGGTGAACAACCCCTTCACCCTCGTGCTTGGCCCTCGTGACAACACGAAGCAGCGTGTCACGTGGCCACGGTTAGGTGGCACTTCGCCCCTACATTCCTACACCATCAGTGCTCGAAGTGCTGGCACACTGGTGAAGGTGAGGCAAGAGCATGGCGCACATTCCTCGACGGCTGAGTGCTTCCCACCCTTTCCTTTCTTTCCATCAGGATGCTTTGCCATAGGCACAATTGTAAGGGGGTCGAGGGCAGAGAGAAGTTAGGATAGCTTAGTGCACCTGTGGGTAGTTCAGTTGGGGAGGGCACCGCACGCTTGTGCCTCCATTCCTGCTTGCCGTCTGGTCCACTTCAGTACTGTCCAGTCGTAGCTATACGGCTTCCATTAGTGTAGCAGAGATGTGGATGAGCTGTGGCCTGCACACTTGATTAATGTCGCCAAACTAGCACCGTGGAGGGTTTGTAACGGGCATTTCAAGCTTCATTGTTGCAAATGTCGCTACAGTTGTTAATGGAGTTGCCGCGTCGTGAGGTGGGACTGTGGCAATTGTGGAAAGTGGGTGTCATTGGCAACTCTTCTGCTCGTGGTTACCAGGGATCCAGTCGATTGCAGTGTACGCTCTTCTTCGTCTGCCTGATGCGCATTCCGCAGCATTGGAAATGCGCATAGATGTGGGAGAAGATGGGGTTAGCTGGGTGGCTGGGTGGCTGGGTGGCCGGCTGGCTGCTGCCACCAATGCAGGGCCTCGAGTGGTTGCTGATGCGGGGAGGGAGAACATGATAGGAGTGCAGCAAGCGCATTGTCGACGTACAGAGGGGTGTGGGGCTAGCAAGATAGTGCAGAAGTCATGCCGTTTGGCGGTGCACTGGTGCACTGGTGCACTGGTGGACAACGGTGGAGGCACGAGCCGACCGTTGGTGGGCATAACCGAGTTGAAGGAACGTTTGTAGCGTTGGAGACAGACGAGAGTATTGTGAGGTGTGGTGCAGGAACTCAACAAGCATGCAACACTGTGGGTGTACTGCGAACCGTTTTGCTCAATGTTCGCTATCTGTCCAGGTCACTGCTCAGTTTGGCGGGCATTGGCATTGATGCGATCGGTTAGCGGCACGTCTCAGTGCACCTACGAAGCACAACAAAGGAATCCTGCAGTCGCTTGTACGCTTTGGGTGGTGCAACACGAGCACAGCAATATCGTGTGCATCTCAACTGGCGGGGACTGGTGGACAGCGTTCCAACCACTAACTTGTCGGTGCGGTTGATGTATGCCGCGTTTACATGATTTTGGGCTGCATGTCCAGTTAGCCGAGGTGGAGTGCATGACTGAGGGTTGTAGGACTTACTGTAACTTTTGTTCACATATATCTTTTTTTTCTCTCTCTCTCTCTCTATGTGTAAGTGTGAGTGTGTGTGTGTGTGTGTGTGTGGAGTCAGTGGTGCAAAAAATTGCGTCCTTATGCTCTCCTTACTAAAATCGCACACACACACACACACACACACACACACACACACACACAGCCAAGAGTGGAATGGAATCGCGAGAAATTCGATCCTTTGAGTTCAGTCAGAGTGTACAGATACTGTTTGCTGCTTCTGCAAAGAGGCTGCTTTAGTCAGAGTACGGAGCAATGCTTTCACATGTTTTTGCCCTGCAGACCATGTGTGCAGTGGCAAGAGGCCTTTGCTCGCCCCACTTGTTACACACGCTTGTGAGGCTCTCTCCAGTCTGCTGCATTCGCTCTTCCTTCCTCACAGTGACAAGGCGACTTGCACAACCTGCAGTGCTTTGCAACTGGATGCAGCTGATTGTGAAATCGACTTCACAGTTTGTGTAAGCAAAGTGTCAGCCGAAGTTGGTGGTTTTGAGGTGTCTTTGCAAGAGGAGGCGGAGGAGGAGGAGGAGGAGGAGGAGGAGAGAATGACTGGGAGAAATGTCGGGGCATCTGCGGGCTCCTAATCACATGCGGAGGAAAACGCATTTACTTGCGTCTTCCATTCACCTGCCCTGCTTCCGAATTCACGGTGCCGGAGGAGGTGGTGACTGCATTGTGGAGCATGCTTTGGGTAGGACAGCGACACACTTAAGTGACAGCAGGCTATTGTGAGACGAGCACCACGGGTGGAATGGAGAGCCTGACAGTAGCTTAACTCCGACCACTGCTTCCACCGACCACACTGATCTTGTCAACCTGATGTGCGTCATTTGCACCTACTCTACTGGGGGCATGCGGAGGCATGTGAGAAGGCAATGTGCCGTGTGGTGTCTTGCAAGGATGCCGATTGCCAGGTGGCTGTTGGCATAGGCAAGACATCACTGCACCAATGAGTGGGGCATTTGATGCGAGGAAAGACCGAATTGAGAGGAAGATGGTCTCCAAAATGGTGTAGGAATTTGGTTATGGGGTGCTGAGTAACCTGAGGAGGGACGGCCTGACAACTCATTGTCATTCGCCTGTACTTCCCTCTTATTGCGCATGGAATGCCTACATGCATTGGTGGGTGCGGTTTCAGCAATGCTGGTCGCAACTCTGCCCTAAATGGCGAGCACCGGTGGGTCCATGTGGCCTCGATCCACTTGGCTGCAGAACACGCCAGTTGAGGCCATTCATGCCACGGAGGTTGACAGGGTTGCACTACCTTCAACCTCTCCGGCCCACAACTCATGAATTGTGATGCCTGTTGCTTGGAAAGGAGAGGCATTGTTAGCGAACAGGTAGAGCGGGCTCTAATCCTGTTCCAGCTACACTTGCCGGTGCCCTTCGTCCGCACCTGGCCGATATTACCCACTTCCGTTTAATCCACGCCTTTTCACAGCTTACGCTGGAGACCACAATTGACCTTTTAAATGCTTGTCTATTTACTGTCATTGTACACGTGCACCATCGTCGTGTTCTGCTCCAATTGCAATTTCCAGCAAAACTCCCACAACTTTGTTGTTTCACTGTGGTGACTCTGCTTTTTTCTTCCCAACTCCTAAGAAGTTGGTGTGTTTTGTTATGAAACTCAACACTGGGCTGCGCACCGAACAGGTGACCCAAGGCGTCCTCGCGGTCTCCCACTTCACCCTTTGCACTGACTTAACACGATTTCTAGAATTCACAAAATCCTCTAAGCTGTTCCATTCTCCCCTCCAACATTATTTCACTTTTCCTTTTTTTGAACTCCCACATTGCAGGAAATGGGACGAACGGGTCTGGCGAACGCTATTTGGCATTGTGTGCTTCGCATGCATATCTCTGATGCTAAGAATGCCTACAACCTTTGCTATGCCGAAATCAGGTTTCAGCGTGTAGCAATTCAAAGCAAAACCTCCTCTTCACTAAGGCCTGAGTCTTACCACTCGTCTTTACAATGTGTCTGCAGTGTTACTGAGAAAAAATGAAGCACTGTCATGGAGGAGGTAGTCTCGCCTTTTGCATTCCCCTCAAGATGGCCTTTTCTCTGCGACGTGTACGTCACCTTGCAGAAGACAGAGCATTTCTAAGTGATCACATCTGTAGCACGCAATACCACAAGTGGGTAGCATCCCTCCCATCTCACATCAAAGTCCGCTTCGATCGAAGCAGAAGGATAGGGAGGAGGCAAATCTGCACTGTTCAGTGGTCCATCAAACTACAATTTCGTCCCTCGATCGTGTCTTACTTTCTCCCTTACAGTATTAACAAACCGAATGGGCAGTTGGACTTGTCCAAACGCTCCCAAGGACTTGAGGCGTAACTTAGATCGACCGGGCGTTTTGCGCAACCAAACGAAAGATTAAACCACTTCCAACTGCTGCTCTCATGGAAGCGTTGTCCTGCCATCTCCTCTTCATTTGACTTCTGCATAAGTCATCAAAGCATTGTCGGTGTCTAATACCACCCACAAACTGGGAATGACATGCATGAGATGTCCACGCAGGCAAGGCTGCATTCGATCTCAGCATCAACAATGCATTTGGTGGAATGCTTTGTGCCTCGAGTTTCGTCCCATCTGCCAACAGCATTGGAGTGCGCAGAGCCAACTGACTTTCAACTGCCTGTGTTTTAAATAAGTCATTTTGCAGGCCCAAAAGTGGAGTCTGTCAGACAACATCAATGACCAAGATATCAACATTGAAGCCTGTATTCACAGGTGCCTTCTGGATCCCACTCAGCTGGTTCCCACATTCAGTAGCCAAACACATGTTTCTTAAGCATCTCCATTATGGATGCTTCAAGCCCTTCAAGTCAGGTGCGTTGCCTCTTTGACGACATTCTTACAAACAAAGAGACCGGGGCAAATCTTACGCATTGTGGCAGATTGTAGAAAGACAAAGAAGCAGTTGAGATGGTACTGGATGAAGTTGATTTGGGTGTTTTTTTTGGTCGAATTGCCCTGGTAGTCCAAAGCTCTCTGTGCAGTCATACTCAGTCGAATAGTACGTAGATTATTCACAACTACTACGTTGCAGTATTGGCACCTAAAAGTTTTGCGCATTTGACTAAATAATGAGGCACTACGCTTTTTCTGTAGCGACTCGTTTAGGAAGGTTTTCCTGCTTCAGTTAAGCTCTCCATTGAACGGGTTAATTACACTTTCAATCACCGGCGCACATCTTAATTTGCTTTTTGTCAAAAAACAGCACCTTTATCAGTGGAGATTGTCAAAATTAATCAGTCATATTTACCTTCCTTTTACCCTCTTTCCTCGCTTGCTGTGTGAACTCATATTCCTGGCTGTTGTAACTGTGGCCCAATGCCATGATAACTTTTTCTCGGGAATTAAACATATTTTGGATCAAATGCCCTAAAAAATGTAGTCTTCCTTCAAGGATTGTCTTTGAGGGGATCCGAGCAAACCAACGGCGTCACTTAAGCGTTTTAAGCATCAGTGTGAAACGCCTTATGTCCTGATCGTTTCGCAGACGGCTGTGGCACTCTGACGTGCAGCTCACGTCCACGGCGTAGAAGTGGATTATCCATGATATCCACGATGCGTACCACACGCAAATGTGCCACAGTAGGGCGTCAATTAAAATGTGCTTTAAACAATCAACTAAACGCATTATTTGCAGGTGTGTGTGCATCTTGTCATATAACATTGCAACTGCTTACCACAATCCTCACCACCTGTCATCGCATTAGCATATTCGGACTGGCATACGCAGTTTTCGGTTGCTTTGTATTAAGCGCCTCATACACGCACTTGCGTCGTCTGGTCATCGCCCTTTCATGTTTAGGGGAGCTAAGAGGGAACAGTCAAGGTCGAAAATGGACGCCACCTCAAAAGCCGGCGCCACTAGTGTCCAACTGGACTCTCCTCCACTCCTTCGCCTTAACTCACGAGAGCCTGCACTGAGGGGCCCCGCGCCTCGTGTGAGTCACTGAATTGTGCGTCATTGCAATTGGGCTTGGCACAGACTAATTGTCAGGCAGGTTTTGCAGGCCTGTCAAAACCTGCTACTTTGAATCCAAGATACTAAACTTTTCAGCTTTTAAGATATTCTTTAGCTGCTCTCAGGTATGCAGAAAGGGGCGTGAGTGTCGATTTATTTGAGTCCTGTGACACCGGCGACGTGTCACCTTCAATCAAGGCTGTCGTGAATTGTCAAGGAGTGCATACGCACCATCGTACATAATAACTTTTATTGTCTTATCCAAGTATTACCGTGTTTACTGCAAACTATCACTATTATTTTACTCAGAAATTTCATTGGCTTTTGCCAATTGAAGCTAAAGTCGAATGTGTGAGGGAGTGATGAAAGCTATGCCGGTCTAGAACCTCATTGCTGCTTCGAATGGATGCATGTACCATCGCCTTGGGAATAAACTCATTCAAATGTCGTAACCTCCATCGACTGGAAGATGCTACACAAATTGGTGGCAATGGCAGGCAAAGAAAAGGACCGAGTAAAGAAAGTGACAAGTGACAATGGAAAATGCAGTGTACGAAGAAGGACTTCTTTGAATAAGCTTTTATCATCTAGTGACTTTACCACTACTAAGCTAAACGTCTTGCAGTGTTTAGGTGCTTATAAAGCCCATTATGATGCATAGCCAAGGTTCAGAGGCCAGCAAATGCTTTGCAGACTTGGGGTAGTCGATTCTGCTCATGACTGGCGAGGAGCACATATAGCTTCCTACGTGGTTGACACTACCAGTAGGTTTTGGCTTCGTTTAATCATTTTGATGTGAAATGATGAGTTTTGCAGATGGTTTAAATGTGACAACTGATTCACAAGCAGTTTAGCGCTAGTTACAATGAATGCAAGACGGTTAATTAGAAGGGCTGCTCGATTAGAAGGTAAGTTTTCCGAGAGTGGAAAGGGATAAAAGTACTTCTAATGCCTAATCCCATGAGATTCTCATGCACTCCTTCAATCCATCGACCATAATAGTGCGTTAGCTCGCATCAACACATACCCTCCCTTGGCCCAATTATGTAGCGTTTATAAAGTCATACAAGCACTTCTTATTGCGCTGCTGCATGCAGCCACTGGTCCCATAATCATAGCACTTCTACTTCAAAAGGTATTGACACTCACTTACCACCTCACTCGACTGACCACTAACCATGGCAGTCGATCGTGCAGACCGTTTCCACACCCCTGCCACCGATTACCGGTGGAGTGCACAATCCACACAACTGCGAAATTCCATCCAATCTTTGCTTTTCGCAAGCGCTGTTTGCATCACTTGTATCCAGGAGAGAAAAGATTAAGGTTTGGAGCAAGAGCAGCCTTATAATTTTAGATAAGGCATGGGCATCCGGATAGTGGTCAGACGGGGAGGCAGAGAAAAATCGGATATGCAGGGAAGAAACACTTGGACACACAGATCGAATCATAAAGAGTACTTGGCAGGGAGGAAATCCCCCAAACCTCGCACTTCTCCAACCTGGCATGGAATCGGAAAGCCAATGCAATCGGCAAGTCTTTTTCACACACGTAGAAAGCGAAGTGACTTGTAGCACAGGCGGGTGCCATACAGTGTTGGTTCTGCTATGAGTGAACAAAAGAATTATTCAAGAATGACTGAGAGTACGAAAGACATCCGGTAGAAGACAGTGCATCACATTCTTTTCCCTCCTGCTCTTAAGGGATCGCGGTGAAGGTGTCCACTTCATGAACTATGCATAATCGGCTGGTTGGTACACGTTGTTCCATCCGCATCTTCGCGATTCGTTCCTTTGGCGGTTCTCGCACCACGCAGACACGATTTAATCGACGCCAACGTTGACATATTTCACAGCAGTAGCGCGTCTGAACGTACGCAAAAACACCGACGCTGAACATGCCAACGAGGACCACGAAGACTTTCAGCCAAAACTGCCAATTGCGCTCGGAATTCGACGTGCCGGTGGAGGTCAGATTGGAAATTAGAGCGTAGAGCGCCCAAGCTACGCAGGCTTGGATGAGTACGTAAATTGTGACAAAACAGAAGAGTTTGCGTAGGTCTCTCCACTCCAATGAGAAAAATTTCCACTATAAAAAAAATGAAAAATAACGATACTCCACTGTCTCTGCTCATAACTTTCTCATTCATTTTATAAATAAGTGCAAGATAGCAGAGGAAGATAAAGTGAGGGGTGGACGGGCAAATATAGGCCAGAGAGAAGCAGAAATCAAGGTAAAGTAATAAACGCTTTGCTTCTAGGTGATTAGACGGAACGTTGGTGAGCGAAGAAATGTTTTCAAGATGGACGTAACTAGCGTGCGTGTGGAATAAATGGTTCTATAAAAAATTGTTTAGTAAATAATTTATTTGATAAATCATCCTAACTTTTTTCAGTCTCACCTCTTTCATTGGTTTCGTGTACTTCCTCGTCTCATATTCAAAATGGCACAACTCACACTTCTTGGACTGACTGATTTCAATCCACTGCTGAATACACTTCTCGTGGACGTATTTCAAACTCCCATCGCATAGACACGGCGCAATTAACCGTCCATAAGAATTAAATTCTACAGCATTTGTGGATTCATTCGATTCGTGGCATATTCGACAAAACAAGAAACCATAACTGGAAACGCTGATGGCTGATCCAATACTTCGAAAACTTCCAATTTCACCTAACACTGGCTGGGAAGACAAAGAAGCAGTTGAGATGGTACTGGATGAAGTTGATTTGGGTGTTTTTTTGGTCGAAGTGGAAAGTCGAAGGGAAGAACGAAGGAGGCTGGCAAATCGTACACCTGAACTTCCATTGCATCCTCGCGACTGCCTTGATTCTTCCTCCACTGCTTCGACCGCCTGCTACATGAATCGCAAAGCAGTTATACGTGGTCACGCAAAATTAAGCATCAAACAAGTACTTCACCCCAGATAGCTACAAAGATCTTTACCTCACATTCCAATGATTTAGCACAGTCCTCCTTCGATTTCTCTCCTCCAGAGCATGAAAGCCAATAGTTGTCCAAAAGCCCTTCTGCAGATAAGTACTAACCCGAGCAACCACTCCAAGACCACGAAGCGCACTCTTACAGCAAACCCTTCCTACCTATCCACTAATGTTCTTTCCTGCTAAGTCGACCAAATTTGCTATCATGGCATGGTGAATTGCGCATTAGGCTTCCCGCAAAACGCATTGCTCTGCATGAAATAGCATTGCATAAAAATGCTTTGCGGGCTGCAACGAAAACTCTCTGTCACAAAGTGCATCAGCAAGTAAATAAATATTGCCCAGTGCATCGAGCAAATCCGAGCAAAGGGTAAGTATGCAACTGCCAACAGTACTCCAGCATGAGCATAATGATTCCTCATTAAGCAACACGCTCACAAACCAAGCTTCAAGGCATACGAATAAGTGTAGTGAAACACGCCAACTTGAGGCAGAAGGGATTGGAGTAGGTCCCAACAATTACTACCCAGTGACTACAGAACCTTAAATTTTACGGCGAATATTCGGTTCAGGAACCAAAAAAAGAACAACTTGCAAATAGAAAAGGTACTCACTCATAGCATTCAAATAAATCTGGAAGCACAAATACTAAATGCCTGAGCAAACTAGACCTCAGCTATAGCGCTAAGATGAAACCTGCGTACGTGATGCGGCCCAATATCGCTGTCTTCGTATTTGTAGTTTCCAGTCCCCTCTAATTCATTCAAACCGTTGTGCTGCAGCTTCTCATCCATCCAAGTTCACCTAAAGCCCATCACAAAACAAAAAAGCAGAAGACAAGCAACGAGGTCGTGGATGCGAAAGATCGACGAATGGTCGGGCGACGAAACAAATACCAACTCACGCGCTTAAACAAAACAAACGAAAGCAAAAAAGTTCCCCTAGAAGAGGTTATTGTTGCTTTCCTCCTAGATGCTACAGCATTATTTCAGCCCATATGTGCATTGCATTAATTGCCTGTCGGCTGGATCACAATGCTCACTAATATTTATGCAGAAGACTTGACCATAAGTCAGCAGTAGCTATGCGAAATGCTTTTCTTTTCAACCTACGAGAAATAGAAGCAACTGAACTTGTTGTTATGAGTATGCATTGCTTCAGCATAAAAGATTATTCGAATATGGTGTGCTCAAGTTGCCGTTAATTTTGCTTCCACTTCCTTATGAAGGGTTCAGGTATGCTACCCTATAATTTGACATATTTAAGGAATCTTAACGCACTTGATGTCAATAATCTTGCCAAGATGTTCGTGAAATGCTGGGATGATGTTGGCAAGAAATCTCGTATTTTAGCTCCCAGACTCATCGATTCAGAGATATTCTTGCTAACCGGATCTGATCTGGGCAGTGCATCTCTGCCTCACAATCCACACAATCATTTGATAGTCCGCACCGCCAGAACAAGATTGGTCAGTTCTTGTTTGTACCCATCAACTTCGTGTGCGTGCGAGGCGTTGGGAAATAAACGCAATTTATAAATAGGGCTAGAAGTAAACTATCTGTGGTTACTTATTTTCAACATTATACATATACTCTGGCTATTGTGCGCGGACTTCGTGGTCTTCTCACGCATATTGGATTTTCAGTGGAAGTGCTGTTTTCGTTTTAGATTGTTCCCTACTGCGATGCCAGTGAGTTGGCAGTGCTACTGCTTGGCCAGGTTTTGAGGAGTATCGTAGCAGTAAAAATCGCATTCTCATTGGCTTAGCCTTGTGCATACCGTTGGTGCTCAAGTCTTCTCGTGCTCTCGTCTGCTGGGATCAACACATTCGTTTTCTCACATTATAGGTGTTTGATCTCCTGCTAAGAGCTAGGCTCACAAACATCAGTGAATTGTCTCCTTCCGGTGATGATTTCCAATGGTGCCTCAAGGTAACTTTGCATCGTTGTGAGCGCATCTTCCTTCCATCCAGGTGAGATGCAGTAACTGCATGGAGGTTCACGACAAATGGGTTTTCGTTTGTGCTCAAAGGCGTGAGGCAGTTAAGGGCCTCAGGGGCTTTGCCAATCTGAAGCTGAAGTGTCGATTCTGTGGTCGCGAGAATTTGGCAGGTTTGTTGCTGGCTGGCCTCCCAAGCACCGCATGGCTGGTGGGTTAAGCAGAGCTAAAAGTGTTAGAGTTCTTTGCAGTCTATAGTTTGGCGTATTCCAGAGGTATTTACAAATAATTGTTGAGGGCTGAATTTCAGTTTAAGTTAGTGGTGTGTCTGCGGCGTTGAGATTCCCCTGCTCCAAGACGCATGAATGGAGAAGTGAAATCACTTAAAGTCGCTATTACTGGAGTGATGAGGCTTTGTCCTGTCTGTTCGTGCATTGGTTATTCAAGCTAATGCGATACAGGTGGAGTACAGTTGAGGTACATTTGCTGGACATGCGGCACTAAGCTTGGAAGTGTTTGGATAGTTGGATGCAGGTGTGCACCTGCAGTGCTAACTCACTTGATGTGCCGTCCAGGCGTGGTGGAGGGGAGTGTTAAATCCTACAGAGAGGAAGACTCGGAGAAGGTGCGGCCAGTCGTTCGTTTGGAATGTCGTGGAATGCAGCCAGTGGAATTCTCGCCTCGTGATGGATGGCGGGTCGTGTCCAATTCCAATTGTGCCACTGTTTTCTCGGATGTCGATCTAACCGATGGTGTGAGTTGCAGCTGTTTTGCCGTGCCTGTCTTCTTAGATGGCATAGGTGAAGTGTTCTTGCTAATTGTCTCCTTTGTAAATGCAGGAATGGATGGATTACGATGACGATGGTGGATGCTGCGTGGAGATTTTTGATGTGCAGACTGAAATTAAGTCGGCGAATCAAGGCGAAGGCAATTGAATACATTAATTTATTTGTGATAATTGGGTTCTTGAAGGGTGAGGGGAAGTGGGGATTCAAACCCGACGGTGCGCATCAATTTGTGACAGTGGTTGGATATTGAATGTCGTTTGCCATCCCTTAGACAGTTGGAAAGCCTCCTATTTTGACGTCAACGTAGTATGCCAAGGAGATTGCTCTTAGGAGGGTCTGGGGAGAGATGAGGTTGGCAGCTGTTATTGCCAACGTCTCTTCTCCCTTCGGGTGGTTGCTCATCATGGGCAAGCAGATTCTGCTGCCTGCACCACAAGTAAGTGGTGAGTGAAGGTATGTGAGAGGTTGGTATTCATTGAGTCTGATGGAATCATGCACAACGACTGCTTAGTCTGTATCGCCAATGGATCAAAGTGAGGGCTGTAGTCTTGTATTTTGTCGAAATTAGATGTCACATGCAGGCGTGTGTGTGTGTGTGTGTGTGTGTGTGTTTGGTGAACGGTTGTTCATGTGTGAGGAGCTGGAGCGAGCAGCGCGTGTGATGGACGCCACTTCGGCTTTGCATTGCTTCATCTATGGCAGTGGGTGAGACTCCGTGCTTGTGTGCATGTCTCGAGGTCATTGGATGTAATGGACCTGTCGCCTCACATTGGAGATGCAACGACAGGGTGACTACAACATCGGCATCTCTACTTGATCTGTGCTGTGAAATGAAGGGTTTGACTTTGTAGTTTTGTCTACCGAGAAGCTTTGCGCAACAAAGACGGGCAGTCGGCACTTATTCCTCCTCATCTAGTGTGTGTGGGAGGGGCGGAATGTTGGAGACAAATGCGAGATTAAAAGGTAAGGGAAGGAGTTCTGCAGTTGAGTAGAATCTTCATTGTCATTAGGATGTAGCATCCCTGTAATCCGCGTAAGCTGCCTTCCGAGAGGGAATGGCGGAGGTGTTGGGCGAGTCATTGACGCCAAAATTATTGGTGGAGTAACATTCTGCAGAAGAGTATGCGTGTGTCCGAAAAGCTGCAACTGGGGTGATTTGCTAGAGGGTGTCTTTGCCACGCATTGTGGACGGAGGGAAACAGGTGCTCGTGATGCTCAAGCCTATTCCGTCCACGCGCAATCCTTCAATTCATCAACTGGGATCGTGCATCGGGTCACAGCAAAACACAGCTTTCCAATCATTTATAAAGTGGAGAAAGGACCTCTGATTGTGTCGCTGTGTGCGGTTATTGGCCTCGTGGCAGCAGAGCCTACTTTCCTTGATGATACGCCAATTCAGTGCTTTCTTCTATTTTGAAAGGCGCACTTCATTTCTTACTAGCCAGCACAACTGACCGCTAACCATGTCAGTCAGTCGCATGGCCTAATGCCTCATTCCCGCCATCAATGCCCAGTGGAGTGAACAACGAGATGTGGGCCCCTCCCTACCCACCTCGACTGGTCGTTGGCTATGGCGGGTAGCAGTGCAGACCGGCGTCGCATTGTGATTGTCAAATCTTGGTGGAGAAATGAGGCGCAATCCACATTAACCACATCTAGTAGCCACTTCTTGCAAGGGCCAGATGTAGTCGGATGGGTGCTTGCACTCGAAGCGGGACAATACGTTCGTTTCACTAGACAAATGCTGATCGTGCGCAGAGATTGCTCAGTTCTGGAATGAGAAGGGGCAGAAGGTCACACAGATTCATGAGGAGCATTCTAAAGAAGATAGATGCAAGTTGAAAGAGAAGAGCCAGTTTAGCCACGGAACGATAGCCCGCATTATTGGCTTTGTGATTGGACGTATAACTGTGCCATCTGGGAAAGAGTGAGAGCAGTAAAGACATTTGACCAAAGACGCCTTAACTCCTCATCCCACCACGCCAGTCACCCACTTGCAATCCTCCACCAGGAGGGTTCGTGCACCGCATACACGTATTCTGCTTGACGCATGCATCCAATCCAAGGAGCAAAACATTGACGAAATGAATGATGAGAAGAACCATCCATGAAGCCATCACATGAAAAACGCGAATTCATGGAAGTGGGTGGAAGGGGGATCGTTAGAGAAGAAAGGGCGAAAAATATCGCCAATCAAGCACAGGTAGACTTCCAAGAACATTAGCGCCCTTTGGGAAAGATGGTTGCCTCTGGTAGCAAATGAGCCACCGCTTATCATCACCTCCCTTTGGCAGAAATCATAGTCTTGATGAAATCGCATGAATTTAGTCAGTCAAGTACTACAAGCCATGGATTTATGCATTGTCAGACATTTCAAGTTCCACTTACTAAGCCAGTCCTCGAAGTAAAATGAACACCACTGTGCAATGGGAGCAGTTTGGGCATAGAGAGGACAAGGAAAAGGAAAGGTCAACCAATCTGGGCGTAGCGCAGCGCAGAGCAGCGCAGAGCAGCACGGGTTGTGGAAAACGAGTTGTATAAGGCAAGGTAGTTCGGAATCGCTGAGGCGTCTTGGTGGCAAGAGAAGAGGGCTCTGGTGAGGGTCTTCCCAACCCAGTTGATAATGGGTCAAACTCAAGCACTGCAGTGTCGTGGCTGATGCCGCTGTTCATTGTATGAACACAAGACTGCCAGTGGAAATGCCATGAGCACCCTTTCAAGTGCACGTCCTAGCCTCTACAAGCAGACCTCCAAAACTCTATGGAAGGTGCAGAACCAGTAAAGCCTTCCACTCGCCCACACCAATGAGCAACCAAACCCATTTACCTGGAGTTACAATGCAACTTTTCGGCGTGAAGCCTCCTCGCTCGACACATTCCCATGCGATGCGTCTCATTCGCTCCCATGTTTCAGCCACACTCCATTTGCAGCTATAGAGAGCTACCCATTTCCTCTTGCGGCCTGAATATCCTGACACCCCATTGCGGCTTGCACAGGTTGATGCAGCTCTCCAATTAATCGTTGCGCCTTGCGCTCACTTTGTGCAACCCTCCTCAGACCAAACCAGTCCACAGTACTGCTGGCCCTTGCCTCCTTCCATTGCGGTGTCCATGTCACCATGTCTGCGTTGTGGGAAGTGAGTTTTCCTCCCCAGCAGTGCTTCTTAAGGGAAAGTCAACTTCACATTAAACATGCCAGTTTAAAGACACACACTGCCATGGTCTGGCGTGTACGGAGAGCGCACTCAACATTGACCTGTCGGCGAAGTTGAAGAAGAGCGCGAGCTCTGAAACCTAGCAAAAGTAGTGAGACACGAAAAGAGGAGACTCCTGGGAAAGCCAGTCGGGTGGTGTATCCGCATCTAGCACAGTCCAACCATCCACTCAACTCGCTATATCAGCGCCTACTCCACAATGCCTGCGTTGGCCTTCGATTCCCTTACAACATGCCAAGTTGTAGCACTAACCCGACCAATGAAAATAGGCCTGTTCTGGTAAGGCTGAGCTTCGACTTCACAGTCCGCATGCCTTTACACCGATCCACCCACACCATCCTCAAATGACCCTAACCAATTCCGAAAGAAACACTTTATTTCCTGCAATCGCTCAGCCTCTCCACCATGGCATACGTCGCGTCCGAGCAGAGTTGTCGGGAGACGTTTGAGCTGGAGGCGTTACTGAGGTGGAAGTACAATGCCAATCAGTGGTGCACAATGAATGCGAAAAAAAGACGAGTGAAATGAAGTGAAATAAGAGGCGATTTGAAGTGGCAGTCACGGTGGCATAGAGCCTTGCAACGGACTTGCAATGTGTCAGTAGATGTTGCGTACGAGAACTTGGATTTCGTCTCCTAGCATGGCAGTTTTCAATGGGCCAGCTGGTACGGGAAGGCCGTAAGAATAGACATATGCCTTATCGAAAACTGCAGGCTTTCACGCCCTTCTTCAGCTGCGCAGTAACAACTTCAACTTCAGGGTGCCGATGTGAACTCGCTTTGTTGCCTAAAATGTAAGAATCAGTGGTCCGCAGAATGCGTTGTTCGGTGAATTATTAAATGGATCTATGCTATACGAAAATGCTGGAAGTATTCCATGAAGTGTGCATTCAAATGCCCAGGCGATAAGATTGCAGGACGGAACTCTTAGCTGTCACTGGTATGGAGGGAGACGGAAGTGGTTGCAGTGAGGTATGAGGTGAGATGCGGAGGATTTCCTATTTCAAGGGGAGGATTAATTAGTAACTCGGTTACATTGAAAAAATCTCCACGGTGGTCAGAGTCTTCTTCAAAGCATGGGCACACGAGCGAGCAAGGCTTACGATAGATTCATCATAGAGATGCCTGCAATTTCTTTCCAAATGCCCCTGTAGGTTTGGTAATGCCCAACGGGAGGGAGAATCTATGGCGGAGCTCAGAAGAGTTGCAGCAGTAGCGGGTAGCGTTGCACTCGCCTTGAGTCGAAGTGGGCACCGAGAGTAGTGTCATCAGCAGCAGAATAACAATGGAGTGATGCGGCTGCGTGTCTACTTGGCAGGCTTCTCCTTCGCTTCACAAGTTGCGAAATAGTCGTCAAGCCTGCCAAAGTGAGGGTCTGACAATAGGCACTGCAGTGCAAAAGCAGGATCCTACTGAAGTCTCACATTAACTTTGCTTTGGAAGAATCTGCAATCGGCTAACACCGACGCGTTCCTCTGTGTTGCCTCTTCACTCGTAAAACGGACACACCACGGTCTCTCCACCATCTACAAACGATCACTTGATGGTTTGCAGTAGCCGTTGGATGAATGGATGGATGGATCGTAACCACCCATAATATGACATGAAAGTGCCTTTCCTCGAGGCTTGGGGTATGCAAATGCGATTGTGCGCCATGGGCTTAGTCAGAGTGCAATCTTTTCCTAAAGCATTCGCAAATGAGGTATTCCAGTAAACGACACATTGCAAACGCCCAAAATGCGACAGGAGGATGTCGATTGTAGAAGGAGAATTGAGCCGCAACAGCTTGACAATGAATGAGTGCGAAGCTCTCGAATCGACTTTCTTGGATTGGAGAGAGCTGAGGTGAAGCTCTCTCTCCAGTCGCGATGCTGCCAGCACATCAACTGCCCAACTACGAGGCTGAGAAGCGTCACCTCATCTTGCTGTGTCGACGAACATAAGCCTTTTCTGCAAACTGGGAGGTGTTGGCCATGAAACGCGTTGATTTTTAGGATCATCGTGGAGCGTAGTAGTAAAATCAGATGGCACGAATCTTCCCCTTACTTAGGTTTGTGCTACCAAAGTCGCCACCGGTGAACTCGAGGTGTGTGCTAGACTGCGCAGCATTTGACAAAAAGTTGTCACTGCTTCCCTCCTACAATCTGCTCCTCCACACTTCTAGGAGGCGACGTGCTAGCAGTCGCCTTGATGATGCGCACAATTTGGCAACTCAGTGGCAGGAAGTGAGGCAGGAGACAAAGCTGTCTATGCGTGTGCATGTGTGAAAGGCGATGTGAGAGGCGTCGCCTCTTTTTTATTGAACAACCGAGAAAGTCCAAAATGCACAAATCCTTTTATTGCCAACACATTACAATGGCACTGCCGCGCACTCCAATGAGGCCTTTGAGTGCGATTTGGGTTGTGGAAATCAGCAGATGATGCACTTGTTGAGCACAGAAATGACTTTCTCAGTGGCATCCATTGAACAGACGCGCATGGACTCGAGGCAGACTCATGTCCCCAATTGCATAGACAAACTTGAAGCGCGTTGACAACCTAGTTTTAGTAATTTCAGCACTCCTTAACATGCACAATCCACACACGCCTACCTTTGGACGCTCCCTGGTCACATGGCGACACCCGTGCGTTGATTGGCGTCAGGACTTGCCCTCCCTCAATGTCACCATTCATTCAACCCATACGCCAGCAGACACCCAATTCTGTCACTTTGTGCACCCACTGCCCTCGTCCGCATGTGCATTAAGTCTTCAGAGCAGATGCTATTATATTTGGACATGTGAGCACCAGTGGAATTGATGCTTTGGACGAGCTAAGGCGCACCCGCCGGGCAAATCATGCAATTTGAACTTCCACATCATTGCATACAGCTTTCAATGCTACAAACCTTCTTAGGGTACTCTGGCAAAACTAAGCAAATTTCGACAGGCGTTTCCTTTGCACAAGCCCGCAGACCATATGCCTTGCAGTTCCTCGAGCCACTTATTGGCTTGTGTGCATCATTAAGAAGACCGACATTGCGTCACCTCAGTGGCATATGGAATGTGAAATGAGGAATGTTGTGAGGCGAGGAGTACGAAGGCTGACTGTCAAGCAGGACTTAATCAAACGCACGCTTCGAGTGCTCCACTCACTACTTTTGGAGCTTACAGTCGGAGCAAGTGTATAAGCCATAAAGGCGCATCGGTGATGGATCCGCATTCGCAGTGCTTCGACCGCTTACGGCTTGAACAAATAAACGCCCTGACTTTTGGACCTGAAGGTAATGACTTGTTGGCATATGAGAAAGCCGTCTCCCTTGGATGGTTGTTTCCGTGTCGGTCTCATGGTAGAAGTGTTGCAGCTTATATCTGTCTCTCCCAACTGCTCCAAGCCCTCCTTCTATGCGAGGATTGCAAGCTTCTGAGGTGAATGATTTGTGATGCGCCGCCAGCACCACAGCGACCTACAAGGAAGAGTAGGCATTGGGAAGTGCAGCGAAGAATGAACAGTTCAAATGCACGAGTCAGTAGCATAAGGCTTTTAAACTATCTTGATGAATGGCATGCCTTAAAGACCGTCAATATCGAATCACTAGAGCAAGCGATTAACAAACCGAGGCCCTCATTGGGACACGAGCTGCTGATAGAAGTCATGGGAAAGGTGGATGGTTGGGATCGTTCTTAAACGACCGAAGCATTTGAATGTAAAGGAAGCAGGGTAGTCACAACAAGGCACGACTCCAGCGTTCCTCCTCCTACACTTCCATGCAGCCAATGTGCTAACGCAGCCTAGGGATGGAAGTAAATGAGAAGTCAGAGCAGCCTTCAACAAGAACGGGTTAGCAAAGGAGGCGCAACAATTGGTGTGCGTGTAAAGTTGTCGTTCCGGGCGACAGTGGAGTGGAAGGCTTGGGAGCCCAAATCTACCGAACACACGCACTTTGGGCTGCGTGCGACCAAAAGCGTCCACCATGTGCCACTCATCGCCTCATGCCAATTAGACGCGCATAAGTCCACACCGCTCTGAGAGACGGCTAATCAATGGAGGTGGAAAACATTATTTTGAGGCTTAAACTATGACACCCAAATATGGAGCGTACAAGCCGGTTGACAAGGTGTGGCAAAATCCACTTCCGCTCGACAAGCACAGCTACGGATCGCATCGCAAGTGAGGCGCTGTGGTCATTCTGACCTGCCTCCGCTTCTGCTTTCACCCCATCAATAGCCAAGGC
This sequence comes from Taenia crassiceps, assembly GCA_023375655.1. NCBI lineage: Eukaryota > Metazoa > Platyhelminthes > Cestoda > Cyclophyllidea > Taeniidae > Taenia > Taenia crassiceps. The sequence continues at coordinate 3,736,494 of JAKROA010000005.1, read as the reverse complement.
GCAGCAATTGTGGTCGTCACTGTACCCTGTTATCCATTCCTGCATTTGAATTGATGCTGATTAACAACGACAGTTTACTTGTGTCACTTAAGTAGACAGGCGAGTTGAGGCATTCACAAATCAATTCTTCGGTTGGGTTGGGTCGGGTCGGGTTGGGTCAACAACTGGAGGGACAGTGGCACACTCTTCAGGAAGAAGGAGCTACTGAGACTCCATCCTGTGGCACGCTGAGCTAATGGGTGGGCCGCAGTTTATCCGGATCCACCTCTTGGTAGAACCTAACGCGCAGACAAGGTAATATTTTCCTCGCGATGTCTGGCAACAGCAAACCCGCCGATTTTAGCATGGCAACACGGTGTACGGTTTGACCTTAGGTTGGGAGATCCTTTTGCGCTCTGAATTGCCTCCTTGGCTTCCAGTCCCGCTCTCCAAGCGCAAATGGCGATCCACCTAGCGTGGACCCACACTCAGCAGGAGATCAGACGGCATTCAAGGAGATAACGAATGCGTGGATGTCGGCACACAGAGGAAGCGTAGCAAGGAAACATCAACGATGAGCATGAAGGCAGGTCGATAATGTGTTTAAAGTTCTCCTCAGGAATTTACTGCCAACAACTCACAGGTAATGCGACGGAGTAAGAGCACAAAAGAGAAGTGGAACGCTGAAATCGAAGCACGAGCACAACAATCCTGTCACCGATAAATTCATGGACAAGAAGCGGATCGTTGCGGTCAATCTTCCCCTCCATAAAGAAGCGTTACTTTAACTAAACTGTTCCTGTCGTGAAAGAGCATCGAATTGGGGAGGAACATGCAGCACTATTAGGTACACAGATTTGCTGGTGGACATCCCCAGGTTCACTAGTGCCGCCTTCGCAAACTAGACGCCGTGGTTCTCTCGCGTGTGCATTGTGAGGAAGTAACCGAGAGAAAAAGACAAGCTGCTCGAATGGGAAGAATCCGTCAATTTGCCTCTGTGATTATAGCAACTTCTTCATATTTTCTGAGGGGAAACCTCAGCGAATCCGACTACATCTTTGTGACTCACACAGTCATACAGCTGATCCATGCAGGCGGAGGCCTAACACTGACCGAGGAAGGTTGAAGCTGGTGTGCCGAGAGGCTTTGCCACCTCAACCGTCAGACCCTTTGCATGAGCGGGTCCATTAGATAAGATGGCACTAATTTGTGATCGCAGAGATGGAGTGAGTGCGAGTCGGGCGCATGCGTGGTCCGATCTCTCGTCTAGCTTGGGCGAGTCCGACGACTCCTCCTCCACCACCACCACCACCACCACTGAACCTGTGATCACCGAAGCCTTCCTGCCGTGAGGGTGCAGTCAAACAAACACACTGTTCCAATACCATTTCAGTGCCATTCTAAAACGCTTCTTATTGCGCACATGCCACCACGAAGCAGTTTATGTCGACCCGCGCCACCAACGAACGCTTTGTTTAAGTGTGCTGGGCGGTGCCTGTTCATCGTTCAAACAAACGCCTGTCTTTTGCTTTCGCAAATCTCTAGCAATTTTCGCCCTATGGAAACGAAAACGAAAGTCGGTGCATGTCTCGCAATGTGATGGAAATAGAGAAGGTTTGTAAAATTACTTTGCAGAACAGGGAAATACAGGCATGACTTCTAAAACTGGCACATTTTTCAAATTTAACACATTTTAAATTTACCAGTTTAACATGCGAATTCGAAATGCCAATCTTTGAAGTACCGCCGAAAGCGGTGTTTTGTGCCTTCGGAGCATTTGAATGGCATCCGCGCTGCCTTCCGTAGCAGCTGGGACCGAGCACCTCACGTTTGCGTAAGTTGGTCTCTGTTGATGTCTCACGCGACGAATGCGCTGTTCCAGTGCTAGGGCTTTTGAAGCAACTGAGTCTTAAAATTTGGATCTGAACATAACAGGGTGTGTCGCATCAGTTGTGATCGTCCGTTCGCTCATTCCTATCAATCCGTGTTCAGCGTTCCGCTGTTGTCACATCGTCATACACACACGCGATCGCTGCAGTAGACGTAAGGCTGGTTGAGGTTCCACGAAGAGCGAAGGCAATCTTTCCTTTGACTGCTTATTAAGGAAGGATTTTCGTGTATTTTGATACAGGGTGTTGAGATTTGTAAATGGCATGAGACTATTTTAGCCTTCAACGTACTGGCTTGTCATGGAAGCCCAAAGTCAGGGAGAAAGACGAAGAAAGGGTAGTGATTAGCAGCAGCATTCAACTCAATTGTTAATGACCGGCTTATTCGTATTGTCCTTCCCTTGTTTCTGGTGCCGCTGCTTTGCAATAACACGCCTCAGTGATTCTTCTCAAACAGTTTCCATTGCAGCCTCCTCTCCTCTCCTCTCCTCGCCTTCTGCCTACCGAATGTCGCGTAGAATTAGGAACATGCGAATGGTCGGATCGTTGCGTAGACGGTTCGTCCCTTTTGCCGAATATGCTATGAATCAGACGAATCCACGGATGAGCCGAAGTTGGAGTGTCGCGGGCGGTTGATTGCGCCGTGTCTGTGTGACGGAAGCATGAAATATGTCCACCAGTGGTGCCTTCAACACTGGATCGAAGTTGGTGGATCAAAGGAATGTGAGCTGTGCCAGTTCAGGTACAGCATGCGCAGACAGGCTAGGTGGGGCAGAGGAACGAGGATGCAGAAAGTAAGGAAGTGCTTTATGCGTGCACATTAAAAAGCACATTAGAAAAGCGTTTCAAGCGATTTGCTGCAGAACGGTCCATGCATTTTGATTTCAACCACACGCTCTATCGCCTCAAATTCGTTTACCCATTCACCATTAAGAGTCTACACGATCAGTGCGTTGTTGCAGGTGGATGGCAGACGGATAGCAGTTCTTTTGCCTTTCAGTGGAAGTTCTTCGCTTCTGAAGTCGTTGCGCTGCTCCTCACAGAATGGTCGATTCGGTCGCGTGCTGCCTTCCTCACCGCTGCTCTTGCAGCACTACTGTGCTCTCTATTCCTGGCTGGATTAGTGGGCCTCCTTGTAATCGGCTTCGTCGCGGCTGCAGCCTTTTTGAGTTTAGTCTGGTACAGATCAAGGAAAGCCTCACCTCGGGCGAAATACGTCTACGTGGTGCAGGAGCCTTCCAAAAGGTGGCTTGCGAGGTTGCGTCGGGTTGCCATGTCTTGAGTTCGGAGTAAGAGGAGCTGGGTGAGAAAGATTTGGCCACTATTGGACATTGCCGAGCTTTCTGTCATTCCTGCATGCTGTTTTTTATTCTTTCCACAGCCAATTACCAGTGATGTCACTCCGTAAAGCCATGCCATTCTCATCCTCCAGTGTGTGCACAAGTACAAATTTCACTGTTAGCTGTCCCCTTTCGCGCCAAGGTGTGCTATCGGAGGACTACGAGACTTCAAGCTAGTTGATGTCCACAGTGTATACTCTGTAATATACCATACATATTCGAATGCTTGTCTCCATTGTTTATACTCACCACTGCATTCTCAGTCCCATCCATCCATCCACCCACCCATCCATCCGGTTTACGGTATTTCGGCCATTCATTGCAGGGGAAGCATAGAATCTGTGCTGGCGGGAGTTGCTGTTGCACGCATTGATGTGTGGTGTGCGTTGTTGGCACGACAACCACGAGGTCAGAGAGGTTCGCTCGACTGGCTGCCATAGCCAAAGGCTGACTGAGGCGGATTATGGATGATGGAGACGCCGTCGAAGCGAGAGGATGTGCCCAAGTGATTGTATCGAGGGGAGTAGATGCACCTGCCATGGAGATGGCAACTGCATGAGGCATTATAGCAGGTAATGCAACGTAAGACGACGAGTAAGGTTGTTGCAAGTCGACAGACAGACGTGGTGCTACTTAGAAAGAACGCAAATTGTGGCCATTGTTCACCAAGACATCGGCATTCAGCTACTTGTATTATCCCTTCCATAAGTATTTACGCGACAGACAGGAATTAAAAAAAGACCTGCTCAGCCCTTGTGCTCATCGCGATGCCTTGACGTCGCAGTTTAAAGGGAATGCGCTGTGGATTATGTTCCCTCACAGGAGCCAAGTGGAATAGAGGTGGAGGGTATGTTAAGCTCTTAACGCATCACTGGATGGGTTTGGTGAGTACAAAATTGTCTAGTTCGGTGACAGAATACTCAGCTGCGTCAGTTGTTCAGTTCCGTCCAGAGAGTGGAATACTAGACATGACGCAAACGATCATTCGACACGCAAATCTGTGCGGCCCACGAAGACTGAGCTTCACCACTACGATGATGTGTGATTGATGAATCTACTCCCCGAGACTTCGGTCGAGGAATCTGCTTCTCTGCCAGCTGGAGATCGAATTAGCTCTGTTAACTCTGTTTAGCAAGCATTGTGTAGAAGTTGCGGATGAGCACCACAGATACGAGCTTGCGAAATGCCTCTGATGTCGGCCGACAACTTTGCCACATCCACTGATCTCTGGGCATCGGCGCACAAGGACTGTGCGACTCTGCTCGAGAAGCGACCCACAAATCTCACTGGTCGAAGACCACCAATGCGGATGCAAGTCAATCGCGAATGGGTGCTCATTGCATGAATATGATTGTTTTTGGCCTCGAAACAGAAAAAAAAACTGGGACAAATAGGGTCAGTCGTAGTGATAATTCTTGTAGGGCCGGTGAGCGCGCGTATAAGGTATTTGGTACCGTTGATACTACACCATGCGACATCTTACGGATGAGGGAGCAGACGATTAGCCATTGGGCGCATCGGATGGCAGTAAAAGTGAAGACCTCCTCCAATTGCCAAGAAATGCTCCTGGTTAGTTGGCTCTTGCCCTTCAACAACGCTTGTGTGGAGTATGGCTTTCACTACGACGGCTTGAGCGCAGGTAGCATAGCATGGACAAGAGGGGCGAAATGACGATGCTTGAGTAATGGCGGCACATTGCAAGGCGATTCCTTGATCAGTGCACCTTAAAAGGCATGATTGTTCAATCTGCAGACGAAGCGTTAACTTGGGGGGGATTGTTGAGGAGAGGCACAAAGATTGAGGGTGGATTCACCACCGGCACGTCCATAGCCGTCTGGCATCTGCGGTGCATCCGAGCATGCGCCGGTTAGTGCGACATCTCAGCTATCCAAAAGGCTAGTGTCTCCAAGTCTTAGTAATTTAGAGCATTTGCACTCAACTTGTCCCAACCCCAGCCGAATTGTAAGCATTTTCGTGAGCCGCAAGATCACAACCGACAGCTAGAAGCGATTGAAAACAGGTGTTTTCCTTGTGGCGAAATACGGTGGAGATTTTAGTGGGCCACCGTGTTCGCTTCATTCGTTCGCGCCACGCCTCCTTTTCTGCCTCAGATTTGCCACTGCCCAACCTCTGTGCCTTTTCGTGCTTTCGATGGCACAGAACACCAATGCCATCCATACGCGCCCATCCTGCCCGTCGGCGCAGGTGACAATGCTTGTTTGAGTTGCTCCAACAAATTAAGAGTGCTGAAGCAGACATGGGATGGCAGAGCAGCGGAGGATTCCATATTGCCTTCCGCATTCCTCTTTGGCGTAAGTTAGCCTTAATCATGGAAGTCAATCCTCCACACAGTGCTTTTCTACAGCAATCCCAATTGAGCCAAACAACAACAACACCAACAACTCGACTATGGGAAAAGCTGCATATTTCTAACAAACTGGCATCCTCCTTGCAATCAGGCGGTGGCTCGGCCGCTACACTTAAGCCATTGTGTAAGTCATTGCTTGTGCATCTCCTAATTATCAACGCTCGCCATTATTTTGCACTAATGCGATGTCTGTGTGGCAGCCCCTACACTTCCTTCCATCTCTGCTTCTACAAATCCTTGGAAGAATTCTGAAGCTGAAGTGCGTCATTCAACAGCAGATGGTCAAACGCAAAAGGTGAGGCTTAAATCGCCTACTCCACCATTTGGTGGCAGTTTTTAACAACCTTAAAAGGAGGTGTTGCAGTCCCAATACCGCACAAAACAATGACCCCACAGCAGTGACGCATACGGCGTGCGACTCATCATCGATTTAGGGTCACGCCAACCGCATTGGTCAATGCAAGTCCCCGGTGCGGCGAGTTGAGCAGGCGATGGCGTTCAGTGAGGCAATTGTCACGCCTTCCCATTGCACTTAAAAGGCTGCTGGCTGAGTTATTTCCTTCTGCTGGAATTGTGCGCTTTGCGATCCATAACCTCGATTCTACTAGACTCCTTTGTTAACAATGCAGTAACTGTGGCTCGTGACAGTGATTGTGAGTGAATTGTTGAAGCAGATGGATGGTGGCACCTACATTACCAGCGCCCTACACACGCGAGGCCTCGATCCTCCTACCCGAACTCTCACCTTCCGCAACCGTCGAGGTGACGCATTCGCTCCAGCTGTGATCAAAGCGACTTGGAGCTAGAAAATCGGCAAAGACGTTGACAGCGAACGCGCTATCAGCCAGAATGAGGACAAAGTGAGAGTTTGTTATTCATTACTGAGTCACCTCAGCAACCGTCCGTATGACCCCAGTGATGATGGTATACAATGACCGCAACGAAACACGACATTTGTTGCGCGACACTGGCACATTATTCGACATGGCTTTGGCACTACCTGACCAACTTCTTACCGGAGCATGCAGCTGAGCTGTGTACGATCCTTTTCTTTTGAAGGCCAAATCACAAATAAGGAAAACAAGATAAATAAAAAGGTGACTATTGGCCATGCGAGTTGGGAAACACAAACTGGGCCGAACTTATCCTCCAGTCCTGTTAGTGCAGCCGGTAAAAATTGCCACGCGTTGATTACCCGCACCGGTACAACGAATCCCATCGCCGCCCCCAACCTCCTCCCATCCATCCCACCACGCGATTCGTGATTCGAAATTGGCAGTTTAATTTGGCAGTTCGTTTCACCCTTGAGCGATACACAAACACAGCTCTGTTGCCCTACCAGGATGTTACTTTCTATGCTAGCCGTCGCACCACCAAGCCCCCAGCAGACGAATGCACAGCCAAGAGTTGGCAGAGGATGCCTAGCCCTTTTACCTCACACAGAATGCATTGCTGAGTAATATCACTGCAAGGTGCTCAATGAAATCACACGGGGTACAACGTCGGACTTCGCAACGTACAATGGCAACATCACAATAAAGTTGCTTCGATGACATCCCTTGCATAAGGGTGTGCGTGCGTCGACTAAGTGAGGCTAACCGCTTAAACTTACACTTTCTTGCAGTGCTGACGCTAGCTCCTGCCTTCAATGCGAAGCCACCACACCGCATTCAGCGAACACCACAAGCATCAGTAATTCGCTTGCCGCATGCAGCAGCTGACTTCCTGCTAGTTGCATTCACTCCCTTCACTGCCATCCTCCGGATATGTTCTTCCATTCCTAGTGCAAATGCCAATCGCCTGCTGCCGAGCATTCTGTCGTACAGACCGCTTCCACATCGCTATCGCCACTTCCTCACGAAGTGGACTACCAACTACCGCTTCCTGCGCATGCCAATCGCCCTCAAACGCATTCCTAAACGGTTCCTGCATCTGGAATGGAATGAATTATATGAATGTATTCACGGTCGTAATTGGCATGAATGGACGGACGAATGCCAGGCACGAGGAGTTGCGGCCATGACGGATGGTTGATGATGGTGCGAGGCAGCAGAGTGCGTCAACACAATCACAAAGAACACGCAGAAGGAGGAGACCACCTCATGCTCTCGTAGCCCTCAAATCACACATCTTGATGTTCACTTGCAGAACCATTACATATTTGCAAAACATTTAATACTTTGTCTTTTAAATCAATAAAGTTGTTCCAAAGCCACCCGCTCCAAAATGAGGGACAATGACTGAGATGACATAATGGAGGCAGGGATAGTGGTTACACATTTGGGCAGACACAAAGCCATCCAGGGCCGACTGGAAGCGCGAAAGACATAAGGCAGAACACGTCGCATCCTCATCTTTGCCTCCTCCAACGCTTAAGGCATCGCAGTGAAGGTGTCCTCCTTCTCCGTCTCCTCCTCTTGCACGATGCAGAATTGTCCACCTGATAAACACTGTTTCATCCTCCACTTCGCAATTCGTTCAGCCGATGGTTCTTGCACCACTCTAACACAATTCAATCGACGCCAGCAGTCCACCTGATCGTATACAATAAGAACAACACAGGCCACACCATAACACACCACGGGAGGTATCAGCCAGTAAAGCCAATTGCAGATGGATCCGAATATGCTCGCCATTGTCAGCACGACAATGAAAGCACACCCCATCCATGTTCCGAAGACTCGATAGAACAAATTGGCGGTGACGAAGCAGATGAGACTGAGTAGGTCTCGCCACTACAATGATCGAGAATTTGCAAAAAGAAAATGCTTCAATATTTCATGTGGCAAAACGATGAAGTTATGGTTATTATTGCTAAGCCTTTCCTAAGTGAAGATGGAAAAAAGAACGCAGCAGCAACAATGAGCAAAGAACTGTGCTCCACACCAAAGCAACCAGTCCGCACAGATACTACATGGTTTTTGTGCGAGAAATGCTATGCCGCATAAGTTTACCAAAGAATCGTCTGCACTTTAACAGATACGCCTAAGACTCCATCCTATACTTCACAACCTCACCTCTTTCAGCGGTTTCTTACATTCGTGCGTCTCGTATACAAAGTGACACACTTCACACCTCCTCGACCGACTAACTTCAATCCAACGCTGAACACACTTCTCGTGCACATACTTCAAACTCCCGTCACACAGACACGGCGCAATCAATCGGCCACAGGATCCCAACTCCACATTATTCAAGGAATCACTGGAATTGCAGCAGATTCGACAAAATGGCAAACCTTGGGCTGGAATGCTGGTCGCCAATCCAACACATTCAAGGTTCCCATTCCCGTCCGACAATGGGTGGAAGAAAACGGAGGATGTAGTGCATACGTTGGACAAAGATGGCTGGACCTTTTCTCCATCTGTAGTGCAAGGTGGGAGAGAAGGACGAGGAGATGCCGTCAATCGACCATCTGCTGTTTCACCAATGCTCTCCAGTTGGCTTCCTTCTTCCTCCATCATCTCTGTCGCCTGTAGCAAAAATCTAATGTCAACCGTTTGCCACAGCCCATCCTACAGGAGTCTATATTCTGCATTGCAATGGTCCAATACAACCCCACCTAACACCTTACAATCCCGAGGTAGGAATAACCGACTGCCGCCTAAAATGCCTCACTTTGATGCACACTAGCAAAACCAACCAACTCAAGTTCGTCATACGTTTGTACACTACACAACCTGACCTACCCGTCAATCTACCCGGCCAGTGAACTGCGCTTGTGTGCTCCTATGTGGAACAAGTCCGGTGACGTTACAGCATGGAAACCGTGAAAAGGCTAATCTACAAACGCATCGTCATACGTGCAGTGCCAATAAAAAGTCATACGCCTCAAACGAAAGGCGAACACGCTCAGCAGCGCACTGTAAGCAAAGTGCTGGGTGTGCGGAAGTATTCTCCGGCTTGGCACCCATTATCACAAGGCGACGTTGAATGTTGGTTTGGCAGAATGGATTTGAAGGAGGTTACTGCAACTGGCTCATGTACAAATCACTACTACAAATTACTCAAACCAAAAAGATCAGCTAGCCAATCAATAGCCAAAATCGCGAATAAGTAGATATGCCCTCAAAATTCAGCAGCACATCCACCTGAGCTATGTTCGATGTCGATAAAGTTGCAAATAAAAAAGGAGGCATCTGATCCTCACAACAAGGTAATGCAGCGTTCGTGTAGCTTAAAGGTTTCAAAGCAAAATGCGAAAAGGGAACACCAATGCATGCGAATAGAAGGCCATGTGAAGTTAAAGTTGCGAACGTTGATACGCACCATATCCTCGTAGCCGCACTTGTGAATCCCAGGCTCTGTCAGCTCATCATAATGTTTGCTGTTTAACACCATGCCCATCAACTCCTTCGAATGAAGTAGACCCGAAGCTCGTCACAAAGCAGCAATACTCGCTCCAAATTTACGAATGCAAATGACGAACCAAGATTTGGTCAACGAATAAATGCCAACCTGCACACTTAAACACACTGTAAGAAGACATCGACATTTGGGGTGGAGATATAATAATGTGGCCTCTTTTAGTAAGGATGAGAGCAAGCATTTTCACTCAGGAGCTGTAAATGCATTACCAAAGAGACCACGCAGTGTGGTGTTACTTCGCCACCGGGATTGTTTTCATGCCCAATGGATTTCTTTACAGGGCCGCAGTTTTGCATAGCTCTTAAATTTACATCTCTCGCACACCTATCAATTACGTTGCATCAAGTTAGAACGACCTTTTGCTCCGCTGAGGTGTGATTTTGCTGTTAAGGTCTAACGCACCGCCTTTTCCCCTTTTATACTCACATATCCTCTGAGCATATATGTGTCTGCGAATACAGTGGCAACGCTATCCAATTCATGGCCACCTACACTTTTAAGTTTGCGGTAAAGTTGTCTGACCTCTTGGTTGACGCATAAGGATTTTTCTCAAAAAACAAGGGTTATTTTAACTACACGGCTCCCCTTCCTAAGGACACCGTATTTTTTGCGTTCTGAGTCCTCCTTAAGAGGAAAGAATGCTAGGGCAGAATGTATAAGCCTAGCAAATGAGATGGAATTAGAGCTGCTGGCATGATTTGCAGGCCGGCTTACTCGGATAGGACAACATGGCGACACTAGTGACCGTGACCGTGACTGAAACTGGCAAACAAAGAAGCAAGTCATTGCATAAACTTTTCCCTTTTTGAGTGGAGCTTCCAGTGCTTGCCTTAGCTATCACAAAGAATGTATTAGAGTACCATCTGGAGGCATTACTTTAGGCACACTTTCACGTTGCGCTGCACAGGTGCAATTGAGGTTCCCTACGTGGCTATTGAGAGGGTGTCCAAGACCAATTCAGCCTTTAAGAAACTAGTGATGTGACCAATTTTCTGGTTGCCTTGCCATTTTGGACCTGTTTAGCCGTTCGGTTAGGATATGGCAAAGCTGCCACAATCTGTGGTAGGGCCAAGGTAGTGCGAACAAGGATCCCGACAAATGGGTGCCACAATTTGTCAAACCAGCAATTGATGCTTCAGCTGCGAGCGTGAGGTGCTTTCCTTGTGAGGTGCTTTCATGGAGTAGTCGGCCTCCCCTTTTCCATCACCACTGCTCAGGAAGCGATATTTTGCCTTCCTTGTCCATGCGGTAGGTGGTTTGGTTGTCGTTGAAAAGATTGTATGTAATTAAAGTGTCACTATCAGACAAAGGCCGACTGGATTCACTAAGGCTTGGCCGTGGTGATGGACTTCTGCACTTCTATCGCGCAATGCTTTAGTTTTACACATTGAGATATGTGTGGATGGGTGAAAGCGCTGAAGTCAACAAATATTAAAGTGCGTTAGACTGCGGTCATCGGTTTGTTTGGCTAGAGCTTTATGGGCTGGAGCTGGGACAAATTCTATAACCTCTGAGTGTAGGTGGCATGATTTTCCAGTTTCCTCAAGTAAAATAAGTAAAGCATTACTTTACAATCCTCGCCGGCATCGCTGCGATGCACGGCAGAGTACGGCGAGGACGGTGACAACGGCAATTGTTTTGGTGCCAAGGGAAAATCAAGTAATTGCGTTGGGGTGATCCACGAGGAGGTGCTGAATGGTTGAAATCGTGTGGAGGGTGTCCAGTGACGCGCGGCCTTGATGGACAAAAGGCACCTTGATAACAAATTGGTGAGGGAGGTGCGACATCCACAAGATTTTCGCACAGTAAGTGTTGAAATTGGCTGCAAGAAATGTCAAGTTTCAGCTGTCTAGACGATCCTAATTGACCAACGAGTGCCCTCACCGCTTTCAAATGAGGCAATGGAGTAGCGAATTTTCCCAAATTTATGAAACTTCGGTCATCTGCTGCAAACTGGAAATGCCCACAATCACAACTTTCCTTACGCTTTAACGGTAGTCAAGCACGTCGGGTGGAGGGCGTGGCTTTTAAGCACAAAATGCCACATTCGTTTGCGTTTTCTGTCTGAGTGGGTGCAACCGCCACCCAAGCCCACTGGACACACTGATGATTGGCGGAACTTCTCGCTCCGAAGTCAATTGCCGAATCGGACGATTCGCCAAATCCAGTTGAATTGCCAAGAGGGGTGAGTGGCGTTGTGGTCAAGCATCGTCTCAGCCGTGGCAAGTTTTGATGATTGGCACGGTTAGACCGTGAGTGTTTCTTGCAGCACTGATTACGCTGTGCTGGTTTGCCAAGGGGAGCGTGGGGCACTATGCAATGCTTTGTTTGCCTTACTGCCGGTCACGGTTGGCCACTTGGCCCTATCCAGGTGAGCTGGTCCGCAAGCCATGCCATCAGACCCGTTGCCCCTGGGTGCTGCATATAGACATATTCTACCTCAGTATCATGCCCTCTTTCGCCTTCAAGGAAGTCTCAGCACACCACACGAGTAATGGCGCCATTAAGTGAGCTGACGTTGAAAGGTGCGGAAGTGACCTCCACTCTCCACACAACACCAGCTTTCAGTAAGCCTAGGCGCATGCGTCCACAATGCGCCAGATATTTGGTCGCAAAGCACACCAACTCATTCAAATTAGTCTTCGGTCCAGTGGATTCTCTCAGTTGACACACATCTCCACTCAACTGTGGTGCACCTACGCACCTGGAACCGGAGAAAGGCCAACAGACATGAGCAGGTGGCGACCCAGTAATTCAGCTGTTTGTCTCACCCAGGAGACACACACTCACACGCGTCTGCAATGGCTGCCACCGCAATAGTGAATCGTGTGCTCAACAAGTTCATCCATGGACCTACAGTCAATTGCTTGAGGGGAGCGAGAACCTTCTGAATGTGCAATGGGCCATCAATTAGGGGCTTGAAGTTTGCAGCTCGCGAATAGCGTTGGCATAACGCTGTAAACCATCCATATCTGCTCTGTCATCCGAATGCCCTAACCCAAACTAAGCTATGCTCACGAAACGCATTATTTTCCACTATTACTGACATTCGGCAGCTGCTGTCAGCCAATCCAGCAGTTGTTCGCCCTCGGTCACGGACTTGCTTAGCACGCATCTCCCGGTGGAGCCTCCTGTTCCTCATCATCCTCGCTACGGATTTCAATAAGACCTGAGAATGCACTTAGTTTAATCGTCTGACAGCTTCTAACGCTCATCAAATGGCGGCACCATTTGGCGTTGTGCTGAGATGCTTGTCCCTCCCCAAGTCCACACGAACGTCACAATTGAGGCGAAACCAATTTTCCCGCGACACAACCATATTCGCCGATGGCAGCCACTTTCAGACTTGCTTGTCTCCACCTTTAGGTGTCGTGAGTGTATATTCGACCCTGATTTTGATGTGGAAAACACGTCAATCCATTACGGGTAGTGGTCGAAAGTTGGAAGTTGAGTGGTGGAGGTTCCTGACAGTTGCTAAGGTTGGAATATGGATGTGGCGGAAGTTTATCAAGAGTGCCAGCTTTTAGCAATAAGTGTTGCACTGACAACTGTGAATGGATGAGTTAACTCGTCCAATGGTGCGGAACGAGTAGAAAGCTGGAGCGATTCTGCCTCCTTTGTAGAGTTTCGAAAACCTAGGCATCAAAGTGAGAAGGCCTCGCGACAATCCCTTTCTACACTCCTCGTGGAGCTCCCAGTGCACCAAGCATGTTGGAAAGCATGCATTGCAGTGGGAGGAACTCCCTCCGCCTCTCAGCCCAGTGCAGTGCAGTGCAGTGCAGTCAAGCAACTACTTTGCATTGTATTCCGCGTCCAAAAGGCCATGAGGTGCATCCAAGCTGCGTTGATTTGCTGGCCTGCTCTGCTTATGCCGCTTCGTCCATGGCTTTAACTTTCAGTCGCTTAAGCTCCAAGGCATATTGCTTCTGGTAGAGTTACAGCTACACTTAATTTAAAATTGTGTTGAGCTGCTAATCTCCTTAAGTTAAGGCTGACAAAATCGCCTTCTCTGCTTTGCCACTGCACTTCTAAAATCTTCCGTGGCTCTAGTGCTTGAGTGAACCTTCTCCCTAGTCTGTGCAGATTAGTAACAACTACACTCTCTCATTCTACTGCACTTCAAAGTTGAAGTCTACTACGACCGTTGTTTATGTTATTGCAAACCTCTCTGCGCCAGAGAATCGCTTTTTCGATGACTGTCCGTTCTCCCTTAACGTTATTTTCTCTAACTCCTGCTAACATTGCTTTCTTAATAAATACAAATATTGGCACTTTACTTTTAACCTAACACTTTTTACATTTAAATGACCTAATTTTTGTAAAGCGAATTGCGTCGGGCTACATACTTAAAATCAGAGGTTGAGTCTTTGATATTTATGTGATTGTTTTTTCTGCATTGGAGAAAGTACGGGCTACACTGCAACACTAAAGTCGTTTTCAACCCTTTTATATATATTAGGCCAAAAAAAGTGTTTTTTTACATAAAGTAGAAAAAATTGTTTGACTTGTGTGTTTAAGATACCATAAAAGGAAACGTATCAAATCGTATTTAGTTTGTTATTCTATGCTCACTGCATAATTAGGGATAATCCAACTTCAGCTCTCAATTCGTAGCAGTGTATTCGCATCAAATTTTGTTGCGTAAGGCTGTTTTTCTGTTGTAGGGACCGAGGTTATTCAATATGATATCATTAACTTTACCGCTTGCAACTTACCAATTTTTAATGAATTTCAAAATAATAAAATAATTAAGTAGTTGTCGTATATTTTACAAAACAAATAATGTATTTGAAATTGGCACATCTACACTCTCTTAGAAGCAAGTTATTACAACTCGCTTTATTTTGTTTTACCTTCTCATTTACGCTGATGCCTCTCAACCTTTAATTTTTATTGGTTAGCAGCACGCCTTCTCGTCAGTTGGCTGAAGAGCGGCAAGTTGAGCTGTGTTGAAGCTCTAAATAGCACTTCGTTAAACCTTGCTATTTTGAAATGCAAAGCAAGTAAGTGCAATGATTTTACCTCACAGCGATTTTATAGACCTATACAAATTGCTGTTGAGGGTAATGTTGGCAGTGGAAAAACGACATTCCTTCGTTATTTCAAGAATATTTCTTTAGAAGTAGAAGTTTTTCCTGAGCCTCTTGATCAGTGGAATGATGTCAAAGGCTTTAGATTGTTTGTAAACATGTAAAATTTTTTTATTGCCTTGATTGTAGGAAAGCTTTTACGACAATCCCTGCAGGTGGAATACTCCATTTCGTGCACAACTTTTGGTGACGTTGGCAAATCAGCATTCGGCTCCAAGAGTACTTAAACCAGTTTCAACTTTTCTCAACAATCAAAATACAGTTTAAAATTTAATTTTTTTATTAGACGTCAAAAGTTTGTCTCATTGAGCGTTCAATATACAGCAACCGCTATGTATTCACGGAGGTTAATCGACAAAAGTTAGTGCCTTTGAATAATTTTTCCCCTTGTTTTTGATTACTAAGTATTTTTACCTTTTACATCCTTAGTGGTGTTATTACGGATGGTGATTGTGAAGTTATTGATGAATACTTCAAATGGAGCTGCCAGCTTCCAATTTTCAAATTGGATTTAATTGGTAGGCCTTTTTAAAAAAAGCAAAGGAGAAGTCTGTCTATGATCTGACATACTTTTGTAAATAAAAGCATGACTTTTGCATGAGACGCTTTAACCATAGCATGGCAAGGTTGAGGAGCAATGAAATCTTTTTCTTAGTTTATCTTCGTTCTCCACCTGAAATCTGTGAGAAAAGAATTCGAATTCGCCAACGAAAGGGAGAGGATTCTATGTCCATTGTCAGTTATCTACAAATTTGCCCATTTATAACTCTTGCATCACCGTTGAGCTGGGCAATCCGTTCCTCCTACTTTTAGGAATTCCTTAGAGAGGTGCACAGACTTCACGAGGAATGGTTGCTGGGGAAAACTCAAAGCTTTGTCCTGCTCCAGTTATTGTAAGCATCTTAGTCTTTTGGTCAGCTACTACTATTTACCACAAGATAAGAGCATTTGCAATTCTGGCCTCCCTCAGAAGATGGTTGGGTAGCACTCTCCAGTTTCACGTCCCGAGTTGTCAATTACTGTGCTGTGGAAGTAGGCAAGATGTACACGTTGTTATGCGAAATGTGCATAGTTTTGCAATGCCGATGTTTAGGATTCTGACGATTTCACCTTGCGGTATGATTTGTGACATCACGGTTATTGCGCATCAATGACGATGGCATATCACGCATTTGTGACAGGAAAATCTGAGCGTTACACGCATATGGCACTAGCAGTGTACAAGCCTTAAACACAATCCAGAGGCTGAGGAATAATCTTTGGTTATATGTAATTTGTAATCTCCACTGTAGATTTTCGATACTTCTGGATCCCTGGACAATGTTACTGCAGCGTATTTCAAGAGGAAAGAGGAAATCCTTTTCGGAATCTAATTTTAGTTCGATTGCCATCACTAGAATTCATGGGAACTGATTCCTTAGGTGACAGTGCGAGCACATATTCAAAGCATGTAAAATTGATTGTTTTAAGACGAAATAAGCAAACATTGAATGCACAACGGATTTCCCTTCTGGTGCATGAGACGATCGTGAAGGCAGTGCGCAATTTTCACGGCACTTTGAGCAAGAAAAGGTTTATACAGTGAGGATTTTTTGTCAATCATAAACAGTTTTCTTTCTTGGTAGGATCACGGAAGGATGCATAGTAAATAAGGCATTGCATGCGACATTGACGGGTTTAGTTGGAGAAGTCGGGAACGGTGCAGCGCAGTGCGTTGCGGCGTCCACGAAAAAACAGTAAGTAGATCACCAGTGTTTATGCAATTTGGTTGATTAGGACAGGTGAAGGATGGACAGAATAAATTAGAGAGTAAGGCAACGGAGTTGGGCGTTGACGCATGGACACGATCGTGTCCCGATGTGGAGACGATCGAAGATGCACTCTGTCGATGCTCGAAGCCGTCTAGACGTGGGCATGAATAGGGTGCAGGTAGTGAAGGTGGTGAAATAGTGGTGAAGGTCGGAATAAGTACAGCGAATAAATTTGGGCAGCAGTAGAGGATGGAGGTAAAGGAAATGAAAAACAGGTACCGAGGCTAGATTCAGACGTTTCAAAAGTCACTAAAGTAGGGTAGCAACAACTGCTAGATACTGATTCGTAACATCCCCAGTTAGAGTTAGAGGTTATGTGATTATCGTAAAAGACGAAGTGGCGGAACATGAAGACGACGTTGCACAAATGGGATGTGGAAGGCATCCAACAATCCATTAGCTCTCTGCAGATCTCCTCACCCATCCACCCTAGCAACAATGTTATTTACAAATTTATAAATACAATGAGCCGCTTTCTGGTCTCGCCATCTGCTGCTGCTCTTGCAGCCCCTTCCTACCCTCTCGGCCACACTTGGCGGTTTGGCCGTCACTTAGCTAGCCACTAAAGGGACAGCTAAGGAGGAAAGGAAAGGCAAGGCAAGATATTCACCGACCCGGTAGGACTAGAAACTTCATCCTTCTAACCCGAAGTTGGACACCCTATCTAGGAGACAACGAGGTCGCCCCCTCCGCCATCACCCTCCCACCTGCCCTCAACCACCTCATCATCGTTATCTTCTGCAGTCAAGCAGCGGTACAGCGTCCTTTTCGCCTAATCCTCCTCCTCCTCCTCCACCTGCTGATGCTGGCCTCATCAGGCCATCCGTTGCAACTGTAGTGCAGTAATATGTGCTGCTGGTGATTTGGGCCGACAAGTGTGAAGTGGCGGATGTCTTATGCGATGCTACACACGTGTCAGGAGGCCTTTAGACATGTGAGGCTGGTCAACAGAAACCTGTCTACAGTGCTGCACTTAATACCCTCAAAATTGCTGATGCGGAGATGGCATCTATTCTATCATCTATCAAGCAGTGTTTGCATTGCACTAAGGAAGGAAAGCGCTGATAGCAAGAGAGGGACACAAGGGCATGTTCAAGCATCCTTCCCGTAAGCAGTGACGACTCTGCTCGGTGGGGTAAAGTTGGATGGAATAGCACTTCAGCTTTTGGCTTTTGGTCTGCTGAGAGCTGCTGTACGTTCCAATAGTGTTTTGGGGATCCTCGAGTGCAGTACTTGAATAAAAGTCTCCAATTGATAGAATGCGATGCATATTTCAGGCAAAGGTTGGCGAAAGTCTGCGGTGGATTAATGTTGGTGAAGTGCAGGCAAAGAGCCAAGTGGTTGATGGCAAAGTTGGTTCGAGTTCAGGCCATGTCAGCAGTCCGAACAATTGGCATTGTATGGACGATCAGTTAGTTACGCCTTCGACTGATTATTATGCTTTGGCATTTCGCAGTCCATCTGATTCACCTTGCACATTGGACCAGTCATGCAGCCATTTGCGTTCGTTGATTGCGCACCCACCCGGTCAGTCATCCGATCAGGCTGCTGACGCAAGGTGGTAGAGTGCCACCTTTGTTGTGTGCCAGTAAACTGTGAAGAATAGTAGCTTATTCACGCCAGTTATTTGACCGTCGTCAACTGTTGTTGCTGTTGATGTTTTGGTAAAGAGCAGTAGCAATTTTGCAGCACGAAAGAGTTCAATAGCTAAGTCTGTGTATTCACCGTGAACTCAAAAGCTGCTATAGGAAACTGTGGCCTATACGGTTAGCTGTCGCACAGGGCCTAGGTCCACTCAGTCACAGGAGCTGCATTGCTGCACCGACTCTGCTAGGTGCAGCAGGAGAACGGATTAGGCCAGCATTGTGGAGAGCCATTCACCCAACAAATAATGCAATATTCCCGACCCTGACCTGCTTCAGACATTATCGAGAGCATTCCAGAGGCGAAGGGCTCAGCACCTTCTGTCTTCTTTAAACCTCGCCAGTGTCTCCTCTGCAAGTTCTCTTTGCCGTGATTATGCAGAGAAAATTGGCTCCACTCAGGCCTTTCAGTGACTTCAGTTCCATTGTTTTCCGCAGACCTACTTAATGCCTCCACTTCGCAATGGAGCGTGTTAGGATAAGGCATCATGAGCTCAATTAAGTGATTGTAAAACACCTCGTAGCACAACACTATGCCAACTGACTGTTTAAGAGAAGAGTGAGTGACTGAGTTCTTGCAAAGCGGAATGCAGTGCGTCCTCCAATCCATCGCAATGAGGCCATTTATGCACTTCGACTAAGGCTCACAATTCATGTCATTTCTTTCATTTACACTGCTGTGTAAAGAGAGCAGTCGTTTGAATGCAATAATTCAGTATCACAGTGGTCGTAGAGCGATTCGCGTGGCAAATCACACCCACGAACGTTCACTGTCTGCTCGCACACATTAAGATGCGAAATCACGAAAGAGGCAAGGACATGCGTCAATAAAGCGAATGAATGACAAAGTCGGACTGCGTAATTCCGCATAAGGGAATCCCTATTTCGTTTGAAAAGACAGATACATCTATGAGGTTAAGTGTAGAGAAATAGATAAGCACACAATGCAGGAGGGACTGTTGATTATCACCAAGTAGGCGCGGTTGTCATCAGCTACTTTTTTTCAGATGCTCGAGTGGGAGTAACGCCAACTGCCAAGGAAGAGGTCCTCAGGTCCAGACTGATGACTGAATGGAAGTGGAGCTCACTCTATACACTGGTTACATTATTGCCTTCCTGTTGGACCTGCAGGTACCGTATGACAATGCCTTATGCCTGAGTTCAGGAGGAGCATGTCCATGAGAACCGGCACCAACAAAGTCTTGCATTTTTTGCAGGACACTTTAGACAAAGGGCTCAGTAGCTCGCAAGTTTGTATCGAAATGGAGGTGAAAAAGTGAGTTAAGGGATGGCGAATCGGATTCTACCATTTGTTCACAACATTGTCGATTTGTCTAAAATTCCACCTTCTGCTCTTATGTGTCTGAATGCATTTGTGCCTCATCATCCACTCCAAGGCTGATATTGCTGCTCATTATCCCTCCCAATTTGACCTCACATCCCGCTTAATGCTGCAATACTCCCTACAGTATCAATCAGTCTTGCCTTCTTCTGCAGTCACGTCCTTTTCCCACAACATTCTCCTCACTGCCTACACAACTCACGTGGCATGAAGCTTGTGCCGATCGACAAACCTCTCCTGGCACCCCTTCTTGATAACACAGCCTTCGACAGCGGGCATTGGGCTCACCTAGGCCACATTCTATGGACTGACGGTGCCCTTGGTGCACCCGCCGCCAACACTAAAGGTACATTCACGGACTGAAATCCATGGCTAGCTCAGGTGCTTAGAAGGCCCCACACATTCGACATTGCACAACAATAAGTAATTCCTCCACATAAATTGCAAATCTTGCAGCAAAATCCATGGTTTGCTCCACTTGCATCATTTGTGCACAAGTGCGGGTGCAGCATCCACTACTAGACTTAAGTCGATTAAGTGATATGGCACAGTCCTTGTCTACTGCAAGTAGACAAGTCCACTCTATGCCTTTAACGTCCACTAGTCAGCTTATAACACATGCGCTATGGCGCAGTTCTGATTGCCTAGCACAGTAGCTACTGGCATTGGACAGCAAGGACGCCCATTCTTACGCCTTTACTATGCCATGTGGAAGCCGTGGTGGGACTGCTTCTCCTCTTCATACTTCAGAGCTGTTGTTAGTCCATAGAATGTGCCTTGGGTGAGCCTAATGCACGTGGTCGAAGCTTGTCTTCCTCAGATTAGAGTGCCTAGGAGAGGTTGTCGAGTTGCACAAGCCTTGGGCCAAATAAGTTGTGTGGGTGATGGCCGCAAAGGGCACGACTGCAGACTGTATGACGGGTAACGAAGCATTAAGTGGGAGGAGATATGCACAGCAACGTCAGCCTTAGACTGAATGATGCTGTAACAGTGCATTCAGGCAGGGAAGAGCAGAATTTGGGACTTGGGTAAAGTGGGCAATTGTATGACTAAATAGCAAGGAGTCAGATTCACTCTCGCTCAACTCGCTTTTGTACTCACATTCCGACGGCATGGGAAGTGACCTCCATTGGCGTGTTAACACTCCCATCTAATGCTACATCTTTCAGTCTTCTCAACCTGCAAGAAAGCCCAATACCCGATTTGCTTATCGCACAATCTGGAAGTTATATGAGTGTTTATAAACAATGGTAGTCAAAAGTATGGGTTCTTCTAACTACTTCGCGTGAAACTGAGTGCAAATTTATCGCTTAGATCCGTGAAGGGTTTCGCGAGGAATGGGTCGCTGGGTCATCCGGGACGCGCACGTGGTCCCATCCAGACCAGGAGCCCGTGATAAAGGAGGACCGCACACTTGACATCCAGATGCGTTATTTGTGCTGTGGACATAACAAAATAAGCTAATTTGATCAAACAGTGGAAGATGAGCTTTCAAACTAGAATAAATCGAATTGAGTCACGAGGCGTTAACAAACAGAGGTTGAGTTGCGTACTTAGAAAGGAAAATAAATAAATGCGAGGAAATGCATAAGGGCGTGGAATTTTTGCTTTGTGCCACAAAGTAAATGCGTCAGTAATTGGCATCTGTCTCAGATGGGGTGAGCCGAGCATCACTGCCCATTCATTCGCACGAGGTTGTCAATCAGTGCTCCTAATTACTTGCGAACAATTAGGCGGTGCTCCGGAAGGAAACATGACGTTTGTGTCGTAATACGAAAAAGACACCATCTAATAATATTGGCGCTCAAAGTTTGCCCTATTTGCTTCTTCCTGGTGCGCGGCTGCACAGTCGTTGGGTTGAGGCAAGGCAGTCTAGTATGCGTGTGAAGCTACCTCCATCCTAGCTTGGGCTGCGAACTGCTGCCACGTTTTGGCTTACATGCAGTTGTTACCCTTTTCCATTTTAGATTTCCTACACTTCAGCATCTTAACGCACTGATACTTCAGCACATTTTAAGCTAAAATGCGAAGCCACTACCGAGAATCAAGTCAGCTTTTGATAAACTTCACTAGCACTTGTGCGAATTGATGTCTTAGGTGGTTATACAGGTGGTTGTGCCAGGACGTTGTATGCATTGTGGAACTACTTCCAGGTGCGACCGTGAGGGCCTGACATTTAGGCCCAATAGGAGTTTAATGACGAGGGTTTCATTGTTAGTCAGAACTAGTTGCGTTTCTTCAAGACCCACTAAGTAGTGTCAACTGCGCCCTAATGTGCATGAGGCGGTGCTCGATGGAGTTGCGAAAGGTGCACGGGTCGTGGCGCATACGGTGCAATGCGGTGCGTTACGGCGTCGATAAAAAAAAGGGTAAGTAAATCACCAGTGTTTATGCAAAATGGTCGATTAAGGCAGGTGGAGGTAAGGCAACAGAAGTGTGCATCGGTGCATAGGCACGATCGCGTTCAGATATCAAGATAAACAAACCCGATTGCAGATGCATCCAGATGAGGCAGAAAAAGAAGGGACGTGGCCATGAGCTGGAAGCGAAAGGATAATATTATCGAAAAGCAGTGGAGTGGAGAGTAAAACAAATAGGCCAAGCGAAAAGATTTGAGTAAAAGAAGAGTGAAAAGAAAAAGCAACAGGAATAAAAATCGATAAAAAGAGGTAGGAAAAGGAGAAAGAAAGGTGTAGAAGGAAGAGGGGAAGATGGGAGGTGGGAAGTGAATGGAGGTGAGTGAGCGCGGAGAGGAGAAGGGGGGAAGGGGGTGGGAGGGGGTTGGAAGAGAAATGGAGGTGTAGAGGGGGGAGGTTAGTGGGTGGGGTGAATGGGTGGAAGGGAGGGTGAGGAGGGGTGAGGAAGGGAAGGTTGAGGAAGGCTGGAGGCCGGATAGCTCAGTCGGTTAGAGCGTCGTGCTAATAACGCGAATGTCGAGGGTTCGAGCCCCTCTCTGGCCAGTCTCATCCACTTCTCTCATCCCCTCCTCCCTTTCCCTCCCTTTCGCCCGCCTCCCCTTCCCCTCCCGCATTTTCCACTTTTTCCACATTTTCACCTTTCGTCTGTTCCGCACCGCACCGCACCGCACCGCACCGCACCGCAACGCAACGCAACGCACCGCCTGCATCTCCTCCCGTGCCTCCTGTGCTTTGTGCTGATTCCTGTGCTCGCTCGCACCTCTCGCAGCCACCCACTCTGCCAGTGCACACGAACGCAAACACATACCTTGCTCTCTATGCTCGTCTCCTGCCTTCCGCTCCCTTCTGTTGTGGCAAGTACGTAGTAGGTGGCCACTGCCTGCTGCAGCCGTAGACGTAGCCGTAGCCAAAGTGGCAGCTGCAGCCGCAACAGTAATAGTAGAGCTGTTAGGCAATGAAAACGTGTCAAGCACACACAACACGACCCTGGCAGGACTCGAACCTGCAATCTTCTGATCCGAAGTCAGACGCCTTATCCATCAGGCCACAAGGCCGACCGTCCACTTCTCTCCTTTCCTGTCCTCTCCTTCCCTTTCTATTCTCTGTAACCACCACCACCACCACCTCGCCCTGCCTCTCTTCGCATAATTTTTGCCTCCCTCTGTCGTCAATGCTTGTTGCGCTGTATGTGCGTTGTTGTTGTTGTTGTTAAAGGTGAATGTGGCGGTGGTATGGCAAACTGACAAGTGTGATGTGGAGGATGCTTTATGTCACGCAACACAATTGCCACCTAGCTAGCAAGCCAGCCAGCCAGCTAGTTAGTTGGCTAATCAGTTAGTGAGTTAGGAAGTTAGTTAGTGGGGGGAGGCGGGGGAGGAGGGAGATGAGGAGAGTTGCTGCTGCTACTGCTACTGCTACTGCAACTGCTGATGGTGGTGCTTTTCAACGTCTCGCTTTTTCCCTAGTGCGAATCGATCGACTAGACTGGTTAACTCTGCACATCTTACGCAATTGTGCCACTAAAAGGCCGATGTTGGGATGAGCGGGTGGGCGCAGAGCAGACGCCTTCGTTCTCATGACTAGGAAGTTCTCTTCATTGCTGCTGCACTGGCGTGGAGGGAAGACATCTGGTGCGGTGAAGGTCAGTATTGGTGCGGAGTGTATTGTTCCAGAAATGAAGTGAAATAAAATCAGGTGAAGTGAAGTGAAGTGAAGTGAAGTGAGGTGAACAACCCCTTCACCCTCGTGCTTGGCCCTCGTGACAACACGAAGCAGCGTGTCACGTGGCCACGGTTAGGTGGCACTTCGCCCCTACATTCCTACACCATCAGTGCTCGAAGTGCTGGCACACTAGTGAAGGTGAGGCAAGAGCATGGCGCACATTCCTCGACGGCTGAGTGCTTCCCACCCTTTCCTTTCTTTCCATCAGGATGCTTTGCCATAGGCACAATTGTAAGGGGGTCGAGGGCAGAGAGAAGTTAGGATAGCTTAGTGCACCTGTGGGTAGTTCAGTTGGGGAGGGCACCGCACGCTTGTGCCTCCATTCCTGCTTGCCGTCTGGTCCACTTCAGTACTGTCCAGTCGTAGCTATACGGCTTCCATTAGTGTAGCAGAGATGTGGATGAGCTGTGGCCTGCACACTTGATTAATGTCGCCAAACTAGCACCGTGGAGGGTTTGTAACGGGCATTTCAAGCTTCATTGTCGCAAATGTCGCTACAGTTGTTAATGGAGTTGCCGCGTCGTGAGGTGGGACTGTGGCAATTGTGGAAAGTGGGTGTCATTGGCAACTCTTCTGCTCGTGGTTACCAGGGATCCAGTCGATTGCAGTGTACTCTCTTCTTCGTCTGCCTGATGCGCATTCCGCAGCATTGGAAATGCGCATAGATGTGGGAGAAGATGGGGTTAGCTGGGTGGCTGGGTGGCTGGGTGGCCGGCTGGCTGCTGCCACCAATGCAGGGCCTCGAGTGGTTGCTGATGCGGGGAGGGAGAACATGATAGGAGTGCAGCAAGCGCATTGTCGACGTACAGAGGGGTGTGGGGCTAGCAAGATAGTGCAGAAGTCATGCCGTTTGGCGGTGCACTGGTGCACTGGTGCACTGGTGGACAACGGTGGAGGCACGAGCCGACCGTTGGTGGGCATAACCGAGTTGAAGGAACGTTTGTAGCGTTGGAGACAGACGAGAGTATTGTGAGGTGTGGTGCAGGAACTCAACAAGCATGCAACACTGTGGGTGTACTGCGAACCGTTTTGCTCAATGTTCGCTATCTGTCCAGGTCACTGCTCAGTTTGGCGGGCATTGGCATTGATGCGATCGGTTAGCGGCACGTCTCAGTGCACCTACGAAGCACAACAAAGGAATCCTGCAGTCGCTTGTACGCTTTGGGTGGTGCAACACGAGCACAGCAATATCGTGTGCATCTCAACTGGCGGGGACTGGTGGACAGCGTTCCAACCACTAACTTGTCGGTGCGGTTGATGTATGCCGCGTTTACATGATTTTGGGCTGCATGTCCAGTTAGCCGAGGTGGAGTGCATGACTGAGGGTTGTAGGACTTACTGTAACTTTTGTTCACATATATCTTTTTTTCTCTCTCTCTCTCTCTATGTGTGTGTGTGTGTGTGTGTGTGTATGTGTGTGTGTGTATGTGTGTGTGTGTGTGTGTGTGTGTGTGTGGAGTCAGTGGTGCAAAAAATTGCGTCCTTATGCTCTCCTTACTAAAATCGCACACACACACACACACACACACACACACACACACACACACAGCCAAGAGTGGAATGGAATCGCGAGAAATTCGATCCTTTGAGTTCAGTCAGAGTGTACAGATACTGTTTGCTGCTTCTGCAAAGAGGCTGCTTTAGTCAGAGTACGGAGCAATGCTTTCACATGTTTTTGCCCTGCAGACCATGTGTGCAGTGGCAAGAGGCCTTTGCTCGCCCCACTTGTTACACACGCTTGTGAGGCTCTCTCCAGTCTGCTGCATTCGCTCTTCCTTCCTCACAGTGACAAGGCGACTTGCACAACCTGCAGTGCTTTGCAACTGGATGCAGCTGATTGTGAAATCGACTTCACAGTTTGTGTAAGCAAAGTGTCAGCCGAAGTTGGTGGTTTTGAGGTGTCTTTGCAAGAGGAGGCGGAGGAGGAGGAGGAGGAGGAGGAGGAGGAGGAGGAGGAGAGAATGACTGGGAGAAATGTCGGGGCATCTGCGGGCTCCTAATCACATGCGGAGGAAAACGCATTTACTTGCGTCTTCCATTCACCTGCCCTGCTTCCGAATTCACGGTGCCGGAGGAGGTGGTGACTGCATTGTGGAGCATGCTTTGGGTAGGACAGCGACACACTTAAGTGACAGCAGGCTATTGTGAGACGAGCACCACGGGTGGAATGGAGAGCCTGACAGTAGCTTAACTCCGACCACTGCTTCCACCGACCACACTGATCTTGTCAACCTGATGTGCGTCATTTGCACCTACTCTACTGGGGGCATGCGGAGGCATGTGAGAAGGCAATGTGCCGTGTGGTGTCTTGCAAGGATGCCGATTGCCAGGTGGCTGTTGGCATAGGCAAGACATCACTGCACCAATGAGTGGGGCATTTGATGCGAGGAAAGACCGAATTGAGAGGAAGATGGTCTCCAAAATGGTGTAGGAATTTGGTTATGGGGTGCTGAGTAACCTGAGGAGGGACGGCTTGACAACTCATTGTCATTCGCCTGTACTTCCCTCTTATTGCGCATGGAATGCCTACATGCATTGGTGGGTGCGGTTTCAGCAATGCTGGTCGCAACTCTGCCCTAAATGGCGAGCACCGGTGGGTCCATGTGGCCTCGATCCACTTGGCTGCAGAACACGCCAGTTGAGGCCATTCATGCCACGGAGGTTGACAGGATTGCACTACCTTCAACCTCTCCGGCCCACAACTCATGAATTGTGATGCCTGTTGCTTAAAGAGATCATAAAAATTCTATGCAAAATTGGAGATTTGACGCTTGGTTTATTATTTGTGTGTGTTTGAATCCTTACCCGATGCTATTTGACTTTGATTATAAAATATTTGTGTGCGACCAAAGTTGCATCTCTCTGAGGGCTTTTGCGCCATTGCTCTTATACACTTGCTACATTTTGATATTTTCAGCATTAGAATATCGAAATGAGTCTCCGTAACACGCTATTGGCTTCCAGGCCGTGTTTATTGTTTATCGCACCTTTTTAGCTTACTGTGATTCAGTGGGCAATTTTGCTGTATTCATGTACTTTTTCGCCCTTTTCACTGGCTTAGTAAAATTATTACACATAGCACAATTTATCTTCCTTTGTGGCTACAGTTTCCTCTACTGTATTCTTTGCCCCTCTTCTCCTAATTTAGCCTTGTTGAACTCAGTTGTTGCAACTGTTATGGATCTTAGCCTGCACTCAATTGCTCATTGCTGAGGATTTTGGAATTTGTGCCTTAGGTCACTCCTTAGC
Source organism: Taenia crassiceps (assembly GCA_023375655.1). Lineage (NCBI taxonomy): Eukaryota > Metazoa > Platyhelminthes > Cestoda > Cyclophyllidea > Taeniidae > Taenia > Taenia crassiceps. Next base: position 3,709,276 of record JAKROA010000005.1, on the reverse strand, counting down.
ACATGCACTGTGGCCCACTTTACGCATTAGGTCAATCAATCACTTCAGTTACAGGTGACCATGAAAACTCACTGACCCCGACTGACACCCGATCACCACAATCGCGCCTCGGTGCGGTCAGCGGATACAACTCTTCGGAGATCATTACCCAGCGTATGCCTCACTGGGAGTTCAATGAGATCCGATTCACACGCACGAGTGACAGTTCAGTTTGTAGCAGTTGAATAGGGCACAGCTTTTGAAAAAATGTGTGACTGATATGTGATGCATGCTGGTGTGTTCACCTGTTCACTTACAGGTGGGAGAATTAGGGTCCAAACATTAAATCCGAAAGACGTGATGATAAATGTCCTCCTGAGAAATGGTCGGGAAGGATTTATTTTTTGGCGACCTCATAGTGTCCACAACCAGTGGTCTTTCTCGTTTGAGCGTAGGACGTTAGCCTGACACCTAGTTAGGTGCACCCGAAGAGTACAAAGAATAGGATCGAAAGTTGGGAAGTAAAAGGGAGACAGGAAGGTGGAGGATTTGAGTAAGGCTATTTGTTTCTTACGGTGAAGCATTTCTCAGGAGGAGGAATAGCAGGTGGTTTGGCCTGTGATGGAGAGGGAATAGGTTAAGATTTGTGCTGGAAAGTACATTAACAATTGAAACACCTTAAGAAGCCTACTGAATGTGCTTAATGTCTGTTATTTAGCCCACTGGAGGAGGCAGGAAATCTGTTGGAATGCAGTCTTACAGTTTCGTATTGCAAACGTTTGCCCTTTAGTGCTGTCATCTGAGATTGGCAAAAAGGTAATTCCAGCAACATACGACACAACAGGCGCCTATAAATCTCCTCTTATTTCCCATTTGTGTCATGTGATAGTCATTCTCTCCCTGTTACTGATTCGAAGCCAAGTGGTGCCATAAACTACTTCCATGATACCATATCTTTTAAGCACCAACAATGGCTTGTACTCCTATGACTTCATTGCAGCATTGGTGATGACTGTAAGCTAACATCTTCGTTCTGGATTTTTTTACTACTTCAAATCTAGTGAGCTTTACTTCGTTATAATTATTACAAAGTAAGGTACTGGAATAGGTTTTACAAATTTCTGTGGGTGAAGCCATCCACTTATGGCACAGGTTCGCTTGCCTCTACCTCCAGACGTGGTGATGAAAGCTTCTCTGAAGTCATGGCTGGTCGTAATGCCACGAGAGGAGGATTACTTCTAAAGAACAGAACAATTAAAAGCCTATGGGCATGGATCAGAAATTTACTCTCGGTCCAGAAAGTTCAGGCATTTAAACAAAATATCAGGACACCACAATGTCTCCCTCTTAGCAACACGTTGTTAATCGTCACTCAAATCTGGCGGCTCACGATTCCATCACCTTGCATTATGCTAGGATTTGGCGTGAATGTCTGGAAGGGTATTTAGTTTCATCCCATATAGTTAGGTAAGATTTAAAGGCGCGAAATTACCCACCTTGGATCAAATGTTCTCTGGAAATCGCAATGTTCGTGGGAGAAATGCTTTCGCAGAGAGTCAATTCCACCTTCCCTACCCGTAGTGCGTTGCCTAGCTAACTTGGTGTCAAATCCACCTTTTCTTGATAAAAGAAATTCAAGGATTGATGGGGTAGGGTAGTGGCTCCATTCAAGGGAAACTTGACGCATCGTCTCGTCAGTCTGAATATTTGAGATGTGCGAGACGAATTATTAATATTGTGATCCTTGTAAATAAAAGTAAATTAGAACTTATCAACCTATTCTCACTAGGTATTCTGCAGTCTACGTTTGCTAAATGAAGTAATTATGTTGACTAACGGAGCATTTTATCCTCAGCATCCATTAGAAAAAGAATTTTAGCATAATGAAGGAGGTTCCAATTTGCCTACAATTGACGGCGTCTCAGACAATTCGACCAGCGGAGATGGGACGATTGTGTACATTGGTCACTCCTCCCAGCGATTTCGATTTTATGCAGAGGGTCCCAATTAGTACCCTCTCTATGGCCTTCAGGCCTGCTGAACGAGCAGGTACATTCGATAAGGGTCTGCTTATTAGAAATGTCGAAGGGTACAAGCACGAATCAGAGGAATTTAAGTCCCAAACCCTTTCCTGCCCCAAGATATCTGACGGCTCTCCGCAACCAAACAATTAGGCAAAATATGAATTAAAAAGAGCTAACAGCAAGTGCCGCAACTGCAGGCATAAAAACTTGTTGCATAAAAGTGCTTTTAAGCCCTTAATTAACTTGTGTACTTCAAGTCCTACATTTTAAAGTCGGTAAAAGTGAACCGCATAATATGGTTAACGATCGAATCACCCATGGAACGACTCCATGCTTTTCTCAGTTTACTACCGATGACCAGATGGAATCCCGAAAATTATTCCAAATGAGAGCATACAAATGTAATCCTATAAGAACTCGGGTTAGCAGAACCATAAAGGCGAATGATAAAAGTAGTATTTTTAGGTCAGGAGGTACCAAGGAAAAACGCTAGGACTTTTTATCTCTGAACTCTCTAAACCACACATTTGTTTAAGAATATTAACGTTAAACACTTACTGTTTGTTTCACAGCTTTGGTAAAAGGCCACTTCGTGCTCTGATCATTACAGCTTTGACGAGCAACGTGGTCTCTGGGCCATGGCGGCAGCCCCACATCCCTCCATATGTCAGGTATGCTGTAATACTTAGTTGTTTGACTTTCGGTGAAGGTCACTTAGGTGGCCATCTATTCCTGTCAGGCCGGAGCTGGCCCTTGGGCCATGCCAGCTGCCCCTACCGCCCCATTGGTTAAATATATATATGCTCTGTCCTAGTGTTATGCCCTCTTTTGCCTTAAGGGAAGTCTCAGAGCGCTGCACGTACAGTCTACACGGCTATAGTGCGTTCTTCCGAATTCAGAGAAGTCTGGAGATATTATTTGTAAGTTGTCCGTCATAATCAAACAATTTCTAGGTATGAAGGATGCTTATAGCTTTTTGCGGCAACAGGTCATAATTATTAAATTTAGTTGGTCTACGCAACCAGCCCATAAATGCCTTGTCTAAAATATTAATGCTACAGCATCATTAAGCTTAAAATAACATATGTTTCTCAATTAAACAACTTCATGCATTAAATAAATTACGCTGGCTAAAATAAAAGTGGGAGGGCTAAATAACTGAATAGTCTTTGAATCACTTCCAAAAAACTATCAGTGTTTATTTACTGCCTTATTTAGCTTTGCACCAATAGCCTTCGTGTCCATCACTGCAATGCCGGTGTGACAGTTGTAGTAGAGATAGTTGAGTATGCTTATTGTCGGATTGACGGGTGGTATCGCGACCGGTAAATCAACCGTTTCAGACCTATTAAGGGAGAAGGGCGTCGCAGTTATTGACGCTGATGCAATATCAAGAGATCGTAGGCGCTTAGTGTATACGCTATTCCTTGATAGTTGTTGACCACGATAGGCAAGTACAGAGGGATATTCTCAAGGCTTTCGGACCTTCAGTTTTTAACGAGGACGGAACTCGTGTGGAAAGAGATAAACTGGGCGAAGTTGTTTTCTCTGATCCTGGAAAACGGAAGGTTCTCAATAGGATCGTCCATCCCGTTGTGTTCAGACGTATCGGCGTTCAGATTCTGCGCAATTTTCTATCAGGACAGGCAATTGTCGTTTTGGATATACCGCTGCTTTTTGAAACCCGCACTATGTTGTGGTTTTTATCGGATATAATTGTCGTTTCCTGGTATGTCCAATATTACTTACCTTTGACTGACTATCCTCTTTGCTGTTCGAGGTTCGTATTACAATTTTTAGCCAGCCCAACTATTTCCAAGCTTTTGTGCACCCATAAGTAGCTTTATGAAGGAGAGTATTTTCTCCCCTTGAATTTGCGCTTCTATCGCACTCACACATCTTTTGCCTACGATGTCCCCGATATAAACTTACGTCGGTCGTCCCTTTTTAAGGGGCTTGTGGATTCCTTTTTAGATTATATTTTGTTCTGTCTGGTGACTTCTAAAATATAAGAGTGTCATGTTTTCAGTGAATGTAACTTTTTCACACCACCTACTTCGACACGTCTATTTGCTATTCTTTTTGTCACTTTCATCTTTGCCAAATAAATCTGAGTTGGTGCTCCTCGGATGGCATCTCTCATTTCTTTATCAGGTAGCTGAGATTGGTAACGCCGCTTTTGTTATGCAAATGAAGGATGTGAATAACAAGTAGGTAGTCTTCGAAGATTATTGCAATGTTATTGTATGCAGTACTCATCTGCTTAAGTGTAAAGGTTTTCTCCTTCAGTTGATGCGGTTCTAACCGAACCGTTTCACCGCTTCTACTGCGTCACATTACCGAAAGTTGTTCTTGAAATGCTAATTTGTGATTACTTTAATCAACAGTGACACATTATCCAGCATCGCTTCCAAGAATAGAAAACATTTTAAAGTATGTCATCTGTCCTTGAGTGTTTTGCCTTCATAGTCAGAAAGTGGGATTTGTTTCTGGGGCCTACGTTCTGCCACAGCATGCCACACCCCCTACAAGTTGTACGCAGCAGAAGGGGGCTGAGTTGAACTTGGCTTCCACGGCTAACAGGTTTGAATCGCGTTCATGAAGTGTTTCCGATTGATGTTTCATGATACAAGGGTGCGAAATGGGCGATAATCGCATTTTGCATAATTTAAAAGGCTGCTGCGATTCTTTTCCTTTTTTGTTTGAGTGTTTGTTCCTTAATCTACTTTGCTGTTACCTGAAGCAGACATACTAAAATGGGGTTGAGTTGTTTTTGTTAATAAAAAATGTCATTGATATTACATAGTCATTCCCTGTTCATAGTCACGTACCGAACCTAAATATTGGGGACCTAAGTGCCTGCTAATTCCCCTCCATTAGCAGCTGGTTATGCGCCTACTTGGTGCGCAACATTGGATTGAAGGCCAACATTATTGCTTTCTCGAGATTCCTCCTCCTTTATTCCACCATTTCCGTGAATGCATTCTTGGATCGTTTTTCAGCCACCGGATCGCTAATGTAGCAGGAAGCACCCTGTGTTCTTTTCAACCAACCCATTTTGCTGTGCAGAACATGTGGATAAGATAAAATCGTATTATAAGCATATCTCCCTATAATATGCAACAGCCTTGTTCATCTCACTGCCAAATGGTGCCTTCTTTCCGGATTTTGCTAGTTTTAAGGAGAACGTCTTTGGTGAAACCATTTAAGCCTATGCGTTGATATTTTAAAGGATTTAGGCAGGATAATATAAGTAATCCTTTGGACTTACTTTTGTATGCTGTAAGCGGAGTCATTAATAAACAATAAACAATGGCTTCAGCATAGCCTGTTTCCTTCTTGAAAATACGATAAGCTGAATGATGTGAAGACCCACTTCATTCCTCCCATCCACCCGTGAATTTGAATCACATGAAAGGCACATTTTGCACTTTACCTTCCTCTCTAAGCCAGTTTTGCGATTTTCGCTCTAAGGGCTTGATGTCTAGGTAAGGCAAATGAGGAGATTTTTCTGCTGGAAATCCCTTTGCGGTCGTATTTCTTTTGTAAAGGGTGTCTTTTCAAGTATCTATTAGCCTATACTTGCAGTTATTAATTCATCTCTTAATGCTAACATCTTTGACGAGAATAGGAATGGATATGATTGGGCGAGGTTTAGGGGACACTTTCAGTTCGGTCAGCTATTCACCTCATTGTTTCTTTATCCAAGTGATTTTTAAATAAGTTTTACCCATCCCACAATCATTTTATTGTTGAAACGGAGTAATTATGGGCTAGCGTGATACCCAACAATCCTTATTTTCTCGAGTCCAAATAACGCACTTAAGTGTGGCGAATAGACTTCACTTTTTAGCCGTCTTCTTCGATATTTCTTGTATTATATGGAATTTTTACTATAAATATGAAACCGAATGATGGTTGGCCGATACCTACCTCAGCTCTCCCGAGGTGCAACTCTCCCGTCTCCTAAAACGCAATCCAGATCTCTCTCGCGACGCTGCTCTCTCCAGAATCGCTGCACAGATGCCTCTATCAGATAAAGTTGCACGCGCCACCATTGTGGTGGACAACGAGGCCGACGGGAACTTTGCCGAACTGGCAGAGCAAGTGGATGCCTGTTTGAAGTTGCTTCTAAGCAAAGCAATGAGGCGGTTTCGACTGGTGGTGGTGCTGTGCACTTGCGCCCTGGTTGGACTTGCTGTGGTTGTGCATCAGTTTATATTTCTATGAGACAGTTTTCCTTTTGATGGTTGGTTTTTCTTGTCATTGCAGATCGAGTAAATTGCGGTTCCTCTATCCAATTTAGGGGTCTACCGCTCGTTCCCTGATGTCTGCTAACAAACGGGGAAGAGCTGGGGGTGGGTGTCACGGTGAGGTGGTCTGCGGTGTCGGGTGGGGTGAACTTGTTCCGCATGGGGATGCGACAATGGGGCCAGTAATGAGCTTAAGGAGGTCCGGTGGAGGCGACCTATGATCGCCTTTGGGTCGGTTAAAGCGTTAGCGGTTGGCGGCGTTAGGCACGGGGCCAGGCTAACGGCTCATCGATAGCAGGATGTTCCCGAATTTTGAGATGGGAGGATGGAGACCTAACGAATTTAAAATTACTGGGAAATCAGAAGCTAGGGTTAACCTGTGTTGTATGACTTTTGGGTTGCTGATTGTTTTAAATTTGAGGAACGCCTATTTGGCTATTGAGGAAAAACAACTATTTGTTTATGTTGAGCGAAGCCGCATCATTTGGAAGCAGTAACTCACCCAATTAGATTTATAGACCTTTTTGGAAGGGTTGACGTGGTCCATATATTCGGATTCCGTACGATTTTGTAAGTTCATGTTCCCAGTAGCTTAAAGTGTAATGTTTTAAGCTATCTGACTTAATAGGAGGGTGTCTTTTTGCTATAACGCTGCGCCTTTTATTAGCGCATCTGGGTTATATGAACAAATTCTTTATGACTGCCATTTGCATATGACACTATTGTCTTGAATTGCAATGAATATTAAAATAACTTTACGATTTGCTGGATTGTGCTCTGAGAAATTTAGTGGCAGATGCTTTCTTCAGTCCACTTCTTTCGAATCGTCATGCATTTGGGGAGCTACCATACCTTTCGAGAAAAGTTTGCTAAGTTTTTTGTTCGTACTTATATTTTTAAGATACCCGTGTTTTTGCTTAGATGTTTTGTTGAAAAGTGACTTTCTCGTTTCAGGTAAGATATGGATCCCATCTTCGTAAGCGTTTTTTTCTGGTTTATCAATTTTCTGGTATTGCTTTTACAATTCCGATAATATATTTCACGCAAGTTTTTTTCTTCTATGTTTTTACTAAACACTAAGTGGCCTTGATATTGTATATCACAACAGCAATCATGGTGGTGGTCCTTCCTGAATTTTCACACCAGGTCTCATAGAAATGTTGAAAACATTGAGAAGTGAGCTACACAGCAGCAATTAAATGGAGAAACCTTATTTTTATTGTGGGACATTGGATCAATTAGAAAAGTGTATTTTTGAAGTGATCCCTCTCGACTACGAAATCTCATCTAGCCCTCGTTCCAATCTAAGCTTGTTACAAGAACCGCCTTTACCTTTCCCCTTTCCAGTCAATAACAGAGATAACAGAATCAGAACTGCATGAACTTCGCAAAACTGATGCCTGGCTCCCCTCAGAATCAACGCGTCGGTGCTTGCTGGAGGGTGGCAGTAGTGGTTTAGTGTCTACTACTCCACGCCTCCTTGCTCCACCTTCCAAGGTCGATACGGCCGATCCAGTTCGCCAACTACTTGCTAATCGCTATCAATCCGACGCACGTGCCGATGCCATTCGTCCTGTCATTACTGCAGACCTGGTCTCACCAGACTGTGATGGTCTCGTTCAGCTTATCGTATGCTATTCGTTTTCCCAAATCACTCTTAATTTTATTTAAAATAGTGCATTATGAACTTGAAGGCCTTCTGGTACAGTTGTCAGTACCACTTCGTCCATGCACTAGATCTCAAATGTTACGAAGGTTTTGGGCAGGTTCCAATTCCGGAATCACTTTCTTCCTCTCAAGGGGGTACTAGGTCTAGGCGTTTCTAGTGGGTTAATGTTGTCCCAATTGGTGAGCGTGATGACTTGAGGAATTTTGATGCTCTTCGCCGCTTTTTAAACGAGGGTTCCGTGCATGTTTCCATCATTAAAGAATCAGCATAGGAGATCTTGCTAGGCATTGATATTCCATTGATTGTTTCCTAGCAGTAATGGTCCGTTCCCTTTCTTCTAATGCATCTTGTGCTTAAGCTGGTGGTCTTCATCAAGATTCCGGTTAATGCATATTGGATTCAAGGTTATGAGTGGGTTAGCATCGCCCTCATCGGTGGGTGCTCTGCTGTTCCTCTTTGATAATTTTAAGTGTTTGCATTTGTTTTTTGTGGTAGATATCATTGAATCTTTACGCATTTTATGTATGAACTACACCATTATAGTTGTTAGTCGAGTTGGTTTAGAATCCTAGTAGATCTCGTCTTTTTATTTCTTCTGTTAGGACTGATGGTCCTGGCCAACTCATCGTACCTCTCTTATTCTTCCATTTTTGCTCTGGAATCTTTTGAATATGGAGAATCCTCAACTCATGGGCCCTTTATTAATTTTCACTACCACCCAAACTGCACCGGAGTCATAATTTTGGAACTGTAAACAATTTATGAGGGGTTCAAGCACTCTTGCGTACGTTCGTGGGTCCGATGCCTCGACAAAAAGGCGAACTCTTCTGCTGTTAATTGGCTTTTCTCTATCAACATCTTGGTAAACGTCCTTAGTGTTGTGCTTTTACCAAACAATCATCGGCATTTTTGCCATTGAATCCACCCACAGATGATTTTACGGGAGGTGAAGCGTTAGTACTGTACTGAGCGGACATGTCTGCGTAGGTGAATTGGACTGTCTCGGGTTAATTCAGTTAATTGGACGTCTTTGGTTATAGGTTGTAATGGGTGCATGAACGTGCCAGAGGACTGTGCTTTTATAAGTTTAAAGGCCAAAGTTTACTACTGCTTCTGATATTTTAGTTTTGTAACTATTAATATTTTGTTTTATCAAGTTCCAGGATCATGTCTCCACTCAAACACTGCTCATTTTCTAGAAGGACCGATGGTATCATGCCGCCCTAGATTTAACTGGTCGTCTTCTAACCACCTGCGGTTTCGCCTCCGACGCCGGGGCTAAGTTGACCCCATTCTCTTCTCAACTGTGGCTAGCGCGCTTTGTGCTTTTGAAACAGACCCAGCAGTTCAACCTGTTGGAACGCGAACTGGCCCTCTTTGATAGGCTAGACAATCCCGACGTCTACTTTGAACATGCGCCCGACCTTTATCCCCGTCGTAAAGGTTCATTTCAATAGCACGCTAACTTGTTCACTAACTTAGGAATAGTATTTGCTATTTATCATCCTATCTGTATCTATAGGTTCAATGATCCCCTTTTCGATGCGACTACTTCATGCAGAATTGCCGCATTTTGTGGGCCAATCAGGGGAGGCTCTTGATCGTCTCTATTTTCTCGCTGCTGTTGTGGCTCGAGTAAGCTTGTCTCTTCAGTTTTTTTCAATTTCTAGATGATCAGCAACCTAGAAAATGGTTATACCGAGGATGGAAGCGAGAGTTACCCAAACGAAGGGTACAAAAACAGTGAGTGGCCTTACAAGCCCAAGTATTTATGTTTTTTTAGGTTCATTGGTGATGTGGAGACGTAGGGAGAGCAAAATTCTGGCTACTTGTTTGTCAATCTATCTTGCCATCCAGGATTTTCCCTCTGCCATCGAAACGGTTTATCAAATGATTGATAAACTGAAACCCTTGGGAGATCACAGGTTCCTCTACGGGACTTTGGGGCGCATCTACCTGCAGGCATGGCATTAACGCATTATAAGTGAACGTATGTCTTTCATATCATAGTGTATTAGTGCATGCTTGCGTCACAACTTAGATGGGCGATGTGGAATCGGCCGAAGAAATGTTCAAAGAAGCCCTAAAAGATGCACCGCCTGATTCGCCTACGACGAGGATTCAATGGCTTATGTATAGGTGTGCATTTTTGTCGTAAACATGGTCATTGCCATTCTATATTGCTTGCTGCATATTTTTAGCAAGTTACGATTTGTGGTGACTGAGTTGTTCCTTTTGCGTCTTTAGTGCTATGCTTCAAATCGGCAACGGCCATTTCGATGAGGCTAAAAGACTATTTCGTGAGGTGTTGGAGTTGGATCCATCAAACGTTGCTGTGAGTCTCTACACTGCAAATGTGTTGTTGGCGCTCTAATTTTTTTGTTTTGGTTTTCAAATGGTCTACTACCTTCACTTCCCAGACTTTCACTGTGATCTCCTTACCTGGTAATGACTAATTTTTTTCGTGAATGCGTTTTTGATTAGTAATAGCTACCTGCTAATCTAGTTCCAGTGTCGGTGTTGATAATTTTTATGCAAATACATCTTCCTCGGACTTGAACCTCATGAGCTGATGCATCTGCAACGTAGTTAACCTGGTCACAGGAAAAAATGTCTGCAATCGACCGGGAACTCGTTGGTGCCAGCAGAACCTTCAAGCTAATACCCTCCGTCTAAGGCAGACGCGTTTTAAGGATGTGCAAGTGTGTCTGACTTTCCAGGCGTGTCAGTCTGGGCTTTATAACTGTCAGCTATTCCATTATCTTCATGCGAACCTTGATTCAGCCAGAAGTTACTTGTCTTGTTATGCTCTCAGGCTTACCCGTTTCCTATGAGGCACAGCCACCTTTTACTCGGCGACCTTCATCAACTCAGAAAAGTATTTTTTTGCATTTTTCCTCGAAGGATCTAATTTTTGATGCGGCAGCCTGCATCCTTAATATCAACACAGACTCCGCTACTTGAAAGTGTATAACTAAGCGCCTTCATGATCATCCTATTACCTACCTATTGAGTAGAGTTAACAATGAGAAATGAGGCATTTGCCGTCATGACTTGACATTGTTTGCAGGCTGCCAATAACCAGGCAGTGTGTTCTCACTACATTGGTCAAACGGACGAGAGTCTGCGTATTTTGGAAGCTCTGACGACACCAGCGCATTATCAGCAGCAACAACAGAAGCTGGCGGAAGGTGGAACTGCGTTGCAGTCGTTATCGGAGGGACCGCCGCTGCACGACGCGATAGTTTCAAATCTATCGACCCTCCTCGATGCTGAATCGGACATGGCGACCTCACGAAAAATGAGCCTCCTTGAACGCATTGCTACGGTGTCAGGTGATCGCGTGGCTCTAAATGCGTTCAAACTCAAATTGATTTAGGTGATCTACCTAGACGGCATTTTGGACTATCTATCGTCGCTTTTATTCTCTCTCCCTTTGCATCACACTTCTTTCCCCACTACCTCTCTTCCAAAATACTTGAGCTGGATTTGTTCTTTCACATGAACCTCTTCCTCTCGCATTGCTCTCCAATGGGTGCTGCGATTGGATTCAATTAAAATGGACATTCTTGCCTTTGCCCAAAGTCCTTCTGTGATATCTTAGCAATTGTTTTGTACATTTCATCTATTACGTAGTATCGAAGATACAGTAAAAGATGTTACTTCTGTCTTTTATTTCAAAGAAACGAGTTGAAACATTCTCCTTTCCCAAGCATAGTGCTTATTATTACGGCAGTAAGGAGAGCTTTGACCATTTCATAATATTCTCGCTGACGTACCGCCTCGGTCGTGGCACGTGGATGTCTTCAACGTTACACCTTTGCAGAGAAACGCGATCACTGCTGGTGCTGTCCGGACTGGTGCACAATATGAATGCTCTCAATTTGCAGTAGACAGCACCGGGCACATATCTCGGTATGCAGTTCTGCCACGGTGAGATTCGGTTCTAGTTTGACTTAAACATTCTCCACATACTGTCTGCGCCGAACTCTTGTTGCTGACGTAACGGTTTTACGAGATCCATCTACCCATTTTTGAATGAGGAACCGTTCTTAAGCATTCCTTGTAGTTTGTTGAGATGAGGCCTTCCAAATGCACTGTAATTACGCTGGCGACTCAGTCAGTCTGTATGCTAGATGCTCGGTAATGAGAGAATAGTCGTCCTTCCCGACGCACGTCGCATTGAAATGACACTCAGCGCAGAGCGCATTGCATAGAGAGCATATAAAAGCGACACTGAGAGGACGGGGTGGAAACGCCAATGTGGGAGAAGATAGTCACGATGGTTTGAACACGAGCACCACAGAGCACCCAATTTCATTGCTGAAAGTAGGCATCTGCCAGTCAGTCGTTGCAGTCAAATACCTTTTGGGGAGGAAAATGAAAACGCAGTCTACACGTCACTATTGCAGCATAAACAATATGTTTTCTTTGAAATCTTCCACAAGACAGTGCTATGGAGCTCCGCCTAGGCTGGCTGGCTTTCAGCCCGCCCCCTCCCTCCAAGCGCCAATATACAAGCTGCTCTCAGATTCGTGTACCTCGTGAAGCATTCAGGAGTACGCTGGGTGGCGCGATGGTAATTATTCCCACAAACTTAACCCTCTTATGAGTGATTTTTGTCGCTACCGTAAACAAAAATGCCATGGTTAACTACTGTCTCGCATCTTTGGCGTAGTTAGTAACAACATAGAGAAATAAGGACTATGAGGAATGTCGGAGAGATCAGTAAATGCGAAACGACACTGGATGTGTTTGTATCTCAAGCACAGCTAACCAGCAATTCTTTGGAAATTGTCAAGATGCGCAGCAAAAAGACACCGCGATATAAAAAACTAAACTCAGGTTTAAAGTACTGCACTGCGAACCTTACCACTGACATGGCGCAGTCGTTGTTGCGGTCGTGTTTCAGCATCCTTTCAGCGCAAATCTCGGGTTTAGAAATGGAAGCAGCCCTAGAAGATGCCTTATGTATCGTTCAAAAATGACTGAGAATCACCCACCGACGAGATTAAGTTCAAACATGGGCAAACTGAAGCCCCAATTGAAAAATTCCCAAAAATCTCCAAGGCATCAGATAATTTACGACTGAAACGGGAAGTGCCTTCTGCATGTCTAGCTATGATTGAGCATTAAAAACACGGGTAAACCGATATCAAAAGACAATGCATCAAAGAGCCTCAATAAGAAAGAGCACCTAACGATTGAAACTCCGTAAGTGAGTAAAAGTTTGTCATGTGCGTTCGACTATATTCGCCCCATTTTCAACGCCTTACGAGAGCACTGCCGGCAAATGTGCAGGAGTCGCTCGAACAGTCGTACTGGAGCGACCTGAATGCAAATTTCCTTGACAAGGGGCAAAACGACATCAAGTTGCCTGTTTTCCAGTCCAACTTTTGAAAAATGCTGCAACAACCTGCTACGAAACGGAATGACTCATGCAACTGAAACCCCATAGAACGCTTCCTTTAATTAAAGTAGGAAATGAAACTAAATATTCCTACATATAAATTGAAACCTCTCATATCATTCCACAGTTCAACGGGTTTATGCTAGACTTTGACCCTAGGTGAAGGGTCCTGGAATATTATTCAGGCAATCTCTCCATCTGTAAAATTCGCAAAGCGGAGCCTAGGATTCATAAAAATCGGTGCGTAATGCGAAAGCTGTCTTCTCTCTGTTCACTTGAGACGTATTTTCTTGCCAACATCCTGGTATCAGGTCTGGTGTGGAGGATCACCAAGACCCATGAAGGAAGTCTAACTGGTAGCTGATGTAGGATTACTACATCTGCATTCTGCTCTCTCGCAACAACTCAACTTCGAACCAGCGGTCTGCACTACAGATAGCGCAGAAAACGAAAGAGTAAAAAAATCTGATTTTATATGCATTTCGCTATAACTCTACCTCTCTTACATAGCTGTACATTTAAAGATTAGAAGAAGGGCAATGCCAGTGTCGTCAAGGTTGTGCTCCGTTTACAGAATGCCAGCAACCAGACAGTGTGTTCTCACTGCATCGACCAAATGGACGACAGTCTGCCTGTTGTTAGAGGCCCCGACAAAGCCGGCGAAGCAGCTACTACAACAGCTGAAACTGGCAGAAGGCATTGCATGAAGTGGCAGTGCAAAATAAATAAACCCTTCCCTACGCCAAAAGGAACCTCTTGACCACCCCAAAACTAAACCGCCACGAGAGTAATTCTGTCCTGTTCATTAAACATGTCACTCTAATCGCGGTCAGACCTCACACAGATCAACGGACCCAGGATCACTAGGCTCTTTGCGAATGTGGCATCTCCTTAGCAGCATCGAACTTTATCCTCTAGGGAGAGTTTCTCCACTGTTGCCACACCCGCCTGGGCGCCTTGCCGGAAGACTTCACCTCTTCTGTTGTGGGCTTCTACGCAAAATGCCAGAAACCTCTCGTATGCCAGACACATGTCAGGATCCTTACTCTACGTATTTCTTCAGTGGTATTTGGGAGGCTGCCTCAAAAAAGCGTATCCACGATGCTGTTATCCCTTTCTGTTGCAAGAGGCCTGCTGTACATAGGAATAACACGTAAATTGTGTCACTGGAATATTATAGGTGCCAGTTGTATGAATAGTAAACAGCTAACGGGTAATCAATTTAAAAGAATTTCTGAGAAGCGTCGATAAAAGGTATGCAAAGCAGAGGATAAAAAATCAATTTATAGTTGTTTCAGTAGAAAGCTTGTCATTGACATAGTGTCTTCGCCTCTACGATTGTGCTTCCGCATCCTTTCAGCACAGATCTCAGGAAAGCATCAGGGATATGCTATTTGAAAATGCTGATGGAAGGACTTCAGCAGCCAGCTAACAGTTACGTACCTATTAGATCGAGTTGAAAGCTCGTGGAAGGCATAAAAATCTAAACATCTCTACTGGGTAATTGACGGCTAGAACAATAAAAAAATTTATTTGCTATTTAGATAAATTGAAGCTACATTTTCAAGTAATCTCCTCGAAAACATCCATAGGACCTGACTGAGGAGTAAATGCAAACTAGCCGGAATCATCGCTTCAAAAAGGCATTATCGACAGTTATAGATGGAGCATTTAGCCAATCGCACAGAAGCGGTTTGCGGGCAAAAATGGTGTACAATAATATTAACCTGTCTTTCAGCCTCTCTATTGAATATTGTAGACAACTTGGCTTCGAAAAGTAGCACTCCGCCTGTTTGGGTCTAAAAAGTACTTCCTGCAATTAAAGTACACAATTGGTTTGGATAACCTTGTGAATACATTAAAATCCTTTTACGTCCTTCCACAGCTCAATGGTTACTGGTAAGATTTGAATAGTAGGCAACACACGCTTAAAATACTGAAGGATTGTAGAATCCCCATAACCATAGTTTTCCTCTGCTTCAATTTTAAGGGCTCTAGAAAAAGCAACCTGATAATTTGCAGCATGTACGAACCTATATCTCTCCATCTCACCGTGGTCTTAAAATCTACAATGTCAAAGTGAGCGCAGTGTACAACACTGGGCGTACTGTTGATGTTCAAGGTCGACGAGCATCAATGCGTTACCTTAAAACATAGTTGTCGAAATTTACCTTAAAACGTACACATGGTTATGGGCCATCCTTTAGCTAAGATAATAAAAAAAGCACAGCATGATGCAAAGTGGGTTCGTTTCTGCATCAAGGGCGAGTGTTTGAAAACTAACAAGATTCGCAATAAGTGTAATGTTTCTTACATTACACCCTGCAGCAAATTTTTAGATCATGGAGGGCTAAAGTGATGCAACTTGAGGCAAAACTATTGCGGCAATGTTATGACACAAAGAAATATAAGGGTTTATAAGAATTGTCGCATGCAGCTCTGAAAGAGTCTGCAGAATATTAGCATGTCCTATTATTGCAAAATGCCCTTGGACCTTCCTAAAATTAGGACGAGAACGTGATGTGTGATATATAGAACTGCCTGAGGCTATTGAGATGTACTAGATATTGGAATATCCGGCGGACGGAGCTTCATGTTGTTTTCTGCTAAATAGTTAGGTGAGTTTAAGGCATCCCTCTTTATCTGAGCATCGTTGACGCCTGCCCTAGTTAACCTTCAATGTCAGGAATTGCAAAGCAATTAGTGGCACCATAACCGTTTACGAGCCAACCACCTTCACCGTTGATTTTGTATTAGGCTTGAAAAGGTACTTGCCAGGGAAATCCCTTGCCCCTTTCAGCCGGTGCACAAGTGAAGGACGCATTACGTACTTAGAAATGAATAACAAAAGCTTTGCAACTAAAATTTTGGTTATTTTGCGATGAATACTACTGCCTTCCCCAGTAGTCAACTTGCTGAGCCTAAGACTGGGTAGACTAACAAGGTCGTCACTGAGTTTCCCCATCATCTTGTACGTCGATGCTGCTTGATTTACTGCTGCTCCATATTTGCGAAATAAATTTGGTTACGTCATGCTGATATCAGTCATACTCTTCAGACTGAAAGGAGTGCTGCATAACATTCCAGCCTTTTTACGCATCATAAAGTCAGGCGCCAACATTGCGCGAAAGCACCATCACCGACGCTACTCTCATCGGTCCACAATACGCACGCTCGTTGGTAGAAGCAAGACGCACTCGATGGCCACCACGACGTGCATTTTCGTTACAGCAGAATCCACGAAATAGTAGCTACGAAAAACTTTGGTGCCCGCATCTCTAGATGGTCTCACAGAATTCAATAAACCAAATTTTGGATATAAAATCATTATCTAGAATGCTTTCTCGCAGGTCTGGAAAAATTTCAATTGCGTGGTCTTCCCCAACAGCTCACCTATCACTCTTAACCTTCCAGCAATGGGCCAGATGTCATAATCCCACGAACTCCTGACCCCTCCCTTCATCTAAACTCAGCAATTACTAAAACAGGTGGACTAAAACGATAAAACGAGAATCGGTATGGGGTGCATTACATAGACAATGTGTATAAAAATGGTACTGGAGGTAGAGTGGATATGTCAAAAGGGACAATGCATTCCTCACACTTTAAACGCGGACACCACAGAGCACCTGGTCCCGACGCTGGAAGTAGACATTGGTCAGGACTTCCAATGGCTCGTTGCAGTCAAACACCTGATAAGGAAGAAGGAGTAAGTTGGATAACGCAAGGGTAAAAATACTTGAGGGATTTTGCAGTCTAAAGAAGCCTAGCTGAAATGCATTTCCTGCGATCACCACTCAAGCAAGGCAACTGCCGTGAGTGACTGAATGTGCAGACATTTGCCACGCAAAAGAAAAGGAATCAAGAATGCAAAAATCAAGTTCCGGAAGACAAACGCAGGCTACCTCAAGTACCTCACAGGTGTCTCTGCAACAAGGTGGAGGCCAATGAGGCGAGCCGCAAAGAATAACAAGCAAACCTTCCGCACCACCGTATGCGTACATTAAATGAGGTCACGAAGCTCCAACTCTCGAGCTGACTGTACGATTATGCGGACTCCACTTACATATGCCCTTTCCGCATCACAGTTAGCCAACTGGCAGTCAGATTACCAAGGTCAGGAGGGTAAAAGTCAGTCAATAAGACTTGTCGCATTACTATTTATGGAGAGCTAGACAGTTCAGGCCTTTAATTCATTAAAACACAATAGAATAAGAAAGAAAAGTCTAGGAATAAATCACATGCTTGCAGAACAAGTAAGGAAATTAGAACAGTTAAGACTGTCATATATCTTCTAAAATTGGACTATTTTGACTCATTCCGTCTTGCAGTCAGCAACATACCATTACGGGGGCCCCGACGCAGTCCCTTTTGCTGCCCAAAAGCCAATCCTCGTGCAGATCGTGTAGCTGATTAAGATAATCCTGTAAGGAAGTAACATGCGACATTTTACCTACACTTTCCACGAATTCAATGATGGTTAACTAACTCAATTTACTGAGGGATCAAAGCTTGTTGATGCATTTCCTGAACCTCAAATCAAACAGACACATTCGGTCGCGTAAACAATTACTCCATCACGGAAGGGATTACAACAAGAAGAGCAAATGCAATCGTGATCCACACAGACCAAGGTCATCGGTGTCACCTGAGTTTACCGAAAACGTAAATAAGGGGTGCAAACAATAACAAATTGGCAAATCATTAGCTATCAAACCTTGAAACGAAGGTATATGCTCGTCAAAATCAATCCTTAAAATCTACATACCAACGTCGACTTATGAGACATTCTTGTGATGTTACTGGACTCTCAGAGAGGAAGGATGGCCATTCTAGGAGAGGAAGAACCACTTCTGACTTATGGCAATTCAAATGTGTAAAGGGTACAAGTAAAACTGTGCCCATAAGCCCAGTGGTGGTGATGTATTTCCAAAACCAAAGGCATTTCGCCAATTCAGAGAAAACATGAACAAAATGGAAAGTTAATTTTCAAACACGCGACGCAAATGCATGTCTCTTACTCGCCATATTAACATTTGGTGAGGTCTTCAATTCTCGCATGACCGAATACCAGATGATGCAGGCAAATGGCTAACGGAGCGTAATGTTCCAATGAAACCAAGAGTAAATTCAACACTCACTTTGCTTGGGAAAGCACAGAAACAGTGCAAGGACACCGACAGATAACAGAGTAAACTAGTGCAATGACAATCACTTAATAACTAGACAAGATCTGCCTTTCTAAGGTGCAAAGGTGGCATTAAGCCCTGTTTTCTAGAGAATCTGCACCGAGGTCGCAAAGGCGGATAGGCAAACTGAAGTCAGTGATAGCGAAAGAGATAGACGATTGCATCTATCCGGCCGTTTCAAATCATCAGTTCATCAATAAACTGAAGCACTTTTGGCAGAAATGCCATTGTAGCTACGTGCGGCCAGAGATATAGTAAGACGGGCTTTCTTTTCTTTGGAGATAAAAGGATGCACTGGGTGAATATAAGACAGCAGAAAATCAGGTAAATGCACTCGCAGACAGACTATCCATAAAATCAAGAATGGCGGGGAAACCAGAGCCTGTACACAAAACTGCACGAGGCCGAAATTTAGTTCAGATCGGAGAAGAGCTACACAAGACATGGGTCATTGGGTCATTCAAGACACACATGTATTCCCAGTCATGCCAGAAGCTCGTGATAAAGGAAGACCACAAACTTGACCTCAAATGGGTTATGTGTATTGCGAGCAAAACCACAAAACAATAATTTGATCAAGAAGGTCGCATTTTTTTTAGTTTAAAATTTAAAAGTTAGAATCAATCGCACTGAACCACAAGCCATTAAGAAAAGGAGCAACGGTAGACACTGAAAAACAAACCACGGTTATTTCATGTTGTTCAAAACATGAAGTAGCTTGGAAGAATGAATGCAGGCAAAGCGACAAAATCAAGGACAGAACACTGAGGTCAGAGATTGTAAGTTTCGAATTGGCAGAAGCAACATATAGATCTGAGACCTCAGAAAAAGGCTGGCAAGACGTTCATGTCGGTCTAAAGCAGGTTCATTTGTGACTCTGCATAAATAATAGCAAAGGAAATAGGCCATGAGAAAATTCCGAACACCCGTTATTTGAAGGCCTAGGACAACTTCCCGGCAATAGATTAGGAAAAAATTCAAAAAAAGCGTAGGCAAAAGCTATGCAACAGAAAGTAGAGATCGCATGTAGTTCGAAGATGAAGGAACTTACCATTGAGATGGCACTTTCACCTTTACGATCACGTTGCCGTATCCTCTCAGCACAGATCTCAGGCGAACATCGGAGATATACTACGAGTTAGAAGGAAACAATTATTGTGGATGCCCACAAAAGAACTGCGATAAATGGCAATAAATTTCGCACCAATAAGATCAAGATGACTAGTAGGAGAATTCATGCCCCAGTCGTAGAACTTGTCAAAAACTTCCAAGTCCTCATCTGATAATTGACGACTGAAATGCAGAGAGTCCCCTTATTAATTCTACTTCCAAGATAAAAAAAGTAAAAACGGTAACAAAAAATAGAACGAAAAAACTTTGACTATGGAGGTAAAAAAATGGTTAGAGTCAATTAATAAAACCCACTTTCTATTCATTGCCTCAATAAAGCAATGACGGCAACTATGAACAGAGCGTTCCAATAGGCGCACAGGAGCAGTCTGTAAAAAAGGAATTCGTATGAAGTTTAAGAAACCGGCAAGGTAAAGTGACAATACGCCACCTGCTTTTCAGCCTGCCTTTCGAAAAATGTAACCATAACCTGGCTCTCAAAAGGAGTACTCCATCTGCTCGGATTACCATAAAACACTTCCTAAAGTTGTAAAAAAAACCGCTGGCAACCTTACAAAGAGCTTAAAGCCTTTCACGTCATTCCAGAGCACAATGGGTTCGAAAGAAACTTGGATTTTGGGGGAGAGCTCCTTAAAATAGTTCAAGAACGTAGACTTTCCGCAACCAATATTCCCCTCCACAGCAACGTTAAAAGTTCTATAGCAAAGGAAAGTACAGTTTTGTGTCACGTCCAAACCTGCTCATCTCCATGATTTGGCGACCACGAAATTACGGACGTCAAAGAGAGCGCAGCACACCACTCCGCACAAACTGCCGAGACTCAAGGTCTAAAAGGATCGGCAAGGCACAATAAAACACATCCACCCAAATTAGAGAACACAGTTGATAAAAATTCCTTCTAAAAATTATTTGTAAAAAGTAAATTATTTTAGCTGCGCTAATGCCCGTTGCGCATAGAGCAAAGTAGATGTCAATTTACACGCATACATGTAAACGGATCATAATAATAGTGTTTTTTCCATCGATATTAATCAACAATACTTTAGGTTTGTAGCAAAACCTATATTTGCAAAAAGCGGCTGTTCGGAAAGGTTAATATAAAAAAATAAATGTACATTATACGATATATGTGCATAATACTATATATCTTTATGGATATAAATCTACAATATGTTTCATAACATCCAATTGGAAGGGAAACAACACTATAAAAAACCACAATAAAGGCAAATTGTGATTCAACAAACAGCTGTGATAAAAAAGCAGTGGTGTGCATAGGATCAGCATCATTCCTATACAAAATGCCGTGCCAAGAATTGCCATATATACTTCCACATTATAATAAGGTGTGCAGCTCAACCATGTCAAAAAATAAAGCACAAAACTGCACCCTGCAAGCTAATCTTACGCCATGAAGCGCATTAGAAAGAAAAAGACCCTAATAAAGGATAAATCAGAATAACTTCATCGCAATCAGGTAAATAAGTCATCATTTAAAATACAATAGACGATCAGCTAAAGAAATACAAAGCGCACGTCAACTGATGGAGCAATTTGGACAAAGACAGCCCGTTAAAATTATCCACCAGTTGCAATCAAAACAAGATAGATAAAAGAGAGGACAAAAGAGCCATTAACGCAACTATTAAAATATATTCGCCAACAAAGGCATCCGGGAAACATTGAGCAAAGTCACAAAGCACTGCGAACAGGTCGCAGTCCACTCTCGTGGGCGTGGGTTCGAATCCCACTTCTGACATGCCTCACCTTTACACTCCCACTCTCTCCTCCCGCCTACGTCTCCATCCCCGTCTCCGTCCCTTCCTTCGCCTCCCTCCTTATTCACGCATTACTGCGATTTGTTTGTTGCACTTGCTTGCCATCAGCTGCATGCTTGCGCGAAGAGGCGAGGACGCTTGTGCGGGTGTGCCTCGGCAGGGTGGATGGATGCCACGTGGTGTGGAGGGTGGTAGTAGCGACGAAGACGTTAATGAGCGAATGGCATGGCATGGTATGGCATGGCATGGCATGGCATGGCATTGCATTGCATTGCATTGCTTGGATATGATGGATGGGATGTGGTGATGAGGCTTGAGGCGAGGCAAGCGAGGCAGGCAGTGGGCAGGGGGCAGGGGGCAGGGGGCAGGGGGCAGGGGGCAGGGGGCAGGTGGGTAGCAGGCGAATAGGATGGGTGGGCCGTAATAGTCTAGTGGTTAGGACATCGCGTTGTGGCCGCGAGAACCCAGGTTCGAATCCTGGTTAC